>CM073592.1:55603128-56803128 GCA_037074705.1 Zhengitettix transpicula | reverse complement strand
AAACAAAACTATAGCAAATTAAAAAAAATCGAAGAAGAGGATAAAATAATAATAATAATAATAATAAAACAAGTCTTAGAAATTTGTGCTGAAAATTTATTCACTCCCTCCCCACTTCACTTCACTAAAAAAATAGACAAATTTATTAAAATTAAATAAATAAAAAAATACACTTCACTAATTTATTTATATTATTTTTAAACCTTCTTATTAGAAGGTTCTCCTGCTGCAGGTAAATTATTCCAATCGCCTATCGGTCTGTTTAGGAAGGAAAATTTCCCTACGTCTGTTTTTGCGGTCTCATTTTGATTTTAAATTTGTGACGACCTCTGTACGTTGGTTTTTCGATGTTATCTTCTATGACTTTCCACGATTTTTTACCCGTATATGATTTAAAAAGTGCGCAACGTCTATCTTTCTTCCGTCTGATTGCCAAAGATTCCCAGCCTAATTTCTCTACCTTTCCTCGCCCGGAACCAGGTATTACATATTTTACTGCTCCCTTCTGAAGTTTTTCTAGGCCTTTTCTAATTTTCTTGATTCCTCAGTCAATTTCGAACGTCCTACCTAAATTTTTGCTTGTGTAGTTTAACCCGTTTTGAGTTTGAGGATTTAATTACAAATTTTTCCGCAGTAGTGAACTATCACCTCTTTTGTTGAGGTTGAGGTTGTTCTTAAGACAGGAAAATAGCCCTTAAGTTATTGAATGTCTGTTCCATCTGAACTAACTGAAGTGAAAAATAAAAATGTTATGTATACTAGAAATGAAATATAGAATAGAGAACAAAATACATATAGGAAAACAAAAAAATTTCTGGAATTTAATTATATTAACAATCTAATTTCTTGACTTCATTAGCTAATTTATCTATTTTACAAACAGATTTTGGAAAATTTTCATTTTCCTTTCAAAAATTGAAATTAATATTCAAAACAGAAAACTTTTAAAAAAAATTCAAATCAACATGACGTTCACTATTTAACAGCATTTATTTTACTGTTTTTCTGATGTATATATAAATAAATAAATGCAATTAATTGTTATGTTGTGTATTATGTAATTAGCTTGAAAGATATTTTCTGTCGCCCAACTGTTTACCAAATTGTAAATAATTCACTTAATTCGACTCACATGAAAATCTCTGTTTTCGATTTCTTGGAGTTTCCATTTGGTGTAAAATTATATTAATGTTTAGGTTAACATTTTGTTACGTACTAATGTCCTTAGAAATTATTTCGCGCATTAAACGTTACCTGTTTATTTTTCTTTAGATAATTTGATCTATTATCTCATTAACTTTGTTTAGAGAAATATGTATATAAAAAGTAAATATCCAAATAATAGAATTACAGCTATATATGCCAGGAGACTTCATTGCTTCACATTGAATTATTAGTTTGTTCTCAGACACCTTATAAACGGTGATTAGTAATTTCTTTACTTAATTGCAACCTTACTACAAAGGCAAATCTTTTATGTCTCAGACGATATATATATATATATATACATTGTAATAATTAACTATTATTAAACAATTAAAATATGATAGTTAGCCGCCTCACGTTGAGAACGCCAAAAATGTAATATATAAGAATGATACAACTTAAAATGAAATAATAATGCCCACGTTAATGAATCTATTTAAATAATGGAAATTTTTAAATGAAAGGATCATAAATAAGAAAATTTATTTAAACTGACCAAACAATTAATTTATTCGATGCACACAGATTTCAAATTACAAATAAATATTCGATGACCTTTTAAAACATTTATTATGTACAAATAAAATTTTTACTCTTAATCTTAGGATCATTATCTGGGCCTTTAAATAAAGAAAGGTATTACTCCTTTTTAAACAATCAAATTTCTGTGACGATTACAGCTTTTATGAATTAACTTCAAATTAATATTTGCAATATTAAAAAAAATCGAAATATGACGATTTTATCTTTAATCTACGGTTCACAATAATAATTTAAATGAGGTATGACTTACAGTTTTCTGGTACCTGGGCAATTAAACTCTTTCAGCAACACTTACAAACAGTCAATTTTCTAAAAACAGGTCTTACTTTCACTGAATTTACACTTCACTGTTGGATTAGCAAGTGTTGGCTATATTTTGAAGATGACTTATTTCGCAATTTGCCAATTTTGCGGTAATTCAGATAATTCCTCCACGTAGAGTTTTTAAAAACGGGAACACTCCGAAATCTTTTTGCAGCACTATCCGGGTGAATGCTGTACTCTGCCTCTCGTTAACAACTATACGTTTGAAAACGTCTCGTCTATTTCTATTACGACCGCTTTCTGCCGTTCTTGATCGCCAACTGCCATATACGTTCTCTTAACGCGCCAACAGTCCTACAATGCTTTTGACCTGTTATTCTTGTCCATTCTTGTGTGTGATTTGTGTCTGTTTGCCGATAACAATTCAAGTCCACAATGTTTTTAATTATTAATTGCCTTTTAATTACTACAATATATATATTTCTTTTATGGTTGCGTGACATGATTATCCGAAGGCGTCACTTCTCACCAAAGTTTTATTTTCCCGATCGTAACAAATCATTTTAATTATTGTGGAAAGATACCTGCGTTCCGTTTTGAAAAGATGAAAAGTTTGAAACTCATTCTCTTCCCTCGGACGGAACGATTTGGATCTTGTTATAAAATTCTGTCAAACTTTTGATAATTAATAAACTTGTACTAAATGGCGTCTTGTTAAACGTGTAATATCTCTTGCCACCAATCAGGACGAACGGTTGTAATATTTCTTAGAATCCTGCAAATTGTCAGTGTACTTGAGAAAGTTCATGCACACTTTTACTACTTCAGTGAATCACAATGTCTAGGAGACAAACACAGAGTCGTCAGTGGGAAAAAGGTTTCGGAAAGAGGCTGTAAGTATGGAGCGATGGGAAATATATGGAACAAGTTCCGGCTTTGTTCCGTACGACTCCCTTAAAAATTTTGTCACGCAACATGCGACACAGACGTAATTGATAATTCGGTTAATTCTTGAGGACATAAGTAGAGAACATTTTCAGTATTTAATTAGAGGTAACTGGCCAGCAGTCCAAAAAATTCATTGCTACAGATTGAAAATTACACATATTAATTCATTGTAACGTTTCGTACATTTTTATTTGTAACCACAGACATTGTAATAAGGACATAATTAAAATATGTAATAAATTTGAATGAAAGTATTTAAGTGGAAAAATGTAGGCATCCTTCTTCAACATACATGGCCGAAAATATTCAGAATTTATAGAGACGTAACCAAAATGCATCGTCAAAAAAATGTTCAGTACAAATCTAAAAAAAATAATCTTTAATTATGGGTACAAAGAATAGCAGTAGAATAACCCGGTGTTTCTGGAGGAGCAGTGGGGTTCTGCATTATTTTAAGAGATTAGCAGACAATTGAAAAATCCCTGTTAATATTATGTAAATGACGAAATTATGTCCAAATATTTTTACAAACAATAAAAACATTTTAATATTATATGAAGTCACTGTACACGTTTCTGTCTTTAATCCAGATTTTCATCAGGTGACTTTTTTATTTATATATATTTTAAATTGATTATTGTAAAGTGTGAAATTCAAAAGAATACATATTCATTATAAATAACTGATACATTTTAATTTTTTAATAAATAGGTAAACTGGCCATAAGTCATCAGAAAAATTAACAACTGAAAAAACAAAACAATAAGGTTTTCATTAAAAATGTAATAATAAATTGATTTAAGCTTTTTTATACAGATCTTACAGATTCATATAACATAACTTTTTCGTTTGGTTTGTTCATTTCGATTATTCAAATTTAGTTTAGTCTCTAGAACTATTAATTCTCAATAATTTAAGATAAATTATTAAGATAATTAAAATAAATATTTCGAACAGGATGCATTGTACGATCAATGTTATGTTCGCCAATTAGTAAAGGTCTAATTTGAAACGTATGATAGAACATAAATATATCAGAAAACTCAAATAACCTGTTTAATGACGGTTATATTTTATATTGGCAGGATTTAATAACCTTAGATATTAAAATAAATAAAGTGATCAGTGTGTTTCAGACACGTTAAAAAATAAAATGTACTAAACAAACTTAAACAAATTATTTAACTAATTTTGTACATTTTAGTTTGATTTTTAAAGTTTCCAACATTCAATTTATAATTTATAAATGAACAAGTTGTCGAAGAAAAACCGGAATATTGACAGAAGCAGTTGCTTTAGGTAGTAATTAAATGCTTAAATGTTTACTGAGTATCATGGCTCTATAGAACCGAAAGGTCTTTGCGAAAATTATGTTTTTATTTTTAACGTACCTAGAAAAAACTGTGTAATAAAATCGTTGCTCAAAAATTCGGACTGAATTTTTTTTTACATTTCCTATATATTTGTCTGTTTTATTTATTTATTTATATAATTTGTTTGCTGTAATTATTGAAGAATTTATCTTTTTATGTTTTTTTTATTTACAGTCGCATCAACAGCTTTGGTTAATAGCGACTCGTTATGGGAACTCATTTTGTTTTGTCAGGGGACTGATTTTACGATAGTTTCTCTCACGCATACAAACATCCATGCCGTCGCCGGGATTCGAACCAGACGATTCGAGGCCGTCACGCTGACCCCTACACTACAAGAAGTCGGCATCTTTTTATGTACATAAGCGATAAATTGAAGATTAAAAGATTTCGACTCGGTTGTGGTATTTAAAAAGTCACGGCTAATAAAAATTACTGACAATTTTGAAAAAATTACTTAAACAATAAACAGGAACAATATAGTCTACTTGTAATATAAATAATAAAAATGTTTCTCATTATTAATGGATGTCTATAATTATTTTGGTATTATTTGGTATTGTGGGCTCGAAAGTTATATTTAGGGTGTTTGAAATTTTTCTGACATTGTATTAAAATTGATCCATAAGTAGAAGGCTGGAATCGATTAACAACTTCACTCGTGATGAGAAATATAAGGTTTTATGCATTCCTTAAACATAAAAACAGATTCAATGAACCACAAAATATGCAACGGCATTCCGAAACAGGAATCACTAAAAAGCTTTTTACAGGAAAAAAAAAAGTTTTAAAGCAAACGAACAGAATGAATATGCTGTATGGGAACAAATCACAATCGGGCCTTTATTTGGCGGTCATTATTGCTGTTCTAAATTGGGTTATAGCCGGTTTTTAATAGAGATCGGGCGGAAGGATGCCGGATGCAGCCAGACCGCTTGTTTTTGCGTGTTATTGTTGCTTGGCTTGTACTTCGGTGAATAGCGCCGGTGCCAACAGCGAGCGCCCCTCCCACACGCTGCTGGCTTTACAATGCAACTGGGATGTTTGTTTCGCATCCCGTGTGCGATCATTCAATGAAACAGACAAAGTGTATGTATAGCCAGCGCGGCACATTGTGCAGCTTGCAATTCAGTTTAATTCTCGTTGTTCCGCGTCCTTTCCCGTCAATGGACTGAATGCTGCGACTCAATAGTGCTGGCGCTCAGGGAAAAGATACACACATTGTGATCTGTATGTTCTCTGACTAATTACCGTGCTCGTCAGGCCACTAATTTGAGCCGGCTTTGCAGAGGTGGGGCGTCATAATTGAACGGACACCAGTTAGCGCCTGCCAGCCATTTACGAATGTCCAAAATAAGTAATTAAATCGGGGGTGTTCTATAAATTATGCGTAATGTAGGCCCGCCCCTCCCTTCCTCAGACACGAAAACAATGTGCATGCTGCGGGGTGAAATAATGAGGAAAATGTTGGCACATTTCAAAGAAGTTATACACCGCGGATTTAGATTTATACACAATCATTTTGTCCTCTGTTGGAAGAAAAGAGAATTAAGCAGAATTACTATCGTACCCTTAACTTTAAAACAAAAATGGGAAAGTGTGCATGAAACTGAAAAGACGTTGAATACGAATTTTATAGGTAACATAATTGAAATTTTGAAGCATTTGAAAAGGCGTTCTGACTTGAAAATATTTGATAATTGCTAAAATTCGTTCCCAGTTTATTAAAAAAATCCAAAAGCTTAGATATCAATTATTACAATATTAATACTATTTTACAGAAATATAGAAATATTATTTTCAACTCAACGATGTTTCAGTACCGTTTTGTACTTTTTTATTATTTTTTACCGGAATTTTTTTTTTTTATAATTGATGTGAAAAAGTACAGAAACGTCGCTGTATTGAATGAAGAATTTGTCAATTTCTTTTTTAAAAAAGTCGTTAATTTATTTAATTTATCTTATAAATAAATAGCTGACTTACGGTAAAATTATATTTGTTAATAGAACATGGTATATTCTTACATCGAGAAAAAGAAAACTTACATTTTTCGTAGCTCTTTAAAAAATCACAATTAATGAAAAACATTTAAGGGGTGGCATTTAGAAGACTTGAATTATACTGAGAAAATTTACCGTACTTTCCTGATTACTATGGCGAATTTCCGAAACCTCCTAATCAAATTCCAAATTAATTAATAATTTTTAAGCAATATATGAAATTTTTTACTAATTTATTAGTGATGAAAAACCGTTGTGGAAGTTTGTCGCCTTTTCATGACAACAAAATTTTCTTTACCTGCTAATAACAAAAAAAATGAAGTTTTGATTTTATAAGGCGATGGATTTTAAGATAGCTAGATTATAATTTAAGATAGTCTCAAAGTTATTTACTGCTTTATAGAAATGTTGTTCTTTCGTTTCTCTGTAAAGTGAAAAAATCCTTGTGCAAAAAGAAGAAAGAAGTTTTTTGGAACTTACGCCATTTTGTCAGAAGTAGGTCGATTTCATTTTGGTATAGTTAAAAATCTTCTCACGCCTTCTTTTAACAACGAAAAATAATTTAATCGAAATCACTTGTCATTTTCTGTAAAAGCTGAGCAAAATCAGCTAGACAGACAGGAATTTCGAATAAAATGGTTTCTGATTCCCTATTGAAAGGAATATAAACTAAAGATGCTTGATTTCAAACCGTAAAAAGATAAAACTTTTATTTTACGTATATAGATATATTTATTAAACAGTGTTCTTTGCTTCAACTGAATCGGAATATGAAGTAATTGGTTTCAATTCTTTTATTGTATCAATATTTTTATGATGCGCACGTAAAAGAATTCTATAGATTTATTATTGCCTGCTTTCAGCAAGGGTATGAATTATGGCTTTTAAAATACATTTTATAAAATTTTCTCACTGATTTCTACAGCTTAGGGTCTAATTTAAACTATTCCCAGCGTTGGAGCGCAATTAATGTAATACACAAATTTAAAGAAAAATATAAAGAAATTTGTAATGGTAGACAAATAATGCCGCCAGGTTGTCGATAAATAATGGGATTTATAACTGAGTTATAACAACTTTTAAAAATATTTAATACAAATTTCTATTTAGTTTGTGTTCTGTACATAACTGTTTAAATAATTTCCACAACTTTTAATGAAATTCTTAATCCTTCAGGGCCGCTTATTGGGCCCCTAATAGTTACAGTAATTTGCAATTATCACAGAATCAAATTAAAACCAAAATTTTTCAAAAAATAATTAAATTTACAATTGTTAACATGGAAACAATCTAAATAAATCTGAAATCCAGAGAAATCTACAGAAATTTAAAGTATTTGACGGTACAGAATTGTTTATATAAGGTTATTTTATATTTTTACATACCAGATTCTCAGAGCTGCTCTCAGACAACGCTTCTTATATACTTCACCAGTTTTTTTAAAGAAATTTTATTTAACAGGCCACTGCTCACTACCTAAATCAGCATAGAACTTTAGTTTCACTTTGTTAATTTCCCGGCCAACTGACCACCGGGAACGTCTCCAACAATCGTTTTAGAACATGTTTTTCGGTCCCACGTGTATCTGCCGACTTTACTTTACTGGTTATTTAATATCCTAGGCTGAATGCGACCATTATCAGCCGTTACCCAGCGTAGACTTTGCTCAAACCTACTCGGTTACTCCTCAGACAGGCTGACTATTCGTCAAAGGTCGCAGTATCACACACGCCGCCGACAACAATAGAGACTAGAAACATTCCATCTCCGCATTCTTGCGCGACGCTGTTACTTACAATGATATGACCTCAATATTACGCCGAAAATACAAATATTAAATAAATTATAAAAAGAAATCATTTCATTACACATTGGTGGTTTATAATATATATATATATATATATATATATATATATATATATAGTAGTAATTATACATAAATCACAATTACATTTACAGGATGACTAAAGAATTAATTTAACAATCAGTAAAATTTTAAAATATAAACTATGAAATCTGACGTCTGAACGTCGAAATATGACGATAAAATATCATTTACTGTGGGGTTTACAGATAATAATTTGTTTAGTTTACCTTAAAATTTTGTTGTACCAAGAAATGGGCTCGTACGCGCACACACGATTATTATTAACACTTAATAAACAGGCCATAATACACAGAATTGACTAGGCAACAATTTCTACTTGCTGAGTTTACTTACAACACTTGTTTCGCTGTTCCCTCTATTAATAACTTGTTACCATTATCAAAGTTTGGTTATTTACTGGATACAATAACCTGGCTCCCAATAATTGAAGAAATGTATAACTCGTGACCGTAAGCTAGACTCCAAAATATTCTGCATCAAGGAAAATAACAGTCGGCGTAGTATCGTTGCAGTTGATTGCTCAAAACTGGAAACTATAGATATTTCTGAATATTAGAGCTGTGAGACTACATACAGCCTTGCCTCTCCAAATACACTTTCCGAAATTTTGTCCGAACTGTTATTCGTCTGCATCCTGCCCACACACTGCCGCTCTGCGCGTCTAGCAAAATGTTTATCAACTATACCCCAGAAAGCAGGCATTATAGCCCCATATTCTTGTACCCAACTCGTATGTTTACGCCACCAGCAATGCAAGTCCAAAATTTTTGTTTATTAATTAATTATATTTCCTTTTAATTACTACAACATATATATATATATATATATATATATATAGTAATGATTACAAATGAAAGGACCATTTAATAAAATATATAGCCTCACTTTGAGGTGCTAATTTGTAATGATTTTTTATTAAAGAAATTTAAAATGAACACATTAATGCATCAGTTTAAATATTAATTGAGTCTTGTGCGCAACTCGTGCGTTTTCTGCCGCTAACAATTCGAGTCAAAGTTTTTAATTATTAATTAATAATTTCCTTTTAATTACCACTATATATATATATATATATATATTCATTTATTTACATCGGACCTGAAAACTCTACATCATTTTACAAGTTTGATTTTGTTGTGCGACCCTTCTGTAGATACGATGCTGTAAAAAGCTTCATCATAAACCTTCCATGCTTTGAAACGGAATATTCTTTTATATACAATTTATTTCGTTCAGATTTTTAAGGTTTCATATTTAGTTAGAATTAACTTAATGTGGGATGTAAAATTTAGTGCACGGTTTTTAACGTTATGGTTAGCTTTTGGGTCAAATATTTGTTTTTCATACTATACTGTTTGGGTCTATTTTTATTCGTTAACGTGTTATTTATAACGCCTTTTTCCAATGTCAATATTTTTATTTGATGGCGCTATTTATAAGATTTTTTAAGCAGCCATATTATCACACTCAAATAATTTGTAAAGCGTCCCGCGTGTGACGGTTCCCCCTTTCATTCTCAGTGTCAGATCCCGGAAATTCAAAGAACGTAAATGCTAATTTACCATAAGGTGAAGTCTCTTAATTTATTTTCGACGAATTCTCCGGATATCTTCATACATTTACTGTATTAACTGGTTTTACTACTCATTTCACATCTAACTGCACTATTATATTCAAATTGGTTAGCAAAAAAATAAAGTGGTTGGTTGTATCTTTGTTCGAAATTTTACTTTTTCAGTAGTTCTCCTATTTTTCGCAGTCCTTGTCACCACTGAAATGAATTCAGAAACAGCTCCAACTACACGGATTTCCTAAACGCCAGCTACACGCGCTAAATTATTTCGCGTCCCCAAAAGTGAGATCATTAGGACCAGCATCGCTGATTGTCAATGGGCGCCGGCAATTCAATGGTGTTTTCATGCGCAGCTAGCTAAATCCATACGCAAATAATTAAAGGTACGTCTATAGGCCCTCTACCCATTCACCTGCCGACGTTTTGATGATTGCCAGGCCGAGCACGCGAACCCGTTGAATTGCCGCATACACTAGTTTTTTGACATGTGATTGGCTGGCTTGTCATTTGGCGTGTCTTATTGTGTTTCTGTGTCACAGCCACTCCAAATAAAATTCAGAGAGATTATTGGCGATCGCACAAAACACGAAATGCGAGCAATCTCTAGATCAATTCAACATTAACCGATATTACACTAAATTTTTGTTACTATCTTCATCTACATTAAGTCTGTTGTCCCTTCGTTGACTAGAAACACAATTGATATAATCCTTAACTGTATGTAAACAGATCCAAAATTTTCTGGAACAAATCGGAAAAAATTGATCAGAGACTTGACGATCCTTTTTCCTAAATGTTTTACGGCTGTTTAGTCCGTTAGTAGATCTTTTTCACATAGGGCTCACCAGGAAAAACACGTTTGATTTCTGTGGTCCGGTTTTTCAGTAAAATCAATTTTTTTTATTGTGTCGAGGTTAGAATTCCGATTCTGGTCGCAATTTCAAACAGGCCAGTGATTTTTCTGAGCGGTGGAATGTGTGGCTCATCAATATGAAAATCCCGTTTTGGTATTCCATATTGTAGTAACAAGAATTCTGTATCCCTATGATGTAGAATATTAGTCAGAGGTTAAATCTAGATATATCACGGATTGTTACTTCCTATTTACCTGACAACAGCGTTAAATTCCGTATTTAAATCGAAACCTTTATGAAATATATCACTTAAACATATCGCTGAATAAAGAAATGCAGATCCACAAAATTCCAGTACACATTAGTGATATTATTCTTTATAAATCTCAGAGTATTTCAATGATTTGTCAGCTAAGAAAGAAAGAAATTCTTGTTAAGATTGAGTCATCTTTATGAGTGAAAGTAAATTTGAGGCGTGTAGATTTCACAGATGTTGGTCGACCTGAAGAAATCGCCAGCGATTTGAAATCACTTTTATTTTTATTTTAATGTCACCTTGTTCTGAAAATAAAACTCGAGGATGGAGCCGCTATTAAATACGAGAAACCTCTTCTACGTGTCGTAGAAATTGTTTCCACCGCCTTGAATTTTCCACCGAACATCTTCTTACCTCTCGGAACTGTCCATAGATACAAACACTGAACTATTTCCTCGCGGTAAATAATCAGAAGCATAAATAGAGATCATCTTGGGACAGACGTAAAATAAGTAGTTCCGTGAATTGTAGGACTCAAAGCTTACACTCCGAGCTGAACCGTCCGCCATTTTTAATCTAGTTCTGAGTAGAACTACAGCAAACAAATATATTTTCAAGCTGAAAAACGCTTCATGTCCCATATCATTGAGTTAAAAAATTGCAATATAATTACAGACAATAGATTTGTGAAATCACTTGATGTGGAAATATAGTAAAACCTTCGTGTTGACAGTTGAAGGAAAGAATTTCAAAGTACTTATGTGGCAGTGCGTAGTATTTAGCATCATGAATACAATAAGATTATACGTATCTCTCGAATCTAAGTCTACAGCAAAAAAGGAGAAATTAAAAGTGATTTGGCAATTTTAATACCTACTGTAATCTTTGTAATATGATGTAACTCCATTGTAATTGAAAATAAATAGCTTTATTTTTTAAGAAGTGTTAAATCCCGTTATTTAAGCAATTAAAAGTATATTTTAATTCCATCTTTTACTATTATTAATTTAATTTAAATGTTTAAAATTCAGAAAAATGAATTTTTCATCAAATTTTGACTTATGAAATCTTAATCGTGTATCTGAGATAAAATAATACTTGAGAAAATAAAACGTATGAACTCGAATGTAATATTTAGTTAATAATTTAAAAGTTATGAATGTGATTGGATGGTATTCAATCTTAAAACATTTCGTGCTTCATAACTGGCATGTGATTGGTTAATCCACGAGTAAGGCAAGACGTAAGATTAAAAATGGCGGACGGCCCGGCCGTTAATTAGAGGGGATCTACTCTCCGAACTTCAGGAACTGAAGAAGATCAGGGGCTTTTTCTCACAGTTGGAAACGTCAGCCTATCACTCGTTCCTCTGGCATCTAACCCCCACTATCTTTGTTAACCTCTGCTCTCTAAGGAAACGGATGTGTATCGCTTAAATCAAGGCGGCTGGATTAGTAATTAAATCCCTCTGCCTTGCTGCCCAACATTTTTGGACCCTACGTGTCAAACGAGGGGTCTTCTTAACCGAGAAACCGTCACATTGTTGCAACAAATTCCATAAATAATTATTATAAATCATGTTGAGCTCTTATTTGAGTTGCATGGGTTATACCTACTGTGGCAGAGGGAGATCACTCCCAGACGAGACACTTCCCGCTCGGATCGAAACGTATTGCCGACCTACGCCATTGTGAACACCATGCTCCTACTCCTTGGCGCGTGTGAGAGCATCCTCTCTCAGGTGAACCTTCCCAGGAGGCTACCTTTGGGATACCTTCACTTCTCTCTGGTTTTTTGAACTAAGGTTCCCACATGCCGAGACACCTCGACCTGTTTTGAGAGGTTTATTTTCCGGGGTCGCAGACCTTGGGCATACGGTGTTTTCCGCTATTCCTATTGGAATAGTTGGCCAGCTGCCTCCTAAACTGGTCAAGGCACGGATAGGGGAAAGCTGTGACCGCACAGCAAACCCCTGTCCCGCCATCGGAAGAGCGTGGAACAAGTGCCAAATGACCAACCTACCTAATGCAGGTTTTTCTAGGGTTTTTCCTGCATCACTTTCAGGCGAATTGCCGGGTAGGACCCTTAAAGCATAGCCCGAGGGCCCTAGTTAACCCTTGGCTACCTGGCACTACCTTTCCGCATTCCCGCTTTCACTCCCTTTCCTATGCTATAAGAGTGGAGTTTCCACTATGTGATCACCCTATACATAGCCTGTCTACAACTTCTTCTTCTACGGCATTGTGAACACAATGCTCCTACTCCTTGGCGCGAAGATTTGATCGACTGTTTCTTTTCTTCAAACAACGATATCATATTAATGCGCGTGGGTAGTTCAGTTGAAAATATATTAGTGTCACATGCGGTTTCAGCAAGCGACCCACTGCTTAAAGTCGTTTCTCGGCGACCTCAAGGAATTAAACGTAAAAAGGAATAATCAAGGACCTTGTTCGTCCATAAGTGATACGTGGCTTACACTCTCGCTGTCACTTGTTAAATGGTGTCCTCACCACGAGATTATTTTCGTAGATATCTTAATAGCTAAAGCGCTTAGGTGAGAAATATGGATGTTTTTCGTTAATATCAGGAATGCTTGATCGACAGATGTAAGGAAAAAAATCCTAACTAGAACAGTGATTGATAACGTGACGCGAAATGTCTGCGTGGAGACTATTTGGAGGTGTTGTAGATTAGGTGTGAGGTTGAGGGCTTTATTTGTTGGGCGTTGGCGTGGTGTCGCGATGGCTCTTAATAGGCTGCTACCCCTTGAACGCTCGAAGCCACTTGTTACTCAGTGCTACAGAAACTTTCCGCTGGAAGAGGATGGGAGCCACGCGCTGCTCATCACAGCCAATCGATCCGGCGCAGATCGGAGCCGCGTCCTATTACCATGCTCCTTTATTTAGCAGACAATGCGTGACATCGCCGGCTGCTGGGTCGAAACGTGACCAAGAAATCCTCCTCGCATCACAGTTCCGGTTCATCTTCGTGACGGGTCATCTTTTAACAGCGTTTGTTAAGCTCTTAGACATTTTATTTGTAATTGGAAACACAATACTCAAGCTCCGGGGGCTCGGGATCAACCCGCATATGAGCGATGTTCAAGGTGAATATTGGATGACGCGGAGATGCAGGTTCTGTGTGATGTACGGTGCTGCTGAACATCTATTTTCAGACTGAAATACTAGACTGTCAAAATTTCCAGTCTCATAACAATGCTGGCAGACAATGAAACGAATTATCGTCTAACAATTCCTTGACATACTTGTCATTAGAATACTATTGTGAGAGGAAGCTTTCTATATTGCCAATGTTTGTTAACTCACCCATCAAGATCATTCAGCTTACGTCCTTCTCGAACGTGCATTCTGAGAGAAAATTAAACGTTTATTTATGTATTACTATTTAGTTTTAAACTGATTTAAGGTAGAACAAAGTACCAGAACTCGCCGGTTTTTTCTCACTCTTGTATAGAAAATTAAGGTTCCATCAACTTTTTCTAGTGAAAGCTCAGAAATATTTTCGTTTGAGGTGCACGTTCTCCGACATTGTTAAGGTCAAAAAATGGTCATTTTTTATTGACTTCAAGCCATTAACAATTCAGCAATCGGACTTCGTTGGTGATTGTGATTAAAAGTTTTTGGAACGAAAACCTTAACATGTTTTTCAGTCTTTTGAGCATTATTCCACGCCCACTTCGATGCAACAACTATTTTTAAATTAATCTTTACTGAGAAATACCGGCATAAGCGCACGGTTTCACGTAACGTGACTTTTATTTTCGATTGACGTTATGCCAAAACTACATCATAAATGCGACCATAAACATTAATTTTTCTGTGATTTTATACCTTAGGTGGCCGTATTAGAACCAAAAGTGCTTAGCTGTTATTTCTCCGGTCTCGGAAAAAGAGTAAGGTTAAGATACCTCTTTAACTCGCACGTCTCGTGAGATTTACCACGACATTGCACGAAAAAAATAATTTATCGGGTCAAACTCTTAATTTGTTCTTGACACACGAAACAATTCTGTAGTTTGGATTTCAGATAGCCGACGTTTGATTCAGACTGGCGAAACTACTCTGAACTACGAGAAACAAACTTATTCATTTCCCAACTGCAGTGTGCTACAGGAGATACAGTCGTAATTATGAAAGCGTACAGAGAAATTATTAATGTAAAGCTCAAAATAATAGCAAATTGCAATAATAAAATTTCGATATACATAAATGGAACTTTTAGAACACTACAGTGTTAAAGAAAACAGAAAATAAATATTTCATTTGAATATTTTTCTTTACCTGCTGTGTGTTTTTGTTGTTGTTTTTTTAGGGCAACAAGCTACATGAGGGTAACCACGTTGGGCAACTCCCCTTTAAGAGCATACGAAGGGATTTGGAAGGTTGAAAACATAAATACCAATGTTTAATACAAATTCAGTTATGAGAGAGAGAACCTTGTAGGAGAGACGGAAGGGGCTACCTTTGGGGATGCCTTTTCTTCTCTCCGATTTTGAACTAAGGTTCCCACCAGCCGAGGCACCTCGGCCTGTTTTGAGAGGTGTTTGTCCCGGGGTCACAGACCTTGGGCATACGGTAAGAGTGGTTTTCTGTTCCCATTGGAATAGTCGGCCAGCTGCCTCCTAAACTGGCCAAGGCATGGCGAGGGGTAAGCTGCGTCCCCACAGCAAACCCCTCTCCCGCTATCGGAAGGGCGTGGTACAAGTACCAAATGCCCGACCTACCTGATGCAGGTTTTCCTAGGGTTTTCCCTGCATTACTTTTAGGCGAATGCCGGGTAGGATCCTTAAACTATAGCCCGGGGGCCCTGGTTACCCCTTGGCTTCCTTCCTCTACCCTTCCGCATCCCCCTTTCAAATCCCTTCCTATGCTATTAAAGGGGAGTTGCCACCATGTGGATTACCCTCATGTAGCCTGTTACCCCCAAAAAATCAGTTCT
Organism: Zhengitettix transpicula; assembly: GCA_037074705.1. Classification (NCBI taxonomy): domain Eukaryota; kingdom Metazoa; phylum Arthropoda; class Insecta; order Orthoptera; family Tetrigidae; genus Zhengitettix; species Zhengitettix transpicula. Next base: position 56,787,261 of record CM073592.1, on the reverse strand, counting down.
TTTGCATTACAATATTTTGTTTTAATGTATTTATTTTACTTCATTGAACTGATCTCCATTTTATATTTATAAAATTGATAAAATAACAGAAATTTGTAATAAATAATAATTATTCGATCAATTATCTTAAAATCTGCCACAGTTTCTTATACGTTCATTATTGATAACTTTCAAACTTTTATAGCGTGATTCCTTTAACTTGACACTAATGGATTTCTTCGAAACGTCGAAAATGTTTTATTTGTCTAGACATACAAAAAAACACGTGTGCCCTATAAATCGCCGTACAACTTCTCCGAACAATAACGCAGACGAAAACATCCTCGGAACTACAATCTTTATTCCGTCGAAAACACAAACCTTTATATCTTCAGCCTCACTGTCCTGAAAACTCGCTCTCTGCGTTTGTGGATACGATTCTTTCATAGAAACTTCATACAGCGGATGATTTTAACATGCTGCAATAAAAATATTATACTAACGTGGCACCGTTGGTGTTCAGTACTGAAGAGAATTTTCAGTATCATACTTGAGTCCGATAAAAAAAAGGTTCTATACTTTGTATAACACATTTTTCGATGATTACCAGCCTATTATGTTTACTGCAGTGGACCAAAAGAAAGTGGCAAGCTTACTTGCTTTAATAATTTGTTTTAAAATAATGATATTCCTATCGCAGTGTTTCTAGTATTCTTCTTAATGCAAGTAAAAATAAATTAGCATGCCCATGGTACTGGTAGTATATTTAATATACCTCATTTAAGGTACTGTTAAACATGAAACATTCTGCTATATAATATTTTTGGTTCCCCAAAGAATTTAATCATAAGGTAAATTTGGCAGGCAAAACATTCGCTTTTAAGAATGAATAATTATCCTGGTAGCTTGTAGAATTTTCGTGACTTATTTAAATATTCGGTGTTATTTTCGCGTATACTTGAAATTGTTATCGCACTTCGTTTTTGTAATACAGAAACTCAACTTTCTTATACATGCCTAAAATTAATAGACATAATTTTTATTGATATATTTTAATAAATTATAGTTACATCAACAAAGTAATATTAAAATAGTAGTCGGAATACTCGTGTTCGGCCACCATATTTCACTACTGTGAAATAAAGATGATAAAGTAAAAAATTATCCTGCCTATATATGGAAGTATATCTTATGCAACTGACTGTAGTTTGTATTGTTTTGTTGGGATTTTGCTCAATTGCGTGTCACGTGAATAGTATCAGGCTAAAAGTAATAATAATCTGAATATCAAAATATTCATAAAAAAGTATTATGAATCGAAACACGAAGTAGTAATATACAGCGAATAAATTAAATTATGCTTGCCTTGGCCCTAAACCGCTTGAAGTTCAGTAAACTACATAGCCTATGATGTGCCTTGAGGCAATACATAATTCTTGCGCAGGTTTTCCCGGTGAACTAGTTGTTGAAAGAGTTCTTGGGTTTCGAACCGGTAACCGGTGATAGTCGACGAAATGTCGTGTTTCTGTTACGCCACCCGGTTGGAAACCCAAGAACTCTTTCAACAATACATAATTCGTTAATATGTGGATTTAAATTTTTCAGGTTCACACGATCAACACATTAGCCTTTCATTTTTATATATATTGTAATAATTAAAAATAATACGTTAATTAAATGAAATAATCAACAAGAATTTAAAACATATAATTATTTATTTCCACTTTGTTGCTTTAACTCACAAACAATTACAATTTAAAATTTTAGATCTCAGGGCCTTCACTGGGTTTGATAATGGACATAACAAGTTATTTTAAAAAAACTAATTAACACACAGTTTATAATTCACCTAGACAATATGTCAATAGGAAGAAATTTAAAGAAAGTAAATTAACTCTTATTGACAATTGAAATAGAACGAAATCTGACTTCTATCCTTTAATTACGTTTACAGAAATCATTATTTTGTATTTTGTTACTCACATCTGTCCAGCTGGTTCCAGCATTCCTTTTTGTTTTCGGGAGTACACTATTGCAAAATTTTTACACTGATTCTTATATCGGCTCACAGATTTTACACTCTTTAAGTCAACCTTGGTAGGCTCCCAGGAACTCGGATGATCCTCTTTTTTGTCAGCTATCTGGTGTCCGCTTGCCTTATATGAATCCTGTGATTCATAGATTTGCTAGTCCTTTTACCGCTTGGACTTAAACTGCAACTTTACTATTCCTGAATGGCTACAGACGTACACTGCTTTTACTTAGCAATATTTACGATTTAAATGCTTCCGTGAATGTTTTTACTTTGTCTTCAACTCACAACTTTGTTTAATAATACATTAAACGACGGCTAGTCTCTGCTCTAGTATCATTTGTTCCGTCCTCCGAAATGTCCCGTCACCAACTAAACTATCGTAGTCTCGAGTTTTAGCGCGCATACGCCATTTTTTGACTTTCCGACAAAGTAACAGGGCTCGGCTCCATTGTCGCTTTGGAAGCTCCTGCCGCTACAATTAAATTTTATGTCCAAACAATTAATGTCCTAATTAATTGGCATTACAATATATTACTTGAATGAAATTTGTAAAACACATTACAAACTCAATGATACGGTGGACCCTTCAACGGAACGACCCTGGTTCACTATCGTTGAGAAGAACCACAGTCTAACGTTCACAAAGTAAAATAAAAAATACGTACATCATTTTTACAACACGTCCCCTTGTAATGTATTCTGTTTCTCATGGAGGATCTTTATGATTATTAGTAAGAAATGCATTAGGTAAGCAGCTTGCGGCGATAGATGATGTGATCGGCGAACGTGTTTTTGTCCGTTTTTCTGCGGAAATGACGGTACGCGGCCGTTACTTGCTGATCAGCGGTCGTTTATCCCGAGCACAACAGCGGTTCCACGACCGATAAGCTGACTTACTGAGCTATTAAAATGTTCACAACAATCGGCGCATTACCATAGAAACAGTGGCTCCGGCAGCGACGAACACTGGAAATACTACAATTGGTAGTTATTGTCCCTGATATTTTAAAACCTGCGCGGATTATAAACATTTGTGCGGCAGCGTACGATGCATAATGCATGCCAAATTGTTGTGTGCATTCATTGTCCGGAGAGACTGGAAGGTGCGTGCTGTAAACAGCGTTCGGCCATTAGAGTCTGCGCGGAACCAGATGACATATGCCAGCGGTAAGACAGGTTAAAGATAAGCTCCCATTGTTTCCGAGGCTGGCAATGACGCCCGACAGTTTTTAACCGCTTCCCTCACCCTGCTCTGTTATTCAGCGTGCAACAAACACGTGATGATCGATCTGGAACAGTAGCGGACGGGACACATTTTGCTAAGAGCGATCCACATCTATGTATTGTCTCCTTTATCCAGCCGCAGCCGACATAACAAAAATCCCCCCCTCGCAAACGCAACCCCCTTCCTGCCGTACATGGAAAGAATTGAAAAATAAAATTTCCCTTCTCCCACCGCCGCCCCCGCATCGTCGGGACACAAAAGGGAGAACAACGGAGCTTTTTAAAAAATTGTTTGTGTGAAGACAACAAACAGGCGCATTGCGGATTTAATTACACAGGCGCGAACTGCAAGGAGAACCTTTCAGCCACTGTGGCGTTTTCTATTGGGTTGGGCGAAGGATGGAAGGGGGGAGGGAATGGGGGTGAGAGATCGAATTTCGAGATCTCGTGCCCTCATCAGAAGGGGCGCCACGAACAGAATCCATGCAAAAATATAGTCCGGAGGCTTGACAGATCGAAACATATTAAGTAATTCAATCGAAGGATTTTCCAAGTATTTAACTCGACAAATGAATTATTTTTTTAAACTTCGGAATCGTAATGGGAACACGTGTCTTCGTAATTAATATTTTCCATCGTGATGGAGTCGAATAAGGACTTGTTTTCTCCATAATAACCCCCCACTCCCCCCGACTGCCCCTTGTACTAATCAAATAAGGATATGCTCATAATCGACAAACAAACGACTCAATAATTTAATTATGTCTCTAAAGCCTTTAATTATTTTTACTTATCAGAAGAACCGTGTGGCGTATTTCGAAAACTATGAAACAATAAATACATATGCATATTAGACACTTCGAGGTAATACGTTTTTGCCGTGATGCGTCATTGAAGAGGACACTACGAAATAAAATTAAACAGGGGTCGTACTTCAAACATTGCTATGAGGTACTATATTAAATTTCAGCTCTCGTATCTGGAAGAATTTGTCTAGTCTTCGAATTCATATTCGGAATTTTGGTTTTTCCTCTCTCACTAGTTTTTTTCCCCCCGATTTATCATTGGACACAACAACACATACTTAGTGAATTATACTTAATGCTGCTATTTCTCTGAATATTACCGTGATTAATTCTAAATTTTTGTATGCATTAATGTATAGTTTGAGAAGCTATTCGTTGGAATATACGTCGAGAGCAGTGCCCTTCACAGTTATCGCCAAAATAATTGACCTCTTTTTGTTCAAACGTTGATGGCAAGTTTAATCCGAATCGTCCTGGAAGTAACTAACCGATTCGTAATTATTGGTAGACAAGGTCCAATTCGACGCAAAATATGTGAAATTATCAAATTGTTTTTACATCTGTTTGATGTTTCAAATTAAACTACATTCAGACCAAAAATAAATCAGGTCGTTAAGTTTTAGTGGTTCTCATGGAAATTGTTGATAATTATGATTTTACCAAGTCAGACAAACCAGTGTGGAAGACGATTCTATTCTCGAAATTTTTTGTGTGTGCAAATTTTTAAATAAATTCCTCAGCATTAACGATTGAACGTCCAAGGAAAGTTCATAAGCATATTTGTATCATTTCATTTAACGCGATAGAGAAAACTTTCATAAGTAGGTTTTCGCCTAAAAGTCAAAATATTCACATAGATGTGAGCATCAGAGAGCGGAAACATTGTTTAGCAAAGGGTTGCTACCTTTCATTTAGTGACTCCCTTCCAAGAGATGAAACGTGCTATGAATGTAATAATTCTTTTTTTTATGCGTACGCGCTAATAAAAAATTAACAAGTATGCAGAGACGTGCATTTTGAACATATTTGTCGGCCTTTGGCAGTGTGGGTAATTTAAGCTTGTATTTTTTTCATCGATTGTATAAGACATTGGCTTGGCAAAGAAAGAGAAACGAAAATAACTTTTTTCCTATCAGAACTTTGTTATGTAGTCTCTGAGATGACACTTCATTAATTACTTACGTCTGAATACGTTTTTCCAGAACAATTTAATTCTTATACGTATATGTATGCATATACCAAGCATCGCAGGGTGGTCCGTGGCCATGGAAAATCACGAAATTGTACTCTCGTGACGCATCGTCGGTCACGGACCCGTTTTATTCGACTTAACTAACAAATAAAATCTATCAATGCGAGAAATACTTCAGCCGGATTGACTGTATTTTAATATAAACTGCTCTGGCAGAACAATCTATCTCGAATTATATGAAATATATTTCATTTAGTGGGAAATCCGAGGAAGTTGTGGGACTCGTAACGGAAATGGCTGAATTTAACTACAGCGTTCTCTGGTTTCGTCTGTTATTCAACACCATAGCCGCTTCCTTTCCTATCTTACTAAACGACCCTTGACAACAAAGTCTTACGCGATTCAACGGTCTGTTCTCTCCCAAGTCCCAGGGGCAAATGTTTCAGTCGGACAATGGTTTCGCTTAATAATTGTAAATAAATTGTATGTTATTGTACCACTGTCTACAAGAGTATTTAGAAATATCGGCAACTAGTGGTAACTGTGTCGTAAATTAAGTGACTGATCAGTTATAATTTTAAAGCACAATGACAGAGATAAAAATTATTTTCCAAAGCCTTCCTTAAATTATAATATAGAAATTTGTTGGACATCAGAAAATCTACACAGAATACCTCATGTTTTATCTAAATATGAGAATGAAGTATGTTTTTGCAAAATAACCTCAGACGTTTTTTTAAAAAAATGAATAGTCTTAAACCTCACAATAATACATAGAACAAATTGATTGATGTATATAAACCAATATCCTTTACATTCATATTTTGACACGAACAGGAATAATTTTATTTCTGACTACCTACAGTTACGGTTCATTGTAAAAAATATTTTTGTATTTACAAGTAATTCATTATTACCAGAGAACTGAATATTCATTCATTTTCAGTCCGAATAGTTGTAGTAACAGAAGGAGACGCCGGAATTGTCTTCGATTTAGCCTCACACTCCCCACCGCCGAGATATCTGATTAAACATTTGAACGAATACGTAGCTGCAATCAACAGCAGATTTATTGTGGTGCTCGATCACACAAAAATGGCAATTGAAAACGCACGTCCCCCTCGTGGGTGTCACAAGCGATGACCAGCGCAGCGTTGTGGTTATCTGCGATTCACTATTCATTTCCACGAGACATTTTTATGATTCTATCGCGTGGGTGGCGACACTCACCAACGCGATGTTTGCTTGCTGCGATCCCCTTCCTACGTGTACAGTTACAAAACAGCCCTTGGGGAAAATAGACTCGCATTAAGCCGTTTACCACGAGATTTTTTTCCCACGATTCTTCAGAATCGATGTAAAGAAAAAGGAATGGCCTGCCTGGAAGAAAAAATATACTAGATTGGTTTACAGTTGTCAGTAGAATAAAGCCGTATTCTTCGTCTGATAACATAAATCTAGTTACTTTCCTCCCTTCATGCTTACTCCCACACAATATTCCATATCACACACATTATTTGCTCTGGGAGTCACATTACATGCCCTCCAAATGCCATAGTATTTATCACCACCATATTTTTGACTTTTCCATTTAATTTCAATAATTATAATTTACGAATCATTGTAGCCTTATTTCTTCAGGCTTCTAATTTTAATGTAATCGTATGTTCCACAGATCCGCAAAAAATATATATTGATTTTTGTTAAGGTAAAACCGTATTGAATTGCGTTTTGTAGCAAGTTTTAATGGTCTTAAAGATCTTATATAAAAATAGACTTTTCCGTAACTGATTAATAAATGTCGATATAAATTTCTTGTAAGTACTGTAAGTATAAATAAAATATTTGTATTAAATTTTTTATTAATTGGAATAATATTACTCATTAACTATGAGCATTAAGTTCTTATAATTCTTTTTAACCTTACGAAGAAGTATGAATTTGAAATGCACAGTCATAGCCGAATATTCAAGGCCGACATTGAATAGTTACATATCTCATCCGATAGAATTCGAGTAGAAGTCGTAGTAGTTCACGTAGTCGTTCACAGATGTCGTGTCGATATCGTAACACATTCGATTGACGCCGTCTTTAAACATATTAGGGTGTAATTAAATTTCTAACTTATGCAATGGAAAAAAATTAAATTTAGAGTGATTACTAAAAATTATGAAGACTGGATCAACACAACCTAACCATAATAAATAATTGCAAAATGTGGGAAAGCAGGCCTATGTTTTAAAAAATCCACAATTCTTAGCGCATTGTATACCTGGAAATGTTAAATTAGGCATTGTTGAATGCAGGTGTGCACGAGAAGATGCCTAACGCATAGGGGAAAATTTACGTTTTGGATACGGGTATAAGTCGTGACGAACTTTCCAGGGAAGAAAAATGGTGTAAATTTAAAAGTAGTTACTACTTTAGAATTGATATAGAAAATTTTAATAATCAAGTTACTCATTTTAATTTATTTCTAAGATTAATTTGTATAGTTCAACCGTTATGTACACCAAACTTCATTGGGAATAATTTACGAGAGTTATAGGTATGCATTACAAGTTTTCTAGTAATCATTGGGATATTAAAATTAATATTATCTCATTATTATAATTAACAAATATCCCAACTTTCAGTATCAGTATTTTATTTTTATTGTTCCTACGAAAATTTCGATCTTCTGGTTCAGAATAATCTTAGAACCTATGGTAATATTTAAAGATAATTTTTAAATAGCTGTCATGTAAATATTTCGAATATTTTCAGTACATTAAAAATTTAAATATTACTTTAAATGCACTGAAAATAGTAATTGTCAATTGATAAATTATACGGTATAGTTTTAAGAAAATATGGTAACTGACTACTAGTAATGAAGTAATTTTAAATACATGTAAGAAGTGTAAATTCGATATGCACTTTAATAAATTATTAGGTGTTAACGGTTGAACTAAATTAATATACTAAAAAAATTATATTATTAATATATATTTATCTTTCAGATTCTGTCACTATTCTGTCTCTTCGAGTTTTATAATCAAAGAGTTATTTTAAATAATTTAGTTTTTACGTTATCTTAATATCCAATACATATAATGTGATTTACTAATAGTTGTATATAAGTAGTTTATATGTTATTCAGGTACTGCTGGAAACTAATTAAAATCGTTTTCCTTTTCCTTGCAGTGTTCCATGACTTGGATATTACAAGCACAAGTGTATCATGTTAAAGTAGTATCAATACGAACGATAATAAACGGATGCATAAAATAGACACTACTTACAAGGTTTGTGATAATTTTTTTCATTTATTCAGTAATCATTGAGGGCGGGTCCGACTAAAAAATGGGAATTATATCGTACATTTATTCAAGTAATATTGTGTATATATATATAGGTATATATATATATATATATATATATATATATATATATTTCTAATAAATAGTGCCAATAATGTGTTGTATCTTTTATGTCAAATTGAATTATACCTACCGGGTTCTTATCTCGGCATGTAAGTGGTCGAAATAATATGTGAATATATTTAATAATTAATTACCCGCTAATATAATATGCTCTTTCGCAGTGGTGAATCAAACCAAAGAAATTACGCTTTTTGCGATTTATACTACTCGTATTTGTCGTTTTTAAATCTAAAAACATGAAGTTGATATACAATTTTCATTTTTAACTCGTTAAATTTGTACATTCTCAATCAATTAAATTTTTATTTTAATATTCCCAATAAAAAATGTATGCTATTTTATCTGTTGTGACATAATTAATATTTTTTGACTTCTGATGTTTCGATATACTACAGTACTCATAATGTGATTTTTTCTATAACTATGTATATGTTTGTGTAGCGAACATTTATTTATGCCTCATTAGTGGTTTACATCTTCTATATAATAAAAAAGGATGTATATTTGTATGTATGTATGTATGTATTTACGTTGTTCTTTATACAAATTTTATCGCGTGGACAGAATGCAACAAAAATTGGTACACATGTTCTTCAAAATACGAGGGTGAGAAACGCTTAGCATACATGTGGAAAGAATTATAATTAAAAACCGTGATCATTAAATATTAAATTACTGCGCGCCAAGAGACAATGACGTCACGCGAGAGAGAGACGTTACTACGCAACGAACAAAGGAAATATTTCCTTTATTAGGAATGAAATAAAGCAGAAATATGTTCTTTAAATAAAAAGTATAATTTTATACAGCAATACTCCATCGAATGGTAATAAAGAAGAATACGAATTACTTTACCATCCTTGCGGAAAATGTAAGTTAATTTTCGCGCTATATTAGTTGTGAGTCTAGTTAAAAATTTCATCAATGTAATATTTCGTAATGTATGAAGACTGAGTGACAATTGACAATTATATCCTGAAATACTCAAGGAATATATTTAAGTATTCAATTAAATACTTTTTCGAGTTTATGCTTAGGGTTTCGTCATAATTACGCATTACATCGCAAAACTGTAGAGATATCTAAAAAAAACATACTTTATTTAATTCAAAATTACATTTTAAACGAACATTCCGAGCTTTTTAGCCACATCTTACTAATACCTTTAAAGAAAATGGTTCTACTTCTAATTCTGAAAAAGAGAAATATTTCGAAAAGTTTTATTCGTATAAGAATTCTGATTTCAAAAAAAATTAACGCATTTTCATTACATAAGTACAACGCCGGGCACCCAGCTAGTGTAAAATAAACATACACATCTCAAAACAGGCCGTGGTGCCTCGGGTTGTGTGAAGGCCTACTGTAAATTTCAATAAATAACAAAAAATGCTTGCGAGTCAGATATTTATTATTCAGAATTCGTGGTGAAGATTTTCTAATTTTGTCTACTCCACATTTCTCAGACAAATTAAAATCTCTGACTGGTGTTCGGCCATTGAGGTGATAACGCAGCAGTTAATTCTGATTACCTCAACCTTTAAAATTGTTCCATTAATACTGAAGTATAATAAACTCTCGTCCTATAAACGTCGCTCACTTTCGTCATAGAAATGATTGAGTATCGTTGTCTACCACTCGTATAATAAATTTATACATTAAATACTTTATCATGTTTTACATAAAGCAAACAACTATTAGGACTAATTCCGTAAGAATTTCAATATTATCCTACAATTTTCAACTATGGACAATTAGGTATTTAAGTCGTCTAATAAAAATGAGAAACTGGAGATCTGAAATATTGCTGTGCATCCTGGGGTGTCTTAAAACTCCTAGAGAAATTTTTATGTCATCGCAAAGTCCGTATTAGGCACTAAAAGTAGCCTCTAACGTAATTATTTTCTGTAATCATAAGCACACTTATACCAAGACAGCAACGAATCACCTGCTGAGGCATGGTGTCTTATTCCACACGGACGATTACCTACATACTTTGGATAAAACTTCTTCTTCGGCTTTTCCCACTTTAATAGGTTTGCCGTCTTCAATTTCCATTTCTGTCTATCGTTCCTATCCTCCATTATGGTTTTCACATGGGTTTTCCACTTTAATCTGGGTCTGCCCCGTTTATTTTTTCCAGGAGGTGACCATTGGTATATTTTTTTTGTCCACCTTCCATTTTCCATTCTTTGTACGTGACCATACCATTTAAGGGTTTGATTTTCAATCCTTTTAACGACAGACGTGGTTACGTTCATTTATTTACAAAGGAGCACATTTCTAAATTTATCCTGTCTTGTTTATTGAAGACTTCTCCTCAGATAATCGAATTCTACTGTTCTAATTTTGTTCTTTTGTAATTCTGGTTTTCACTTGAATAACATAGAATGTTCTGTATTATGCTCTTATAAATTTTGATTTTTCTTTCCTTTGTTAAATTTTTATTCCAAATTATTCCGTGTAAAATCTTGGTAGCATTCTTTGCCATTGCAATTTTAGTTTGTATTTGTCTTTCACATGTTCCTACATGTGTAATTATTGAACCGAAGTATTTAAAAACTTCACATTTTTTTATTTTTCCTGTTTCGAGTGTTATGTCTTCTACATCGTTTCCTAAACACATGTATTCAGTCTTCTGTAAATTTATGTTCAGTCCCCATTTTTATATTCTTCCATGAGCTTATTTATCATGTATGTCATGTCCTCTTCATCTCCTGCAAATATTACCTGATCGTCGGCGAACAACATTCCAATAGGAATGCCCATTCCAGAACATTTTTTGTACCATAAATTAAGTGCCTGATATACATAAATATTAAAAAGTATCGCTGATAGACTGCATCCATGCTTATGGCCTTTATTCACTCTGAATTCTTCTGTTAGTTTATTCTGTATAAAACTATTCGTCTAATTTAGCACAAATGAGGAGAAGACGCATGTTTCACGTCTCGAAGTTGATTACTTTGTACAATTTTCTAGACGAGTATGTCGCTCCTATCACGGAAGCTTTTCTCTGATACAGTTCCGTTTTTTTGTGTATATTTTTCCAAGAATTCTTCTGTCTTTAACATCCCTCTGAAAATCCGAGAGTTTCTCATACCCTGTTCACCGATGAGCTATAGAGAGCACAATCATTTTTTATGTATAATGATGCTCATTGGAAACCTATCTAGATGGATTTTTTGATTGGTACAATATTGTTCTGCACATTTACTTACTTGATAGCAAAAACAGTATCAAATTTGGAAATAAAAATTTTATTTGTGACTTTGTTATTCTGTGTGGTGTGTGCACTCGAGCGTAGTTTCACGACGTCTGAGGACTGATAGTGACACTAGCTTTGATTTGGCTGTGGTTTCGGGCCAGGGCGACGCTTAAAGTCGCCTGCGGTGACCGGCGCCTCTCTAGAGAGCGCCGAGTGCTCTGAAAGGACCCTGCGCGCCCGCTTGATTACCTATTTGAGCCCCGGTCTCGAGGGACCATTCACCTATAATTGGGAACGTATTTAGTAAGGAAGCGGACACGAGACCAGAGGGGAAATTGGCAGAAGAAAAGACGCGCTGAAAGGAGCCCTCCCGAGTGTTATTCAGATTTGCTGCCACCGAGAGAGTGAGAGAGACCGGGAGAGAGTGAGAGAGAGAGGGTCCAATCAGCAGTAAGTGCGGCGCTGTCCTGTCCGGTGGCTTATCTGGCCCAGCTTCCGCCCCCGCACGTGATGGCGACGGCCAGGAAATGGAGAAACTCGCCAAGGTTCATCCGATGTTTATCAGGCCCCAATTTCCTGGGCCACGCCAGTATAAATCGTCCGATAACGCCGATGTCCCGTGCTAATAAAACAGCGCCGTCTTAGCCACCCCGAGGACTAGGACACATCTGCTCGTTATTGCCTACATTACTCACAGAACTCCTTAGCAGATGGTCTTAATTTCCTGTCTTGAATCTTATATGTGATAGTGGTTGATAAAATAAAACCTTTCTTGAAATCGAGTAATGGGGAGGAAAAGTCCAACCTCAACCTACTAAATTGTTCCATTAATACTGAAGTCGGCTTCCGATAATGAAATGCCCTGCATTATATGACGATAATTATTAATTAAATTGTTAGTGGTAGTTCATCATACTTATAACCAGGATGAATGAATCAATAATTACACTTTAAATATCATGGATCTCTTTCAAATAAATACACGCTTGATTAGTAAAAATCACACAATTTTTTAATATTACTTCAAGTGAGGGAAACAAATTTATGTTTTTCATTTTGATGTTCTACGATGTCAATTCCATATTTTACAACTACAAGTAGTAGAATTAATATGGTGTCACTTGTAGATGTAGCTTTGTAATACATAATTATGGTAACAATAATTTTATGTGAAAGAGAACCATTTTGAAGGGTTGAAAATTTAACATTAATTCTTTACAATATTAAAATCGACGAAGACTATCTTCGTGGGGTATTCGCGGGAAAGGTTTTCCTAAATATTATTGTAGGCCAGAATGTAACGGTGGAAATACAATAATATGGTGCGATTCAGTCATCAATCAATTAACTCATTTAGTTTGTTCTATTCTGCGCTTAGAGAATATCTTTTCATTCATATCTTACTACTCGTTTTCAAACTCCAACACAACGCTGTGAAGCAGTCGCTTACAATTTTCCTTACACCGGGACCTCGATGTCTGAGCATTGCGATAATTTGTGAGCATCCATCAATAGTCCAATTGGTGATTATTATTGGAGATGCTAACCCTTTCACATTACGTTTGCGTCTAAGATTCGTGTAGTAATTTAACAACGTTCTGCGGAAGCCTTCACGACGAAAAGGTAAATATTATGGAAATGAGATGCACAGAAATACATTTGATATTTATTAGGGGATTTACATTTTATTACAACTTTTGCCTTAGTATTTCATTGAAAAGTTATAATGCAGATTCCCTTCAAGAATTTTTGAACATATTTACCCTATGCATTGGACGATGGCTACCGACATGAGACAATTAACAATAGTGATCAATCTGAAGTGGTTAGATTGGTAGAAACACTTGTCGGCGTTTTGTTGGCTCTAATCTGTTTACAGAAGCGTTACAGATTTGTTGATGGTTTATTCTTAAGGAAACCATTACGAACTGTTCGGTGGTCCCGCGTCAACCCTTAAGCTGTCGAAAATATATATAAATTATAATCTCTCAAAATGTTGACAAAGCAAGCCTTTAAATGGCAATACAAAAGTTCATTTAAACTAGAATGTTTTCATAAATACAATACGAAAGTAAAACTTAGATGATCAGTTCATTGTTGAGAAAGTTTCAAAATGGCAAGAACAGAGGAATTTTCTCCTGCTGATAAAGCGAGAAGTGAAATCACATGCTTTACAAAAAATTTAAATCCGTAATTTGTTCAGTGTTGTATTTTGGCAGCTGTGACCGAGTTGCAAGTATTTAAAATATTCAACTACGCAATAAATCGATAGACTAGTTGCCAGCAGGTTTGGATGAAGTGATGAAATGAAATGCAGCTAATAATAGTACGATAGTTGTGTGCCTCGTGAGATTTTATTGTAGGAAGGAAAAAAGACTAGCGCTGTATTTTTTTCCTCTTGGAACGAGCCATGCGTGTGATTCTATTGAACATACAATCGCGATTGACGAACTCTATGGGAAATTCCAGCATAAAGCGCCTACTTCACATAATGAGGGGTGCGTGCAATCATCCATTGTTCCGCCTCATTGTTCGTTCGAAACCCACAAACGTTCCCTTCAAAGAATGTTGTTGGCGCTTGTCCAATGAGAAAGGGCTCGATATGGTCATTGAATAAAACATAATTTCAGAGTACTGATTAGGAATGCTTTACAAAATAGAATTAATGAAATCAAGTTTGATTGTTAAGATGAGATGTAAAGCAGATCCAGATTTCTTTTTTTAATAATTTGGAGTATCAACTGTTAGCTGATCAAGTAAATATGGAAGGAAGTGATTTAATACGATAAATATCAGACACATCATGAACGAAAATATTTTCCTGAACAGATCGTCTCTTAATCAACCACTGATTAAAGAACTTTGGATCTGATAGATTCCGGATCATCCTTGAAGATCCATTACAAAGTCTCATAAGGACACACATGTTTCATCTCCTTTACAAACTTTTGCCTTGACTCATTCGACTGTAGTGGAACAGTAGCGGAACCGTAGCTTCATTAAAAAAAAGTCTGCAACAGTTTTAAATGTAAATTCTACTCGAAACCTCAATACAGCATCTGAAAATTGACTTTCCTCACAGGATTTAAAGAATAATTCCGACCTATATGTTTTACATTCCCGAAATACGACAAATTATCAGCATTCCAATCTTCCAAGATGTTTGACTTATTGTAGACCTACATGTTCAATTTTTTTTATTGAAAATTATGCAGTATTTTTTTCTCATTTATTACAAATTTGCATTTAATGTTTTTTGCAAGGAAGATAAGACTAACACAATTTGGATTCTATATTAAACTTCTTTTCAGAAAAATTCTTAACCTGAGGTAAGCAAACCTGCCGAACAGTTCTAATTTTTTTGGGACACTATAAATTTTAAACTTCTTTAAAATGCTTAACTTCATACACCATTGTGTAAATTCAAGATCAAACCTCTAAGAATTTTTATATTATTTAAACATACTTATTTAGTAAACTTTCTCAAATTAAGGTTGACAAAAGTTGTTCAAATGACCTAAACAAGACAAACATTTCTAAAGAAATCTTTATTACTTTCATACAGTCACAAAGTAGCACATTTCAAATCACAAAGATTCACATTATTACAGTCTATATTTAACCATTTCTTACATATATTTATTTCTGTGGCATCTAAAATGGTATTAAAGGAAGACACAGATTTTAAATTTTGTACAAAACCATAAAGAAGTCTCATTTTACTAATTGATACAACAGTCTTTGGAAATATAATTAACATGTAAAAATTCTTTTAAATTACTTCAATACATTAAAAATTCATTACATTTATATGATTGGAAACTAAAAGTTCTGACGAAGTACTGAGGTTATAGTATATTTCAAAAATAAATACAAAAATACTTCTAAAAAATTCATATTCTACTGAGATCTAATATAAATATTGGAAGTACCATTGTCTAAAGCCATAAATAGTTTACCAGATATATTGCACTGCTTGATATATATAATTTTTTAATAATTTTACAAAAATACTGATATATATACAGAAAATTCAATGACTTAGTATAGACTAATTGAGCAAAACAATTTGGCTTAAGAAGTGTGAACACTGAAAGAGAGATTCAGGCACTTGTTCTTTTCTAATGTGATCTAAAGAGAAACACTGGAAAGAAGCCTAGCCTAAAAATATATAGCTCAATTTTGAAGGCATTTTAAAGCGTTTAAATTGCATCATTAAATTTCCTATGAAATAAAACCTTACAAACTTTATATATATATTGATATTTTAGTATGTTAAAGTTGGTATACGAAGTAGGTGACTTAAAAACATTGGTTAAATCACAAGTAAAACCATTTTAATGGACTTAAGTTAATATGATCTTAAAATCTATGCAACATACAAATAATATGATAGTTCACAAGTCAAATTTGAGCGATTTCATTTTTTGGATGAACTACAAATATAAGCACTACATTAGAATGCTATCAAATTAGATGAATAAATAATTCAGGAACTACATTTGATCACAATGTGTCTCAAAACAGTTTTGGCACCGAGATATTATGTATGTAACATAACAACTATTGAAAAGAAATCAGCAGCTATAAAATTTTGATTTCAAATCCCATATAATACTGGTTTTAAGAATACTATTTATTCTGTAATCAATGCATTATTTCATATTTTTTTTGTTAAGGAATTTGATTTTGTACTGATTTTTCCCAACAATGGTGCACAGCAGTTGAGATTACATATGGCAGTGTCACAGCCCAATAAATCACAAAAGCCAGTAAGGCTTTAATTTCTCTGATTAGGTACATAGTAGCAAAAACTGCAGCAAGGGCACATTTCCTGGAAAAGAAAAATATCATATTTAACTTTTGCATATAGAATTTATAGAATGAAAGATATATACGAGGGTGGTCTGAAAAGTTTCTGACCCAACAATGGTTGTGTTATTTTATTTTTCAACATAATCTCCTTCTCCCAGCGATGCTTCCATCTCTGTAACCCGTCCAAAAAGTACTCTGCGTTTTTCTCTGCAAAATAATTGTCATAAAATTTTCAGACCACCCTCTTAAATACAATTCATACACATCTAGGGCACTTTTACAAGCCTATCATTTTATGACTCATGTGAATGTGGTAAAATTTTGCACATATAAATTTAGTAATAATAAATATTATTATTTGATGACAAATGTATTTGGTTTGTTTTTCATGCAGTTCCAGTCAATACATTGTTAGTTTTTTGGGTGCCACAAAATTATAAATGAATAACCCTTATTCAGGTACACAAGTTTTCTGTGTAAAAAAATTTTGAATTGTGTAATTTTAATTTTGTAATAAAATGTAATATTGGAAAATCAGACCAAATTTATGATAAATTGAGTTTTATCTAATCCTAATGGCTTAGATATTAACAGGTTTAAAAAACAGTTGGCCATCTTCAACCCTATTCATTAAAATTACACTTAGTGAAATTTTTTGCATTTTAAATATAATCTTGAACTCCATTTATATAAGTTTAACCACATTTACTTTACATGACAAGTTCATCCAAATTTGGATCATTTACAGATCCACTAATACACTTCCCTTTCTGATAAATAACCACAAGAACTCGTTTGACACCTATAGGACCAATAATCAGTTTTCGAATTCTCGTAATCTGATTGTAATTCCCGATACGAAAAAGTAGTCACTAAATACCCGTGTGAAACAGCTAACGGTATGTCCAATACCAAACTCCACGTTGACAAACTGTATTATCCAAACATATTCAATTCAATGCTAGATTTAATTTGCAAAAAGCTAACATTTTTTATCTTAACACCAAGCATCATTCCAGGATTAAAACCGAAAAGTTTTATACTAACTCTAACATCACTGCAAACAACGAACAACCTAATGTTATGAAACATAACAATAGGCATGGTCAAATGAAAATAAATTACGTCTGAATAAAAAAATTAATAAGAAAGATAGATAATTAAATACAGACAAAATAAGTGATAATATAAATACCACACCACGTTTCTGGGATCGTTCTTCACTTTCTCTGAGAAGAGCCCAGGGCAACACAACTGCACTCGTCAAAAACGTTGTGAGGTATTCATATTATCACTTATTTTGTCTGTATTTGGCTCTCATTCTTCTTATTAATAGGTACAATCCCTTTTATCATTTGGCTAACTTTTGTTTTTACATTATCGACTTTTATTTCTACAGCAGTTTTGTGCCAATTTCGTTCTTGTGGATTTTTCGATTTTGAATCGCAATCCAACGATTGCAGAAACGTCGTGCGGTATTCATTTTACCACTCGATTTTATCTGTTAATTGACTACTTCGAAATACGAATTTATTAGCAGCCATGGCGTCATACTCCCTCCCCTGCCAAGCGTTTTAACAATTCCTTCATTTCATCCGCACTTTTCAAATCATAAGAAAAACTAAGGACACATTCATCTACGTTGAATATATCCTTTCATTTTTCGTATATGTTTTTTTAATATTTATTTGGGCCCGTGTGACGTATTAGGGCGGGGCTTGTTGGAGGTATAAATACCTTTCCCTAAAATATTATTGAAGTTTAATGAAAATTTTCTAGTGTTATTTAAATAAACCACACGCAAACCTTACTTTAACAAACTCTTCAGTCTCCCCATATGAACTGAGACGGTGATACTGTGAACGATTTTGCATGTACATATCGATGTCGCCAGTTGGCAGTACACTTGTCTGAAAATTATTGAGGGTAACTCCCAAGTCAAATTTAATCTCAAAACCAGACGAATTTTCCTGGGGAAAAAAGAAAAAAAAATTAGAAATACATTTCCAAACATTTTAATTTCTTTCAGGACTAATCAAATCCTTAAAAATAATTATTATGATTGAAAGTGAAGTATTAAATACTGTAAACTGAAAAATAAGTATTTTAAACTCTTATTCATTGTAGTAAAGTCTTATGTTTACCGTTCAACTTTGATTTTGACAAGAAACTAAATATAGCGATATCTTGACGGTTTCTTAGACTTATGGAAATGTTACCTACCAATACTTCTTGAGGTGGGGGTGTGGGAGTGCTGAGAATTGATACAAGAGACTCCCAAGAACCACTCAAGTACCCACTACTGCTACTGCTGCCAATGCTGCTCCCTCTTGCAATCAAAGTACTTGTGTAGCCATAGTTACACCTGCCAGTCAGTATTAAATTCTCTTTGTCCTCTTGTACTTTCTCATCAAATATCCTGTTGTATGGAGTATTAAGGAGCTGAAGTGCCAGGTCCTCCTCCCCATTCCACGATAGCTGCCTGTCTGACACTGTCACGCTTAACTCTTTCATCTTTCTGTAAAATAAATGTCGACGTTATAATATACCTGTATGGAAATTAGAGCATTGAGAAGTATATTGGTTTTAAAACTTACCCAAAATAAATACGCTTAAATATTAAAAATAATCATTTTAGGTTATTTCTTAATCAGACTCGTATTAAAAAATGTTCAGCTGCTTAAAAATAAATAGCACAAAATTATGTAATTTATCTGTTGAATTTGTCAAGACCCATTATTAGGATTATGTTGAAACGATATATCTCGAAATGCATCTCCCCCAAAAGTCTTCTATAATAAATCTAGAATTTTTTTAAAAAAGTTGACATTTGCAGCTGCCAGTACCATATACATAAATAATCAGTATAATTAATTAAATAATTATAAAAGGGGAAAGCTTGTGTCTAGTTTCTGTACATTACGACGGCAAATTTGTAGTACTGGTTTTATCATTCTTTGGTGGTACTACAAGGATACAGAATCCTTATCTGTTGCTAAACAAACTAAGTTGTTGTGTTTCCTGCAAGATCAAGATGGTGGTAGAGAGATACGTAAAAATTAAAGCCCCACGTTATTAATGCAGTTATTGTCATTATTATATGATGACACTGCATTAGAAAAATGTTTTATACAATAATAAAATAGGGTGATGAACGATAATATATTTATGAAATTAATGAATTATTCTGAACCGCAACATTTCAATGGAGTGCTCGTAGGATTGAGAAGATAAAAATTAAACAAAATTCTTGATTATATACTACTCAATCTAAGATATATAAAAGTATCCATTTATCAAGAGAATATTTTTAATTTCTTACCTTGGCGGATGTCGGGGCTTGTAGGAGGCTTTTCTGGTCCGGGGACCTGGCCGTTTTCTTACTGAACTGAAGACACTCCCTTCAGCATCTGAAGAGACTTGTCTGTAGTCTCTACAGGAATCTGCAAAAAAAAAAAATACATTACAGTTGTACACACGCAGAGTAAATAAAAACCACCACTGAAGAACAACTACGTTATTAGGTCGGTACCTAGAATTACACTGAGCTCTCAACGAAGCGACGCTGGGTCAAGGAAGTTTTTCCTTATCGTGGCTTGCTATCTGTAGACTCGCTCCATTCCCGTCTCTCCCCCCCCCCCCACTAAACTCCTTTCCAAGTTTCCCTCCCCTTCTGCATTGAAATGTATTCTGGTATTTCCGCCAAATACATTGCAACACCGTGAAACAAAGGTATGAGCCACACGGACCTTCGCCTCTACGACTGAGCCAAGCCACCATAGCAAAATGTGAGGGTTTACGAATCTTAGAAGAGTTAAGTTGCTTCGATGTATTTAGTTACCAATCGTTGAAATTCCCGGATGTAAAATTTTCATCGCACTAAACAAGAAGAAAGCACGACCGAATTTATTCTCCATAATGGCAAGCTTATTGAAATTTGAACAAGTATGTAAATAGTGAAACATTGATTTTCTCTAGTTTTTTTTTTCAAAAATTGCCAAGACCTCGTGAATTTAACTGACAATCCAAGTTTATTTACAGCTCATCTATTTAAATTTTACTTGCCAATCAAAAACAATAGGAAAAAAAGTTGTTTAAGGCACCACATAAACAGCGCAATACTCTTCCGTTTCTCTCCTCAAGTATACTGAACTGACTGAAGTATCTGGATTTATTTCCCAACACATTTCGCAGTCTTAACTTTTTCCGAGACGATTCTATGATCTAATAATTATTACTGGCTTTTCTCCGCTGCATATACATAAAGTTAAAAATTAGTATAATTTTTTTATCTCCATTATTCCGTATAAATATAATTTTACTAAATAAAAATGGTAACCACATCTACACTGTTCAAAACCGTTGAAAGTTAATAATCGGTACATTTTCTAAATTTTTCTTGTCATCATCTTAATGGGTACTTAGCTTTTTTCCTCCCAAACTTTCCCAAGCATAAACTTTACTGATGTACTTTAGTTTATATAAGTTCCGTTTATGACTAGTCTGATAGCCTTGAAAATTATGACACATCACAGTATTTCAGATGTAATTAAATTTTAGATCCACCAAAGCAATGAAGTAGCCTCCGCTAAAAGTAATGGGCGCTTCCGAGTGAGAGTATCACGGTTGGGTTCAATTTTTATTGCAGAAAAAGGTTTTTTTTATGGCAACAGGCTACATGGGCAACTCCCCTTTAATAGCATAGGAAGGGATTTGAAAGGGGGGATGCGGAAGGGTAGAGGAAGGTAGCCAAGTGTTAACTATGGCCCCCGGGCTATATTTTAAGGATCCTACCCGGCATTCGCCTAAAGAAATGCAGGGAAAACCTGCATCGGGTAGGTCGGGCATTGAAAGTAGTCACTTAAATGTGAAGATATGAAATACGTGACAAAGACACGCGTACAAAGATTTTTTCCCAATTTTACAGTGCTTGAAGATCGGAGAACAGTTATCGGCCGATAGGAACTACCACGATAAAGGTTATCGCTCTAGTCTGGCGTTGTTGCCGTCTCGCCTGAAAGACAAAAGTCATTTAAATCCGAAACTTAATTAGTTTTCCAATAAAGTACTCTTGTACGGGGAATGCGTCACCGTAACGTTAACGAACATTTCAGTTTTTATTAGACAGGTTCATTTCAAAAGTCTCAGTTTGCAAAAACGGGTGGCTGTAATCCAATATTTGGATGAAGAGCCTTGATGAAAAGCATTTTCAATCGTCCGGATTCAGAAGTTGATTGACAGTGTTACTGCAGTTCACCAATGTTGTGTTTTAAGAGGTTACAGGAAGTGTGTATAAGATTGTGGTTGACGTTTCCCGTCGAAACTACGTCGAGTTGATGTAAAACTTTTTGGATCAGAGAAACAAATTTGTATTCAATTTCCACTAACCGAATGCTATACTATAACCACTTGAAATAAAATCATCACACATGATCTAGGATATAAAATTACACCTTTGTTACCAACATTTCTGTGGCAACAGCTGACATGATTAACATCTTGGTTGATCATCTACGCCCCCTTCCAAATCGGGTAACTTCCTATGGAATAGTGTAAACAGGTTTGCATGAAACTATTCCGAGAATATCAATATTCACCTTAGCGATTTCGCTCCTGGAATTATGGCGTTGCAGTAGCTGTTTTGAAGTTCTATTACGCAGTTTGCCGCAGAGAAACTATTTTTATTCATAATGTCCCGCGTAGAATTCTACCAACTTGCTGATTGAAACCTAGGCACATAGCGTCAAGGGGACGTTAAGTAAATATCACAGATAGGACCGAAAATAGTTTTGCAATCTGTAACTGGTATTTGATCTAAGGAAAACAAAGCTTCTATGATCAGCCTGAGCGCGTCTATTGCGGAATAACTTTATCAAATCGCTTCACCGCCGCCGCGACTTGGATGACATCCTGTTTTGGTTATCGCGATTGCGAAACTGCAAGGCTTTATAGAGGACAATTCCTTGCCGTATTTGTGTCAGTCTCGTATCTACTTTCCAAGTTTCAACGTTTCGCCTATTACGTGACCACCAGATCACCAATTTGATTCACACGACCATTGCCGATCTGTCGAGTTACTGTGATTGTTCTGGAAATTGCACCGGTGCAAAGAAACAAACATTAACGACCAATCCGAAGCGCAGTTGCTGCTGAACGTGCAAACCATAAGAACGCAGAAATTGGGAACAGAATTGGTTCGAGATTACAAGGTCCAGTTTTAGCTGCGCTTAAAAGTTTTCCACCATTTTATTTTTCTGGATTCAGTGTTAAGCGGTTCAAACGTCAAATTTTTGTGTTTGAAAGAGTGGCAAAAACAGTCGTTTGAGTAGTACAGGTATACGAAGAAAACAAAGTTCTGCTGGCAGACCAACTAGTTCCTACCTATTCGTCTCATTCGAAGACCAATTAAAGTTACTCCATACTAAATCCACACCTTCAGAATGTGTTTTGGAAGAGGCTATTTTTGTTGTATTTCTCACTTGGCTCGTCCTGCCCCGTTGACATATTTTTACCAACCCCCGTCAGTAAAAATCACCCCACCAAACAATGAGCCCCCAGCCTTCTATGAAACGATCACGTTAATCGATAACCTACCGTCTCCTCCCATAAATAGTCCCAACAAACTTAACTTTTTTGAAATATGCTATCGAAAATTCTTAATTAATTAATAAGAGATCAATAGCATACGGTATAGCAAAAGCTCTCTCAGAGCACGGGGCAGAACTTGCAATCACCTACCAGAACGAAATGGTAAAAGAAAAATTATTACCAATAGCAGGTGAATTAAATGTGAAGCTAATATTACACTGTGATGTTTCAAATGAAGAAATCATAGATAACGCTTTTGAAATAATAGAGAAAAAATGGGGTACTCTTGACTTTTTGGTGCATGCAATAGCGTTCTCCGATAAAAATGAGTTAAATGGCAAATATGTCAAAACTTCACTGAATAACTTCCTCAATGCAATGCATATAGCGGGTTATTCTTTTACTGCTAGAGCAACCCATCCCCCCCCCCCCCAATAAAAAAAACTAGTTCTCACGCAATTACTTTAATACAAGACGCATTCTAGTCACCATTACGGACAAATCACCATCAAAGTCTTAAGACTAGTAACAATGCTTCACTCAAACAGATTAAATAATTTCAAATAAATATATTCAGTTGTAAGCTATCTAGCACTTATGATTAATTCAATACGAAAGCTTTATAAAAATTACTAAAATAAAAATAGTCAAGTTTTTTAATTATCTATTTTTTAATTGAACGTGGTACCAGGCCGATATTTAAGGGTTCTTCCCTCAACACGATACGAAGTGATCGAGATTACATTGTACCTTCCGAAATACCAACTTAGATTTTTTTTTAAAACCAAATTTATTAAACTGTTACGAGTTTTTAGAAGGGCTGGGATCATTGGGCCATCCTGTCATTGCGCCTAGAATTTTACTTACATACGTTCCGACTTTCTCCACACGATAGTAGACATTCACATAAGAAGTTATTTCTACGGTTAAGTGTAACTGGCTTGCCCAGATTCATAACATTTAACACGTTTGTTGTCCAAACATGTAAGCATGGAAACAAATGTTCCAGTTCATTGTCGAGGTCGAAAGTGTAATTTCAGCGGTTTGAAAACAAATGTTCGTGCATTAAAATACTGTTTTGACGAACAGTGCATTCAGTAAGTAAATCCAAATAATGACGTTTGCAAACTCTCCACCAACGATAGTGAGCCAAGACTTGAACTTGGAAGTGATAAGACTACAAGGCCACACTGAATTAATTCTTACAAGCAGCACGAAATTACTTCAAGTTCACCAATTTCTACGTAAGTATATCATCGTACAATATCTGCTGAGGTGCTTTAAAACAGTCTTATTTACAGAGTAATAGTTTTTGTTGTAGATTCATCAGATGCTTTTCGTTGTGGTTGGCCTGCGGGACCTTGCTGAATTTTCTCTCTTCTGCTTCGTTGGTCTAATCAGTTTCTTTCTCTTTCTGACGTTCCTTCGCTGTCGTTTATTTCTTCTAGTCTCATTCAATGAACAGAATCTAATTATTCATATTTCCCGTTGCCTCTAAATCACCTAATTTGTAAGTCGCGTTAGTTGTCCTCCCGCTCAGAGCAAGACAGTTGCAATCAATTCAGCCATTTTCAATTTCACAGTAAAATTTTATTCAACTAAATTCAATGAACTGTACAATTCAGGGCCAACCGAAACTAAAGGGGGCGCTAATTACAAGACTTCCCGCAATTGCGACATTATATTCGAAAAAATACGAAAACTAATTACAAGTACGATAAACAGGTCTTAGTTTTCACACGGGTGTAACATATTTAAACGCGACGTTTCGACAACAAAGCTCTGTCGTCATCTAAAAATTCGTAACATTTTAATAAATTTGGATTTAAAAAAAATCTAAGTTCGTATTTCGCCTAGAAGATGACAGAGCATTCAGTCGTCTAAACGTCGTGTTTAAATATGCTATACCCGTGTGAAAACCCAGAACTGTTTATTGAACAATTACACCGGGATAGATTTCAATCTTTCATTAATTACAAGTAGATTAGAAAAAATAATGTATAAATATAAATTATACACATTATCGCGGTGATAACTTGTATAAATACACAGGAGACTCCGTCTAGATATGTAAATATTAAACCGTTATTTCTATTAAAATACATAAATATTGTATCTACCTGCCGTCGTGTTACTCGAATTATTCAATTTAGTACAGCTACTACACGAATTTCATCATGTAAAGACATACAACTAACAGTGTGGGGGTTAAAAATCATAAAAATGTACATATAGAAATTAATGTCTGACCTTTAATATATATATATATATATATATATATAGATGTTTCCATATTAATTCTAATTGGTTTCAATTGATTTTCTTGCCACAAATTATTTTTCTGAGATGAATAATTAAAGATAAAAAATGTTTTGTAAATAAATTTAATGTAGTATACTAACTGCTGTATGTAAATAACGGTAAGCTGGGTTTCTAGTATTCGGAACAATAAAACAAAAAATTTATTATATTCGTGCTTATTGAAAGTCTGAGAGACTTACGATTAGAACACAGTCGATTATTTTTATGAGGCCTTCGACATTCCTATAACTTCTAAATTGATTATTACAGTATTTACCAAATATAAACCAATTGGGAGGTCTCGTAGAAGTTCGGGCGAAATAGCATAGAAACGTGCGCCATGTTACGCGAAAATTTAAGACTAAATTGAATTAGTGCACAAAACCTTTAGATCTTTATCGAACCGTTCTGCAATATTGTAGTGGTGACGTAACAGTAGTTATTTTCCGAGCGAGTAAAATCTCAATGTCGTATCAGTGGTACAATACGAATTATTTTTTCAATTAAGAAAAACTAAAACAACCGGCTACATAAGTTATTTGTAAGAACAAGATAAAGCTAAATTTTCGTGTCCAATGAAGAAACCGCGTGACGCACGAGTAGGAACTATCAGTGCAAGTCCATTGTGTAACACACTATCAAGGCGATATCGGCTCCACTTTCGAAATTGCAGAGAGATTCTGTATGTATAATGCTATGATCAATATTAAAACTTGCAGGTTCTGTATATAGTAACACTTGGAATGCAACAGGTGAATGGGAAAGTTGCTTTAGTCCGCAGATAAATGGATTTTTTGCACTCCAGGCAGTAGAACGGCAGAGTTGCAATAGCTTCCACGTCCTTTGTTTACAGCGCCGCAAAACGTCTTTAAATCTGTTTGCGATTTCGACCACCGGACACCAGACAAAATTAACTGGCTAGTTTCAGCATTTACTAATCAGAATGGTACACAGGTAAATTTTAAGATGATACATTTGTCTATTCAACTGACCCTTTAATAAAATTAAGACCCGTCATACAATGATGTCCCAAATTTTCTTGCCAAAAAGCTAAGCTGGCGTAGTTTCTAAGAAAGTTATTGTTGTAATTTAACACATCAAGAAATTTCAGTCGGTATAATAGGTTCAGAAACCCAAGAATCTTTGTAGAAAATAAATTCTTAGATAACACTTTGCTCATTTGGTCCACTTTTCGATTAATTCCCCGTGGCCATAAATAATGAGACGCTGGATGAAGCGTTACAGAAATTTGGAAAGCGAAATAAATTGAAAGCGGTATGAATTCTTTCAGTTGAGTAATAAATTGTTAAAATCTATTGAAGATTACTTAAATATATTCAGCATATAGTCGGCCAGCTGCCTCCTAAACTGGTCTTCCCCACAGCAAACCCCTGTCCCGCCATCGGAAGGGCGGCGTGGGACAAGTACCTACTGCCCGACATACCTGATACACGTTTTCTACGCTCTTTGTCCTGAATCACTTAGGCAAATGCCAGATAGGATCCTTTAACTATAGCCCGGGGGCCCTAGTTAATCATTTGCTACCTTCCTCTACCCTTCCGCATACCCCCTTTCAAATACCTTCCTATGCTATTAAATGGGAGTTGCTACCATCTGGATTACGCTCATATAGTCCATTACTATAATATATATTCAGCGTAAAACTCCGTTGCATCATTTAATTAGTTGAAGACGTTAGAACTTTTGTTAAAATTGTGTTCCTGGCTTCACATAGAAAAAAAAAGTAGGCATGTTACTAGGTATACGTAGGTTTTCAAAGTTGGTATTATCACGTGTTGTTTAATGTCAAGAAATTGACGTGAATGCATTACCGAGACGTAGGGCCCATTACCTTAACCTTCAGGTTAGTAGTATTAGCCGATAAGTATTCAAATAGATATTGACGCAATTAGAATGTTTCATTGCGCTGGTTTCAGTGGACCCACCCTCATTTGCACTTTGATACTTTCACTATATACACAAGTGACCGGCTTCATGAATCATTCCTCCTCATTCTGCATGTGAAGGACGCTGTCTCACCGAGATTTAATATCCATGACACGATTCGGATTCGCTCTCAAAGAATGTGTTTCACATAAGAGAATACTTCCAGTAATTGTCAAATGATTTAGCATTAACACTCCCCCCCCTCCCCCCCCAAAAAAAGTCATTCCCTCTAATAACAAAACTCAATGTGAGCAGTTCGAAACAACCATCGACATCCTGCCGTTTTATAATTTTACATGTTCAGTAGATGAAATTTTAATAATAATCTTAAGTACGCTCTCGAGAATCTACAGTTTAAATATTATCTATTGTATGCTTACAGTCGTGAGGAGGAAAGAAATGGCTTCCAAGGTTGTCGGTCATCGAAATGTTTTACCAAGCGTAATTTGGTACCATAATTCATTCTTTTTAAATGAGAAGA
Organism: Zhengitettix transpicula; assembly: GCA_037074705.1. Taxonomy (NCBI): domain Eukaryota; kingdom Metazoa; phylum Arthropoda; class Insecta; order Orthoptera; family Tetrigidae; genus Zhengitettix; species Zhengitettix transpicula. Next base: position 56,759,263 of record CM073592.1, on the reverse strand, counting down.
ATCTAGACTTGCGACTCGTACGAGATCTACATAATTCTTGTGCTGAATGACAGTACTTTGACGTGTTAAAAAAAATTCATCTTGAAGTTGTCGAGCATGAAATAAGATAAAAAAAATCAGTTATAAGTTACCAATGTGAAAATGTGACAATGAACGGTGTTGACCGGCGAGAAAAATTTGAAACGTTATGGGAGGGTTCATGCTAACATTGAAAGTTCTCAAGAAAGAGGAACAGCCGAAACCACGTGGTAGGCATATTTAGTAAGTTCCAGCAAAGTGCGAAGTCGACTGCTCATTGAAATTAGTAAAATATTAATATGAGGACTTTTGTAACAGACCACGAAGCGTTTGTGACTTCAAGAATGCAATTTGACACTTTCTACAGTTCGAATATATATATATATATATATATGCGATATAGAATGGTGTCAGACAGCGGCGCAGCTCATTCATGCGTTATCCAGAAATTTTACGAAATCCTGAAGACCATCGCGAAGGTTAACAAAAAATTCCGAGCAAAATAATACTGGGTTAAACACTTTCAGTTTGACACAGTACATGTCGTATGTTAAGTTATGGATCATCATGCACTAGAATTTTGTTAAATGCCTTTATCGAACGTGTAGAATCGTGTGATTAAGTCAACAGGGAAAAATGATCGGAAGATTCGATTGCAGATTCAACATAGAAATCACCGGTGACTTTTAAATTATTCACTTCACGTACAAACGTGGTTGAACTATTCACGCAACTAAAATAGTGAAAGCTTGGATCAGCAATTATGATTCAATTCTACGTGAGATGCGCACAAGACTCGCGTTCCGTCTGGATGCGACTAAAGTGCTTAGTCTACGTACGCATTGAGAAATGTCAGAATCAGCTATGTGGTTTCAATTACGCAAGATCAACAAAGTGCCGATTGCTTTGTAACGCAGTTTAAAATGTTGTGGCACAACACTAACGAGTCACCAATGTCGCGGGAATTGCAGAAAAATCCATTCCCGCCACTAGAGCGAGTCGAGTTACGTGGCTGGACGAGAAGCAAGTTTTAGATCAGGAGGATGATTTTTTTATTTTTTAAAAAACACCTATATACGGATACTGTAGGGTTCTAACCTTATCTTTCCAGACTTTGTTTACACATTGAGATGTAAATAGAATTATCTGTGCCTTCTATTTCTCAACTATTCCCACCCTACAGCTTCCGTCTTACTCGTGACGTTGTTCACGTAGGGTAGAACAAATTTCCTATAACAAAAATCCAAGACCTAACGTCATGTTATATTGTTAGAAGAAACCAGTATTTTAAGAACTACTTTTTTGACTTGACGCTTGTATTTCCAGATTTATATTACAAAACCAATTTTGGAGATTCTCCCGACGCAAAATTTTTGATATATTCCCAAAAATTATATAATCGCTGACTATGTGCACTTCTCCCAAATATTCTTTTTTAAAGGTCGTTTTTAATTACCAAATACAGACTGAAAATTCTCTAAATCAAATCAGTCTTCAATCCTTGGTACGCGTGTGATCTTTTGGCTTAAAAATTTACCAACTTTAAGTAAAAAAATTGATTTACAAATATTTTAATACACTCGTTTCGGTTATGCGGAATACGACTTACGACAATTTTTGCAATAAACTTTTCAGAGAGATCTAAATTTCTCTTTTTTGCTTTCAACATTTAACATGCCACAATTTGAGCAGGTTTTTATATCGTAAGAAAAACAGTTGAAGCCGGTGACGCTACAAGCAAAAAATGAAAATTATTTTATTGGAATGTAACTGCGATTTGAAGGGGAACTAATAATGTTTTGTACTTTACTCGAAATATAATGCAGACAAATTTTCCAGCAAACCCGATCAGTTTAATTTTTGGCACGTTTTATACACGGAGCATAACCTTTCTACTTCAAATATTAAAGCCAGTACTGACAATTTTGTGAAAAAAAACTGTCTTTGAACTAAAGACATAAATGCGTCAATTATTAATAATGCTAATACGCAATGTATTTGTATATAGCGCTATCAAGAAATCACGCGGAGCGGAAGTCTTTAAAAAAGCTAATAAAGGTCGCTATCCCGAATACTTTGTTATTGACGCAAACCAAACTTCTGGTATTTCTGACTAACAAGTTTCCAACTTTGTATTTAATATGTACGCAATTAAATGTAGTGGACATTAATTTCTTAGATGCGATTTGCAGGCGGAAATTCTGTTTATTTTTACAGCTGTTGAGAGTATATAAGTTTAAAGAAGCAATGTAAATAAAATTATTTTAAATACATTAAATGGATTAGAGCAAGAGGGAATCATAAATTCTATTTAAATTATTAGTATCATTTGTTTACGTTAATGGCAGAATTATTGGAACGAGCATTACATTTGATGTAATTAATTGTAAGTAATGTTCAATAATTTTTTGAATAAATTGTACTCTAGATTATCATTTTTGTAAAATCTTGCTTGATGGAATTTTCAGGAACGCGGATTTTGAAATTACATTATTTAACTCACTTTACAGCACCTAAAGAGATCCTAATAAATTAGGCATGAAACTTTGAGTATAATTTTTCTATTATAACGCTTAAAAATAAAAAATATTAATAAATTTATAAGTAAAGAGGTTGACGTTTTCATTTATTTGAGGACGCCAGATAAATATAACTGTTAAGTTTTATTTTAATTGATCATTTCTAAGCATATTTATTAAACGAATCATTACCAATTGGAACAGTTTCCATATTTTGTATAAAGATAGAAATTATAAATCCAGTTTCAGAAAGGTTACACTTTAATGGAGAGAGAAATTTAAAAGGGGCTACATTTGTAACAGGACAAAACATTCTTCGTCTTGAGGTATGGAGGCGAAAAAGTTCAGCATGATAAAGCAGTAGCTCTTCCGTACTAGAATTTACTTAGTTCAACACAATCTGAGAAAACCCTTTTCTGCTGCCTGTTGTAATGCCGAAGCATCCCCCCCCCCCCCACCCTTCCTTCCTAAGGCCTGCACGGAACAAAGTAGGTCCACCGTAAGCTCGTGAAGAGCACAATTCTGCTTCTTTAAAATGAAAGGTTTGATAATGGAAGACTTTCCTTTTTAGTGCATCATATTTTCGTTGTTCCGAATTACATTATTGAAATTTCACCTTCCAAATCAAGTAGTCGGACCGATATTCTAATCAAATTCCATGCCCTCGTCACACTCCGATCGAAGCTTTCCCCTAGTCGTCAGAGTTAATATTTACCATTCATTAACACTTAATTTCTCTTAGTGCAAACAAACAGTCCTTTCTCAATCTAAAATTAAACCTTCGCGGCCACGTGAATTCAGTGGATAATATAATTATACCCCACGCCACGGCCCGTTGCGGCATTATTACGAGTAATTTGCAAAAATGAAGGCGAGGAGCGTCAGAAGCGTGGCGCTTGCAGCAAGTGCGTCCCTTCAGCTTCCAATTAGAGGCGCAGTAGAGAAGAGAAGAAGCTAGCCAGTCGGAGCGGTCAGCGAACCAGCTTGTGCTAGCCTCTTGCATTGTACTAGCCTGCAGTGTTGCCAAATGCGACAAAGCAAGCCCAAGGACGCCTTGGCGAAACACCTCAGCTACATACCAGTCGTCCTCATCGCAAAAATCACCGGGCTGAGAGACGTTCAACGGCAACTAACTTGCCCCTGTATGTAGACAAGAAGCGCTATCTGCTCAATCGTATATACCAGGAACATCAACACAAAATGAAGCGTCATTAATTTCATTGAAAATAAAAATTCTGTAAAAAATTTCGCGACACTTCCACGTTTGTGCTGGTACAGGCGAGAGCTGAGGCTCAATCCTTACGTCGAAGGCATCTAAAACTGAAGTAGACACTGGGCCGATATCGTAAATACTGTGACAAACCACAACAAAATTATTTGCCAATGACATTAAACGCCAAAATTTTTTTATTATACATATGTAGTTAATATTACAATTTTCTAACGTTCAGAATTGTCCTGTCAACCACACATTTTTTGTTTATCAATATAACTTCCGATATCAATCGGATTAAATTGCCTCCTTTTTATGAGAAAGCTTTCTTACCGATCAGTGTAAAAAATTATTAAAATAATAAAATGTTAAGTTTTCAAAAATTGTGAGAGGCCCGACAGAAAACACTAGCACAATATGATTAATTAACTACTTTTAAAGTGATACTTCTGCGATAATAAGTAAAAAGTCGAAAATGTTTGCAAGTTCCTAAAAATTCGATACAAGTTAATACCTTTTTACTTAACAAACAATATTTTTTAATACGTATTTACAATGTTATAACGCACGATTACATCCACTAGCGTGGACCATATTTAAAATAACCTAGATGATTAAAACGACAGTTAATGAAATATATTTAAAAATACGAAATGGCTATATTATTGTAATTTATCTTATATAAAGAATATGCTTTAACCACCACAGTAGTATATTAGAACTCGTTACAACCTCTAGGTTTTGACAAAGCCAGGCCAGATTCTTCAGCATATATCCGACGTTTAGATGTTGTTTACATCATTCAAGCACAGGTCAGAACGTTTAAGTATACCTACTTAAACGTACTGACCTGTGTTGACACTAAACAACACCTAAATATAAGTCACAGATATACGGTGATGAATACAGCGTGGTAAGAGGGCGAAAGTTACAGACTAATTACTTAAAATAAAGACTTGTGACTGTTAAAGGTTATTCTTAATCATATATATGTAGTAGGAAAAAATATCATACGTAAACCAATTATCGAATAACCGATAATAAAAGAAGTAACTAGTCGCAATAGCTCCCTCTATCGTTCACATTTTATAATAGTATATTTTTATAATAGTATATTTAATTTTCAGCAAGCGAAAAAAATCGCCACACATTGAGCATACACATCTTTCAATTATTTGAACTTCAAAACCGACAATCTAAATTCCGTATTCGTTCTAATAGAATAAATATCTAAATATAAAGCAAGTAAATTTTATGAATTATATTCAGTTTTTGGATGAATAAATCGCTAATATAATTCTCAAGCCTAATCATAATAATTAAAAGAAACTAAATTCAGTTTTACCATGAAGTGTTTTCGGCACCTTCGCATCTGTTGAAGGTATTAGAGATTTTTTTAATGCGTCAAGTAGAAAATGGAATAGTGGATATGTATACAAATTGTAATTATACTGTCGTCAAACTTCAAAATCAGAGCACAAAGAGTTTCTCCTATCAACCAAAGTTCCATTATCCATACTAATACATTAATTTCTAAGGAAAAACGAAGCTATATTTATAGAACTATTTTTCGAATAGTAAAGTACGTGTGGGTCAATTTCTTAAGTGTTCTCTAAACAAGCCGGTACACTTTAAACTGATCCAAATATTTGTATATAGGTCTAATGGTCTGAGAATTAGTTGAAGAACTGACGAGCCTAGGAGATGGTTCCAGTAAATACCTAGCCCGCATTTGTCTAGCTAGATTAAGACTTCAATGGCGCCCGCCTTACGATGAATTTTCTTGAAACATTTAACGGACGTAAACGTGCGACATCTGTATTTGAGAATGAGCCAAATATACTTTGACAATATTGTTCGCAGGAAACTGCGATACAGCTACGTAGATAAATTTCGAATCCACATATTTCTTTGATATACTTCTGAATGAAATTTAATTGCAGCTACTTTTTCAGGCAATGCCAATGTTACTTACGTAAATGAAATTTTTCGTTAAAGCACCAAGGGCAATTTCTGTTTGGGCACCAGTGATAAGTTTCTAGTTAACTTAATTGAAACTTCTGGAACCGAGTATGTTTTGAGATATTTGGTAATATTATAGGGACCTGTCAACATCTTTATCTAATAAAAAAAATTGTTATATTCTAATTTTAATGTCAACAAATTTGAAACCCCCCCCCCCCCCGTGAAGAGTTGAGAAAACCAAAGGACAGGCGAACAAATCAAAGTCGATGCCGAAATTACAATTTTCCAAACAACTCTTCGTGTATATCAAGTACACGGATCAGATTTCAACAGGTGAAACCCTAGTCACGCCGTTTAATCGAGCATGTAATCGAAAGAATGAAACGAGTAGACGGAAGTAAGCGAGAAGTACTTCAAAATGGACAAAAGAATTGTTAATCAGCATGACAGACTTCTGTTGACAAGCATTTTAGCAGAATAAAGCGTCAATCATCGATACTTTCTAATATTTCTGACATGTTCTTTCCTTACGTTCAGCAAAACTTAAAAATATACACGGACAACAAACCACAATTTTTTTTTAATGTTCAGAATACCGCAAACGTTTTGATTTCACTTACAACCGTTCTTTTAATATTAGTTGTGAAATCTTGTCACTGGACCGGGAGAAAGCTGCATTTACGTTGCAGAATATCTTGCATCACTGTAGAATTTATTTTACAGACCCCGCCTTTGACGGAACACCTCTGCAGCAGTCAACTTTAACAGTGAATCGGTAACGTGGGTTCGCACGTCACAAGTGTACGTCGAAATAAAGCGATATAAATTTGAACAGCTTCGGAGCCAAGGTCAAGAACGACTCAGCTTGGCGAAACTATCAAGATTAGATCTTTCAAGCATCGTGAAACAAGTAGTGTATCTTCCAGTCAAAGATTGTGAGTGGAACTAGTTTTCCGGCTATCAGTGCAGGAGGGGAAGTTCTGAACACCATTCTCTACGAGACACTTCCTCCTATACTCATCGTTAACATCGTGCAGTTTATTTGAAAGGCCCTTGAAATGACGAGATAACAGACGCACGTATGCCAAATTTATATAACGTCCTTTAACAGCGCGGTATTTACAGCTACCATTATTTTTATTTCAAAACATTTTTCTGATAAATTGAAGCCTAATCGTACTCCATTGGAAATGTATCTGCTTCGGTTTCGATAAGTTCCTTTAGATTAGCCACGCCCTCTGATAAACTGTTCAACGAGAATTTTCACGTTTTACAATTGCCAGATCACGTGGAACGTCTAAATTCGTGTATACAATATACAAATGAATGTTTAAAGTTAATATCTCTGATAATCTTGGGATTTCTATATGATCCAAACTAATTAAACGGGGAGGCTGAATATTTTTTTACGCAGAATAGAGAATTTTCACAATTACTATTGTGACTACTACGAATTTTATTTAATCCACTAGAGTTTTAGTATTTTAAATAAAAAAAAGGACAACTATTCCTCATCTATTTGAACTTACGATACGTTTAAACTGAATGTAATTTTCATAAATTACAGGCTGAAATAAGCTGAATCAAGTAGGTTTATTCAGTGCTCTTGTGCTCAGCTGATTCTTAACCAGGTTCCTTCAAAACGATAAGAGTTACTGTTGAAACGTATGATCCTCATTTTTTTATTATATGCAAAGGAGAAAACCCGATAATTTCTTCAATAAATAGGTATGTTCTTTGTAAAACTTTTACCTTGTATTTCAAGAATTTAAAATTCAGAAAGTGTTTTTTTAGAGTAACGGGCTACTTGACGATAATCCACATGGTGGAAACTCCCCTTTAATAGCATAATAAGGGATTTGAAAGGAGAGATGCGGAAGGGTAGAGGAAGGTAGGGAAGGGTTTTAACTAGGTTCCCCGGACTGCAGTTTAAGAGTCGCCTAAAAGTGATGCAAGACAAACACTAGAAAACTTGTATCAGGTAGGTCGGGTGCTTGGATCTTGCCCCACGTCATTTCAATGGCGGAAGAGGGGTTTGCTGAAGGGTCACGGCATTCCTTTCCATGTGTCTGTACCAGTTTAGGCGGCAGCTGGCCGACTATTCCAATGGGAATAGTCTCAAAACAGTCGAGGTGCCTCGGCTTGCTGGAACCTTAGTTCCAGACCTTCTCTCCGTCTATCCTAAAAGGTTCTACCTGCGAGATCCAACTCAGAAAGTGTTCACTCACCAAGAAAATTATACAACCGGTGTTAAATTACAGATACGAGTTAACTCCGCGAGCTTAACGCGTCACTCATCTTCCATTCGCGTAAAACAGTACAACAGGACTCTAATATATAGCCAAAAAACATTCTGATATAAGGAAGTACCAGGCCGGCTGAGGTATACAATACTTTGTCAGATGTTCTTCAGTAGCCTCCACGCCTAATTTAGAAGAAATGATTGAAGAAGCAATGCATAAGAAATAAAAATGCGAAATTATTCTACGTGACTGTTTCAAACGATATGATACTGTATAATGGAATTTTACAATAAATAAATCACGGTTTAATCGCGCGGCTTATTTTTATTCATCTCATCGTGGCGGTTGCACCGAAGCTGAAGGGGATGAACGGAGGGTAACGTTCCAAGAACTGGTTCAGAGTTCGCCAAAGCAACCAGGAGGAGCTACTTGTGCCAGCTGGACTTCAAACTTTCTCGACAGTTATGTTAAGTGAAAACATTGGTTTCCCCTCAGTCATACAATCGCGATCTTCCTCCATTACTATTGCAATACGTTACGCCCCCACGACATCGGTCCGATGCAACCATTTTTCTCCCGATAGTAATTTACAGACGGTAAACATTTAAATGCATGGCTATTTACAATTGTACTTCTTTTGAATGATAGCTTTTCTTATTCCAACTAATTAATCAAACCCTACCCGATGCACGTGTAAATTTAAATCTAGGTGGAAATTTTAAAAATGTTACCTCTATCGTAAAATTTCCTACACAATTATCCACATTTACCGGAGTGAAAAAAACTCGTCCCGTAATTTAGAATTTTAACACGTTTTTCCTATAAAACGGATTGCAACAAACTGTTCCAAAATCGTCCCGTAATTTAATCGCTAACAATTTCCGTAATGCCTTGGTTTAAATCGGGGCTTCCCGGATTAAATATCATACTAGTTGGATCCGTGCGAAAACCAGTCCGAAAATTAATTCAGAGTTATAACGTGGGGTGATTGGAATGAGTTTAAGACTAGTAGAAAAATGTGTGTTTTTAATGTAGCGGAAATCGTTACATAGTCCAGGGAAAAATGAAGACAACGCAGAACATTCGCGGAATAAAAATATAAAAACTTTTTAAAGAAACTAAAAATGTTATAGTGATCATAAATCTTTTAAAGGATCGTTATTGTTAGCTGGAGTATTTGTAAGACATGCAGTTTGTCGAAATTGTTCTAAAAACCTGCCAGTTGAGTTTATTTATCGGCTACGCACCTGAAGGGACGCTAGTCCAACCTCTCTTCGGCATTTCTATGCAGCATTCCACGCCAACTGAAACAGGTCTACCCACTATCTTATCTGAGTCCGTCCCCTCCCACGCTCAATGTTAGAGGCTGTTCTATTATTAATCATGCGTAAACATATGTCATAGATATTCTACAATGGCGGGGGTCGACATCCGCTAGTTGTAATTACTAATTCAATTTAACTTTTTAAGTCTCCTAAATAAGTGCAAAGACTAGGTCCAAGTATTAGATTGAACATACCAAACTCATTTAGTGAATTGCCAGGTGCCGACCTCCTGTGGTGTAGGGGTCACTTCACAAGAGGTCCCAGATTCGAATCCCGGCGAGGATGTTCGTGTGCGTGAGAGAAACTGAAAATCTGTCCCCCGACTAGAAAAAATGATTTACCGTACTGAGTCGCTAATAACCAGTATAAATCAATATAAAAAAATTGTCAGGTGTTCCATTAGATATAAACCTAAGCATTTAGTTGTATAAAACTTCAACTGGATGATGACTGTGCTGGTAAACGAAAAGTCGTATTTAGTAAACGCCATCCGCTTGGAAAACGAAAGAATTCTGAAGTTTTATATTTTATACTTAGGTTTAAATCATCTTTCTTCCACCCTCTCAACTTTTCAACTACAGACAATGGAACACCCGACAATTTTCGTCACTAATTGCGTTGGCTATGTTCTGTCTAATACTTAAACCTTGTTTTTGGAGATTTTTCGGGGACTTATGAAGTTAAAATTGCATTATAAACTACGAATAGCGGATGTCGAACCCGCCAACGTCAACTACAAGATGCCGACGGTGCTAGTCGTCGAAACGTCGTGCTTGGTAAACGCCAACCATTTGGTAACCCGAGAACAATTCCGGCAGAGTATTCACCGGGAAAACCTACAGAACTTTATAAGTATAAAACGATTTGTCTTCAGGAAAAAGGGTTAAGAATCAAGAAACGAACCTACTAGATTCAGCTTATTCCAGAGTTTGGTATCAAGGCCTTCGCGTACGCTCAGCTTCGATTTTGAACCCCTTTTCCTGCACTGTTCGGTTCGATTATCTCTCTGCCTTCTTCCACCATCTCATAAGTATTATACTATAAACAATGGAATATTCGAAAATTTCTTCACTAAATATTTCAACAAGATTGTCAGAATTCAAAAACCCAACATAGTTTAATTCATCATTTCGTATCCCCAAGTGAATTGGATAATTCCTAACACCCTTTAAAATCGTCAAATACCCGTCGCTGAGGAGAATGAAAATAAAGGTTCGGGCTGCTTAATCTTGGAAACTGAGGCAGGTTAATAAAACTACAGTTTAAGATACAGGTTGTCTGTATTCCGGAGTAATTGTAAATGAGTATATTATTACACCACCAGCTAAAAACTGTATCGTATTTGAATGGAGATGCTAAATCTCATTCAATGCTAAACATATGGTTAACGTCAAAATTTCACATCGGCGAGGATAAGAAAATTAAAAGAAACTTATCAGACACCCTACAACAAATCAAAAACCTAATCTCGTGGCAACGCGAGTACGTGTCTCGATAAACTGCTTATCTAAAAGATTAATTTTGTACAGTCATCAAACTTTTCGGCTTCATGCTCGTCTTCCATTGCTTCAACATTTTCCGCATTCAACGATAAGTAGAAACAAGTTTCGGGGGAGAAGGGGGGAGGGGTTAGAAGTTGACGACTCCCGTACAGCCGAGACACCTGATGATTAATTTCACGAAGAGAAAAATTAGACATTTCTGGACGTTTTATTGGAAGGCAAATCCGTATAACTTGTAACTGAACCGTGAGGCACCTGGAAGTGAATTGACAACATTTTTCAATGACGATGCCCACAATAATTTTAATTAAATGTAAATTCTTCAACTGGACGACATTGGGTGCATTGGAATACAAGTATGTTCCATAGACCGAAACACGATGGTTGTTAGTAAGGAAAGCCAAAACCCAATAAAATTTTTCATTCATCGATTCAGGCATTGCTTAATGGATAAACGAGTCATTTTACTGGGACTGTGTATTCAAATCAGTTTTTTTTGCGATCTCGAAACGAATTAATCGTAATTAATTGTAAATTCAATTAATTATTTTTGTAACATTGTTTTAATTTGATTTATTGACAATTGAAAATTACTTTAACTATTAGAGGTCCAATAAGCGGCCCAGAAAAATTAATTTCACTAAAAGCTGTGGCAATTATTTAATGTATTTAAATTTAGGTGGCAGCCCTGACACTTGGAAAAAATTCAAGAACGGACAGACACATCCGTCCGAAATGTCTAATGGGATTTCTCAGATATTTTTGCTAGATACCAAAATTTTCTGCGTTACGACGAGCGGACCTACAGCAAGCTTCTGTTGACGATAACCGAAGATCTTTAATTTTATATAATTTTTTTTTCTGGCACCTGGCATTATGTTGACGAAAAGTCCACCTTGTATGAAATTGGAAAAACAAATGGCCAACTGGTACATAGCAGAATTTGAGTCCGCAAAAATTGCAATCCGGACAGTCCCAAACAAATTATTTTGGGATTAAAATATTTATAGTGCTTAAAACGATTCTGTTTTAATTTTTCAGGTAAACTTTTAATTACCTGTAGGCCAAGCAACGAAGCCAAGCGAAACATTCCGAAGTGGCTTCAATTCGACAAGCGTACAAGCCTTGGTGGAATTCGGCCACTCGAACGGGCAGTTCATTGACCTTCGATGTGTAGGTGTCGGATTCCGAATGGTCCAATCAATTTTAGACGATAACGAGACTTCGGCACAAAAATTACGGCGACCGTGAAAGTACACACGTTCTTTCCCTTACACAACGCTAAATTTCGCCGTGACATCTGTTACAGTTACAACTCGCATGTCAGGGACGAAAATATTTACAAACAGGTACTCGCCTCACGATTAACCCACTTTACGTTGCATTCAGTACCTCGTTAAATTCGTACCGGTATGTTGACCGCACTTAAAACGGTTTTTATAGCTACAGTGGCAGAAAGTCCAGTCGTAAGCTCACCTGTGAAATAAATTGCATTTCGGTTCCATTTTAAAAGTTGAAAGACTACGAATGTGTTCACGTATGGGATTTTTCTTACTTTTGTTAGTAGCGTAATTTAAGGACGGTACCGTCTACGACTACGACTTTTCGAATTTTGATCTCGGCGCGCATTGGATTCTGTATCGTACGTTCATTAAAACTATATTTTACAGGGCCGTCGTTGCGGCCGCGTTAGGTAGCGACGTACCTACGTTGGTGTTTTGTTCCCGTGCCCCGCCAATAGAGCGAAGGACATATTTACGCTTCGCGGCGAATGTCAGGAATGCTCAAAGCCGTGATTCAAGATGGCTTCTGGCCCGCAACGTGGGGAGAAGCCTTCGCGCTCTGAAAAGCAACGTTACGTACTCGACCAGCAAAACCGGTACAAATTCAAGAACTGGGCCGTTTAGCATACGTGGAAAACCAACAAAAACGTGGACGGACACACACACATACATACACACACACAAAATCGCAAAAATTGCTCGTTTACCGCGGTGACCGCCTGGGAAAGGTCATTGAACAGCACGTGTTTAAGCGGAAGTCAGCTGATTATGAATATTTAACTACCTTCCAGCAGGTAAGGGAGTATGAAATCCTTCACCACGGAAAGCATGGCGACGTGATGCGGCTGGAAGACTGAAGGGGACTCGCTCGCTAGCTTACCTCGGCAGCAGTGACTCCTTTTCTCGCGCCTTGCAGCTGGCAACTGCTTCGCCTCTCTTTGCTTGAGGGGTGGAAGGCCTGACCACGTGACAGGTCTCGGCCGACCTTGAGGTCCTGGAAGGGGGGCCTTACGCCCGCGCAAAGCTGTGCCCCATTTAGGCTCGCGATTACTCACTCAATCCATGGCAGCATTCCTTCATGTGCGAAGGGCTGAGACGTCGCAAAAATCCCTAGACTGGAACTCGTACGGGCCTTGAATATCTTTGAAATGAGGGAAAACCGAAACGGGAATACATTGTAAAGGCGTACTCACTCTAGATCACACGGGAACGGGCTAAGATTCGGGTTTCGCACAACCGTGCGTACTAAATTCAGCCAGGTATTTAATTAAAACCCTCAACTAAAACTCCTACTCATTTTCAAAATAAAATTCAACTAATTGGATAATTTCTTAAATCATCAATGGAACCGCCTGCCTTTAAAATAATTCGATTCTTTGCCTGAGATGTCAACATAACTGTTATGAATTGAGTATGAAACAGAAAATTATTTTTCTTTGCATATTTTTACCTCTGATTTACGTAGGGTATCACAGCAGTTTTATTAATTTAAATATTTGATATAATATTGTTATTTACGACTGTAAAAAAATCAAAAGAGGTTAGTTAATTAGTTTATGTTTGACCATAATCAGTTATCAGAGTATTATAACTTATAAGGTTCTTCATAATTCCCAAATAAATTAATTCATCATCATTAACAACGATTTTTTGTCGTTGTTTTGGTCGTAATTACTCATAATTAAAAAAATTGTTGTTAATAAAACAAGTAATAATTTATAAAAATGCCCGATTGTATGTATATATATATATATATATATATATATATATATATATATTGTGATGTCAAATTAATGTATTAAACAATTTAAAGAAATGATGCCAAAAACTGTAATGGTAGACTAACAATCGCACCACGATGTGGATATTTATTGAGATTTATAAATGACTTCAAACGACTACCTTTTAAATATTAAACATTTAATACAAATTTCTATTTAGTTTGGATCCGTGCATACACTTTCAAATAATTGCCACAGCTCTTAGTGAAATTCTTAATTGTGCAGGGCCGCTTATTTGGCCTCTAATAGTTACAGTAATTTGCAATTATCACCAAATCAAATGAAAACAAAACGTTACAAAAATAATTAATTGAATTTACAAGAAAAATGCTAACATAGAAATAATCGAAAGAAATCTGACGGTACCCAATTTTTATTTAAGGTTTACAATGGAGTTTTTTTTACATACCAATTATCAGCGCTCCTCTCATAATACGCAGCTTATATACTTCACTGGTTATTTAAATATTTTTTAACAATCTAATGAATACAATAACCATATTACCAAGTCCTATCGAGTATAGATCAGTTTTAATTCGCCGCTGGGTTATATCTCTCTAATCAACTTCTAACAACTTTTCAAAACCTTACTGCATAACTTTAGTTTTTCTTTGCTAAACTTCCGGTCAACTGACCACCAACATTAGTTTTAAAACTTTTTGATCGAACATCTACTAGACTGTACTTTACGGTCCTGGATATTAATACGCAGACTCAACACTTTACTATTTCCTTTCCTACATAGGCTGAATGCGACCTCACTGACCGGTGCTCCACAACTGACTCGCGTCATGACCATCATCGGTCGGCTTTCGTTACAAACTGAAGTTTTCTCGTCCAAGCTTTCAACCAATACGCCGACTAAATACGTTTCCAGCACTCCACATTTTTACGCCACGCGGACTGTTGTATACAATACCTGGGCCTTTACTATTACGTCGACAATACAAATATTAAAAAATTAAAAAAAATCCTTCCATTACACATTTTTGGTCTCTACAATATATATATATATATATATATATATATATATATATATATATATATATATATATTGTAATGCCAATTAATTAAGTCATTAATTGTTTTTAAATAAGTTGAATTGTTAGCGAAAAATTTGAATTATAGCGAGAGGGAGCAAAGCGACAATGAGTGGCGAGCTCTTTTCCTATTATTGAGGATTCGGAATGGCGATTACGCGCGCAAAAATCATAGTTAGTTGGCAGTCTACGGCGAGGAGAAAAAGAGTACAGTTTGAGTCTACGGCGAGGAGTGAAAGAGTAAAGTCGACGTCTACGGTCAGCCACGAAAGGAGAGACATTGTAAAAGTAAATCTTCACCGAGGTACTTAGAAGTTTTCAATCAAAAACCGGCAAATAATGCGGTAAAAGGCAAAAATCTGCAACTCATAAGATTCCTGTAAGCAAGCAGTTAGTTGGACCTAGTAGATGTGCTAACAATTAGCCAACAGAAGCAAGGGTTTGCTTCATTATAAAGAACTTGAACAATTTCGTGCTGTGGGAAAAACGACTTCAGATAGCCGACTAATTAGGAGGATCATCCGAGTTCCTGGGAGCCTAGTAATCGCATTTCAACTTCATAAGTGTAGAATCTGTGTAAAAATTTTGCAATATAGTGTACTTTTGAAGCGACAAAAGAATGCTGGTACCAGCCGAACAATGCGTAAGTAACCAAAACTTTAATAAAATCTGTAAACGCTAACTAAAAGGGTAAAGTCAGATTTAGTTCGCTTTTCTTGTAGCTTTTCTTTCATTTATCATCACATTATTTTGAAGTAAATTTTAAACTGTATTGTTAATAATATCATTCAATAATTTTCACTGTAAATCATCAAACCCAGTAAAGATCCTGAGAGATTAAGAGATTTTTATTTTATTGTAATTGTTTGTAATTTTAGAAGCCACAAATTAATAAATAAATTTTGTTTGTTAAAAAATTGATTATATTTTTCATTTAAATAAAGCCTATCATTTTGATCATTACGTAAATGGATATTACAATGTGGGGCAAAAATTAAAGCCTAATTATTGATTATTACAGTACATATATATATGTGTGTGTGTGTGTGTCAAATATGATCACAAATAAGCTAATAATATGATTTAGAAACACTATCGGCGACTGTTGTGTGTCTTATCAATGTTATTTTAAAAAAAAGTTACTATATTGGAAAATAATGTTTATCCACCAAATTTAATCCAACATGGGAAAATTAACCTAAATAGTTATAATACGGTATCCAAAATTTGTAATATAACCACCCCAAAATTATCAGTTACTAAGGTACCCTGAATAACTCTAGAATCATAGAATTTAAATTACCCACGAAGGGTAAAATAAAACTGTGTTGCCACTTTTAGATGTCAAGATGTAGTTATATACATGCCCAAAATAAAAAATACAGATATAAGTGATAATTATTGTACTTAATCATGTGTAATTTAATTTAAACAGTCATTTGTATATATTCTATTCATTTTATATAAAATTAAAAATTGTGAAATTAGAAATACTAAAAGCGTTAAATTTAATGTAGCTCGGACCTAATATCAAAACTGACAGATAAGAGTTTCATTGTTAAAGAAATTGTGTTGTAATCTTTGTAAAGAATTGGTATGCTATATATGGGGGGGGGGGCGGGGGGAGGAAGCTTTAGGGAATATGAGTGAAGTGTGTAAACATCGAGGGGAGGGAAAGGAATTACGAGTGGAGATTAAACGAGTGGTATGGAAGAATATGAAAATATTTGATAACTTCGGAAATAAGATAACTAGTTAGGAGTGTAGGCATGGCAACTGTAAAGCGAGTGAGTAATTTTAAATTGAGTAAGATTCGGACAAATGTCAATACAGAGCGTTAACGTATTGTGAAGGACCATCAGAAAGGATTGGCAAAGTTCTGAAGAACATTTTTTTATTGAGTTTGCGACGAAACTAAGGAATAAGATTGGGAAGTATGCAAATAATTTGAAAGATATAAAACGTGAGGTGCGTGAAAAAAATAGATTGCCTATCGCGTAGACTGAAATGACCACCTCCTATGGAGAAACAGGTATACAATCACAACAGTAATCTAATGGATCGGATTGACACGGTAAAGAGCACCTAATGAAATCGGATGAAATTAAAATCTTACATAATAAATTTAAACGTATATTTATAGAGAAAGGGCCAAGGCGTTGTAGGCAAGGAATGAAGTGAGAATTGTGTACGGAAATATTTTAAATAACCTTTATTTTAAATTCCAGGATGCACACTAGTAAAAGAATACTGGTGTCAGTTAGAGTATTACGGATTAAGTAACTAATATAGAATTCAAGAAGGTTGAACTTTAGAATATGATAGTACCGATTTAGGATTATACGAGGTGACATAGTGGTGTGCAATGTTGGTTGTTTATATAGGTGGTTGGAACACGTAACTCTGTAACGCGAAGCCTGTGGCCATAGCACGGATCAGACGGTGTGTATACAATACGTTGGAGTGGAGCATCGCATTTTTACGTGAGTTGTACATAGGAGGAAATGGCGCCACTATCATTATGGAAATGGTTTGTTGCAAATTAAAATAAATGTATACCAAAGATAAGAACGTCTATTTTACGCCTTGCAGTGGACGTCCAAGCAACCGTCTTTTTTACAAGGTGAATATATATATATATATTGTAATGCCAATTAATTAGGACATTAATTGTTTCAACATAAAAATCTAAATTGTTTGAGAAACCCATTATAGCGACAAGAGCTTTGGAACAACAATAGAAACCCGGCTCTGTTCCTTTGTCGGAAGGTCCGTCAAAATGGCGTATGCGCGCTAAAATTGCAAGACGAGAGTACAGTTCACAGGGAGATATGGTGAGATACAGTTCACGGAAAGATCTCGTCGAGGTATAACAGTTTTTGGAAGGAGAATTCAACAGGGTTGGCAATTAGCAGGACAAAGTAAAACATTCATAAAAGTATAACGTCGAAACCTGCAAAGAAAAAGCAGTTTTTGTGTCCATAGCCGGCCAGAAATAGCAAAAGTTTCGGTTTAAGTACGGAACAATAAAGACTACCCAATCGACAAATCGCAGAATTCACCTAACGCGAGCGTTTAACCGATAGATGGTGAAAGGAGGATCATCCGAGTTCCTGACATTATATAAAATTTTAGCTTAAAATTTGGTTTAAAATCTGTGAGTTTAGAAGCAGTGTAAAACCGGCAATAGTGTTTTCGAAAATGGAAGGTATGCTGGAATGCTGGGCAGACGTGTCTAACACTTTTTTAAAAAAACAATTAATTATGTAAACGTAATTAATAGATGGCCGTCAGATTTCGTTCTCTCTTTGATTAAAATTGTTAATCAGAGTCAATTTTTTTACTTTTAATTTCGTTCACAATTAAATTTCGTTCTAGTTTAATTGACGAGTAAATTTCTTTTTTTTCTTTTAATTGTGATTTGTTGTTGATAAGATTATAAATATTATTGATTTGTCCATTATCAAACCCAGTGAAGACCCTGAGAAGTTCAATATTATATATTTGTAATTGTTTGAGTTATTGCCACAATAAATCTATTGTTTGTAAATTTTATTAATCTTTCATTTAAAAAGCCCATCATTAGTGATTATTACAATATATATATATGCATATATATTGTAATGAACAAACAATTGCCCGTTTAATTAAATATGATGATATCATGGGTTAATTATAAATGAAAAACCTATTAACAATTAACAAACCGAAAATATTTATTTTATTTTGTGGCTTTCAAGAATAAAAGATAATTACAAACAAAATTTGAGATCTGTTCTCTGAGGGCCTTTACTGGGTTTGATAATGAACACAAAAAAAATGATTTAAAATCTTATTAACAAAACAGTTTACAATTTACCTAAACAATATGTCGATAGAATGAAATAAATTAAAAAGAAAAGAAATTAACTTTGATTGACAATTAAAAGGGAACGAAATCTGACTTTATCCTTTAATTTTCGTTTACAATATTATTCTAAATTATGTTACTTACGGACCGTCGGTCTGATACCAGAACAATCAATTTTACCTCGTTCTGACACTTTTACACTCTTTAATGATTTAATATCAGGCCTTGGTTTTTACTGATTCTACACTTCACTTTAAAATTCGGCAAGATTGACTGTATTCCGTTGATTGCTCCGCTCCACAATCATTTACCAATGTTCTCCTGGATTAATTTCTCCACGAAGACTTTGTTCTGTTCTGTTCTGTTCTGACGAAAACTGCTCTTACTTTCCAATATTTACGCTGCAATACTTCCGTGAATGTTTTCTTTGTATTAATTTACAACTTTAACTAGTTATACATTGACGATGTCTAGTCTCTGCTCAAGTTATATTACTTGTTCTGCTCCTCGTAAAGTTTCTCCGCCAACTAGCTATCCTAGTGCTCTCGAGTTTGAGCGCGCATTTCCATTTCGGCATTTTCTCAAGGCAACAGAGCTCAGCGCTATTGTTGCTCTGCTCGCCTTACCGCTGTAATGGATTTATCAAACAATTCAAATTTTATGTCCAAACAATTAATGGCCGAATTAACTACTGCTACAATATATATCTTCTCGTATTCTTGGATCTCGGAAACAAAGTACAAGTGATACCATGCCATGTATTGCTTGCATACGCTGAATATTAAACCTGCGTGTGCCCCAAAATTCACATCTCACTGTGGGTTTCTTGTTTTTTTAGAGTAATTTGGTACATGAGGGTAATCCACATGGTGGCAACTCCCCTTTAATAACATAGGAAGGGATTTTAAAGAGGGGGATGCGGAAGGGTAGAGGAAGGTAGTCAAGGGTTAACTGGAGTCCCCGGGCTGTAGTTTAAGGATCCTACACGGTATTTACCTAAAAGTGATGCAGGAGAAACCCTAGAAAACATGCGTCAGGTAGGTCGGACTTTGGATACAAGTCCCACGCCCTTCCGATGGTGGGAGAGGGGTTTGTTTTAGGAACGTAAGATACACTTCTCCATTCCTCGACCGGTTTAGGAGGCAGCTGGCCGGCTATTCCCAATAGGATTAGAGGACAACTCTTACCGTGTGCCCAAGGTTTCCGACCTCGGAATATACACCTCTCAAAACAGGCCGAGGTGCCTTAGTTCATAAACGGAGAGAAGAAAAGGAATGTTTTTTTTAGGTGTAGACAGGCTATGTATAGGGTAATCCACATAGTGGCAAGTCCCCTCTTATAGAATAGGAAAGGGATTTGAAAGTGGGGATGCGGGAGGGTAGAGGAAGGTGGCCAAGGATTAACTAGGGTCCCCGGGCTGTAGTTTAAGGATTCTACCCGGCATTCGCCTAAAAGTAATGCAGGACAAACCCTAGAAAACCTGCATCAGGTAGGTCGGGCATTGGGTTCTAGTCCCACGCCCTTCCGGTAGTGGGAGAGGAGTTTGCTGTGGGGAAGCAGCATTCCCTTCTCCTTGCCTCGACCACCCAAAGGTAGCCCTTTCCGTCTCTCCAGAACGGTTCTGTCTGCACCCACAGTGGGTCTGCGAAATTACTGTACAGATTCGCGGACTGCTGCTTTACTACCGCGGGAGTAGAGTAATTATATCGACGTAAATACTGAGTAGAGTACACAAATAAACTTTCCTACTTACTTTACAAACAATAGAGTAAACCCAGTCTCCTCAGTTTTATGCTAGACCGACTATAAAACTGAGTAACTATAGCGACGTCTCAAACACCAACTGGAATGGACACAGTCTCTTAACAGAATTTCAAGCTTTAGTCGCTCAATCTTAAATCCGTTGGTAAACCTTCTCTGCCTCGTCTCTCTAATTTCTTAGTTGCCTAAAAAATTAATATATTACCAATTTCTTGTCTAGCATTAATGCGTAGCTACCGCAAAACTTAAAATCAGAAGTAAAACTATAGTACATCGTGGTTCGTACAGTTAATTTGCATTTATGGCACTTAACTGTACGAGCTGTTATATTTTCTTATCGCCAAATGCTCTTTGTGGAGTGCATTGCCAACCTTTCTTAGATATTCAATTACGTCGCATATAAATTTTCACTAGCTATAATCGCCATGTTAGGGTGATGTAGTGCCAGTGTAACTGTTTCTAAATCTGTGGTAAACATTCAGAAATTATTTACTTTTCTACTTAACGCCATGACTGAGTTTGAAACGTAATCACTTGACCACACGATATTATTTTGTGGACCCGTCGAATCTTTTCATCGGTATCCAAATGGCCGTAAACATATTTATTTTAATTCTCACCGACTTTAAAAGAAATTCGTACATTTAACCATTAACTGGTATTTATATGTTAAACGGCAATACGTTGATTCCGTTTAATTACAACGAATTTATTGACATTAAGAAAGTTCACAATGGCACAGACAAGGTTAAATATGAAACTTACTTTGGTGTGTATCCATAATTAGAAGCAACAAAAATTATTTAACCAGATTTTTATTTTTCGCTAACTGGTCACGCCTCTGTCTCTTAGTGTAGTCACGAGCTTAGCACGCGAGCTGAGTCATCTGGAGTGTTAACAGAATATCAATCTATTGAAATGTGCTTCAAGGGACGCAAAGAAATTACGCTAGGCCTCAGTGCGTGCTTTAAGAAATTATTCCGTTTAGTTGTATAGTGAACTGCAATTTTTCTCGGTTAAGACATTAATTATAATTGTCGTACAAAAAAGTTTCAATCCTCTCTTTGTTTTAGGGTAACAGGCAACATGAGGGTAATCCCTTTAATAGCATAGGAAGGGATTTGAAAGGATGCGGAAGGGTAGAGTGGACCAAGGTAGCCAAAGGTTAACTAGGGCCCCCGGGCTATGCTTTAAGGATCCTACCCGGCAATTCGCTTTAAAGTGATGAAGGGAAAACCCTAGAAAAACCTGCATCAGGTAGGTCGGGCATTTGGTACTTGTCCCACGCCCTTCCGATGGCGGGAGAGGGGTTAGCTATGGGGTTGCAGCTTTTCCCTCGCCGTGCCTTGACCGGTTTAGGAGGCAGCTGACCGACTATTCCAATGTTTTTTACGTGTATTTTATTTCATATTTATTATCTTTCATCAGTGGAGAATATGATATTTAAAATTTTATTTTGTCATATAATATTTTCATTCGTAAAGAAAACTTTATCTGTTAAAAGTGGGTAACGAAAAGAATACATAATTTGATACTTTTGCGGTTGATATGTCAAAAATATAAGTTAGAAATTATATTTTAAATTAATTCCTGGTAATGCAATAATTTGCGTCCTAACTGCATGTCTTCATTATAACCCTACATTATCATACTAATATTACGTATTCGAATTCACTGTACCTATATTGTCGATACCGTATCTATATATTTACTGTACCGGGAAAGCAGTAATTAAAAATAATCAATTCATATTAACTGAAACTTTTACAGTCTAATCTTTTATTAGATGTAAACTTGAAATTATTATGGCTAATAATTCCGCTTTTACAATTTGAAATCAGGTTCTACTTAATCGAATGTGTCGAGTAGCTTCAAGAATTTTCCTTATCTGAGGACCACTCTACAAGTCTTTATTATTTTCAAAAAGTAATAAAATTGTAGCACTATTAACAATTACTGAACACTAATGAATTATCGTACATACGAATATATTACATTAAATAATCATAATTCATTATTTCTAATAACAGGGCTTAATAAATAATTCTCCAAATTCCAGACGGCTGTTAATTTTTAATTCTGATCCTGTCAGCCTTTTATCACTCGAAATAATACTATTCGAATAAATTTTCCATGTGTGGTGCAACTGCGTGTGTTTAGTAAGTAACATGCCGCTATGCGTAATGGACAATGACGAGGAGTGTGAATGTTGATAAGATCACATAAACTCAAAGGGCAAGAAATCTCACTTGTTGAATTGAGAATGAAAAGCAATGGGATAAAAAAAACCAACAAATTTTCAAATTATTAGAGAATGGCGAACCGTCAGAATATTTCTTTAGAAAGATTAAAATTTACATATAATACGTAAGTAAAAATTCCACGTAACGTTTCTTTCCTTTGTTGAGGGACGTCTTCAGACGTATTATTAAAGGATCAAATTTTTGTGTCTTCCAAATACTTAAATTTGAATAAAAAAATGATTAAGTGAAAAAATTTAGACTTCTTTTATGTATGTAATAATTTAAAGGTGGTCTTAATTAAAAGAATTTATTCACAAAATTATTAAGATTTAAAAATTTATTCTTTAAAAGTACAAATTGTAATCCCTACTTTATACTTCATCAAGTTAACAAACAAATATATTATTTCAATTTTGCAATTCGTGGCGTTCTAGGAAAAATACAACTTTATATTTTACAATAAAATATCTCAGGGTCATTACTCGGTTTGATGGTAAGAACAATACAATTTAATAAACTAACATTAACAATTAAAACTCTGAAGCTAACTGAATACAATATGAAAATAAACGAACGAAATCTGATTTCTACCTTTAATCCTCGTTTACAGATTTTAAAATAATTGTTTTGTACTCACGAATTGTCTTTCTAGTACCAGATCTGATTCTTGGGGCTTGAGGACAACACTCACTAAAAAGGCCATTATTCACTGATTCTACACATTAAATTTTTAATAAACACGGTCGATGTTCACGTTCTCTGCCACCTGGAACTTTGGATCAGCCACCCCTCAGTCAGCCCTCGGACGTAGGTCTCCTTGATGCCTCTATGCGAAATTTAGTTCAGTCTGTGTGAAGCCAAATCTTTTGCTTCCAACTTTGCGATTGTTATTTGAGTCTCTCCTTCAAAACTCTTTACTTGCGTTTTATGTAAACTAATAGATCTCACAGTTGGACTTCTTGGACCGCGCTATTCATACTTTTAGATCAGCATCCTCACTCTCCAGTAACCTTTGCCGGACTGCCCTTCCGCACGAGCGACAAAGAGCCAAGATTGTTGCTTTCAAGACTCGTGCCGCTAACAATCCAATTATATTAAAACAATAAATTGGCAATACAATATATATTGTAATATACATTTAAAGGTCGTTAATTAAATAAAATTTAAAGAACTTACCTCTCGTTGAAGCTATTAATGTAATAATTAACTGGAAGACGTTAATTAAATAAAAGAATTAATAAAATTTACAAACAATATTTTTAATTTTGTGGCATTAAATAAAGCAATAACAAATTTAAAATATTAGATCTCAGGGACTTCACTGGGTTTGATAATGGACACATTAATTATGTTTAAAAATCTTATTAACAAAAAATCACAATTAAAAGAAAATAAATTTACTTGGCAATTAAACTAGAACGAAATTTAAAATGAGAACGAAATTAAGAAGTAAAGAGATTAGAACGAATTAACAATTTAAACGGAGAACGAAATCTGACTTGTATCTTTCAATTACGTTTACATAATTAATTATTTTGTAATTTGTTACATTTGTACAGCATTCCAGCATACCTTTCGTTTTCGAAATACACTATTGCGGGATTATACACTGATTCTCAGACTCACAGATTTTTCACTGATTCTAGCCAAAATTTATAGGATGTCAGGAACTCGCATAATCCTTCTTTTTTTGTTGTCAGCTATCTGTTGACTGCTTTCCTTAGGTGAATTCCGTGGTTTGTATATTTGCCAGTCTTTACTGCATTGGACTCAAACTGAAATTTTACTATTTCTGGCCGGCTATGGACACAAAACTGCTTTTACTTAGCAAGTTTCGACGTTATGCTTTCGTGAATGTTTTACTTTGTCCTCAGAAATGTCCAGGCACCAACCAACTCTGTTAAATTCTGACCAACCAACTCTGTTGAATTCTCCTCACCCACTAACAGTTATACATCGACGATGTATTTCCGCGAACTGAACTGTCGTCTTGCGTTTTAGCTCGCATACGCCATTTTCAGTCCTTCCGACAAAGGAACAGAGCTGGGCTACATTGTCGCTATAGAAGCTCCTGCCGCAATAATAGATTTCTCAAACAATTTAAAATTTTATGTTCAAACAATTAATGTCCTAATTAATTGGAATTACAATACATATTTGTTCTATCCTGTATTCATATAATCATGATGTATGTACATCAAGAATTGTAGATACTCAACAAAACGTGGTTCTTGGTGGTTCAGATAATTTCAGAATTATATTGTAATTTGTTATTTATAGGGATCATATTTACCTCAGTAAAGTTTAGAGGAGTGTAATAAATAAAACCAATTTGTAATGTATCATTCGAAAATTGCAATGAGAAGCACACATAAAAGTAGAAATGATTCTACAATGAGAAATCGTAAAAGTTGAAATTGATTCCAATTCAGATTAAGAAGGGAATTGATTTTTACTGTTAGGGATACACGTTTAGGAAACATGCTCATAAAAATAATAAAAGTACGACAGATAATCACGTTCAAATAGATTTATGAACGAGAATTTTTTTTTTCTGCCTATAAATAATTTTAAATAGAACAAGTTTCTCCAAAGAGCATCAATAATTATTTTTAAGCAATGACTAAAACATCCTAGCATGTGAGTACTTGACACACATTTAGAATTAAAGGCATAATTGTTACATTAAAATTATGTATTCACGCGAATGTACTATCAAGACGCAATACTGGTCATTTAAAGATTAGATTATTTCCATTAGTCCTCGGCTGACGAAATAGGACAAGTCAAATTTATATTACTTACAAATGTATGAATTAAATATACATAAATACTCTGGATGTTTAAGACTATACATAAATATTGATATGAAGAAATTAAAGTGTACATATTTGAAATAACATGAAATACGTTCTGGGAGAATATAAGGAATACTAAATACGTAAATAAGATAGAATAAGTTACGATTAAATAACATTACACAAGTAATAAATCTTAAATATATAAGGAATAAAAAATAATTGTAAGCGGAACTTCACTAATAGGACTAAAAATAACACTGCACTGCACAAATAACACTCCCATTTGTATATCATCTTCTTGTATTGATGAGCATTCAAAGTGTGTTGTCGCCTCCGGAAGAATTTATCTGGCAGCTCTTCTCAGTGGCTGGAAATCTCGTTCGTACTACATGAAATAAACAATTGTGAAGTTTCAGTTGGGCAGTCAGACAATAAGGATTTATATTAGTATTCCATAAATTAACCAGTATTTTCTACAGAAATAATGTTAGTTTGGCTCAGGCCGATTTACAAATTCATCAACAGAATTTTGAATTTTTTAATAAATAAGTTGTAACAGCTTACGATTTAGATGCTAAGAGGAAGACAATTAAATAGCTTTATTCCTGAATAACGTTCACTTTTTTTCAAAAAGTGAGAGATGATGTTTGTCTGTCAGTAATGTCGCGCGGTATCTGCTATTATATTCATGGAATTCCCCGTTGGTAACAAACATACTTTGATCACGTTTTACGAATTTTATACATTCAAAAATGTAATGCACTGGGCAACGTTAAAGTTCCAAGAGCTTTGAAGAGAGGTCTACAAGTTTTTCTGTAAACGACTTTACCCTACAATACTGTAAAATTTATTTGGAAAATGCAATAAGGGTGTAATGGAGACAAATTTGTATTATATATTGTATATATATATATATATATATATATATATAAGTTTATTATTCTTGTTATTAAGGTCTGTGAAATAATTTTTTTTTTGGGTAACAGGCTACATGAGGCTAATCTACATAGTGGCAACTCCCAATTAATAGCATAGGAAGGGATTTGAAAGGGGGGATGCAGAAGGGTAGAGGAAGTTAGCCAAGGGTTAACTAGGGCCCCCGGGCTATAGTTTAAGGATCCTAGCCGGCATTCGCCTAAAAGTAATGCAGAGAAAACCCTAGAGAAACCTGCATCAGGTAGGTCTGGCATTGGGTACTTGTCCCACGCCCTTCCGATAGCGGGAGAAGAGTTTGCTGTGGGGACGCAGCATTCCCTTCTTCGTACCTCGACCAGTTTAGGAGACAGCTGGCCGACTGTTCTAATGGGAACAGCGAACAAGTCTTACCGTATGCCCAAAGTCTGTGCCCCCGGAACATAAACCTCTCAAAACAGGCCGAGGTGCCTCGGAACAGAATGTTAAAGACTTAAAGGCTGCGAGACTAATCGAATTTACTGATGAATATGCCCGAACGGCCGAAATCTCCTTGTTGATTTTATACAGGTGACAACATTTCTAATTGAAATAAATTGGTTTAAGGACTTTAATAGGTAGCGGCTGTTTTCAAATTTGAATCTAAACGCATATCATTCTCGGAATTGTAATTGATAAAATAATGATTTTAATTAGATAAATAAGTAGGCAATTAGAAGACAAAATGAAGCGATAAAATATATTCCACACGCCATTTCCGCAATCCTTGTTGCTTTCGTCAGGTGATTCAAAATTGTAAGAGCTGTACAAGCAACGAACCGGACAAAGCAGGAGATGCCTTTCCAAGACATAAATTTTAGATGTGAACGTTACGTAAATCAGTGCTAGTTTATTATAATAATGATGTGTAGTTTTTCTTTACTGTATAAAGAATCACGTTGGTCACGTAATTTTTTTGCATAAAAAGTAGTATTATGGGTTTCGAAATTGTGAAAATAATAAATGTTAGTAACTGCACGATTTTACGTTGATTGTCTTCATCTGTCAAATAAAATACTATGCTCTACATTTCCGCATTCCTCCCCCCCCCCTTTCACTCCTTTTCCTATGCTATAAGAGGGAGTTGCCCTATACATACATACATACATGTCTACACCTTCTTATTCTTTCTACAAGGGTACGAAGGAAGCCTGTGAGACAATTCTCTCGCAGGTGAACTTTCCCAGAGTGCTCTGTAGGAGGCTACATTTGGGGATGCCTTCACATCTCTCTGGTTTCTTGAACTAAGGTCCGAGGCACCTCGGCCTGTTTTGAGAGCTGTATGTTTCGGTGTCGAAGACCTTGGGCATACAGTAAGAGTTATCTGCTATTCCTATCGGAATAGTCGGCCAGCTGCCTGCTAAACTGGTCAAGCAAATGGCGGGGGGAAAGCTGCGACCCCACAGCAAACCCCCTCTCTCGCCTTCGGAATGGCGTGGGACAAGTACCAAATGCCCGATCTACCTGATTCAGGGTTTTCTAGGGTTTTCCCTGCATCACTTTTAGGTGAATTGCCGGGTAGGATCCTTAAACCATAGCCCGGGGGCCCTAGTTAACCCTTGCTACCTTCCTCTACCCTTCCGCATCCCACCTTTCACTCTTTTTCCTATGCTATAAAGGGGAGTTGCCACTATGTAGATTACCCGAAACATAGCCTATCTACATCTTCTTCTGCTTTCCTACAAGGGTAATGAGGTTTGAATATAGTCGACGTATGGATACTCAAGTAGAGAGAAGTTAGGGTCACCAACGATTATTGAACACGGTGATCGAAGGTAGAGTGGTGGTAATCGAGTAACGGTAACAGCTTAAGAAATTTATTGGTGTTTTGACGACGTCTGCTCAAATTATAAAAATGAATATCATAAAGACTTTTTCGAGAGCAAGTGTTTTTAAGGAATCAATTTATTCTTCCGGTTGCAATTCAGTCTTGTTGAAGGATTGATGGACTCCGGCACCACCGTCAGAGCTGATCCTTGTTGACAATCCCAGCGGCCGCCGTTGCCGTATCCTCCTTAATCTGGTCCTTTCACCGAGAGCGCCTTCATCATGGCGTAATGACTGCACTTGTTCTCATTTGACTTCCTTTTGATCGTTCCCCCACGCTCGTGGCCGCAAGTATATATATGGACTCCTGCGCGAATGGAGAGCGGGCGAACCCCTTATTGTTCGGAATCAAATCAAACTTTCAATGCTCGCCAGGGCTCGGGGAAGGAAAAGCGAGGGGATGCAGCCCTGCTTTCTCCAACTATCCAACTAATGAATGGACCCAATGCCCCAACTTCTCTCGGCCGATGACTCTATATAGAGGCCACCACCCCCAACTCCATTCACGCGCCCTTTAAACCGAGATTTGAAATATCTCGGCGCGGAAAACATAAGCACAGGGCTTTATGCGCCTAGGAAAAGGGTGTGATATTGAAGTGGGAGGAGGACTGGCTATTGCAGACTTCGGACAATGCCGGAGGAATAACAAAAGAGGACGGGGGTCGCCATGGTAACATTGGTCAATGCACCCCTCCCTCTATAGCCACTTCAACCCCCTCTTCCCAACCCCCGCCCCCGCCACCTCCGTGGCCAGAAAAGTATATGTCACAGTCCTCACTCACCCTCACACGTCGGCCGATGTAGTCCGTCGGTGAAATCCCGACACAGTATGAGGTTGTGAAGAGTGTGAAGTTATCTGTCGACGATGTGAAAGCAGTTGATGGATCTTTCTAATGATTTCCCATTATGCGTGAGGTAAACAGAATTTCCCATAAAAAAAGAAAGCGTGGGAGACGAATATAGAAATCTTGAAACAAGCATTTCAAATAATAATACTTTCTCAGCCTTTAGAGACATTTTTAGGAATGTATTCCGTAAAGTTGAAAAATGGAGCGAGTATTGAAGATGAGGATAGTGATAAGACAGTTCAAACGAAATCTCTTCGTTTCCAGGGAAATGAGGGTTAAGAATCAGAGTTGGACACAGTTATCGAAATGAACATACAAAATTGAAACGGAAAATGGAGTTTTTGGAATTTTTATAAATATAAATTTTTATAAATGTAAATTTATAGACGCCATGGTGAAACACCTCAAACAGTTTCACTGTTAAATTTATAATTTTTTCTTCCAGGATATAGAGAATTATTTACCCGAAAAAGTGTCCAGTATCGTCACATCAATGTCAACAAATTTCAAATCAAGATTTCAGAAAAATAATTTTTTTTTTAATTACAAGGCACTAAAATTTTGTGCCGTACGTTGAAACTGGTCAAATATGACCAACCATCAACTTACATCTACATTAAATCTAATTATTATGATACTATTGTTCGTCCAGTGACGTTCAAAGTTTTCAACGCTCTAACGGGACTTCACTCCACGCACTAGGTCTGTTCTTTACCACTCACTACACTAACTCGAAGGGTTTTGTCCTCCTAAGTCGGCGGTGTAAGTTTTCGGTGTCGAGTAGACAAAGGACGCCTGTGTTGGGATGTCGATGACGACGGTCTTCATGCTTCCCGGCAGCACTTTTTATTTCTTTTTTAATTAATGGGATCTGTAAGTCTCTATGTAAGTCAGAGTTTCTTACATACCACGGGGCGTCTACGATGCTTCGCATCACCTTGTTCTGCCACGTCTGGATGCTCCTGACGTTGGTATCGCTTGCACATCCCCAAACTTGGATGCCGTAAAACCAGATCGGTTTAAGTACCTGATTGTATATGCGGATTTTGTTTTGTATTGACATTTTTGAGTGTCGTCCCAGGAGCCAATATAGTTGTCGCATTCTTATTACGAGTTCTTCGCGCTTTTTCTTCACGTGCTCTTTCCATTTCAGCTTTGTGTCCGAGGTCATGCCTAGGTATTTAGCGGTGTTGGCGTATGGTACAATAACACCGTTAATGTTCACTCTGGGTATTGCATTCAACTTTCTATAAGTGAACTTCACGTGTACAGATTTAGACTCATTGAGTCTTATCTTCCATTTTTGAGTCAATTTATGGATGTTATCGGTAGCACTCTAGTTTCCTGGTTGCTTCTTCTATTGATGATGCTGTAGCAATTACTGCTGTGTCGTCTGCGAATGTAGGTACAGATACGTCAACTATTTTGGGTAAGTACAACATTGGTCCCAAGACGCTGCCCTGTGGAACTCCTGCGTTAATATCTTTGAAGTTAGAGTACTCTGCTTCTTGTTTTACTCTAAAGAGTCTACCAGTGAAGGTACGATTCTAAAAGTTCGACGTACTGAGCTGGTAGTATACTATTTACTTTGTATAGTAGCCCTTCGTGCCAGACTTTATCAAAAGCCTGAGCCACATCAAGAAATACGGCTGAGCAGTATTTCCTGTTTTCCAAAGTCTTCTCAATTTGATCCGTAATCCTGTGGACCTGATCAATGGTAGAGTGTTTACTTCTGAATCCAAATTGATGGACCGGAATCAGCTGTCTTCTAGAAATAAGTGGCTTCAGTCTTTTTAGTAGAAGTTTTTCAAATAGCTTCGATATTACGGGAAGCAGCGATATGGGCCTATAGGAATTGATATTATTGGGTGGCTTACCCGGTTTCGGTATCATGACAACTTCTGCTACTTTCCAGCAGTCAGGAAAGTGTCTCAACCTAATTGATGCATTGAACAAGTATGTTAACATCATGATACCTTTATGAGGGAACTGTTTAACTACTTCGCCCGTAATAAGGTCATATCCTGGCATCTTCCTGGCGTTCAGGTTTGCTCGTATTTCATTAGACACTTCTCGAGGTGATACTAAGTCTATACTCTCGTCGTCGTAGTTCATTCTCAGGGGCAAGTAAGTGATTGGTCCATCAAGTGGTTTAAAAATATCTTCAAGATAGTCCGCAGATGCTTCTGCTTTTTGCTTATCTTCTTTGATTCACAACCCATTATGATTTTTAAAGGGAGGGATTTGCATAATTGGCCTTTTGATCTTATGCGTAGCTTTCCAAAGCGAGTAGTGGGTCTCCTTGTCAGCTGTTAATCCATCGAGATAGCTCGCAATGGACTCTTCTTTCAATTTCTGAATTTCTCTCTTTAGCTGCTGTGACTTATTATTTAAAATGATTTTATAGAGAAATAAATGAACGTACGGAACTGTTCGAACGATTATAATAGACATACTACATTCTATAAAACCGAAGAGATTCCATAGTTTCAGATTTCGCTTCAAAGTTATGAAGCACTATATTTTGCTGAGGAAAAGTATCAAGTTTCTCATCTTCTCTAATACGCAAAATTAGGTTCACGTAGGAAATGTTCAAATTCTCATGAAGAAGACGGAAAAAATTTTTTTTTTACATTGCGAAACATTGTTTCATTCTCTCAAATGATTCGAAGTGCCGCCTTAATTTCTCACTTACTGAACACAACAACAAACCGCTAACAACCAATTTAATTTCAGTGACGCGTGCTTCTTGTTCGAAATATTTACTATCACTATAACTATTATTTACATTACAAGTCGTAGGGTTATCTGACAGTGAATAATGAATTATTAATTAGATTAGATGGAATAATCAAGCTGGTGTTTTCGGTGTAAGCTATATGATGTATATATGAGATTCTCCTTGTGTATCTTATTTTACAGTTAGCCTGTAGCATTCTATAGCAATCAAATAATACAAATATAAAAACGGTGCTAAAAATAAATTTACTTTAATTTGAAACAGTTTCAGTTTTATAAAATCAATCATTATAAAGCAAACACTCATCTGTAATTTCGTTTGAAACACATTAGGCATTTAAATATACGTTAAATAAAAATAAATAATGCAGTTTTTTGACCAATGCCAGACAATATTTTTATTTATTTACGACAACGTTTCGGTACCTGTTTGTACCTTCCACAGGTACAAAATTAATTTGTTTGCTATGCAGAAAGAAAGACCCGAAGAAAGTACAAACACGTACCGAAACGTTGTCGTGAATAAATAAAAAAATACCGTCTGGTATTTGTCAGAAAATGGTATTATTTATTTAATACATCTAGCCTTTTTTTTTTTGAAGGTGTAGACAGGCTATGTATAGGGAAATGCACATAGTGGCAACTCCCCTCTTATAGCATAGGAAAGGGATTTGCAAGAGGAGGATGCGGAAGGGTAGAGGAATGTAGCCAAGGATTAACTAGGGCCCCCGGGCTATGGTTTAGGGATACTACCCGGAAATTCGCCTAAGAGTGATGCAGGTAAAACCCTAGAAAAACCTGAATCAGGTAGGTCGGGCATTTGGTAGTTGTTCCACTCCCTTCCAATGGCAGGAGAGGGGTTAGCTGTGGGGTCGCAGCTTCCCCCTCGCCGTGCCTTGACCAGTTTTGGAGGCAGTTGGCCGACTATTCCAATAGGAATAGCAGACAACTCTTACCGTATGCTCAAAGTCTGCGACTCCGGAACATACACTTCTCAAAACAAGCCAAGGTGCCTCGGCATGTGGGAACCTTTTTTTTAGGTAACAGGTTACATGAGGGTAATCCACGTGGTGGCAACTCCCCTTTAATAGCGTAGGAAGGGATTTGAAAGAGGGGATGCGGAAGGGTAGAGGATGGTAGCCAAGGGTTAACTAGGGACCCCGGGCTATAGTTTAACGATCCTACCCGGCATTCGCCTAAAAGTAATGCAGGACAAACCCTAGAAAAACCTGCGTTAGGTACATCGGGCATTGGGTACTTGTCCCACGCCCTTCCGATAGCGGGAGAGGAGTTTGCTGTGGGGACGCAGCATTCCCTTCTCCGTGCCTCGACCAGTTTAGAAGGCAGCTGGCCTACTGTTCCAACGGGAACAGTGAACAAATCTTACCGTATGCCCAAAGTCTGTGACCCCGGAACATACACCTCTCAAAACAGGCCGAGATGCCGCGTAACAGAATGTTAAAAACGTAAAGGCTGCGAGACTATAAAAAATTTACTGATGAATATGCCCGAACGGCTGAAATCTCCTTGTTGATTTTATACAGGTGACAACATTTCTAATTGAAATAAATTGGTTTCAGGACTTTAAATTTGAATCTAAACGCATATCATTCTCGGAATTGAAATTGTTAAAATAATGATTTTAATTAGATAAATATGTAGGCAATTAGAAGAGAAAATGAAGCGATAAAATAAATTCCACACACCATTTCCGCAATCCTTGTTGCTTTCGTCAGGTGATTCAAAATTGTAAGAGCTGTACAAGCAACACACCGGACAAAGCAGGAGATGTCTTTCCAAGACATAAATTTTAGATGTGGACGTTACGTAAATCAATGCTTGTATCTTCTAATAATGATGTGTAGTTTTTCTTTACTGAATAAAGAATCACGTTGGTCAGTGAGTAAAACGTAGTCCCCCCAAGAAAGGAGGAAGTTACTATTGCCTAGTACGCACCATTAACTATATGATGTTTTGCAACATGAGTCATGTTAGAGGGTCTGTAGGGAGTTTTCTGACGGACAATACTGGTTCGTGTGCAGATGGACTTTTGGAGGAAAAGGGGTCCCTGGTATGAGGCAGGCAAGTGCGTGGGCGAGTGAAAAAGTCGAGCATTTCTTTTATGCCTACGTGATGGCTAGGTATCCGCTTATGTATAGAACGTGAACAATAAAGTCGTGCAGAATGGACCGTGGAAGGGGAACTGCCCCCTTTTTTGCCTGCATAAAAAACCCCGAGGAAACACATTGTAGTTCCACGCGCAGTGGACAAAATAAATCAAGGTTGGTTCTGGAAGGGCGGGGCTCGGTGCTTTGTGGCAGGTTCTGCCCGTCACCGCCAGTGTTATACGAATAATTGCCCTCACGCTTCCTTCAGCATCCTTACAACTCACGTACTGAATCGGTCATTTCCATTATTCGTGCACGTCAAAAATGTCCCGCGTAATTTCAGCCTCACTTCACGTTGCACTTGCCTAAATTCTCTCCTACTATATTTTGGTTAATTTCTTTAGCTATCCAAGTCATTCCACAGCTACAATCGATATTTCACGAAGTCTTATGTCCATTCCAACAACCACGGACGAGCCCTTGACAGCCGTCAAAGGGTATCGCCACTGAGACACGCCAAGATGGAAGAAAGC
Organism: Zhengitettix transpicula; assembly: GCA_037074705.1. Taxonomy (NCBI): domain Eukaryota; kingdom Metazoa; phylum Arthropoda; class Insecta; order Orthoptera; family Tetrigidae; genus Zhengitettix; species Zhengitettix transpicula. The sequence goes on along the minus strand of CM073592.1, from coordinate 56,724,713 downwards.
GTCATTGTCTCTACAATCACTCAAAATCAAAAAGCTGATCGCTAATATCCCCTATCTGGAAATACTCTTATAACAACACCTGGGTCTCAGCAGCTTAGTTGCCACATTTTTAAAAAATCCAAACTTTTCGTAATAAAGCTCTGAGATACATCATCAACTGTCCTTGGTATTTCCCCAACCACCGAATCCACTCAGACCTGAATTTTCCCACAAGTAGCAAAAAAATTATTCAATAGCCACCTGCGCACATCCCTCCTACATCCTAAGCAATTAATTTTGCAAACCTCCCACAATCTCCCCCCCCCCCCCACCAAGAATGTTAAGAAGACATAAAAGAAAAAGGCCTATGGATTTAAATAAGGACAAATTATGTTCAAAACGATAAAACCATTTAAACTTTCATATATGTCTATAACAACGATAAATTCTTACTGATGATTAGTTACCAAATACATTGTAATAATTAAATTTAGCCTTTTAATTATTTTAATTAATTATGATTTATGTTATATTCAAATATTTCGTCTGTATTTAAATTAACGAGCCTCACGTTGTGGATGCCAAAATGTAATAATCAAATGGAAAGCTTTTTTATTAAATGACAAGATAATCAATAAACCAACAAAATATTTATTTAGTAGCTGAGTGCCCGGCGTTGCCCGTGTCTTATTTATATAAACCCGAAAAAGAATTTAATTCTATATTAATCTTTAGTCAAGAAGACAACCTAAATCTAACTATTCCTAGTTCCGTACACAATTTCGACCAATAGTGCTTTAATTGAACAGCTATAAAATACATTGAATTTTATTGCATCAATCTCAACAAACATACCTCCGAATTTCTTTACCAATACATAAATATATTGCATTAATTTAATAGCTAAAAGATACATAGAATTTAATTGCATAATAGCAACAAACATACCATCGTTATTCTTTAGAAATATAATTCTCCGCGAACAAATAATTGTCAGTAAGTCTTCAGACAGTACTTCTTGAGTATTGCATGATATAATTGTCCATCAGTATTCGCACATTACGAAGGATTGAAGTGATCAAATTGATAGCTACATTCCAAATGTAAAGAAATGGTGGCCATATTGCACTCACTAAATTAACTAACATTTTCGGCAACGATTGTAAAGTATTTTGTATTGTTTTTTATTATCACTCGATGGAGTATTACTGGATAGAATTATACTTTTATTCAATTAAAATATTTCTTTTCATTTCATTACGGAAAAATCGAACTATTTCCTTTGTTCGTCGCGTAGTAACGTCTCTCTCTGTCGCGTGATGTCATGATATATTGGCGCGCAGTAATTTATCACTTAATGATCACTTTTTAAAATTATAATTCTTTTCACATTTATGCTAGTGGTTTGTCACCCCCACAGTACCGGTTCTCGATTTTGGCAGAATACGTATACCAATTTTTGTTGCATTCTGTCCACGCGATAAAATTTGTATAAAGAACAACGTAAATACATACATACATACATACGTTGTTCTTTATACAAATTTTATCGCGTGGACAGAATGAAACAAAAATTGGTACACAAATTCTTCAAAACACGAGAAACGGTACTGTGAGGGTGAGAAACGCCTAGCATACATGTGGAAAGAATTATAATTAAAAACCGTGATCATAAAATATTAAATTACTGCGCGCCAAGAGACAATGACGTCACGCGAGAGAAAGACGTTACTACGCAACGAACAAAGGAAATATTTTCTTTATTAGGAATGAAATAAAGCAGAAATATTTTCTTTAAATAAAAAGTATAATTTTATACAGCAATACTCCATCGAATGGTAATAAAGAAGAATACGAATTACTTTACCATCCTTGCGTAAAATGTAAGTTAATTTTCGCGCTATATTAGTTGTGAGTCTAGCTAACAATTTCATCAATGTAATATTTCGTAATGTATGAAGACTGAGTGACAATTGACAATTATATCCTGAAATACTCAAGGAATATATTTAAGTATTCAATTAAATACTTTTTCGAGTTTTTATAAATAAGTACACGAGCAACGCCGGGCACCCAGATAGTAATGGATAAAAAAGCAAAATCAAGCAATATATTTATAACTGTAACCTTTTCTCAGCTTTATAATTGTCCAGAATGCGTTTTTGCCAATCCGATAGCTTAATTTTTTTTTCGATCCATTTCTCATAACAACTGCTTGCTTTTTGCGCACTTGATAGTTTCATACCTACGTGATGGATTTAAAAATATGCCACGAAGTGTACTTAAAAATGCCATCACCTACACAAGATTTGTATTAAAATACATACCATTACGTTAGACTAACGTATTTCGTAAATATTCGGACATATGACGCAAGTTTATTGACGGACGGTGTCTTGGGGAAACAGATTCTATATCTAAAGACACTGTTTCGGATACGTCGATTACTTTTCCTCGAAATATACTGAGTCATACTACAAATAGTGTCCTTTCACTGTTTGTCGAACATCTCTCCTATCCCCCCTCCAACTCTTTTAGCCAATTTTTGTGTCATTTCCTTATTAGCTATTAGTCAGTAATAAGTCCTATTTTGTCCTCACCATCCTCTTCGTTCACGCAGGTTAAATACAGCACAAAAACAATTCTGCTATAATGGTAATTTTTTTTGCATCGTTTTATATATTGTGGAGGTTACAAATATGTATTTAATTAATGAATTATTTTTATATATTATTTTTTGCGGCGTAATTCTAAGGAAAGCCAATTGTAAATAACTGTAATGTTTGGCGAGAATGCAGAGCCGATAATGGTTGCTACGAACTGTCAAAAAGGCGTGTACAGACGTTGAGAACTTTTAGCAGAGCCCAGTTGCCAGTTGTTATGAGAGCAGAATGTAAACGGTTACCAGTTGCTCACTTATATTCAGCGAAGTGTGTTTCGGAGTCACGCCGATAGTCCAATTGCACGAATATTCAGAGTGTTGTGTTCGGAGGTTCTGACGAGAGAGTCAGAAAATATTAAATGTAAAATCATTTAGTTACGCAGATAGCGAGTTACTCTGATATTCAGAGAACGTATCAGCAAACAGTTAGATATTCAGCGAATCAGAAAGGCGTCGAAAATTTTCCAAAGGGATAATGGAGTAGAATGGCTTGTCAGTGAAATAGTGTTGTAGATAAATAATTTTAAAAAGTCACGTGTGCACAAACCTGAGTAGCTCAAACAAAATGGTACGTAAAAAAAAACTTTCATCTGTAAACTTTTAAGTAAATAACTTTACCAGAATTATACAACTTTTATGATTTTTAATAGATTTTGTTGTTATTATTGTAAATATAAATTAATTTATTATAAAAATTGAGATTTATCTTAAAAGTCTAGACATTAACTTAAAATGTAAAATCAACGAAAACCAAATATTGCAAAAGTAATTAATTTTTTCTTTTTTGGGATCTTTTTAAAGAAGTAATTATTTAATTTCTCTTTCCTTCCTTTTTATTTTAATCTTTTGTATACCACGTTATTTTGTGTTGTATCTCTCTCTACTTACAGTTTTCTTTATTGGTACCATTGTGTTGTTACGTGTTGGTATTTTGTTTATATCATACTTTTGATTACTACATAAAATGGGGTCACAACGAGGTGGCAAGAAATCCTTCTTGTAATTTTATAATTAGAGGATTAATAATTGGCAATGGCAGTAAATTGTTATCGGCGAGAATATAAATACAACAATGGGTAAAACATGTACAGGCGAGCCTTTGTCGGCGGCGAGCGTTTAAGCTACGGGGCTCACAACTAGAGTTGCAGGAAAGATTTCATTAACAGGAGTTTCACACAGAATTTCTTCGAGTGAGTTGCAGGCAGCTTTTCATTCACAGTACAGTTGGACATAGTATTTTCATCAAGTAAAGACAGTTAAAAAGTTTCGTCGAGAAGGAGTGGATAGCATTCTGATTTACCTTTAATCAGAACGAGAATTACAATATTTTCTGGAGAGAGAGAGAGGCTTAATGCAGAGGTCCACAGTGTTGTACGTAGTAATTGTGTCAGGTGAAAGATATAAAAGAATTTTGACGTTAATTTGAAACAAATTAAATTCTGTGAAACGATGGCCTGTTACATGTGAATAGTGTATAGTGTATCAAAGAGCCCAAACGAATGTCTGGTACCAGTAAAGAAAACTAAGTAGAGAGAGATACTTTATAAAATTTCTTGTAAACGCAAAAAAAAGAATAAATCGTCTGATTTCGGATTCAAGTTCATTTATTGTTTTAATTCTAAACAAGTTGAATGTTGTAAATTTTTGTTTGTTGAATTTTGAGAGTAGAAAAAAGTTTGTTCTTTGTTTAAAAGGCCCAGTTAACGACCCTGAGACAAGAGTAAAGAAGTTTGTAAAATAGTTAGAACACAAATGTAAATTAATCACAACAAGAAAATTTGTTATTACATCAAATAAATTGTTTTCTGATGTTAAAATTCTGTAATTATTTAACATACTTTGACTTAAAATTTAATAAACAAATTCTTTAAATAACAATAAAAATTCATTTAATTATTTGAGTATTACATAAATTGGCGTGCCAATGAGAGGCAAATTAATTGTTAATTAATGAAAATTAATTACTTATTACAAAATGGCTTCACCAATGTGAGGCAATTCATTCAGTTATTTCATTAATTTTTTCTTATTACAATATATATATATATATATATATATATATATATATATATATATATATATATCGTGTTTTCCGACTCGTGAGCCCGTCTTTAATTGTTAATATTTTTTCTATGAAGACGAACAAAGTTTTTCTTAATGTTCAACACTTATTTTATCTTAAATGAAAAACACGAAAGAAAACTTGCAATGAAACGTCAAAATTTCAAATCTAAGTTGTGTATTTTTTAAATTAAAGTTAGAGAATTATCCTATAGGACTAATATTCCACTATATAAAAGATATCACGTTGAAAACCCCTGCATTACGAAAATATAAAAAGTATCTATTACGAGAAAGAATGGCGTCTAGTCTGCCATTTGTTTAGCTAGCAAAAGTGAATAATGACGTGGACGAGAAAATTGAGAATAATTTTCATGAATTCGGCAAAATAATTTTTGTAACAAATTATAATTATTCTTGAATTAAATAGTACTAGTAAACGTTCTAAAACATTTATTTTCCTCGTTATTGGTTTCCACTTATTAAGTTATACAAGAGTAAAAAAATCGTTTGAATATTCTACTTTATCATTTATAATAGGAAAATTAATTGGTCACTGCAGAAACTACAGATATCAGAAAAAGTAAAGGAATGTTATAGAAATCGTTGCATTTATTTTCATTACATAACAAAATGGAATACATTTACTCGCGTTATCGTAGAAAGACTATAGCGAAATAGAGACTAATACAGTTACGTAAATATAATCAATTTTTGAGTGTTGTGGTATGTTATGCAGTACGTGCAGTAGATCCGCTCTGCAAACAGAAGATCGACCTGCCACCTGTTGGAGATTTTCGAAAATAATTTTCCCCGGTTTCAATTTACCTTATTAGCAGGGAGAATATTAAAGTATTTTAACTTGATATCATACACACGTTTAAATTCTATATCTTCAGACTCACTTTATAAAAAAAATGGTCAAAATTGATATTTCAAGGTAATATTTCGGAGTGGAAAAGTTTGTTGTGCAGTTTGTACCTACTTACTATGTTGGCTAAGTCTGCTATCTACCCTACGTAATCAGTGCAGGATCGAACGACGGGTACATTTTTAAAGTGCATGCCGAACATACAAGATCTTGATCTCTGTTTCTCCGTGAAATTTCTCAAACGAGTATGACGGGTAGAATTCATTTTGTTTGTAAGGTTCCCAAATGATTCTTGATTCTTTGTGAGTCAAAAGTATTAGATGACTGCATAAAGGCGTGCCTGATTTATGAATACAATTAACTTCGTTACATTTTAATAAACACAATTTCATGAATCTGACATTATTTATTTGGCTCCATTGACTGAAAGCGAAGGAATGAGTTTATTTTATGTTTTTCTGTAGAAACTGGCTACTTGAGGTTAATCTACTTTGTGGCAACTCTCATATAATAGCACTTTCGTGACGTTACATTTCTTCCGTTACTATACGCTCGTATTTCAGTACACGCCAACCCACCCTTCCTTAAGAATTTTTACTTAAAAAAAACCCTGAATTTAATCCTCTCATTTTCACCAGATATTTGCTGATCTTTGTGGTTTCCCCATTTTCAATTTCAAATACTTTAGGATTACAAGTTAATCAATCACCCAACGAAAATTCATATTGAGACAGAAATTGTTATTTAAAAATTACACATCATTTTGCTGCCTGAAACTTGGTTTTTCATTTAATTTATTTATCAAATTCATATATAATATTATAATTTTGTTGTGAAATGCACTAATTTTTCATCTCTAAATGTAGTGCGGGTAATATAAAAATTAAATTACAATAAATTAAAGTATTGTAATAAACAATCAATTAATAATTTAATTGTTCACGTTGTGGTAGCTATTTAATGTAATAATTAAATATGTTTGGTTAATATAAATGAAAAGCTTATGAACAATTAACAAACAAAAACATTTATTTTGTTTTGTGGCTTTCAAAGAATAAAAGATAATTACAAACAAAATTTGAGATCGGTTCTCTCAGGGCCTTTATTGGTTTGATAATGAACACACGAAAAGAGATTTAAAATCTTGTTAACAAAACAGTTTACAATTTACCTAAACAATATGTCGATAGAATGAAATAAATTAAAAAGTAAAGAAATTAACTTTGATTGACAATTAAAAGGGAACGAAATCTGACTTTACCCTTTAGCTAATGTTCACAGTTATTATAATTAAAATTTGGTTACTCACACATTGTCCGTCTGGTACCAGCATTCTTTGTTTCCCCTACACAACACGATAAATGCAAATCGTTATTTACACAGATTCTAGTTCTCACAGAATTTACACGCTCACCGGCGAATAGAACGCAAACAAATTTCCGGAGCCTTGGATGAACCTCTCCTTGGTCAGCAATCGGATGTCGTCTTCCCAACAGTGTAAAATTGTTCGAATTTTCCTTATTACTGGAACTGATGATTTGCAGATTCTTTGTAGACTTGTATTGTTATTTTTTATTGATTTGAAATAGACTGCAAGGTATCTCGGTGAAAAATTTGTTATAATGTGCCTCCTTTCCTGGCTGGCTGTAGACGTAAACTGACCCAGACTTTCGTGCGCGCAAACGCCATTTCGACTTTTCGCCAAAGCAGCCGAGCTCGCTTCTCCATTGTTGCTTTGTTCGATCAGACCGCTATAATGGATTTATCAAACAATTCAAATTTTATGTCCAAACAATTACTGGTCTAATTAACTATTGCTACAGTATATAATTTAATCATTATTTTTATATAGTATTTTTTTACAAATAATCGGCAATAAGTTTAATTTCTTGTTTCCTTCATAGAATTTGAGCTGTATTAGGTGAACGCACCCAGTAAGAATATATGGAAGAAAAAGAATATGCTTCAATCCTGGTGGATCACCAAAATTTATGATTCGTGTAAATAAATATGTCGATATCGATTTTCTGTGCCGATTTTTCTTCACTTGTGATTACGAAAATACGACCTCATTGACAGATAATATAGTAGACACGTAGATTGTATGGTACCGTATTATGCTAGCTTAATTTAAAGGCCAATATTTGGTCCAGTTGCAAACATGCGACGACCAGATTTGGTATACAAATTCGTATGTAGCCGGATTTTTCGATTACGTTTTTCACGGAATATAATATTTTTTAAAACACATAATAAAGGTACTATGAGACTATTTATCTGATGTTGATGAGTAGAAAAAACCAAAAACAGACCTTGTTGAATAACATAATAGTTTTATAGTAGTGACTAAGTACCTATAGGTACTAATACTTTTTAAAGTTAATGTGATGTTAATTATAAGACAAGAAGGATGATATAACAATGAGTTGGAAGCTTCCGATTATATTTGTAATAAAGTTATAAACTTGGAGACTGTTTTTGGTTTTTTCTACTCATCAACGTCTACGTCAACAGTCCTTTTTACCATAATTTCTCTGATGTTTGATATTTCAACTGTCAAGCGTAAAAGTCTCTGAATATTTTTGAATCTTCGGAGGCCTTCAAAATTAATTGACAGATGATGTGCAGATCCAGGACACGTAACAAGCTTGAACCTTCTGCCGCTTTACCTACGCATTGACTATCGCATCGGCGTTATTGTTTCCGAGAAGAAGTTTATCGGTAGCGCGCTATCGGCGGACAGGCCCTCGTTCGTTGCATTACGTCTCATAATGGCGGCACAGCAGCTGAGTGTGACACATTGTCCGGTTATCAACACTCCGCTGACATGACACGGCGGGACAAAAGCAGCTGGCAAACAATCGTCGCTGTTGTTGTTGCGGCAGATCCGCAGTTTGATCCTCGCCAGGCCCGTCTCTAATTAAGTGTGAACCGCGGTTTGTAATTGTCCCGAAGAGAATAATGGCGCGGACAGGTTTTACTCTCTAGCCCTACCGAGCGCCAATAATACAGCCATTGTGAGCTCCTATACAGTATTACCATCGTATCTGGGCCAGAATTGATTTCTTATCGAGCGTTTAGCTATAATATGGTTTTGATTCTGGTATAAAACTGCTAGTTCTAGTTAAACAAAACACTGAATTGTTTATCAGTTTGTCATATATCGTGAGTATCGACTTAACAACATTTAACGCTATTAACTAGTTGTGTTTTCGGATATATTAATCTTCGAAAACACAACTGACGGTACTTGTTTCGTTGTTGGTCTGTGAAACGGAAGTGAGATCTATGAAAGTAATTAAGCTAATATTTTATTAGTCCTCATAACTTTGCACGTATGTGGAAATAACACCAATTTATAACAATAAGACCATTAAGGAGCTTTCAACTCACTGGTCTTCATCTGCCAAAATTGCAAAATAAATTTTTCCTCAACGGGCATACATATTTGTTAGAAATACAATTTTTTTCCCTACACACATGGTCCTGTGAGAGGGAATCTACCTGCTTTATTTTCCATCCATCACTCCAATGTTCTCTCCAAGACATGTTTTATTATTATTATTAATGAACAGTTAGCTTCTTATCATGCGATTTTACAGTTGTGATAATAATTTATTCTATTGAAATTAACATGTTAACATGCGGTTGGTTGCAACCATTAGGACGTCCATCAAAATTAAGGCGTATTAGATTAGATTTAATTATTATTAATAATTATTAATACGCTATAAAATATAAAACAGTTTTATTAGAGGAGGTCTGGTGAAAGTTTTCTTTTACGTCGTCTTTGTCGTGGTTCTGAAGTAATTGAGGTTGTAATTACAGCTATGGTTGTTGCGATTTTAATGAGGGAATCAAATGATTTTTTTGTGACTTCTCTGACTGTTGCTATGTTCAGGTCACTATGTAGTCCGTTATTTTTGAAGTACCAAGGACATCCTGAAATAATTCTAAGGGATTTATTTGGTATTACTTCGACTTTGTTCAGGTTTGTTTTGGCTGCTACTCCCCAAATGGAGGAATCATATTGCCAGATGGGCTTGTGATTACTCTGGTATAAATTAACTTTTGTGTTGGAGATTTTCTGTTTAATAACCGTTTGAGTTGCGATAATCTATTGTTGAGCTTAGACTTGAGATTGTGCCCAGGTTAACTTAGATTCTAGCGTTGGTCCGAGATTTGTGTGAGCGGATTTATTCGTTATCAGCGAGTCGTCAAGGTATGGATAGTTTGCGAACAGGATTTTTTTAGCGATGATGGTGGATTTGCTGAAATTTATAGTTATTCGCCATTTACGAATTTTGAAGATTAAGTCTCCCTGTTTCAAAGTCGCGAGCTTGGTTCAAGATGGCTATGTCGTCCTCAAAAAGAGCTGTTAAACTATTGGAGACTTGAGGGATATCGTTGGTGAAGTATGTGTATAGAAATGGGCCGAGAACACTCCCTTGGGAAACACCTGAACGGATAGGATTGATGGACATGTGTGTAGGAAAAAATGGTATTTCTAACAAATATGTATGTCCGTTAATGGAATTTTATTTTTGTACGTTTTGCAGATGATCGAAAGCTCCATAATGTTTTTATTCTCATAAATTGGTGATATTGGCGCATATATGCAAATATGATGACTGATAAAAAAATACACTTCTTTTTATAAATAGTAAAACAAAGTATTTTAAGTTCATTAAATGATTGATCTTGAGAACGAAAAGAAAATTTCATAATCAAATTAATACATAGTATTTAAAAATTCGGCAACTGTTGATGTCAGATTGTTTGGTATTTTTGTTTTTACATGTAACGACGTTTAAAACGGTTAGTGGTGAGTCTTGTCACTTCTGAAACCTCTCGTATCAAAAAATAACGTTCTATTTTTTTTCGTTTTGCAGAAAAACGGATGAGCAAGTTTTTTTTGAAATTGTAAGTTACTTTGAACATATCTTAAATTGTCTTCCTCATTGTTAAAAAGATAACACTTCAAATTCAGGTTTCCCAATTTACTTTAATTTTAAGTGTCGTGTATTGGCAGTTAATCAGAAACTTTGCTGTCAAGATGGGCGATAAAATACCAATACAGTAGCTTTGTAGATAAGCCATGAAGTAGCAAAAAGTTAAATAAAATAATGGTACTGGAATAGAGAATAATATGTAACGCATTTTAGAAAATAGATAGAGCCAAGCACTTGTAGACAAATCTTTGAGCCAATATTTTCATTCACGTATGATACTAAGTCGCGAGAAAAACTGAGGAGTTTCCGCAATTTTCGTCGCTGAAGCCTCTTGCTTGTGTTCTGGAGGGCATGCAAATGGTCCTGGCTTCGCGCCAGTACCCGATTAAAATTAATTATGTGTAGTGCGACTAGACGATAACAGCGGTGTGCCGAGATAAGCATCGGCTATTAAGTGCACGGCCTACGTAGTCATAGTCCATTTAGCACAAGATAAAGCTGCCTCACTGACTCCGTAAGGGGCCGCACTGTCCCACAGATTTAAGCAAAAAAGATGGGAGAGGGGGGGGGGGGGACGTTGTGTCACATCGATTATTAAACAGCAGTTTCAAACTTTAGCATGTTTGTTTTTCGGGAATAGCAACACAAACAATCGCGAGTAAAACCATTATTAATAAATCTCGTTTGGTGCATTGGCTAGATATCAATTATTCAATTTCGATACAATTATTTGAATAAAATTTAATTCTAATGATAAAACCGTCTCTAAATTTCGATGCATTCTCAGACATTTAATTTTAAACCAATCACACGCATAAACACACACACACAAAATAAAATCACTCAGGTTTGTGATAATATTTTTTCTCTTACTTACCCACAATACAAATTATTTGCAACAATCAATTATAAAATCCGTCATAAAATTCAGTTTGTTTTAATTTAGACTTCCTTAATAAAATTATTACATTAATATTTGAATGTGTGGACCCATCTTGGTCATTTGAAATATTTTATATCCCTCATAATTGTCTATAGATTTTATGTAAAATATGTATTTCGGTGAGTCCGTAACAATATTTACAATAGATAGATAAATAAATAGTCAAATAACGGGAAATATTGTTAAATTAAATACCACATAACGTTTCTGAAATCCTTCTTGCTTTCGTCAGCATTTTAGCCTTGTTTGTCTCCTCGTTTGTACGGTGTGTTGTTTTTTGAATCACTTGAAAAAAGAAAGGAGGATTGCAGAAACGTTGTGTGGTATTTAATTTACCACATAATATTGTGTTTTTCCTTGGATATTAATCTAATTTGTATATTTTTAACACAGATCTATTATATCTTATAATATTTTCATTACTGTAGCTTATTATTCAGCCTTTTATTATATGCCAATCTCGGTGTTCTTCGAAAAATGTGAAGCAGTAATATCACTAATAATGATCATGGCAATCATGTAAAGTGCACCCAGAAACAGGTTTTTTCAAATTTTCGATAAAAAAACAAACCAAATCTTCCAGTTCTCAATTCTTTAATGTTGAAAGAAAAAACAACATAAGTCAGAAGTATAAAACGAGAAGCTTTCAACCAATCATGGCCATAATCATCCATCGATACTTATCATAATTTACAAACTCAAAGCCTTGTGGGAATCGTCAAATGTGGGGATTTTAGTGTAGATTACTTAAAAGAAAATTTTAAAATGATTTTAATAAAACCACTTTGAAATTAAATATATATATTGCGCCAAATTATGGTGTCAAATTTTCATCTACAACTGACACAGTTAGTTATATATTTATACAAGTTTACGTAAAGAAAATATATCGTATTTTAGTTTCAACAAGATGTTGCTGATTTCTTCGATTGTGATTACAAAATAACCAGTGCAAGATTTCGCGGAATAATTGTTACAGTGTTATAAAGTGTACACATTGTAATTAATGAGTTTATGACAGTAAAAAATAATTTTACACACTCTTGTATATGTATTTTATATATATATATATATATATATATATATATATATATATTTTTAGGGCAACAGGCTACATGAGGGTAATCCACTTAGGGCAACTCCCCTTTAATAGCATAGGAAGGGATTTGAAGGGGGGATGCGGAAGGGTGGAGGAAGGTAGCCAAGGGTTAACTAGGGCCCCCGGGCTATAGTTTAAGGATCCTACCCGGCATTCGCCTAAAGAAATGCAGGTAAAACCCTAGAAAAACCTGCATCGGGTAGGTCGGGCATTTGGTACTTGTCCCACGCCCTTCCGATGACGGGAGAGGAGTTTGCTGTGGGGACGCAGCTTACCCCTCGCCATGCCTTGGCCTGTTTAGGAGGCAGCTGGCCGACTATTCCAATAGGAATAGCGGACAACTCTTGCCGTATGCCCAAGGTCTGCGACCCCGGAACATACAGCTCTCAAAACAGACCGAAGTGCCTCGGCATGCGGGAACCTTAGTTCAAAAAAAACCAGAGAGATGTGAGAGCATCCCCAAAGGTAGCCCCCGCCAGAGCTCTCTGGGAAGGTTCACCTGCGAGAAATCCTCTCGCAGGCTTACTTTCTTATGTATTTTATATATTGATATTTACTAAGCTGCGTCCCCACAGCAAACTCCTCTCCCGTCATCGGAAGGGCGTGGGACAAGTACCAAATGCCCGACCTACCCGATGCAGGTTTTTCCTGGGTTTTCCCTGCATTTCTTTAGGCGAATGCCGGGTAGGATCCTTAAACCATAGCCCGGGGGCCCTAGTTAACCCTTGGCTACCTTCCTCTACCCTTCCGCATCCCCCCTTTCTAATCCCTTCCTATGCTATTAAAGGGGAATTGCCCAATGTGGATCACCCTCATGTAGCCTGTTGCCCTAAAAAAAAAATTATTATTTCAACTAATTACGATTGCCATATACATTCATTTTTAATGTACATGACATATTTCGTTTAGTAGTCATTTTTCTCCATTTGCGATATACTGAACTCATATAGACCATATTCCATATATATTTATTAAAGGATTATTTAAGCTATGTATCAACTATGTAAGCTGCTATGTAATTCATTCATGCATTTAAATGCACAGAAATGAAACACTTGAAGTAAGACTAAATTAAAATTAATTCAATTACTATATATTTCAACCTATCCTTACACGTCCATTATTCTGTTACTTAACGCAATGAATACGAAAATATGTAACGAGCAATCAATTAATTTATTTAATTTTATTTGACTCGTACCCATTATTTACAGAGACGAATAGTTTTTTTTTCAGATTAATGATCATCATTTTAATAAAAACTAAATCCGAAAGATATGTGGATTACCTAACAAGTATATTTTACGAAAAATAAATTTTAACAAAAATCTTTGGTATTGAAAAAGAATAAACGGTTTAATTTATGGGCTGTAATGAACGCACAAAGGTAAGATAATAATGTAAAATTATTTCTAATAAGAAAATTAGCCAAATACAGACTAAAGAAGTGATGATGTAAATACCACACGCGGTTTCTGGAAACCTTAGTTCCTTTTCTTCAGGAGCTAAGAAAACTATAAACATAAGCCTGAAGAAAGAAACAAGATTTCCAGAAACATTGTGTGGTATTTATATAATCACTTCTGTTTTTGTCTCTTTTTCTTCTTATTAATTTTCAAAACGAAAGTATATTTTTCATTTTAAAATTATTTCTACTTTAAAATCACCATAAATAACAGTGGTTCTTGACGTAAGCAAATAATTAACACAATGTATATCTCGGGATGGCCCCCGTAGCTGTCTACGGGAAATGACCCCCCCCCCCCAATCTATTATATTTATTAACTAGCTGGGTGCCCGCCGTTGCTCGTGTACTTATTTATATAAACTCGAAAAAGTATTTAATTGAATACTTAAATATATTCCCTGAGTATTTCAGGATATAATTGTCAATTGTCACTCAGTCTTCATACATTACGAAATATTACATTGATGAAATTGTTAGCTAGACTCACAACTAATATAGCGCGAAAATTAACTTACATTTTCTGCAAGGATGGTAAAGTAATTCGTATTCTTCTTTATTACCATTCGATGGAGTATTGCTGAAGAAAATATTTCTGCTTTATTTCATTCCTAATAAAGGAGATATTTCCTTTGTTCGTTGCGTAGTAACGTCTTTCTCTCGCGTGACGTCATTGTCTCTTGGCGCGCAGTAATTTAATATTTAATGATCACGGTTTTTAATTATAATTCTTTCCACATGTATGCTAGGCGTTTCTCACCCTCACAGTACCGTTTCTCGTGTTTTGAAGAATTTGTGTACCAATTTTTGTTGCAATCTATCCACGCTTTTAAATTTGTATAGAAATTAACGTAAATACATACATACATACATACATACATACATACATACATACATACATACATACATACATACATACATACATACATACATACAAATATACATCCTTTTTTATTATATAGATTGACTTTTTAGTTCGCCACCTGGGTTTTACTGTATGTCTTCCGGTTTTTCAATCATCTGACGAAAGCAACTAGGTTGGCAGAAACGTCGTGTAGTATGTATTTAACATTTATTTTTGTCTGTTACTTGGCTATGTATTTTTCTAATTGGTATAACATTAACATAGAAGTTTTATATTCTGATTTTAAACTGTTTATTATAACAGGATTATTAAGGCACAACATACTTTTCAGTAAGATTGTTACAACGAGGTTTTTTAGTTTTAGGTCATTGAAGTACATTTAGATTTAATGTCTTGTTCATTAATTAAAAAAGTAATACGAACTTAGTTTCCAGAAAAATTTAATATGAGAAACAGATACAAATTAAATATAGCTGGACGTTTCGACGTTACTTTGCGTCTTTCTCTAATATAATTTGAGCTAGAATAATATATTGTAATTAAACATCTAAAAATCAGGGATGGGTAAAAATTATTATTACGGCCTACACCGTTCACTCTTTAACACAGGTTTCTGATGTAGGCTATTCATAGTAAATAATGAGTTCCTGATAATTGTAAAATTGAAAAATCTGAACCTAGGTAAATTCGCACTGAAACTTTTTAGTACAATGACCGTAATTAATTTTCTGTTCAACAAATAATTTTGGTAAATAGAAAAGAACTATAATTTTAAGTTGAATCATAATTTTTCAATTCTCGTACCTTTCTCTTTGGCATAAACTGTGTATCTTTTTTAATTTGACTAGAAACGTCGACCATGTTGATACTAATTATTTTGGCTCAATAGGGTATTTCACAGCTCTCTTGTGGCTACGGACAGAAGATATTAGTTGTTGGGTAAGTGGACGGATGTAGTTTTAGTTGGTACAGTGTTGTCTCGTTGCGCGGAGTACGGGACCCTCGGTGTTTTCTGTCGACTCTATATTGGAACAGACGTTATAGAAGGCGATGCTGCTGCAGGCTGTGTATTGTGCGCCGAGGTGAATCCCAGATGCACCTGTTGTTCCTATCTCAACAATAGCAGCCACACAACAATGAGCTCTGGTTATTGCGACTGGGACAGGCGTATACACTCGTCACCTCTAACTTAAGTGGAAATTCTGATTTAATTGTTTTATTCAAACTGGAACAACGAGCTCAATACTTTCGGGCATTGCGGTTTCAAAAGCCGAGTTTAATGTATTTGAATACACGTCTATTCAACAAACTTGAAATTGAACCGTTTGAAAAACTCACAGTCGCTTTATAACTTCTCATGACCTATTAAATGTTGATATTATAACTCGAGCAGATCTGTTACAATATATTATTTCTGAAGTTAGGCCGTAGCATTTCAGTTCTAGTGAAAAGATCTTGCAGATCAAGCCTCTATTCTCAATCATGTTAAATTCGGGATCCCGACGTTTGCCCGTCACATACTTGCCCGATTGACGTTTTCCCGACAGGTCATTTTCCAGAAATAAGAGTTTTTACGAAATAAAGCAGAATATCAATATTGTAGAACACTTTGTAAATTAAGTTATTCATTAATGCGTGGAAAATTTCAACCAAACTTGGTACGCGTATATCACTTAAGATCCAGGAACAAACCCTTCGGAATTAACGATAACTCTAGCACCCCTATGAATAGGGTAGAAGCATTTTATAAATACAAATATATGCGATAACTGCCTATATTGACGTGAAATAAATAGTTTACGGGGTCGTTCAGATTTATAATGTCGTTTTCATCCCCTAAAGTCAAGAGGTATGAGGTAGGGTGAAAGGGGGTGACAAAAAATTGCGATAACTACAAAGACTGGTGTCGAATCCAGCGTTTTGGAAGTCGCTGAGTTTAGTTATGGCATTCCAGCAGGGATAAGTTAAAATTTAACCCCTATGGGTGGGGTGGAAATTGGTGATTATAATTAGATATCACCCGGTAATACTGTCCGAAGTCTTATGGTGACCGCTTAGTTTAGTTATAGAATTATGCACGGTTTAGTTTAATAAACCCTGACGGCCTATGAAAATAATTAGGTAAACATATAATATTAATAATAGCGGCATTAGTAATATATATCTCAAAGAATTTCTCTTCAAATCTTTAACTCCTGCATCACGTTTAACGAAACTTTGTGCTTGAAGGATTTTTATTATCATATATTACAAAAAAAATTAATATCAGAACAAAATAAGTGACGTTAATCTGAGCGACCCCATAAAATATTTATTTGGGCCAATATTGACAGTTTACGCCTAGTTTGTATTTTGAAAATGCCAACTCTTCTATCCCCACCCATAGGGGTGCTAGAGTTATCGTAATTCCTCAGGGTTTGTTCCTTGATCTTAAGTTATGTGTACAAAGTTTGGTTAAAATATTCAATGAATAACTTCATTTACAATCTACAATATTAATAATTATGCTTTATTTCCTGAAAACGTACCTTCAGGGAAAATGTACGATCGGGCAAATGTCAATCGGGATTTTGTCCTGTCGGGCAAACGTCAATCGGGATTTTGTCCTGTCGGGCAAATGTCAATCGGGATTTTGTCCTGTCGGGCAAACGTCAATCGGGATTTTGTCCTGTCGGGCAAACGTCAATCGGGATATTGTTGTCGGGAAAACGTGCATCGGGCAAGTGTGTGTCGGGATTTTGACCTAGACCCGTTATATTCAGTAAACATCGGTCAATCAACGCTTTAAATTTTAGTGGTATTTTTTTTTTCTACAGCCTTGAACGGGTCACAGCGCTTGCGTTGGATTCTAACGAATAGCTTTTTATCAATATATCAATATTTTGTGCTTCAGAGCTTATTCTTCAATTAGAAACCACGACAATTTAAATTTCAATAAGGAACGTAGGTTTTCCCGGTGTAGTTGCTGGATGAAGTTCTCTCGGGATTCCAACCGGGTAGCGTAGTTTTGTAAACACAACGTTTCGATGGCTTGCACCGCCATCTTCTTCCCGTGCCCTGGTACTACAGACGGGGCTGTATAATACAGCCCTACTTTCTCCTGAAGAAGATGGCGGTGCAAGCCATCGAAACGTTGTGTTTACGAAACTACGCTACCCGGTTGGAATCCCGAGAGAACTTCATCCAATTTAAATTTTCTTCTTTTAATTGAAAAGACCACGTTCATGTAAATAAATTATAGATTAGTCTTTACTCCTCCATTCAGCTCTCTAAAATACGTAGCACAAGATTTTCAAACTAAATATATTCTTTAGAAACAATTAAATTAGAACATTATGATTTATTGATCGTATAACATGTGTACGGAAATTGCGGTGAAATATTTAGTATAATTAACATAAGTGATTTTTAGAAACTCGCTTCAGATGGTAATCAGGATGTAATTGTAAGACCTGACTCTCCACTCATTTGAAGATATAATATATGAGAAGGTGAAATCAGGCGGCGTGGTCGATGTCCGAAACGTATGTATTACCATGGTGGTTGTTTATTAAATTATCCATCAAAAAAATATAATTTCAATAAATAATGCAGTTTTTCGACCAATATCAGACAATATTTTATTTATTTACGACAACGTTTCGGTACGTGTTTGTACCTTCATCAAGTCTTTCCTGCGGATAAATTGTACAAAATGGTGGAACAAAAATTATTTTTTCAATAGGATTTTAAATTAGGTTTTAACATTTATAAATTCATTGGCTTTTTATAATATTTTTTGTTCAACCTTCCTTATAAATTCATTGGCTTTTTGATAATACAACTTTATTTTTTATAATTTCTCAGCAGGAAAGTCCTGATGAAGGTACAAACACGTACCGAAACGCTCTCGTAAATAAAAAAAATATCGTCTGATATTGGTCGAAAAACTGCATTATTTATTAAATATAAACACGAAAAAATACAACCTATAATTTCAATAAGTTAATTTGTTATCTTAGGGATTAGTAAAATAATTACAACATATGACAGAACCGAGTACCTTTCCAGGATTCTCTTGATTAACATTGGCGTCTTTTGTTGTCCTGATGAGTTAGGAGTAACTAAAAATCTTACATTTTTTTATATTGAAAAATGAAATTCAACAGGAAACTGCACACCTTTCTGTTAAAATTTGACTGTGAAATAAAAAGTATTTTATAGTTTCTTTCTTTGATATTAATGTGTAATACGAGTATGAGCTTATATACTTAAATATCGTAAATGTATTGTTAATTCTCCCTCAGCATACATGATTCATAATAGTATTTATTAGGTGTTAATCATTGGAATTTGAAATAATGGCTCAATAATATAGCTACAGTTAACTTCGGGCAAGGCGTTCAGTTTAAACAAATGGAAATAAAAGATCCTTCAAATTCAGATTCGTTGTTTAAAAAAATTATTTTCCGCATTGATGTATTTTGCTTTACATAAATGACTTGATAAGGCTCCCAAAAATCACCAGAGAAATTAAAATAATTTGATGCGTACAATAAAATTTTATTGGTGTTTAACTTATTTTATTGAAAAATGAGCTTTGTCGTAGAATAGTTCGATAATGTAATAATTCAACTGTCAACCATTCCTGGGCAAGGCAAAAATACAACAACTGAATGCGCCATATTCTAAAGTGTAGGAGTAAGACACGAGTAGTAACCGAGAATTATACACTCTAAGAAAGAAACGATCCTTTAACTTCCTTTATTTTTACAGAGACCACTTTTATTGCAGTAGCTGAGGAAAGTTTCAGAGTTTATTAACGTTTTAATTTATGGTTTTGTATGAAAGTCAGCGGCTCGAAAGCACGCATAACGAATGTCTTAAAATATTGTAAGGCCGACAGGGAAGAAATATGTATACAGTCTAAATCCCGTACCCCTCCTCTATTCCGCGCGTAACATTTAATTCTTGCAGCCAGTGTCTCAGATTTCCCTCTTCCCGCGTGATTTACTTGGTCTCATTCCTCTTACCCTCCTTTTTTTTCTCGAAAAAGATTGATTAAAGTTTGGAAGCAAGTCGCGAAAGCGTTTTATATTTCATTTCCTTGTTATTCCTCGACGGCGAGGCTTTATGGACTGTTTTATTGGCTCCAAGCGCCCCGACGCCGGCTCCCAACGGTGGAAAGTATTCTTCATAAAAAGAATTACAACTCAAGAGTCGCACGTATCATATGGCCGCTGCTTGCGAAATTTGCAACACAAAGAGGGCTGTGGCCATTAGAAGGCACTGGGTGCGATATTAAGAAGACTTGTCATAATCAGATGCGGCGACGCTCGACGTCGTAATGCCGCCCCTCACTTCCGGTCCTCATAGCGCCGAGACGCTCGTGCAAGGGAGCGGGTTCCTACTCTAGAGAAAAATTACAAATTTAGTGTCATGTCTTAAAAGTATTCTAAGCTGGTTCTCGAAACCGGGAAAACTTTCGCTCAAGAACGAACGAGTCGTCCGTCTTTTATTAGCGTATCTTTGTTGCGTCTTGTTGTTTGATAGAAAAATAGTGTTTATCATTTTTCTTCCTAAGGCGATTTCTCTTTTACGAATTTATTTTCAACACACTAAACACACAACCATTAATTTTATGGACATCGAAAAAGCCTTCGAATATGAACTTGAATAAAATTCTTTAATTATTGATGAGACCAAAAAAAATTAAAATAAATTATAATTTAAATATTTCTTTCTTTGTCTTGTTTTGGCCTTATTAATAATTCTAACTATACAGACGAAAGTCATTATTAACATTTTATCCATTGTACCTGCATAATGTTAATCGAGATTACACTACAATACTTAAGTTTTTATTTGTAAATATTTTTTATTGTTTTATTGTTGATATGTATAATGCCAATTACCTTTCCAAGACTCTTGGGTTGCAAAGTGGGCGGTGGTCCGGATAAGTTTGGAAACCTATGTTCTAAATCAGCATATTTCACTAATGTATTATATAAATATCAATGGAGGGGGTTTATAATAATTTTACTATGGATTATAAGTTTTATCAAGAGATTTTCGACCATATTAGGTTTTTATTTCTCAATGGGTAAACACGTTATATACATGATAGAGGAATAATTATGATTGAGAAAAAATGCATGCACATGAAATTAATACAAGAATGAAATATGTTCAACAATTCCAGGGTATACAGTAGATATTAATAATGTAACATGAAGACATTATCACAATGTGACGGTGTTGGAAAGAAACACAAGAATATGATCGGAATAAAAACACAAATAAGACTGTTTAAGAGAGGAGAGAAAAATATTAATTTACACGACAGAATGAATAACTTTGTCTGCGTAAAGTGGCTGTAGTTAGAAGGGAACAAAAACTTTATTTATGAGAAAGAAAAGTTCAAGTCTTTTTATTCCGTTGCTGGGCGAAAATTGAACGCTCCAGTCGCAGTAGTTGTAGCAGTATTAAACACAGCCCGTTCGCTATCGATGTTTCTATAGAGCCGAGTGCAGGTCTTGTTTACATTCCATTGTAAGCAATTCGTATACAGATGTATACTTTTTCAATAAATACTCCAGTTGCATTACATGTAAAACGAATGGCTTTTCAATTACCCAACCCTTCCCCTCCGGAAGCAAGTGAATAAAACATTGTTCTAGCCGAGAGTGCTTTTATTTGCCGCAGTGGAACGTTTATTATTCGGCGGCCGGGGTTCTTTCTGTGTGAGTTAGCTTATTGTCGTGTTTTCTGAACACGCCCGTTGTTACCCCTTGTCACTGACACGCCGCTCGCCTTGTTTGAGTTTGTAATTGGGATGCGCGGCCGATGTGTTCAATTTAATTCTTTATTGGCTCAGTCCATTCTGCGGCCTGTGTGACGAATTATACAAAAGTTTCCCATTGATCAGCGAAATTTTCCGTAGGACATTGCCACAAAAGAACAAGACATCAATTTAGATAGATGTTGGGGACTGCGGGTGTCAGACCTTTTAGATTTCTGATAAAAGAAAACCTTGGACCGCGGTTATCTGTGAAATGAGTCACGAATCTTTATTTCGTTTTGTATGTGAATAAACAAACATAAAGGTCAAATGTGTGTGAGATATATGTAAAATTGATTCAATGCCAAAATAAGCTTCATAGATCTCAATAATCTTAAAAATTAGGATTGTTGCATCAGTAGTTTATATAAATAGGTTTTTCTTAAATACATTGTACTGTTAAAAATCATATAATAATAAAAATGTCACCACGTTGCAGCCAAATTATGTGGTATCCAAATTAATTAAAGGAAAATATAATGTATAGGATTTTTCCTTGAATTATAAAAAAAATTAATGATAACAAAAAATATTCATTACAATTTCGATTTACTTTAATTTTTGAACATCTTTATTATATTTTTAAAAATAAATGCTACAGCTTTAATGATACTCATAACCTCTAATAATGATAGTGATTTGCAATTTTTTTAAAAAAGAGTTACAAAATAAATACAAATTGAATTTAAAATAACAAAATTGTATAAAAATTTAGAGAAATCTGACGGTAAATTATATTTATTTAAAAGTTTACAAAATCAAGTTTCTACGTACCATTTTATTTAGCACTGCTCTGGTACCGTAATGTGCACTCCACAATTTTTTATTTTAAAGAAACTATTTAATTAACTTGCCAAAACGCAGACTACTATATCGTTTCACATCACAATTTCTCTAACAACAGTTCACAAAATTTACGACGTCCTATTTTTTAGATTGTTTAAAAGTTCCCAAGACAAGCTTCTCAAAACATTATCGTTTGCACTCTAAACCAGACTCGTACTCCATGACCAACAGTGGTCAGTCCTTCAAAACCAACTCAGACTCGCCATGACCAACCTTGCCAGGCTCCAAAAACATACTCGTAAGTGCTCCCACAACACACCGAATTTTTTTTGCGTAATACATACGCTTTTCCGACAATAATTGCGTGTAAACATTTTAAGTCTTTGCATTCTTGCGCCAAACAATGCTCTGGCCTCAAAGTTACGCCGACAATGATATTAAAGAAACATTATTAAAAATTTTTGATCTTTCTAATATATATATATATATATATATATATATATATATATATATATATTGTAATAATTAACTAATAGCCTTGAATGAAATAAAATATTAATCAAAAGGATAGGCGTTAATTAAATGAATGATTAAACAAGAATTTACAAATAAAATATAATTTATTATCAAATTGTGGCTTCAAGAATTAAAATTTTAATATCTTCAAGGTCTTTACTGGGTTTGATGATTAGGACACGATAAAAGAAGAATTTGACTAATTAACAATTCAAAATATTATTTGCTTAAAATTAAAACAATATGTCGCTCAATGAAAGAAAACTAGAAGAAAGCGAACGAACGAACGAAATCTGACTCTATTCTTTAATTAGCGTTTACAATATTATCATAGTTTTGGTTTTGTTACTTACAGACTGTTCGTCTGGTACCAGCATTCTTTGTTTTCCCTTCACAACACGATAAATGCAAATCGTTATTTACACAGATTCTAATACTCACAGAATTTACACGCTCACCGGCGAATAGAACGCAGACAAATTTCCAGAGCCTTGGATGAACCTCTCCTTATTCAGCAATCGGATGTCGTCTTCCCCTCAGTGTAAAATTGTTCGAATTTGCCTTATTACTGGAACTGATGATTTTCAGATTCTTTGTAGACTTATACTGTTATTTTTATAGATTTGAAATAGACTTCATGGTATCTCGGTGAAACATTTGTTATAATGTGCCTCCTTTCCTGGCTGGCTGTAGACGTAAACTGACTCAGACTTTCGTGCGCGCAAATGCCATTTCGAATTTCGACAAAGCAGCCGAGCTCGCTTCTCCATTGTTGCTTTGTTCGATCACACCGCTATAATGGATTTATCAAACAATTCAAATTTTATGTCCAAACAATTACTGGTCTAATTAATTTGCATTACAATATATATATATGAAAGGTAGCGTGTCTTTTGTCGGATATTCCCAACAGACTATAAAAACTAGTTAAAAGATTTTAATGAATTTTCATATTTTAATTTCCATTTTCTCGAGGTAAACCATAGATTTGACGAATTCAAGTAAAAGTTAACACATTGCATTGCGTTTGGATTGATAACAATTTAACGATATAGTGCATGTGCAAAGTATGGATGATATCTGAAGTAAGTGTTTATTGCACTGTATTTATTTTTTACGTTAGGTTGTGATGACGAGTAATTGTCATAATAATTGATTTGGACAGGAAAGAGATGAAGAATAGAAGTGCAATACTATATCTTGAAGACGGAGGCTATTATTTAATTTGGTAATTACACGAACAGCCCAAAATGATTAAGTTGAGATGATTTTTTAAAAACGAGGCTAAATGAAATTATTTGATAATCAAATTTCAGATGTTTACTGAATCTTAGCAGCCCCACTTTTTATAATTGCTGGGGTATGGCAATTATTTAAAATTTTTGATCTAGTTGCAATTGCAGTTTTTTATGCAGTTTCCTGGGAATCCTATTAAAATAAAATAACAGGTGAAACTGAAGCAAATGTTTTTTTTTTAGCGACAGACGATTCAAACAATAGTTTAAATGATTTTATACGTTGTTAACAATTCTGTGCCGATTGATAGTCACATACATTGTTGTGTTTAATAATTTTCAGGATTACATATTAGTTTCCTCAATTCCTGATGTATTTGACTTTACTCTCAGTTTTTTCGAAAGGTAATCTATATATTGTATTGGCCTAATTTAATTGAAATGTGTTGTGGCATTGGTGAGTTTAGACTGTTCGTACCGTACACAAAATGTTGTCAAAAGTAGACTTCACTTTAGTAAATAACGAAGTGTATTTTCCTTTTGTATTATTTTGTTATTTTTTAAATTTTATTTCATGTTTCTTCTTTTCAAACATTTATCACGTCTTGTCACTCCTTTTGTGATTAATCACATTTACGTGCTTACTTTAACTATGTTTAAATAATCATTATTTTTTATAATTCTATTCTCGGTCACCAATTTTATTTATGACACTGTTATACAATTGCGAAATATTAACGAAATGTTTACATTTTCTTATTGTAAAAATCAATCAACACATTTGACTAAATATTTCAGACTTGAAAAGGTCATTATGATACGTATACAGATTTACCAATCTAATTATTAGTCTCAAAGGCCTGAACAATGATTCTTCACTGACGTATTTTAAATTAATATATTTTGTAACCAAAAAACAGACTAAAGACGCCTGTAATGTTATTGAGAATGAAAGGCGATATTTTATTCCGACAGCTGCATCATTTCAAATCACTGCAAAGGTAAATGGTTGTAATAACGAGCTAAAATTTATTATTCAATAGTGTTTACAAGTAAAACGTTGCTTTAGATATATCGTTATCAGTTCTCATTATCTTTCTCGTACAGTAGTGATAATAGGCTCATCGTTAAGATATCCCTACTACATGAAAATGTCTGGTTTTAGCTATAGAGATGGAAAACTTATTGATGTTTCTGAAAAGTAATAATAAAAATTAACGAAATTAATAAAATATTTGATTTTTACAACTGTGTTACAATTACAACATTAAGTAAAACTTTACTGAAATATGCCCTCAATTTAATTAATGCAAAAGGTAAGTACATTTCCTTTATTTTTTTTCTGAGAATTATGATGGCGTATAAACGAAACAAATATAAATAGCAAAAATGTGTAACTCGTAAACCTTGGTATACTATATAACTGAAGTAAAGTTAAGACACAGTTCCAATATCTATTTCCAGATGAACTCTATCAAATTCAATCAGCTTCGTCACTGCAGTTGAATCAGGACTCTAGGAGTTTTGTTTATTTTTCTGAATAGCCACTGTTCTTCCAAAAAAAATATTTATGTATCTCCTCTCTGTTCTTTTTCGCCTCCCCTCACCGAAATTACTATTTGCCTTTTGTATTCTACATCAACCTGTCGTTCATTCTGACTGTCCTGATACAGCTTATTTTTCTCGTACTACAGTTCGATTTTTCATCTTTCTTCTTGGCTATCGAACTGTATTACCTTGGTTGTCCAGTCATTTTAATCCCAAGGTTATCCCCAGGACTAACGACATTTGATTTCATACTACCCCCAGCTGCAAAACAACATTACAGGGGCTTTTCTGTGCATTGCTCACCCGTTCCTAAATGCTGTCAACTAATTATATAGATAATGCTTTAGTCGTTTCCTAAGCAAATGCTCTTCTTGACCTTATCTTGTCTACATGTAGACTGGAATTCTTAACAGTTTTTTAATTACCTGAATATTTCCCCAATCTTCTATCCGCTTGCTCCTAAATTCACGGTCACACAATTTAAGTACAGTTTTAATATTTAATTTAGCATATAAAAAGTTACATCACTTATAAAATTATGTACATTTGTTAATTACGTTTACTAGACATTTATGAATTACTACCGTTTCTTTGTGACGGACTCACATTGAGAGGCGGAGTGGTGGAGCGGCGGAGCCTGAAATATAAATACGAACAAACATTCAAAACATGCTATTTATTCACCTTAATAATAAGAAAGATAGCCGAATACAGACAAAATAAGTGATAATATAAATACCACACAACGTTTCTGGGATCCTTGTCCGTTTCTTCAGGTGCTAAGAAGAGCCTAGAGTGATACATCGTCATGGATTTTGAGTTTTGTCGACTGACGAGTGCAGTTGTGTTGCTCTAGACCCTTCCTAGCACCTGAAGAAAGGGACAAGGATCCCAGAAACGTTTTGTGGTATGTGTATTATCACTTATTTTGTCTGTATTTTGCTATCTTTCTTAATTTTATATTAATTTTCAATCAGACGTAAATATTATCATTTATTCAACATGTATAAGGCCGTAGTATTTTGTGTCACAAATATCTTTTATATCTCTGTAACATTACATATAATATTTTGAATTGTACTAAATATTTATCAATATAAAAAATGGACTCATTTTCGCCTTTGTAACTGAGAATAATATTAGAATAAGGATTAAATTCTGTCACAGACTTTTATTATTTCCGGTTACTCATCCAAGTTTAGTATTTCGGTTTGCTTCTCGGTTTAATGTTGTACTTTCCATCAAAAACGTTCCCATGACTTGGTACTGCCATCATCAAGTAGATTGACGTACTATAGATTAATTAAAACAAATATTTCAATGAACTTGAGTATTATAACAAAAGTTCTTTGCTAGTTATCGTCAATATAAATTGTCATTAAAGTTCACAGAGAGAGAAATATCTTTTTTCTTCAATTAATACTTATAATTAACATGTAATTCAAGGAATGTATTAGTGATGGTGCTGATGATAATTTGTCATATACAGATCAATTAGTGGGTTAAAGTGTCTCTTAATCAATTAAAACCCCAAAATAAAAACTAAGCCCTTTCACCTATTAACACTTAATGTAAATTAAGTTTACATAAATTGTAATCATTATTCAGAATTTTATGTAGTGTACACTTCTAATGCAATCGAATAACTCTTTCCTTGAATAATTAAACGAATTAGTTATTTAGTAATATGCAAATAAAATATAATTTATTATTTATTATTTTTAAATAGTCCGCTGGTTATTATTGATTTATACAGATAATGTCTGAAATGTGGATTTAATTTTATACAATCTGAAGCTCAATTTTTTTTCTAAACAGGATTGGCAGGGAATGTAATAATTCATTTAATTATTTTTTTCCGTTGAAAGTAAGTTTGTGAAAATACGAAGCTAAATAACAGGATAAACTATATATTATATTATATATATTTTTAGTTTCTGTTAGTTGCCGAGTCTACCTCCTTATTGCATTCGTATTCGGAAGCAAGGAAGAGTTTAAGAACCTCCAAATGCAATGATGATATGAGTTGTATTTGACCCATGAGTTAGGCTTGGTATGGATTTCCCCGTATACCAAACTTGTCAGCAACGTGTGGAGTTCTGTGAGCGATCCTTACTTTGTCTCAGGATCCTTCCATCGTAATCCGCCCATCCTCCCTTCTCTGTCTCTCTCCACCCGAAAAGAGCCATATTTGTTGCACGTTTCTGTTTAAATTAAAAACCTTTGTTATCGTAATACATCCTTCCCTTTGTGGGGGAGACAATAGCTTCTTAGTCTGTGACGTACAATTGAAAAATACGCCGCTGTCCAAGCAAGCGAAACAAATGGCGTATTTTGCGGCTCCGCTGATGCCATAAAGATATCAAGCTTTAAAGCCACGTTACAACCCTTTGTTGGAAAAATTAAGGTAAAAGTTTGTCCTCTGAACGTTCAGATATACCCTAAAGATCTCGCGAGCCCAGCTTCCACTGCACAAAGAGTGTGCGGTATTGTAGTCGTCGGCTGGTCTCTTACCAAATTGGCTATTGGAAGAAATGCATTCCAAAGTGTTTGTAGTTTAAATCAGAATGTTTTAAATAATAGACCATGGGGAAGATATACATACTGGAATATCACTGAATTTTTCAGTAAATAAAAATCAACAAGTGATGGACGTCTAGACATAAAATATTTTGTTGTTCTTATTCAGAATCACGTGATTATCTTAATAGCTGCTGAATTAGATAAGCAAACGGAATAGGATGAGAGAAAGTTAAAAATATATATTATAAGATTCAATTAAGTAAATTTGAGAAAAAAATATCTATAGAACGGCATTAAAATAAAGTGACTCTGGAATGATAAGAAGACGTAGTTAATCGGTATTTGTCGAAAAATAATTTATTTCTGCTTCAATAATTTTTAAACACTATAAGACAAATAAAAATATTTGGAACGGAAGTAAAATATTACTTAAAAATTATTATTCAGATCAAATTCCCTGTATTTGAAATTTAAGGACATGCATGGACTTTAATTTATATTTTCTTGCATATGGAGTATTTGATTTTGTATGAGACTGCTTTAGAATTTTGATGGTTTCATAAGAATGAAAAGGCAAATATTGATGATTGTTGATATATATATATATATATATATATATATATATATCAGCGATCAGTTCTTCATTTAGTGAGGATGACACTGAAGTGTACGTCACTGAAGTTTACGTCACTGTGGACACAATAATTACTTTATCACTTTTCAGCGGGGTTGGAGGAATGACGAATTATTTTTCTAACCTCTGATGTTTACTTAATATTTAAAAATTATGAACTGCAAATTTCAGCAGTGATGTCTGAATTGTTTGCATTGTCGTGTTTCATTGCACTGCTATAAGACACCCGCATAATTATGACAGATAAGATAATCCCTCAGATTCGTTATCGGCAATCACTGACCTCACATTAAAGATCATTAGGCTACACACAGACTGCGAAACGAACCCAAGAATTAAATTCTTAAAGACTTGAGCAAGCTCGCTGATTATACCTCACACATGCTGATCCTTTTAGTTATGAAAATAAATTGATGATAACATTAATAAGTCTGTTAATGACGATCCGACATCGTGGTACTTTACCATCATGCTTTTATTAAATGTATAATTATATGTCTTATTAAGCTTAGTCAAGCAATGTACATAAATAATACGTTTAAATATTTATTAAACTTTTAAGATAAATAAAACAATTGATGACCTTAGACACTTTTTAGTTTTAATTTTTAATTATGACAACGTTCCACTATCGTTCTGTTAGTTTACTGTGTTAATTTGGTAAGTTGTGTGTTATTTCTATTTTTGAGTACTTAAGCTTGCCTTTGTTTACTTTCTACAATAATACTATAAATCTAATCAATTGAAAATACCTCCTGTGTAGGAAAATACCTGAAGAAATTTAAAAAAAGGTATCGAAACGTCGTCATAATTAAAAATAAAAAGTGTCTGTATAAGGTCATCAATTGTTTTATTAATTCAAAATAGACGTTTAATTAAAAATTGTAAATCAGGTTCAACATTTATTTTCGTTGATTCTTATAGGAGCTTTAAACCTGAGTTAGGTCATAATAATCGTTATTGATGGTCATAATCCAGGAGAATTTAATTATGAATGGATTATTATGACCTAATAAAGATTAAAAGCTCCTGAAATAAATATTTAAGCCAATTATATTGTAATAATCAAATTTATAACATTTAATTTAATTTGGATTTATTCGTGCCACACGTTGTGGAAGCCATTTTATAATATACAATAAGGAGTGGCTTTTTAATGAAAAATTAATATTTAACAAACAAAAGAATTTATTGTGGCAATACTTGAAACAATTACACAATTTACAAATAGAATTTATCTCAGGGTCATTACTGGGTTTGATAATGGCTAATCATTTATTTAGAAATCTTATTAACACAAATTTCAATAAAAAGATTTACTCTTCAATTAACAAAGACGAAATTTACTTGTTGACGAAATTATACTAAAAAGATGGATTCTACTTAACAAATTTTATCAAAGGAAGAGAACGAAATCTGACGACTATCTTTTAATCCGGTTTACATAATTAATTGTTTTATATTGGTACTCACGGCAGCCCAGCATTCCAGGATACTTTTGACTTACGAAGCACTATGACGGGTTTTTGCACAGCTTCTACTAAAACTCACTGATTCTACAATTAGTATTTTTTTAGATCAAACTCAGGAACCAGGAACATCCTCTTCGTCTCTCCCTCACTCGGTTGACTTCTGCTCAGCTATGTGCACCAAAAACTGTTTGTGTTTAGAAGGTTTCGTAGTTCAGCTTGTGTGAATGTTTTGTCTATGCTTTCCTGTAAGTTTATTTCGATTCTCGTTCTCGCCTTTCGTTTTCGTCCTCGTCTCTCGCCACGTATTTAATCTCCAAGTTCCAAAAGTTCTTTTACGACCACCCGATCGCTGAGGAACCAAAATGCAGACTGAACTCTACCGTATCTTAATGCGTACTCTCTCCTCAATATTTTAATGCGACCTGTACTTGACCAAACCTTCCAGCCAACTGAACTGCCGTCTCGCAATTTTGAGCGCGCATTGCTTCTTTCGACAAAGGAAACAATACCTGGCTACATTGTTGTTGTGTTCTATACCGCCGTAAGAATATATTTCTCAAACAATTTATATTTTCTAATTTACAATTAATGTGTTAATTAATTGGCATTACAATATATTTAAATATTATTAACTGTTAGGTCAGCTGCTGTTGCAAGTAATTGTACTCGTTGATAAATTAGAGACCGTACTTCATTCTCATTCTGTATTTTAATTTGCTAATGCAGTTGATACAATTATTTATATCAATTAATGACTACTGATGATGAATTAGGATGAAAAATTAACCTTTATATAAGACCTAAACAGAATTTCACGGTCACTATACTGTTGTATAATGGGCCAAAATTAAGATAAAAATATGGTAATCTCTTTGTTAGTTTTATGAGATAACGTAAATTTAGACATATAATGACTTGAAATAGACTGAGTCACCTAACACATATTTTTCTGCAATTCATCCTAACCTAATTTATAATAATTTAATATTGTACTTTGTGAAATATCAATAATATATTCAATTAGGCCTATTCCTCATCTTATACATAAGACGATCTTTCTATGTATTTCGGAAAAACTTGCATATAAAATATTTTAAAATTAATTTTCATGATTCGAGTGGAAATTAAACCAAGGTTGCTACTTATATTGGAGTTAAGGATACTTTACTAAATTACAAATGCTCTTTATATTCTACGTGAACGCAACAATTTATTTTGCATGTAACTGCGTAAGCTTTAAATAATTTTTTTAAAAAATTTACCATTAATTGATTAAATTAATTTTAAAAATTTTACAACCCCATTTAAACCAAACTAAATTTTTATTTGAGAAATAAAAGACAAGTACATTGATGTGATGGTAGCATGTAGCTAACGTAGCATTTTATATTGGCAAATTACATATTCGCAGGAAAGTGTGTAAGTCGTGAACTTTCAATTTGCCGCTTCCCTCACTGCTCGGTTCTGTATCTGGCTACCAGGGCGCAGCACAACCCAGTTGAGGCGTCCGTTCGTAGTTCGAGCGTTCGCCCCTGAAGCGCTGTGTTTTACTTCGCTTGAGAGCTTTGAGTTCAGCCATCCACCGCATCACGGCGCTCCTACCTTATGCGAAAATGTATTGTAAATAATTTTGCACCTCTCACCACTTGATTGTGCGCGAACCTGCTAGTTCCAACCAGTTAAAATTTTATTTATTTATTTGATCCAAACATTTATAATTATTCGAGTCTATAATATTTATCAATTTAAATTCATTTAAGGACAATATCCCTTGTTATTATGACATATTTTAATTCCATGAAACAACTAAATTTAAAACGTAATATAGGTTCCTAGGCGAATGTATAAGCAATAGATAACATATTATGGTCAGAAAGAATAACAGTATATATTCTCGCTTTTTTTTAAAACTTTTTGTTGAATGAAATGTATACGGTTATATTTTTTTAGCTCGAAGATATTAATTTTAAATGCACGAGTAAAAAAATTATGAAAATTATACTTAATATTTTCTATTATATTTAAGTAGCGAATAAATTAAAGTGATGAAAGCACAGAATGTATCTAAAAGTATAATTCATATGTTTGGTAATTAATTTGATTAGTACGTCATGTTCAACTTCTTAATGAACTAATATGGAACTCAACATTAAGTGCGCTGTACTAATTCCTTCTACGCATCTATATAAAAGAGGTCTGGATCAAAAGTTAATAAATATCATAATCCAAAAGTAAGAACATAAACGCAAACTACAGATTGTAGGCTAATTACTGGGTGCAAGTTTCGACGCTATACCTTTTAATATTTTTGATCGACCGTCAGTGATTTACTGTTTACTTTTTATTTGTCCTCGTTTTGACTGTTAAATGAGAGATCTGAAGTCTTGTTACGGAATCGGTATTTCAGGAGCAGAGAAGTTTATGCTATATATATTTCTGGAGCTTCTTATTCCCCATCGTTCATTGCGTAATAAACATTCTGGAAGGACGATTGGACTGTCTTCGTAAGTCAAGGTTTGAATACAACTCATCTGGTTTCAGTAAATGAAATATACGACATGAGCTGATCAGACATTCGCAAAAAAGAGAATTATAATTTCAATTCTGAATCATAAATCTACCTTAAGATAATTTCGTATGTCGTCAAAGTGGAGACTATTAGAAACCTCCTTGTAGTTGATTTTCTAGAATTAAAATTTCATTACATTCAAAGATTTTATATTTTTGAGAAGGAACTGGTCTGACCGTTCTTTAATTTATTACTATATTTTAAATTCCAATTAGTTTTAGAAAAGAAATTTGTTGGTACTAAGCGATTTTTCATACAAGACTAAGGGTAAATAAGATTATCGAAATTTATATTCTATTGATTTTCTTCTGATGTTTTTAAATTATGAATATTGTTGTAAAGACACTTGGCAGTCGAATGTTTTTTCTTCGTCATAAGTCTTTCCTCTCGTTTTGGGTAGACTTAATTATATTGCTTTTCTAGACGAAATATTTACTTAGTCCCAAATATAAATGACAAAAATCTATAAATTATCCTTGCATTGACAAACGTTTTATTTTGTACTTTATTTTACAAAGCACCTCAACATTCATATTACACGACTCGAAATCTCAACGTCTGAACAATTCTGTTTCAATATCTGAAATAACAGAACAGCTGAAGAATAGTTATAATCCTTATTGGAAATTGTAGCAGGTATCGGACTCTTACTTCTGTGCTTTTTAACCAAAGTGTAAAAATTCAATGTAATTAATGGTTCATCGTTTTAAATATCATGGTTAACTAGATAATCAATAGAAATGATAATTATATTATTTAAGAAAAATATTTTCTTCTGAATAATTAGTCATTTAAATTTAATTTAATTTTTAACTCGCCTAAGTAATGTTTGATTTTATTGAAGTATTGAAATACGGTTCCTCTAAGAGATTCGGGTGAATAGATTATTAACAAACTTACTGCAATCGTTGTTGATTTCCTCAGCTATAGAAATAAAATTATCCTGGTATTTTTTATTTATTTATTATTTGATGGTTAGCCTTAAAATGATAAACACGTATACTTATTTTCAATAAAAAATTGTTGATATTATATACTTTTTTACAATTGCGTCTGGAAATGAAAGCGATGCTAACTAGGGTCTCCGGACTGTATTTTATGGATTCTACCCGGCATTCGCCTAAAAATGATACAGGTAAACCCTAAAAACTCCTGCGTCAGATAGGTCGGGCTCTTGGTACATGAGCCACGCTCTTCAGATGACTGCCGAGGGGTTTGCTGTGGGGACGCAGCATTATGAAGTCCCCACCAAAGTGCGCGATGTTACGGACCAGAGAGAGGCACGGTTCTATCACGGTACGTCACGTCACTGCGCTGTCACGTGTCTGTGACGTCACGCCATGTCACCCTATTGTATCCTAGTTTTAAACGTAATCAATGGTAGCGAAAATTGTGAATAACTGAGGTTTTAACTTAAAATATAATTGACTCACTCATTTTTATGATGTTTTATAATTGTATTAGATTTTCACAATTTAGTCATAAGTCATGCGTTGTATTTTAGGAATTGGAAAGTTAAAATTTCCCTGTTGTGTGTTATACTTGAAAATTGTTTATTATTTTCCTCATTTCTTTATAGTTTACTATCATTGTTTTATATTATTATTTATATAATATAATATAATATTATTATATTGCAAAAACCTCCAGATTAATTTGAATGCGCATTGTAAATAGTTTTTGCGGTTAGATATATAAGAAAACTTTCGAGCATAAGTATTAAAAATCATATGTAGGCTTTTCGGATTTTCAACAGAGTGAACTCGATAAAATCGTAAAACGTTACAATAGTCGTCACAGTCCTCGTCTTTGCATTTCAGTCTTCGACAATGCAGTTATGCGTAGCCCATATATAAAATGTGTTTTTACTTTTTCGAAACAATCGACTTGGCATGAAATCCAAAAAACTGTATATGAAAATTCATTAAAATCTGTTTATTCATATTTTTGAGTTTATTTTGTTCAAACGTGCCGAGAAACATACATTAGCATTTTATTTATACAAATGTTTGTTATAATGAGTATTGTATTTTATGGGTGAAATTTTCATGCTTTTAAAATTGAATTAGCGAACAGTATTTCAACATTCAGGTACTACTATGGATATTTGGTATAAAAAGAATTTAATATTTATCAAAATGCTGAAATCGAGCCATTATGCCATTAAGAAATGTAAGCAAGCAAACTACAGAAAAGGCGTTCAATGGACAATAGTTCGAACTTGATTTTTTTTCGACCTTCAATGATTTATCATGCCACCTTAAATCGTTACTATCTTAACACGACGTCTCTGGACGAGGCGAGGAACTTCTACGCTCCAACACGATCTCTATCGTAGAGGACGTGAACTGCATAAACGAATATGTATTTCGTAATTACCTCAAATGTGTTTTAAAAAGTCAATAAGTTTTTCTAATTATTTTTTGAACCACCAAATGATGAATCACATGCTTATATTTCCTTTTCCATTATAAATATCTAAATGTCTGACCTCATTTGCAGAAATAAATAAATTCTTTCATTGATGTAGTTTGGTCGATTCCTGTTAAATTTAAACGAAGTAACTCTTTTGTAATCCTATTCCACGAATTCGAGTAATATTTACGAGTCACCCTAAATAACATTACAGGACAACGGCGAACAATGAACAGTTATAGAGAATACTACAGAATAATTTTTAAATGATCAAGAATCGACTAGTAGCACTCGGAGTACCGTTACTGTTGAATGTTCACTTGAATTCTTTCTCCAGATTCCATAACGCATTCATTTGTTAGAAAGGCTGAAGTTAAAAATAATTGGATAAGAGTTTAAGTAGAAAACGGTGAAGACTTAACGAATTTAAAACTTATTATCCTGTTTTTACTTTTATACAGGGGTTGTAACATGTTGTTACATTTGAGGTTGACTTACCGGGTTAGTATTTGGCCGGTTTTATTTCGCGATCGTCACTAAAGATATTCTCAATCACGAAGATATCTAAATGTGCAATTCCCGCACATTTTTTGTTATTGTAATTTTTTAATGTTTATGAAATTATTTTCAATGTATGAGTAGGTTGAATAATAACAAAAGCAGACTGTAGGTCTTGTACATTACTTACGGAAGTTTTTTTTAGATGAATTGCTATAATACCACAAAATAAACTATTTGGGTCGTTTCGGTCTACTTGTCTCATAACACACCTCACTCCAAGAACGGTAATTAATTTTAATTCTGCTGTCCACTCATCGTAATCTACCTCGGAGAAACGTTATGTCACCTCTGACTTACTCTCTCTTAATTGTTTGTAAGATAACTTTTACTTACGTACGTGTCAGTACACTATTTACAATTGAGCTATTTCTTGAAAGATATATAAGGGGAGGCGAAGTTACTTTCCTTCAAACAGTTCGGGCCCTTCCATCCTCCCCACTTCTTTACTTGTAAGAATTACAGTTGCAACACACTATTAATTGCTCAACTTTAGAAAATAAATTACTTCGTTTTATTGGGAATATTTGCTGTATTTGCGGAAAGTCGTAGGATTCTCCAGGAACGGACTTGATTTTGCTTAAAAATTTATTGATACAGAATGAAACTTTACTTGCAACTAATTTATTTATTATTAACATAAAGGTGAAATATCCCGAGATCAGATTCCAAGGATAGAACTTAAAATACCCGAATAATAAGCACGACAATAACGAATAGGACCTTGGATATTAGAAACATCCAAGATTGATTCCATACCATCTCTTGAAGTTAATTCTAAACTTTTTGTGACCTAATAGCCATTCGTAGAGTTTAGAGAACACTAAATGATTTTATTTATGAGTGATTGATTATTTAAATGTTATATTCTGACGTTGGAAATGTAACTGATGGAAGCAGTTAAGAGACTTACAGTTTTTAAAAACTGTTAGTATTTAAAAAAACTGTTAGTATTTAAAAACCAACCAAATATAATAAAGTCTCACTTTAATAAAGATATGAAATTTTCCTGGGCTTTAGACAATAGTATCAAAATATTTTTCAATTTAATTGTAAGAATGATGATTTAAATATGGGATTAAGAGTCTAACAGAATTCTAAAATAAGTTTAGGTGGGGTCATCAAATAACCTATTTCCCATAACTAACTCCAAAATATCATAAATCGTAAATAGTCTCGCATATTCCGTTCCTCGCGGTGGAATCGACGTACTCGCCTCGTCAGAAAAAGTGAGCGCCCCTTCTGAATACAATAAAGATACCTTATTTCCAAATATTCACCGAATGCGACTCAATTTCAGGATTTATAATTCATAATTAATTCATTTGCACCAATTTTTAATTTAATAAAAATTATATATATATATATATATCGAAAATTTTAAACCCGAAAAATGTTCAATTTAAATTACAAACTATTGGTAAGACAAAGCGATTTTTGTATCTATAACAATTTGTGAAGAGAGAAAAATTTGACTCGATTAACCGTCCTGAGTAATTTAAGGCAGGTTCCATTCTTGCCGCGGAAATATTTACTTTCCAAGTGTAATAGATTGAAGTAAATCTTTGTTGTATTTAAAATGTTAGTTGTTATAACATTAATTGATGTTATTAAAGGGAAATAATTTAGATAGTATTTCGTCTTTTTATGCAAAATCACAAAAGA
This sequence comes from Zhengitettix transpicula, assembly GCA_037074705.1. NCBI lineage: Eukaryota > Metazoa > Arthropoda > Insecta > Orthoptera > Tetrigidae > Zhengitettix > Zhengitettix transpicula. The sequence goes on along the minus strand of CM073592.1, from coordinate 56,687,075 downwards.
CCTGTATCGTAAAGGTGTAGTACAGCATTCGTCATAGTATTCAACAATATTTTCCTAATCTTTCCTGACTTGTCTGAATGATCGAATCAAGGTGATTTTTTTGATTATTTTTTTTTACTGTCCGGCAGTTACTTAATTTCTTACAATTTTTTATTTTTAAAGAATTCTCCCATTAGGGTTCAAAGAGGACGTCAACGAAGATAAAGGGTACTGAGTAATTTAATATGGATTGAATCAGATGTAAATCCAGGCATATAGGGATGCTGTCCTGGTGGTAAGAAAAGTTTCTGTGGAAAAATATTCCGGAAATCAGTAAAGTGTTTTTCCGAAGAAAACACACGAGATTAATTATCCCATTTTATTTGGTTGCAAGGAAGCGTGTGTCTGTGTTTGCTGTCCATCACAGCTCCACCCCCGCGCAGTGGCCTCTTCCCCAGCAGCGCAGAGCCGGAAGCCATATTGATCTCCCTCCCGACACAAAACACTGACACCAGCTAATGGATTTCGCCTCGCCATTGGCTCCCACGTTCGTCAAGGCGTGACGGAATTTATTAAAGGGGCGCTGTGCGTCAGGTGTTCGGTAGCCATGTCCATGTTACGGCGAAAAGCGGAAACATTGGTTAAAGAAACTCTACGCATAGTTTCCAAAGTGCTTAAACTGACTAAACTGTTTTTATGGAAAAATACATACATTTGAGTCGCTCCGAATGGAACTACTGACATTATTTGCTATGCTTTCGTTCATCACTCCGTTCCAATAGAACTATGAGCGTTATCTTAATAGTTTTGTTCTATTAATACCAGTGTTTTTGAGCTATATTGAAAATTTTAGATTTCCATAAATCTTCTGTTTACCAACTTAAGCAGTGACCACGGGATACACTGACAAAAATACAGTGGGAAAATAAAAAATAATTTTACAATGTTATTTTACCTTATATCTTATACATATTATACCTGTTGGTCAAATTAATTACGTGATTTTGTATCTCAAATACATCGTTCTTCTTCTAGTTAAAAAATGGCTACGTTTTATTCATTGCTTTTATATTAGATGGGGATAATGATTATAACTTCATCCTTTTCAATACGTTACAAGAGCAACGTAGAGAAAACTGAACTAATAGATTAAACAAATGTTAAGTATGTAAAATGACGGAAAATATTTTGAACTGTAAACCCTTGTATAAATCGTCAATGTTTTTTGATTACTTGGATTCCGTGATATAAACTGTGGTGAATAAATAGGCTGATAAATTGATCCACCGAAGCATTTTTAATTGGTGTGTCTACTCGTACATAATTTAAAGTGTCTTCGCTCGATTTAGCATTTTCCGCATTTCCTTCAGGAAATTACCAGATTTTTTAAACAAGTTGGAAATGATTAATTCGAAGGGGATTCGCTGAATCAAAGACGGCGCTTCACCTGGGCGACCCTAATCCTCCGAGGGTCATCAAGCGTGATTACGCTCTGGGAACAGACGGAGTGTGTGTGTGTGAGTTAATCGGATGACGCTTGCGTACGGGGTAATTTAGGAAGCAATTCTCCGAATCAGATTTTCCGTGAAGGAACAATGGAGGGTGAGATCAAATAGTATCGTGATGCTGAGGGAGTCCTAAGTGCGATCTGACATGCGATCCTGCGTGAGGTCATTATCAAATCCAACTACTCATGTTTCGTCCAGAACCTTGAGTCAGCTTCATTTTATATCTGCTGAGAAACACAGAGAAATTCAGCGAGGTTTTTGTATTGAGGACTATCCACCAAATAGGCCTATTCCATAATGATGATAATTTCTACTGAGTATTCAGTTGTAATTGTCTATAGTGTTGAGGTCAGCGTGACTGTGTTCGAATCCCGGCGAAGGCATGGATGCTTGTGTACATGAGAGAAACTCTCGTCAATTAGTCCCACTACAAGGCAAATTTGAGTATCCGTAATGAGTCGTTAATGACCTGTGAAGTTGATGCGACTGTAGATAAATAAATTTTAAAAAATTGTCCATTGTAATTGTTTGCGCAAGTTGAGCCCAGCACAGAATGCGTTTATTAACTAATTATTTGCATAAACTGCAAAAGCATAAATTGTTGTTTGAAGTGAAACATTTGGAGTGCGACACACAAAATTTTAGAAACTCTGGAAATAATACGTTACACACACCACTAAAATAAGTTTGGACTTAAAATGTTTACGTACCTGCGACTGTAGTTTAAAAAGGCCATTGGAGCTGTTTTTCATACTCATGATTTAATTTTTATGCCTTTATATCATTATGTAGTAATTTTTTTGAGTTTAAAAAATAAGTCGGTTGGAATAAGTTTGCTGACTTTGAAAAGATTATGTGTAACAAGTTAGTTACTGAAGTTGTTCGCTTATGAATTTATAAAGATATACAGACTTTATCGATTAGATAAATTTATTAATTTGAAATAATTTGTACTATTAAAATTTCTCTACCATCCAGTTTCTCTTTAAGGCCACTTCAATAACCGGTTTCATATATAATATTATTCCATAAAAATTTACTCCCATTCGCACTTGTTCAATTCGTCAATATCAGATTCTAGTGTCGTCCCAGGACGTAGCTTTCCCTCCATGTATTGTTCTACCCCTTTACACGCCCCACTTCAACATTCCTCCATTCTAATCGATTTTGCACTCTCCTCCTATTTTTTTTGCATCTCACCCATTGGACGGTCGCTCTCTTAATAATTTTTCTTGGCCGCCATGTGGATGTTTCTCCAATTATCGTTTTATATACAACGGAATTTGGTAAAAAAAACCCCTTTAATTCAGTGTTTTCCTAGTATGGCCTTGCGGATAAGAAAAGCTGATGACAAATTCCGCGATAATGCAATGTGTTCAACAAATCAATTTAAGAAAATTCGAAGTGAGGAGTAGTTCGAGAGTTACATTCGTAGTGAACCTATAATAAATCTAAAATAACCATTATATTAATCTGACTTATTTTAATGAATGAAAAATCACCATCCTATTAGTCATAAATGTATTAAGAAAAATTTAAAGCATTACAATAATACAGACACGGCGTTTCCAATTTTTATTTTATTATTTTATTTTAGGGCAACAGGCTACATGAGGGTAATCCACGTTGGGAAACTCCCCTTTAATAGCATAGGAAGGGATTTGAAAGGGGGGATGCGGAAGGGTAGAGGAAGGTAGCCAAGGATTACTAGGGCCCCCGGGCTATATTTTAAGGATCCCACCCGGCATTCGCCTAAAGAAATGCAGGAAAAACCATAGAAAAACCTGCATCGGGTAGGTCGGGGTACTTGTCCCACGTCCTTCCGATAGCGGGAGAGGAGTTTTCTGTGGGGACGCAGCATTCCCTTCTCCATGCCTCGACCAGTTTAGGAGGCAGTTGGCCGACTATTCCAATAGGAATAGCGAACAACTCTTACCGTATGCCCAAGGTCTGCGACCCCGGAACATACACCTCTCAAAACAGGCCGAGGTGCCTCGGTTTGTGGGAATCTTAGTTAAAAAACGAGAGGAAAAGGCATACCCAAAGGTAGCCCTTTTTTTATTTATTTTTTATTTTTTAGGGCAACAGGCTACATGAGGGTAATCCACTTTGGGCAACTCCCCTTTAATAGCATAGGAAGGGATTTTAAAGGAGGTATGCGGAAGGGTGGAGGAAGGTAGCCAAGGGTTCTCCAATTTTTTTGGAACTCTAAATCTAAATAATAACAGGCAGGACACTTTTAGCTGAGAGAAGACGGTCGATGGATAAAAAGAGTTCAGCACTGGAATATAGCGACATAATGAGAAACAGAAGGGACAACTGTAATATAGCAACAAGGATTTTAGGAAGACAGCATAAAAAATTGGACGAAAACAGCTCGGTAAGGGCCTGAATGAATAGAAATGCGTAAGTAATATGAAAAGGTCAAAGTGCACGTTTCATTATGTTACTCCCTAAAAATGGTTTGAAGTCTGTTATTATAATAATATATGTATAATTTTAATTTAAATGCGTAAAGTGACCACCTGAAGCGTATAAGTGTTTGTAATAACACTGTACCTAAAACAGCTTTACTACTTAGTGACGTATAAAACACAGGAAAATGTGAACGAATTACTTCGTTACTAAATGCTGACGGATGAAGAAGCGACTGTGTGGTTGAACAGCTGGTTGCAATAATATTAATTTTAAGCTTGCGCCGACCGCTCTCATTTCATCACGTTGGCTGTGCAGGCGTGACGTCATATCCGTCTCTCCCCCGTTCCTCCTCCGTCACTTCCTTATCTCTCCTCCCTTCGCCCCGGGCCGACAACTCAATACCCTGACTAGTACATCCCAATAAAAATAGAGCATCGCCTTTAACTTGCTGTTGTACTGGGCCAATCTCCACGTGAAGATATTTGCAGCGGGTGGCTGTCGTATCTCTTTAAAACACATTCCTCGACCCAATAACGCGGCAAAAAAAAAATAGTGTAATTTTGTGCTCAATTTGTAATGTTTGATTTTGACTCATTTCCCCATTCTCCATTTTATTTTCTTGATCGCGATTAAATAAACCACATTAAATTGTGGAAAACATATTCCAAAATCGTAAATCCTCGTGTCTCAACGACTTAATTTAAAAAGTTGCAGAGTTTTTTCTTTATAATATTCAATCCCTATAAATTAATTAAATAACAATTTGTTAATTTAAAACTGACGTATACGTCAAGTGTAGTGTGAACATTTCGTAAGTCTTCTGCAATTATTAAGAAGTTGGTAATTCTTGACTCCAGTACTGTTAGAGTTATAAAAATGTGGGATTCTTGGTATCTATTATAATTGTGCAGGTTCTTGGTACACAAAATGCTGCGATTTTATACATATATAACGAAATATAGCCCATAGATATTACGTACTAAAACACTGATACTCTATAAGCTAGTGCAAATCTTCTTTGTTTGGCTTTAGGGAATAATTATCTTTACGATTGTTTTGGTTTTAATTCACATGTATATTTCTATTTTATTTCATCTTACTGTTAATTTTCTTTAGTGAACTTGGTTCTCTCTGAAAATATTATTTGACACTTTAAATTTTAAAAACTATAAGTTTTTTTTGGTATTATACTTTTTCAGTTCGTTATAACTATGTATGTACTGGCTAATACGATTTCTTTGTTTTACGGAGTGGAGTAATTATTTTTCCTCCTCATTCACCTTGCTGTTACAGTCATATCAAGGGTCTCATAATGCCTATATACTCTCATATATACCAAATTTTCAACGATAATTCTGAATTACATACGTAGTCGATCTAGGGCTTGAAATCCTCGGAATTGTTGTTATTGGTACGTCTCAGACAATTGACACACAACTCGTGATGACACTGTCTGATTTCGTTTAATCCTGTGTCGAATAAAAATAATAAGTGTTATTCTATAAAACGAATCGATGTAGCATTCTGTCTGCTAATGAAAAATTTGCCGGTTTAGTTCTTCTTACTGTTTTTTATTTGTGTGTATAAGTTTGCTGCATGCTCCGTATTCTGTAACTCTGCCACTGTATTAATTCTATGGAAATGTTTTTATGTTTTGGTGCTACCCAGCGCAAGTTCATGAACTATTCAACGCATTTGAAATTAACATGAATTCGTAAGCGGAAGTGTATAACACGATTCATAAATCGCTTCTCGAGTGCAATAAATAAGTTAATATCCGAGTTCGCCGTGGCCGATATTACCATTCTTCGGTAAAATTTAATGCTTGTGTAGGATGTAGGAACGGAGTAGCACCTTTAATATGATGATCCTGTAATTCAGTGCTAGTCCGCTCAGTGCGTTCCAATCGCTCGCAGCGCCGAGTTCAGCGTGCTGTCGCTAGGGTCGCCACCGCTACCGAGCTCGCCATGTGCCGTTCTTGCGCAGACGCGTGGTCTGCACCAATGGCGTGCCTGCAATGGCTGCCGCGTGCCCCTGCGCACCCAGGCCACCCCGGCGAACAGACGCCACTCGGCCGCTACAACTTCAGGTCAGGGAGCGAGCCCTTTTTATTTTGTTCTTTTTTTATATTCAGGATCCTTCTTCCTCCCACCAACAAACCAAGTACAACTTCAGAATAAACGCTAATGGAAAGGCTTTACATGCGAAAAAAAGGCGAAGCAGTTCTGGTAAAAAGGAAGGGTTTAGTTCTCTTCATTATTTCAAAGCGTTATTTCATGAAAATAATGAGTTGAGTTAAAGTGTACTCTTTCGGAATATAAAGAGATTCATAATTTTAAGGATTCCTCGACCATCTCTTTTCAGATAGTAACAGACTTCCCGTCAAGTAATTATCAACCAACACGAAACTGCAAACTCGCGGTCATTAGAGGAAAATCATAACTGCTGCTGTCGACACTTTAAATATCACCATTGTCGAAATATCTTTTTTCCTCAGAAGGTTTTTGAACGTGTTTGATTTAAACATTTGTATATAAAACAGTATATTGTACATGGTAAAAATAAAACAAATCTATGTTACTTATTGTTTTAGGATTTTCACTATTGAATGAGCCTTAGTAACAGCAGGTTTAAAATTATTTATGGGTACCTTAATGACAAGTATTATAATAATCCTCAGAATGGCATTCGTTACAATCCTCAGTCTGCTTGTATTGCGTTAAAATATTGTAATTGAGTTAACATCTTCCATTTTCTTCGTGTGTCCAATATACAATTAGTTATCATCTTTTGTGTGTCGCGGATTGGTTATTTTTTATTTGAAAGCTAAATTTTACATGACTTTACTATTTTCAGTTCACTTTTTTGCTTTGAAAAAATAGAAAAACGAAAATGTTTTGGCAAGCTGTAATCATCGATGTACAGTGAGCCAGTTCAGCAAAACTACAGAACAACTACAGTCGATGAATAAGCCAACAAAGTCGCGGTTAATACTATGTAAGATTATTAATTATTTGGCATCAGTATATATTAAACAAGGTTCTAACTCCGTAAAGTATTTAAATACTCTGAAGGGTCGCATTTATTTAAGTGTTAGATGTGAATGGGTAAATAAATCAACGAAGTACCAATAAAACTGAATATGGCGAGACTGCACGTTGAGGTTCAATTCAAAAACGATAAATATATTTTGATTGGAGGACGTAGGTTCAATAGAATTACTCCTGCTTCATGTCTCCAAGAGGTAATATATAATTGCTATCAGATAATCATAGGGAATCGGTAAATTTTTATGATTATATCAGAGGTCGTGTTGTGACGTCGAGCATTACGTTCAGTTCGACGAGGCTATAATAGCATGTCGTACGTCGCCATCTATCGTTGTGTGTATAAATTACGGAAGGGGCGCAGACTCAGTTCGGCCAAGTTCCCGTCTTATCTGCGTGAGCAGGGGGCGTCTCGAGATTTGCATTACACTAACAACCTGCGCATTCTCAAAGTAAGATTCCCAAGTTTTCTTCGTCAAAGACAGATGCTCATGCTCCTATGTATTTATTGTTATGACTTGGGGAAATGTTGGATGCCTATAATAGTGGAACGCAAAACACATAACTTTTTATTAATTATAATCGCTAAACTAACGAAATATAGTGGAATCAATAATTATTTAAATTTATCGCAAATATTTCCATTTATTTAAATTTATAACTTTTTGAAGCATATGAGAAAGAAAACAGGTCACATCATTAGTCAATACATTAACAAAACGACAGAAAACACTTCATTATTTGATGTTGAAATAACATATGCACGGTACACGTCAATAATTATCGAAGTTATAGCTTTTTTAAATATATTTTTTTTATTGTTATTAGAAAAATTCTAATTCTATCGGAAATTTTTACAATAAATATATTACTTGAATATTTCATTTTTCCACGTAGAGTATTTTGCAAGCTTTTTATATATTTTCGTTTAAGTATGTCGTGAAGTGTTGAACTTAATATATTGAAATTTAAACATAAGTATTACACAAAGACAAAATAATTAAACCAACAAAGCGGCACGCTTCCGTTTTAACGTATCCTTCCTTTAAACACAGTAGGTCTATATCAGTGCTTTTTGAGTTATCCGTACTTCTAGCCCTAGTAAATTAATAATTCTGCTGTCTCAATAGTTGTAATCTTATTATTCAATTATCTGATTAACCGACTTTACAAATACTTCATGTCCATTATGTTGTTAAATTTTTTTTTTCAGATCAGAATTTTTTTTACGAACTTAATGAAGGTTTCAGTACTTCATTTCCGTAAATTAATTGTTTTTATGGAGTCTATAATTGTGCCTCACTTCAAATATAAGTAAGTTCTTTAAGAAATGATTAACTTTAGCGAACTTCACTTGAAGAAACTTCGAGTGATTTCTGGGCGAAAAATTTGACGCCGATTGTTTAATGCAGGTTTAATCTGGCCATGACGGGGCCTGCATATAATCCCATATGTGGGTAGGGGAGAGAAGCAATATGTGTGGTGTTGGAGGCTCATATCAAACACGAATACGGGCCAGTGTAGCGCCAGGCTGCGTAATCCTGGGGAAGATGAGCATTAACTGGGACCGGGGAGGGGGGGATAATATTGCGGATTGGGAGCTCATGGTGGCGAGTATTAAGGATTAGAGCGGCACAAAAGGAGGCCCCTGGGGGAATTAGGGGTTGGTTGTGCCCGATCGCTAAGTACGAACAGCGCTCCTCCCCCATAAATAGCGCGGCGAGAATCTGTTGCCGGGATGATCGCGTGATTTGTTTGGCTGTGGCGACTCTGGAGCGCGAGTATTCCACAAATCCGCCTCAGTAAACTGGATTTTGGCAGGGTTAATGGGTGCAGGGTCTCCAGACACCCTCTTGTGGCCTATATCGGGCAATAAAACGTAGCAACACTCTTCACATTTGCCCTGGAACCAATGTCACTTTCGAAGATACATTTACATTACTCGTAAGAGCATTTGATATTCAATACAAACAGCGATAATTAATAATGATAAATTAATCGTCATTTACTCTAAGTAATGTGAAATATATTGAACAAATTCTTCGTATTGATAGTATGATGTGTGCTGTTAGGGATGATAAATATTCTTATTGTAGGTACGAAGGCGGTAATTACTAAGTATTAATAATGGAGAATACATTTAAACATACACCTGAAGCATTATTGGTAATCGACAGAAGTTCAAAATGGTTTAGATTGTAAAAAGTGACTCGCTAAAATACTTATTAGAGGTAAAAGTATAAACACGTTGATGATACTTTTTTTTAAAAAACCGTAATATTATTGTCCTGTCGGGATGAATAGAATTAGTCATAACGTGGAGATTTTCTTTCTAGAATCATCTTGGAACATAAATGATGAAACCTTCATCGTACCACAGTTAGAGACAATATTACTGAAGATCACGTCTCTGATTTCCAAAGGGCGCAATTATATTTTCGGTTCAGTTAAGATGGTTCGTCCTCCTTTGATATTCGAAGACAAACTATTTCACATCCGTAATAACATCACCATATGTCTCACTGTACATTGAAGCCATGTATAGATCCTGTACATTTATTTTCAGTTCAAACAATCCTTTATATTTAATCTAATTTCACTTCCGAGGCAAACAGAAATTTCTGTGTAAAGGGAATTTTAGATTAGGGTTTGGGGAAAAGCGATATTAACTGAATGGAGTCAAAGAAAAAGTGTAATTGTATGATAAATTAATTAATGAAAAGCGAATCGTACAAAAATCTGCTTGTGGGTAATTTTTGAAACATATACTAGTAGTAAGTTTCATTATTTTGCACGACGGTTTATAAGAAGTTACGAACTTACCAAAAAAATGTTTTGAATCACATGGCACCACTGACATTTCAAATAAATGTACACATTTACAACAGTTCGCACTATATGTTTCAGACGGCTTAAATTACTTACGTAGACAGTCCATGGCAATTTAATCCATCTGTACCTTCTGCTACTGCGTTTATTAATCCTGGGTCCACAAAAACTTATTTACTGGTATTTTCATGTGACTAATGTCAATCGGAATTTATGTTGAAAATTTCTGAAATTAATTTTAATTATTTTGAATCCATTTATTTGTATGAACGTGTACAGTGATAGCGCATGTTAGTAATAGTTGACGACGATATTCAGTAAAAGAACGAACATGCTTTACATTGCGGAAGGCTCCCGTGAGATTTGTACCTCCAGGAGCATTAATACGTAAAGGAAGAAGAAATAGTTTCACTTAGTTACTGAAGTTGCAGGTTGTCCGTGAGGTTGTGATCGGTGAACGTGGTAATAGGGGAGAGACGAGTTAAAAATTAATAGCATGAGTTTGACGAGTATGATCTGTTGAACGTGGTGAGGTGTACGCCACTGGAGCAATTAATCACCAGCCGACAATAAGGCTCCTTTGTTGTTGATTTAGAGGGACGGCGCGATGCTTCACATTTACATACGAATATGAGCGACGGACACCGTTATTAATGAGGGCTACCGCACTCTTATTGAACACTTTGAGAGAATTTAATAATGCAGCTACATAACTCATAACCGCGACTCCCCTCCTAGGCCGGGTTTAACGACTGTGTTGAGGATACGTCAGATGCTGGCCAACGCATTATACCGCAAGTTAAACCCTTAAGTAGAAAATGCCTCCTCCCTTATTCAAGGCGCAAGACCACAAAAGAAAAAAATGCAAAAAGGTTGGTATAAAATCCAACTAAACAGATCCAGTAGTCAAATTAATAACGAATCTCACACTAATAAATAATTACGTATAGTTGGAGAGAAATAGTCGTGTCAAAATACGATACTGCCATGATGTTGGAGCGGGGGGGGGGGGGGAATCACGGAGCTCAGTTTAACACAAACCTTTGTTACGGCAACTTGGAAAATATTCTGAAACATTGACGCAAGGAAATATATTGTATTCAGTTGATGATTGTACGTTAAAAAAATGATCCGTAATAGTTAAGAAATCATAAGTGCACAGTATGGTAATAAGACCTTGCCGTGTCTGTGTAACCGTTTCGTAAGAATATGAATGTTTTTAGGAATTATATTGCTGTTTATCCAAGTTCCCACCTGGTGACTGTACTCCCCTCAGTCTTCTCCTTTCTTCTACTTCGCACCTAGCACGCCATTCAATTTCTCGCGATCTATACTTGCATAATATTATATACCATAAGTGTAGTAATCACCTATTTTTGTGGACGTAGTATTTGGTGAAATCTCGGCCATACGTTTTCTTACGCATCAGCAACAGAATGAGTTGTAATACAATGGGTGGAAAAATACGGGGATAGAAACGAAATTTTGTAAATTTAATTTGAGTTGAATATATGGGACGATTACTTAATTTCGTGACTGTTTATAATCCAATTCGTTATATTGTAAGGAACACATTTTTATTAATTATATATATTCATTATATTAATTATATATATTTTTATTAATTATATATATTCATATTCACCATTTCTTCTATCGATCTACGAGTTTGTGGATTTCATGAGCATAGATTTTTCTTGTGAACACTTCAACGAAATATGAGTTGCAATTGAATTTTTTTTTATTTAATATATGCTGCAAGGACGAAATGAAAGTCTGGAGTTTTAAGTGCTGAAGAATACGTTTGTGTGCTGCAGAATTTCCCATTTAAACTCCTTAAGTTTTCACATCTATGAAAATCAGGTGCACATGTATGCAACCATCCAATGTACTTTTATTTGTCATCGTCCATAGCTACATCCCAATCTAAAAATATAGTATACATGATGGCTCAAATATTAGACATAAGTTCGACATTTGACTTATCTAAACTGGGGTGCTTATCTCTTGTTTGCTTCGTTTCGCCGGATCATATGCGATCCGCATGGCATCTCGCGCTGTAATCAACATTTTTTTGAATGTATAAATAAAGTGACAGCTTTTCTTTTGTATTGAAGTAATGTAGGGTTTGTTTTATACAGCCCTATCGTGTATATATTTCTCTAATAGTGTATAGACCTTGGACTCGAATAATGAAATATTTACTTACTACTAGAATTACGGTTAACTCACAATCCCTAGTGGGCGCGAGTTCACTGGTAATAGGTATCTGGTGTCTATATGCATTTAATTTCGTGAGGAAATACAATTAAGGGAACTGAACCCACGGGAGTCCGTATCCCAGGAGACTGAAGGTGACGAAGCATGTAAAATGTGGGGCCAGCTGCGATGAGTGAGTAAAGCGGTTGTCTCTAGGGACCGGAGGAGCCTGTAACGTTCTCACTTATCTCTAGGCGTTTATCGATGTATAACAGCTTGAAAATGAGGCACTACAACTTGTATCGCCGTATCAACTTAAATGTAGTAATAATCGAGTAAAAATTAATGAGGTTGGCTTCTTATAGATTATGGTATACTGAAGCAACGCACCTGTCACACAACTGGTGACCTTGGAATTTACAATCACACGTATAGTTAAATACAAATTTATAAATAGAGAGAAAACTGCTATGAAACTCTTTAATCATTTATAAAATACGTAAAATGGATAGTGTCTGACACAAATGATTTTAGTACAAAGATTTCCCTATATATTAATATTGCATCATAATATTTTTCAAAAGTTTTTGTATTATTCAATTCATATTGTAATGCCAATTAATTAGGCCATTAATTGTTTCGACGTAAAATTTGAATTGTTTGAGAAATTCATTATAGTGGTCTGATCGAACAAAGCAACAATGAGAGAAGCGAGCTCACTTTGCTTTGTCGAAAGGTAAAAAATGGCGTATGCGCGCTAAAACTCAGAAGAACTAGGAGTCAGTTTGCGGAAAAACATCGTGAGGAGCAGAACAAGTAATATAACTGTTAGTTAGCGGAGAAAGATTGTTAGGAGATGATGGCGGAAAGACATTATGAGGAGCAGAACAAGAAATATAATTTGAGTAGAGGCTAGACATCGTCAATGTATAACATGTTAAAGTAGTAAATTAATACGAAGAAAACATTCAAGCCACAAGTATTGCAGCGTAAATAATTGAAAAGTAAGAGCAATTTAAGTCTACAGCCAGGATCTAAAGAAAAGTTAGTTCGCTCCGAAGAATAAACAGTTAAAATAAATCGTCAAGGAGATACGTTGCAGTTTACGTCCAATTCAGTAATAATCTACGAATTAAAATTTTCCGGTAAGGCGAGCAGACATCAGATAGCTGACATTCAGGAGGACCATCCGAGTTCCCGTGAGCCTACCAATTTTGGCTTTAATAGTATAAAATCTGTGAGTCGACATTTTAGAAAGTTTGTCATAGTGTACTTCCAAAACCTAAAAGAATGCTGGTACCAGTTGGACAGATGTAAGTAATAAAACCAAAACTAATGATTAATTGTAAACGCTAATTAGAGGATAAGGTCAGATTTCGTTCTCTTTTAATTGTCAATCAGAGTTAATTTCTTTACTTTTAAATTTCTTTCTATCGACATATTGTTTAGGTAAATCGTAAACTGTTTGTTAATAAGACTTTAAATCAATTTGGTGTGTCCATTATAAAACTTAGTAGAGGCCCTGAGAGAGAGAAAGATCTCAAATTTTGTTGTAATTATCTTTATTTCCACAAAATAAAATATTTTGTTTGCTAATTTTTGATTATTATTTCATTTAATTAACGCCTTTCATTTGATTATTACATAAATGGCGCTTCAACGTGAGGCAAATTCTTCAAATTAAAAATAAATTAAATCAAATTCTTTAAATTTAAATTAAAATAAATAAATCTCAATTGTTGTTTATTACAATATATAGCTTTAATATTTCTTTGCCTAATTCAATATCCTTCTCATCGAATAGCCCGCCTCTAGAATTTCACTTTGCTACTTGAACGGATCATCTTCATTGACTTTTCTCCCTATCAGTGCACGAGTTATTATTATTTGGACCTTTCTCTTAGGGTTTTCGGTGGGCTACTATGAGAAACTGAGCGCGACAGTGGTAATTAAGGTTGGATATACTATCGTGATTGTTACTCGCTCTTAACTTTGACGTTATCTCGACGGCGTTGGCTCTTGCTTTCATTGTCTGCATGGATCTTCAGATACGTAAACTTACAGGACTGTACTCGGCCCCATGGCTAAAACAATAGTACTGCGCAGCCTTTTTCGAAACTTAACGCGCTTAAATGTTCTGCTACTTTGTACTACTAGAACCATGATGATAACCTCTTGGGTCAACATTTACCTTCGCCCACGACTTTCAATTCCTTACTACTCCCTCTCCTACCACATCCTCTGATCTCAGATCTCACACTTTTATTAATATGACGTCCTCTCGTTGGCCGTGACCTCAAAATTATATTTTGTTCAGATCCAATTGTCATCTAGCTTTACCCTCTTATAATTAAAGGTCTATGTCGTCTTTTTCCTGCTGTACGAAAGTGAGACGTTTTTATTCGCTCCTTTTGTTGTTCAGCGTTGTGTAAACTTTCATTTTCTATAAGCGAGACCGACGAGTCCAAGAGTAACAGCTGTTGGAGGCCTTTCTTCCAATACCTTAGAATCGTGCTGACCGTTCGCGTTATCGGGTCATAAGTTCATAGAAAAACTCACAAAAGGAAAAATTATAACAAGTTCTGCTTCTCCGCAATCCTCACTTCACTCCTTATCACTGCAACTGCACTTTCGTTACACTCCTATTTACTTCCCACCAGGATTTGTCGCATTATTGCATATGTCCTGTTTCTTTTGGATTCATTTTTAAGTTCAGTTTATATTATTCCTATTGTAGTCATTTTCACTGAGCTGTCATTGTCATCTACCATATCTATACCCGTATTCATCTTCCGAATTTGAACAGCCAAACCTAGGTGTCAGTATTTTTTATAGCTATGATTATTTATCACATTCGATTTAAGTTCCGGAGGTATACTAATTTTTTAATAATATCTAAATCTAAATACGACACAATGCTTCCCGTTTTCACTTAGATTACTATCTTTATCTTTCAGGGCCTTGTCATACCTGACACATTTTGGATTTTTCCGGTATCACGTGCGTGGATTCTCCTTCAGTCTTAATCCCAATTTTCATGACCCTGACGAACACAAACATCCATGTCCATGCCGGAATTCGAACTCGTGCTAATTGTTCAGAAAAATTACAATTCCGAAGTTGCTATTTATTGGCAGATGGGAGGTATTTTTCAATATTTATTATAGCAGGTTTTTCAAGAAAGTGGGGGAAGTTTGTAGTTCCAATTTTTATGTTGTTGAAATGCGGAAGGAAATCATTTTGTGGGAGTTGATTACTGAAATCCCTCTGCTGTCGGGGTCCTGACCAGAGCGGGGTGCTGTAAAGGTCACTGACTTCCTCCATGACGCAAATGCCAGCTTTCAGAAGGTCACGTGGCCGCAGATATGCTCGGCGTAACTGACACGCAATGCTTGTGTCATTGGTAGACGTAGTGGACGAACTTATTGTATTATGCAAGAACAGAAGTAAACGTCGTATTAATCCGGGGGAAAATTTTATTTTTCATCTTATCAAACTAGATAAATCAATATTTGTTTCATATACCAAATTGAAATTTCGTATTTTCTCGACACTATGCTCAAATAGTTAGAATCGGCAAAAAGGAAAGATGTATGAATACTTTCAATGCATAATACATCATAAAATTAGTTTATCATTGGTCGCACGTAAAATTTTATTTTTCGTTATTCAGTCTTAAAATAATAGAGATATTTCTAGAAAAGGAACACGGAACGTTACATTCTGTTCCTTATCGTATACGCATTTGCGTTTTTTTCTATAAAATGATTATTTAATAAATTAATCAATTACAATTGATTTGTCATAGTTCATTTTACAGACTATTTGCATGGTTACTAGTAGAAAAATATTCAGAACATCATAATTCAATAATAATGATCAATTGGGCTTAAACCTAATAATTAATTTCAACAACAATGTTTTATTTCTGAAATTAAGTGAATAGTTATCTTTGGTTATTCTCACAGGTTCAATATTACTAATATACATATCACAATCATCGTTAAGTATTTTAATATTTACATTTTGAGCGTTATACAAATAGTATACTTTCTAATGTTTATCTTAAACAGGGTTGAAGAATACGTAATTATGTATTAAATCAAAATTATAATTAACTATGACTAAAATTAAATGTTTTTATGGTTTTTCAGTAGAAAATAATCATATGGAACAAAAAATTTACATCCTTATGTTTTTATAAACTAGTTATAAAGACCCATTCCCGTATACTTGTCATAAGTTTGAGAATAGATAATTTTTTCATAACTATACTTAATAAGTTTCTTCACGACTACATTAAGCGGATTTACTTGAATAAATTTTCAGATCCCTAAAAATTATGAGCTCGAATAGTGAAATAATTAATTACACTTGATCTAAAATTACAAAAATTGTTTTAAATATTGCGGCTAAGATATTCATAAAAATCCGCTATGATTTAATACCAACCTAACAGCGAGTGGTGCGTGGGGTTGAGGTCTTGCAGTGTTGCCGCACTGACCGGGCAGCGCGGGTATCGACCAGAGTCCGGCAGTGCGCATTGCCTTTGGCTCTAGGTTTCCCCCAAATGAACCACATGCATGCTGTTGCAAATACTATTTTTAACTTTAATTGCTTGCGGAAGCAGCCGAGAGTGAACTACGATTGATGTTTAACTTCATTAAAAATAAAAACGCTTCTGAAGATTGGAAACAATGGTCACGTTTTCATCTCCCTGCAATGCAATTCATTACCCATTGATATTATCCTCGTATGGCGCGCCTTGCTATTGATAAATCACGGTTAATGGAAATAATAAACTGTATTAAAAATCAGTAGTGCTAACAATCGTGGAATGCGTTGCTCGCTGATTCTATTTGACCACACAGTAATGGCCGGTGTAATCCCGATAATTAAATGTGCATACCTATTTTTGCAAACCTCAAAGGAAAGCCAAGCCCACCCGGAATAATTCTTCAAGAAATGTGAGAATGGTAGGGATGAAGATACTTGCTGTCTGGTAACCGAATTCCACACTCAGCAGAACTTATTTTTCAGTTGGTTCATATGTTGGTAATTTTTTTAGATAGCTATGCCTATCTCTCTTCGCAGTGTGTAGAGTGTATACGTGATTAAAAATCGAGACTCTAAACCTGCGTGAGTCTCTCACCCTAGTCAGAGTATACAATCTCATATACAGCCCAATATGTCCAGCCAGTAGATAAAAGTTTTCATTCCAGTAAGACCCTAATGTATTTTCATAAAGCCCATAGTAGTGAATATTTCGAGTGATATAAAGTATTTTAAAGGATTGTATCTAAAGTCTTCAATACAGTTAGATATATCAATGCAAACCCTTTACACGATACCCAAGTTGATTCTAATACATGAAACTCTTAAATTTAATTTGTAATTCAAAAAATTACGATATATATAAGGGATATAATAAAAATGCAAAAATTACGTCTTATTGAAATTAATGTATAAGAAAGATAGATTGGCTATCTTTCTCATTCATTCGGATATTATAATACTTAAAATACCACAGGAAGCGGTTTCAAAATAATATGAAAATAAAATGGTAGAAACACGGTCATATATATTTTTTATTTATCCTCAAAACAGTTGGGGACATTCAACAGGTTTGTGTACTGAGATTTTGGTAATGACACGTTACGAGGAGTTCTAAATGGACTGAAATGTAAATTCATTTATTATCTACGTAGTAGTAAAATTATCTCCGTGGGAAAAGTGACTTTCGAGTTTCTACTTTGCAAAGAGAATTATAAATAATTTTTTTATGGACTAATTGGCAGATATACGAGATATTTAGTGCCAATCCTTTAGTTTTTATGTGTTACATTGAAAGAACGAGAGTTAGTTTGAGTACACATATTATAACTAATACTAACAAAGCTGATGAAAGAAAAATGAATAATATAGTCAACGTAATTCAATTAATTTGCTTTCTATAAGAATTTATTAGGTTACCGTTTTTTATACATTTCACTTATAATGATAAAGGAACATCGAAATAATAAAATAAGTGACGATTTTGTGAAATTATCAACGCCTAGATCGATTGAAGTCGTTGCAGTTCTCAATGAATTATTAAGTTGCCTATCTGATGTCGTGGTTCTAATTTTAAGCTTAACAAGGTTCATTCTTGAAATTATTTGTTCACAAATGTACGTCTTTCCAAATAATAAATAACGTATGTCAGTGCAATGATTAAGATTTTCGTATAAAAATTCTCTTTACTAATAATTCACGTTTGACGTCAGATTGCTGTTCGATGCATTCCATTTGAAAATTATCTGGTACCATATACCATGTCAATATAGACAATATAAAGTAGCAAAGATACAAGTATTTTTCGGAAAATTCTGAAATCCATTTTCAAATTCTTATATCAAACCGAAAAGTATAATTGCGTATTTTTTACTGTTTTATCATTTTTGAACAAACCTATTTAAATTAAAACTATTGCATTTATTTGGGCTTCTCTTATTGTTAATTTCAGATGGAGAACATTCATGGTTTTTACCTCTAAATCGCGTGTTTAAGTGAGTATAATCGGTGAAAAATGGACTTCAAATTAATTTAATCGTAAGAATAAAAGTGCAACAGTACCTGAACCATTTCATTCGATTCGCCCTAGTTTCATGGACAGCGATGATACTTGCCCGCGGGGCATGGCGGGAAGACCAATGATTTATATGAAAAAGAATACTCAGCTGGTATCTATATCAGTTGCTGAAAATAAGAAAATTATCATTACGGACTAAATTTAACGCTTTGTGCGTCAAAACGAACCTAGAATAGCAGAAATTTTTTATGTAGTTAATATTCATTTCATTTACATACATAAATAAAATAATATATTGCAGTAATTTCCTACATTTGTTTCTTGTCATCTCTCCCTTCATTTGTCGAGTAATTGTTTTATTCAACTATTAAGCCATGAACATGTTGGGTGCACACTTTAATTGAAAAAGAAATTAAAACAATCACAGCGGTAAATTTTTAACCTAATGTAATGTAAAAATTATTAATAAATTTTCAATGAACAAGTGATCTAATGTTCTAAGATGTGATATATTATAATTAATAAATTCTGTAATTATTTTGCAAAATAATAATTATAATATAAATGTACGTAAATATTTATGAATTATGTAACTTACTAAATATGTCAGTTGAGTTCGAATCATGAAATGTTTTTTTTTCATAAGTTCGGCTTTTGAGTTAGTGAACAAACGCAAAAATTTCTTCTCGGGGAATTTACAAAGAACGAATGCAGTAAATAGTTGCAATGCAGTCTTGCGCGACATGCACGCTGTAAGAAGCAAACTAAAGACGTCAAAGACTTGAATTTACCTCTCCCGTAGAGTTCGCGTCGGCGCACAATAGAGGAAATATCTCCTCGCGAAAAATATCGCGTCGGTAACGCAACATATTCGTGTGACGTTACACATTTTTTCGATTGACGACAAAGTAAAGCATATTTTTGTTATAATAAACTCTCGGATTATCTGGATACAAGTAGACCGAACTGAAACGTAAATAACTTTTCGTCTGTTCTCATTGTCTGAGTTTAAGAAGGCGAACTTCTTGTAGTTGAGGAAATAACAATAGAATTCTAGATTGAAAATTAGATGTAATCATGACATGCGTTTATCCGGATAAGCCCAGTCTCAGAAAAATGGCTACTTCTCCTTTCTGCATTGGAGGTGGAGAAGTGTTAGCAAGTTGGGTACTCTGTAGTTCGCCTCCATACTGATGTGACAAAAGTTTTCATCGACTGCCTCCACCGGGTTTAAATCACTGCTATTTGGTGTCAGAATTATTCCGATTGGGTCTGAGACTTGAACCTCAAAATTAGTGGGCCAAATTCAGGAGTCGTCGTCCGAGAGGGGGAGTAAGGGACAGCGCGACGCCCCCACCCTCTCCTGACTGGCGCTCCCTCCCCCAGGCGCCACATAACGCAGCTCCCGCACTTTGCTGGGTGCACGTTTGTGTACGGCCGCCTCGCTCACACATACACACACAATAGCCATCATCGGTGCCACAATGGGAAACAATAGGCGCCATTGTGTTGTTGTATCTGGCGCTATTCTCCCAACTTCTTGTAGCTGCACATTAAACTTGAATATCCCCTCCTCCCCGCCCACGCCGCTATAATGCATGCATGGTTCGGTTTGTGTGGCCGCTGCCCGTGGTTTTAGTATTATAGCATATAGTGGGGTTTGGGAACAAAATATACTTCATTTGAGCAAACGCCCCGCGTGCACAATAGTTGACTGACATTTTCAGATAGGCTATTGTTGTGAGCTGCTGGCTGGGCGCCGCCCTGGCCCTGCGCTCCCAGTACTTTAGTTTTACTGTGCCCGTGTAGACGGCAAGTGGGCCTCGTCTTGCCGGCGTCGCGACGCTCAGGTGCCGACGGCCACGTGGCCCGCCGCCGTCGCATTGTTGTGGTGTTTGTTGTGCTGCGAGCAGTCAGGCCAACTGTCGCTCGCAGGTGCGCGCCGTCTAGTGACAAATGCTGCCAACCTTTCTCGCCCCGATCGAAGTGACTTTCTCCACAGTGTGCGACTCATTCGTTATATTTTTAAGTAGAACTATGAATGTTGATTTACGCATGGCTAACTTTCTCGCGAAGAGAAATCGAGCATATTTTCGCTTTATTAGATTTGATCGAATATTAGTGCAAATATAGATCTTAAATGTTCACTATTAAGACTACTTCGCATATTAAAACCCTCGTAGTTTTCCATGTTCTATTACTTTTCTTTATTGGCTTTCACTCATAACTTCGTTTTGCTCTGCTATAAACTTCCAGGGGAAGGTCATTAGCGGACGAGATAACTGCCACATCATCAATTTACGAGACAATCTGGATTTGGGGAAGCACGTGGACAGTGTGTCAATTCTCCGCAGTCTCAATCAACACAAAATTGTGTTTTGTTAGATGTGTTTTTGTCGTATGTACATCGAAAGTGTTGACGTAGGTCATAAATATAAATATATCGACTCTAACAATTAATTATTCTTGTAGGTGACAGTATGTTTCCATAACGTCCTGATGAACTAATAGTCCCAGTTACAAATCTGTTTTTATTACTTATGTAGTGAGCATGTCATTGAATGAAATAGAAAATAGTTCCCCTCAAATAGACCCTACAGAAACTTAACAGCAATTCATCTCGAAGGCTGAATGTTGAGAAACTGAAGACCTCTAGATTTAACTCCCTTTAACTTTTAATCTGATTATCAACAATGATAATATGACCCCGTGTTTAATTATTTTACAAATTCCGTAACAACAGTTTAAATTTTTGCACCTGAAAATACGTCACGGACGAAATTCCCGTCATTTTTCTGTTGACATAAAAGTAATGGCATTTACATTGACTCTTACTCGTTGGACGGTTGTCGGTTACGCCATTAATCTTATACTTAATACACTACTTAGTGCTGTCATTGCGATACAGGCTAGCCTAAAAAATTCTTTAAAAATTTGCAAAATAATCGTTCTGCTTGGATTTAGTACAGTTTACTGCTAAGTTGACTAATTCATAATTGCGATGATAATGTAAATTTAAGTTGCGTTTCTCTTATATGCTTTTAAAACATCTTATAGTTCGTCACATTTTACTGAGAAACTGAAAAGTTAAACTACTAAACTTAAGACTCGTGAGCTGACACGACCGGTAAATGTTTGAAATATATGAGATAACGAGAGACAAGACAGTAACAGCGGAATGCATGCATGCAATATCGTGTTTCTGTTACACTTCCTATCATCTTATTATTGATTGTTTTTCTTCAATTTTTTGATGAAACCATCCTTAATCTTTAGACATATAATTGTCCATTGGTGAAACATGCTGAATTTAAATCTACTTTGAAGTACCGTGACTTCTTGATCACGATCGACAACGCTAGTCTCACTGGAAATCATCACAATGAGCGGTATTCGAGGGATAGCAACTATAACACCGTTTCCTTTTTCCATTAAGATCGTAATTTCATTTACACTGCTCTACATATTATTTTAACACAGAAGTTTTTCTAGAGTTATGTTTTTACAAAATTTTGATTTAAACGCTAGCTTGGCCACTGTAAACGTAATTAAAAGAACACCACGATTTCCTCGTCTTCTTAAGAGTATGCTTGAAATATTTGGGACCAATCGGAAATCGTGGTGTTCTTTTAATTACGTTTACAGTAGCCGAGCATTGTGTCGAATATATAATTTGGGGGCGCTAAGTTTATTGGCACATCTAGCGTTTAAATCAAAGTTTTGTAAAAATATAACTAGAAAAAATCAATTTAATATAAGCAACGTAAACTACTTTAGCATTCGTCTCTTAAAAATTTATTTACAAGTATTTATATCTGTAGAATTTATGAGTCACTATTCGTGGTAAAACAAAATTATTATTATTTAATTAAAGGTTTATAATGGTCGCGTTAACAACTTGGTCATTGGCGACCCAGAAATAAATTACAAATAGTGCTTGTTTACATAAGTATGCTGCGATTCACATTGATTCCAGTAATATACATACGAGTGAACAGTTTGAAAGATTAATTATACATTTCAAATGTGGGTTTCTTACATTTACATTTTTCAATTCGCATTTGTTAATCATTTATCATAATAATAGGATAATTAATTATATTAACTTATTTGAAGCTGCGACTGTTGCAGATTCCACTATACTGTAGTCACAGTCTGTTTTTATTAGGAAGAGGCGTCTGCTTCTGAATATGTATCACTCTCTTGTTTCTTCACTAAATTTATGAGACTTTTTATTCTACTTTTTGCCGTTTTATCATTCAAGTGTTGGTAAGAAGAGTTCAATATATTTATGAATGATGTAGAGGATATTTGGTAATCTCTAATAATGGTTCTTGGGTTCTTTGAGTCTGTAGCATAAAACAAAATTGTTCGTCAATCAATGGCTTCCATAAGAGACTAGTCGCATTTCTAATAATGCTTAGTTCTTACACGGATATCAAAGGATCCAACTTGATCTGTATAGATCAAGCCCTTGATTAAATTTAAACACATAAACGAATGTGTCTCGTCAAGACTTTAACTCAGATTCTATGCTAAGTATCATTTTATAAGATACCACTGTTATCTAAATAATACTTTACAAATCATCTTAGACCATTAATTTACGGTCAGACACAATATCATCGAATTACATAAGTCATGTACATCAATTAAATAATATAACTAAGAATATAAAGATATTAAAAATACAATTAATAATTCTAAAATCACATGGATCTTGGGTACGTTTCATCCGCACAGTTTGTACATTTATTTGTCAAGTTCGGTGCCACCATGCACAGTGAATGAAAAAATCCAGCGAATCTTATTTTGAGTAATTTCTAAAAATCTCTAGAAATACGAATCGTTTTACCGTGTAATGTATACGGTATATATTCAGACTTGAGAAAAGTAGAATTCCTATGTTGAGTTGATATTGATCCATCGAGTCCCTCCATCCCTTTTCTGCCATGCATCTTGTCTCCTCGCCCTTCCTGATTCTGTTTCACTTCAATGCTTAGAAGTGACTGCTTTCCTTCCCCCTTTTTCCATGTCCCCTGTAGCCTGCGGCTCTCTCCACTCGGGGATCACAGCCTCGTAATTGATTACACGCTGTTCTCATGTCACAAAATCCCAAAGGTTTAGACACAAACCCTTGCCATCTCCTCTGAGCTATCGAGCAGGAGCGTGGGGTTCCGGCTGGATTGTGCACGTCCCACAAGTTATTTCAATGGATCTCGAGTTCGCTTATGAAAATAGTTTAATCTCAACTCATTCACCTTTATTCGGCGTGGTTTGAACGTTATATGACTTTAGCGGCTGTATAATAATAATTAACAATAACCGTGCTTGTTCTCTTAATCTGATTATAATAATCCTACAGCTGTCATTTCCAGCTGTTTATTTTCAATACAGAAATCAAATTTATTTAATCAAAAGACTTTTTATTCATTATCTCACATTTCAATTAGGTTTTAATTTGTGTAGATATAAATTCATTAGATTTGCAGACAATTCTTCGAAACTGATTGATGTAAGCATTATTAAAAATTTATTTTAGATAATTTTAAAATTTTGTGATGAAACACCGCGATCGAAGTGCTCCTGTCCTCTCACCGACACTAACGGATTATGACCTGTAATGTAACAGGTGGCCGAATGCTCTGTATGTATCTTGACTTAGCCTTTGCGTATGTCATCAGCGAGTTCTTTCTCAAATTATATAAACAAAGAGTGTAACAAATAAACTTCACAATTTTTTGCGCTTTAAATCTGGGCGACGAATCTACGATGAAAAGTAGCGATTAAACAATTATACTGAACTTTATTGTTGCGACAAAATTCTTGATGAAATTTCGAATGGGCCTTTATTGCGTTGCTATTATGAAAATTGACACTAAACTTCACCAATAATTAGATAAGAATCCAAGTACTGGAATGATAATAAATACATCATTCAGGAGAATAAATGATGATATATTAGGTTTCAAATATTAGAGACTGCGCAATCTCAAATTCTGAATGTGTGATATTGATTAAATCATGCAGATGGTTTATAAAATCAGATAATTTTTTTAGTTTCGTTTCCTTACGTTATAGAGCGAGGTGACTAATGCATTTTTGAAATATTTCCCAGGAGAATAAATTTATTAATTGTGGATTAATCGTAATAATTATTTATTGCGATGAATTTTTTTTAAAATATTTGGAAATTCCAGTTACAAATGATTTCCAAAGCAATGAACGTTTTAAGTTTTTAATTTCAACACATGCATAAATGGTATAAGACTGTTTATAATTAAAAAATATATATAACAGATATATTCGCTAATATGAAATTTAAAATTAAATTTATCTGGTAAGTAATTTTGACGCTCAGAAATCACTCATTCACGATTGAAGTTATAAATTAATCATTAGTAATCATTTGAACGTATCAGTGTGAACTATTCCCTATTTTTATGCCAATGTATTTTTTATTAGTTTGTCTCTACATTGGGCTGGTTTCATCAACTTAGTTCCTGAAATCTCCTTAATGTCTCTTTCGCTCCCATAAAAAGACCTTTAACTAAGGTGACTTATTATGATGCTGATTGTAGCAATTTCCTCATTTCATTGGCCAACTCAACTTCTTCCAATATATTGTAATGATCAACTGGACAACGATTAATTGCCCCATGTTGAAGGCATCATTTATGTAATGATCACCAAGTTAGGATTAATTAATTTGCACCACGTTGTCATTTATACAATGATCACCTAGTTCGCTCTTAATTAAAAGAATTAATAAATTATCAAAAGAAAGGTTAATTAAAAGAAAAGATTATCAAAAATTAACAAATAAACTAATTTGTTATTTTATTCACTTGTGGCTTCCAAAATTAAAACAAATACAATCAAATTAAGATCTCTTCTCTCAGGGTCACAACTGGTTTTGATAAATAACAGAAAAGTGACTTATAAACTGATTAACAATTCAAACATAAAAATTCACCTAAAATAATATGACGATAAGTGAAATGAAAGACGGCCAAATGTAAAGAACTGAACTAATTCTGACTATTACCTTTCTAATTATCGTTTACAAGTTTATATAGGTTTTGTTATTCACGTATTGTCCGTCTAGTACCAGATCTTTCTTTTGTAGCTTCAACACTACACTAAAAATGCAAATTTTTACACCGATTCTAACTTCCTTGCAGATTTTACACACACACGGTCGAAGTGCACGTCCTCAGCTATCAGGAACCTCGGATGTTGTCTCCATTTTTTGGTCAGTTAGCCTTTGCCGGATCCCTCAATGCGAAGATTGTTTAATTTGTGAAGAAAACTCCTGCTTCCCTATAGGAACTCATGATTTGTAGGTTTTTTTTGCAGACTTTACTTATAATATGCAGAGTCCAGACTTCAACTACTTTCTTCCGTCGGAGATTTTAGGCTTTTTGTTTCTCATTGCTCGACCCAGGCTCAGTGCAGAACCTTAATGTTTTTATTTCTCTTTGTGGACCTAACTGCCACGTATCTCGGCGTTAGATATTTTAATGTTTCATCCTCTCTCGACCCAGGCTCCGCTTACTGAATTTTCCCCGCGCACGCATTCTCCATTTCGGCTTTCAACAAAGGAAAAGAACTCGCCGCCATTAGTAATCATTTGAACGTATCATTGTGAACTATCCCCTATTTTTCTGCCAATGTATTTTTGATTAGTTTCTACATTGGGCTGGTTTCATCAACTTAGTTCCTGAAATCTCCTTAATGTCTCTTTCCCTCCCATAAAAAGACCTTTAACTAAGGTGACTTAATATGATGCTGGTTGTAGTAATTTCCTCATTTCATTGGTTAACTCAACTTCTTCCAATGCGGTCTCTCCGCTGTGTTTTTTTTCAGAGTAACAGGCTACATGAGGGTAATCCACGTGGTGCCAACTGCCATTTAATAGAATAGGAAGGGATTTGAAACGGAAGTTGTGGCATTCGCCTAAAAGTGATGCAGGGCAAACCCTAGAAAACCTGTATCAGGTGGCGGGAGACGGGTTTCTTGTGGGTACGCAGCATCCCCTTCTCCGTGCCTCGACCAGTTTCCTGCATGTTTGTAATAATTACCAGTTTTGACTAGTCCTACTTCCGCAACCACGCGACTAATGGAACAAATAAATCTTAAACCATTTATCTTCCACAAATTATTATTTTCTATGGATGAAATTGGTTACATCTGGCTCAGATTATTTTTGAAACTGTTTGGCAATGAGAAAAGCTTTCTTTACTTTGCGAATAATGTTCGCTAAAAGAAATGTACAAGGGCGTCACAAGTAACACAAAAAAAAGTGAGTGATTTGGTCTGAGGTAAATCATCCGTCTCTTTGTTAGCTTGTAATTTTTCCCCCCTTTGAGAACGACAAGCGTCGCTTCAAGTGACGAAAAGCGGGCAGGAAGATCTGAGAAATCTGGCCATCAAAGGCGCGAATGAGCCGGATGTCAACCCTGTTCGTTGATTGGCTGTTTGTGTGGCCGACACCTGGGCTCTCTTTGTGCGATTTAATCTAGCGTCCTCCGTCACGGAGACTTTCGCTTAGCCGAAAGAAAGAAGGCCGCTGTCGTCCCAAATAGGCTCGTGCACACCAGTTATTCTTCAGAAAGAGAGAGAGAGTGAGAGGAGAGACTGCTGAAACGCAATTATCGCTAAGCACGTTCCGCACAAACAACATATTCGCCATTTATCGCCATCCAGTCGTTGATATTGGGGGAAGCTTGAAGTCTTGACCTACTTGAAATTTTTGCTTTTGAGAGTTTCTAATACAGGAATACCAACTTTTCTTTTTTCTCTATGAACACACAACGTATTAAAATTGAAAATTTTTAAATACGCAAAAAACTTTTATTTCTACGTTTATTATTATGAATTTAAATTAAGCAGTACGAAAGAGTAATTTTTTAAAGGAATTTCACATTCTACTGCAAGCTTGCTCATTTAGAGACCAGAACAGTATTTATTCGCCAGTGTCGAATTTTGCTGCTTTTCTTGTATTCATATTAAAGCATTGAACTAACTACATTTCATATTCGATAGGTCCAAAAATAAAATAACTTTTAATAAAACAATTGATGACCTTATACGGAAGCTTTATTTTTTTATTTATATTGTAACGGCATTTCGGTAAAATTTTTATCTTCTTCAGGTATTTTCCAAATTAATATAATTAACTAGCAAAAAATACGGTTAACAAGTTATTAAATTCACACAAATTCGAAAATACCTGAAGAAGATACAAAACGGTATCGAAACGTCGTTACAATATAAATTAAAACATAAAAAGAGGCTGTATAAGGTCAACAATTGTTTTATTAACGCAAAAACAGACGTTAACTTAAAAGTTTTAAAATAATTTTTGTTGAATATTAAACTGCTCAAATTCTGTTGATCTGCGAGATCCTGCTCTGACATTTTCTTTTCTGCTTTATTAATTTAACATATTCCTTTCTCTTTACGCTCTACTCTCGCTTTCGTTCGTTTCTTCTTGCCTCATTCTCTAATCGAATTATTTACATTTTCTGATATTTCTGTACTATTTAATGTTTATTTGTCTTTCGTGCCTTAGCTATTGACGATGGTCATCAGTTTGGCTACTTTCCATTTTTCAGTAAAAATTTATTATAATTATACACAATAAACAGTAGTTTCAAAATGTCGTTTAATTATCACTATTAAACATCAGGATCAAGAGTTGATCGAAACCAAAATGGTGCATCTTACCTACATCTTTAATTCAGCACAGCTGATGCAGGTTTTCCATAACGTTCACGCAAAACTAAAATTTACGTTTCTGATAAGAAAAAACAATGTCCGACATAGTACGACTCAGGATTAGAACAATTACGACAGTTACTTTTTGTAAAGTATACTAGATTTTAATTTAAGAATCGGATTTATTACACCTCTGTATTACGCCATTATAGGAAATTCAAATTTTAGCTTAGCGGAAGAAAAAAAATATTAAATTTAAAATCAACAACTTTAAGGTTCTATTATTGTCAATTAATAAGAAAACCAATTCAGTCTTCTTACTCGTTCCAGTATTCGTCTTATAATGAAGTATAAATATATGTGTAATGATATGTGTGAATGAATCCTGAATGAGGATGGCTAATTGGGCCGAAAGCTCCTGATGTTTCTTTAATTTAAAATAAATAAGTATAGATGACTGAATTGGTTTTATTAATAATTGGAAATATTATTGTTTTGACGTTCGTAACTTAAAAAAAATTATTATTGACTAGTACTCAAACAACCCATTTTATATTTATTTTCATTTCAAACTGAAAACATGGTAGGTTTTAGGTATTTGAGTTTTCTAAAAAAAATTGAAAAAAGTGTAGTGAGAATAAAATAGTCAGTCTCATAAGGTCATAAAAGTCAGGCTGAAGGGAGATAAATACAAATCTGGAAGATTAGTTTTCTGAATAAATGAATCTAGCAATGATGATCAATACATTATGTAATTACTCTTCTCATAAAGCCCATTAAATAATTTAGTTAATTTGAATTATATTTAAATCCTTAATTTACATTATTATATAGTATTTTATTAATTAAACTCTATAATATTTTGGAATTTAACATCGTCGTGTACGGTTTATAGATTTAATTTAATCATTTAACCTATATTTCCCCTATCCCATATAACAAACTCTGAAACTGTCATTAAACTCTCAATATTATTCAACGGATTGAATAATCTTCTGTTGCTACGATTTTTCTTCAGACTAATTTCTTTTCGGTCTCAATTGCAATTAATAATGACGGGTCTGAGATTTATTCTCGTATTCTTTGCCTAGCTACGAGTATTTTTGTTCAAAGTGCGTCTATAAAATTTATATGATCAGTGAAATGAAGTGGTTCTTACTTCATATTTCCACATGTAACATGTGCCTCTTTGTTAACAATCGAGCGACGCTGGCACAATCAGTGGTTAATATAATTGATAAGACATCTATTACGAAACTCTTTCATTGATCAATATGCACTGATAGTATGAGATGATGTCACCCTACTTCACTGAGTTGCGTTAGCACTCTGGTTAAGTCTCGCCTTCTACACAAGGTAACAGAGACTCCCTGAATAGTATTATATATATATATATATATATATATATATATATATATATATTGTAGTATTTTAACGATGTCGTCAATTAATAAACAGTGCCTCAAGTTGAGGTAGCCAAAATATAGTGATTTTTGATTAAACTAATTAATTAAATGATTATCCCGCGTTGATTGCATTTTAACTTTACATGATAGGATGTTAATAATAAAATTTTATTTAATTAACAAACTCATTAATTTATTATATTCAAACTAATTCAAATAACAAATAATTATTCTATGACCTTTCTCAACATTTATTTCATAAAACAAACAAAATTTACTCTTTATCTCAGGGTGTTCTTATGGGCCTTTAAATAAAGAAAGGTATTATTCCCTTTTCAAACAATCAAATTTCTACGACGATTACACTTTTATGAAAAATTACAAATTAGTATTTACAAAATTTAACAAAAAAAATCTAACGATTTTAACTTTAATCTAACGTTCAGAATAATAATTTAAATGAGGTATAACTTACAGTTTTTTCAGGGACCTGGGAATTTAATTTTCTTTCAGCAACACACACACTCAATTTTTATTAAAAAAAACAAGCCATTCTTTCACTGAATTTACACTGCACTGTTGGATTTACGAGATTGGCGGTTTCTCGTAGATGACTTTTTCCGCCAATTATGCCAATTTTTTGGTGATAGAGATATTTCCTCCTCGGAGACTTTTAAATTATTTGGTGAAACTGGAACGCTCAGCAATCATTCTGCAGCTCTATCTGGGTAAATGCTGTACAACTTTACTTTTTAAAAGAAAATTTTTTAATACGACCACTTTCTGTCGTTTCTGCTTGCCAACTGATACGTTCTCAGCGCGTCAACCGTTTTACAATGCCTTGGCCTGATCCATTATAGTCCATTCTTGTGTGTCTTTGTGTCTGTTTGCCGGTAACAATTTAATTAAAGAAATTAAATATTAATTGCACTTTAATTATTACAATATATATATATATATATATACATAAATTTTTGTTAAATGTAATGTAAATTTATAGTAGCTATCGCCGGCTTCCACTTTTAAGAAGTCCTTAAAAAAATCTCAGACCAAAAAATTTTTTAAGTAGATATTGTTTTTCAATGTTATAAAAATACTTGTTTTACCGTAACCTTTTTTATCTATGCTTTAAAATAAACAATATTCATTTTTGTGAAGACGCTAAGTAAACTCTGGGATATAGTACTACATTTCCTTTCGAAGATCCAGTTAGGGCTTGAGCTTCTTCCACGTGGTTTCAACTCCGCAATTATTAAACTTGTCTCATTGCAAAGTCCTGTATTTGAGTTTACTAAACTGCAAATTAGTAACAATATGGCCAAAAAAAACAGACCTCACAAAAATAAAAACAGGTACAACGTTCCTTCCACCTATTTGTAGACCTTGTCAAGTACACGAACAAGAAACCGGGAAACTTTGGTGTGCTGGTATATATAGCTGCCCAAAGATGATAGGAGTCAAGTGGGTAATTAAATACCGTAGAAAGCCCAAAAGGTCGGTGTCACTTTGAATACTAAGAGCATTTCGTTTGTGAATTTTGATGTGAACCATCTCATAAATTAATCTGATGATAATTGGGTTCAACGTCAAGGATCTTAATTTGGCTCCAGTTTATATTGGGTTGTTTTACATATGCTTGTAATTAGATAACTTATAATTCGCTAAGTGTTCTTTGATACTCTTCTTTAGAGCCCATTTGGTCTGGCCAATGTAAACAGAATTGAAATTACAGCAGCTGATACAACAAAATGCGTGTTTGCAGGTTGTAAATGATCTTTGCCGTTCTTGACAAAACTCGAAAGTGAATTGGTGGATCTATAAGTAATACCAATATTACACTGGTGTAACAATTTTGAGATGTTTATGTGTAATCCCCTATAGTACGGAAAAATGATCGTAGCTTTCGCAACAATAAGAGGTTTAGCTATAGGGGTATATAAAAGATGTTTGAGTCTATTATTTTTTTTAGGGTAACAGGCTACATGAGGGTAATCCACATGGTGCCAGATCCCCTTTAATAGCATAGGAAGGAATTTGAGAGGGGGGATGCGGAAGGGTAGAGGAACGTAGCTAAGGTAGCCAAGGATTAACTAAGACGCTCGGGCTATGGTTTAAGGATCCTACCCGGCAATTCGCCTAAAAGTAAGGCAGGGAAATTCCCTAGAAAAACCTGTATCAGGTAGGTCGGGCATTTGGAACTTGTCTCACGCCGATACGATGGCAGGAGAGTGGTTAACTGTGCCTTGACCGGTTTAGGAGGCAGATGGTCGAATATTCCAATAGGAATAGCGGACAACTCTTACCGTATGACCAAGGTCTGCGACCCCGGAACATACACTGGCCGAAGTGCCTCGGCATGTGAGAACCTTAGTTCAAAAAACCAGAGAGATGTGAAGGCATCCCCAAAGGTAGCCTCCGCCCGAGCTTTCTGAGTTGAAGCTATTAGTAATGTTGAATTTAATAAAAGACTATGGATAACAACTTGCTGTGAGAATGTTGATGACGATGGTCAATGTCTAAGAATGTGACACTGACTCTTTGAGCAATGTCTACGATCTTTAGTAACCTGCTTGACTCCTTTGGACAGCTATTTATACCAGCACACCAAAGTTTCCCGATTTCTTGTTCGTGTACTTGACAAGGTCCACGAATGTGTGGAAGAAACGTTGACCTTTTTTTTATTTTTGTCAGGTCTGTTTTTTGGGCCATATTGTTTTTAATCGTAAATTTTAACAAAACTGCCACTTATTGTAAACATTCATTATGTCTTTCTTACTAATCCGAGCTTACCCGACTGTAAGCCCGAATATGCTCGAATGCCCATGAACCGCGTGAAAGAATATTTTGTCAAGCTTGTGCTAAAATTGACGAAAAATGATTAGAATGTCATCAGAACGGGTTACGAGTTTTAATTCGACCGCGTACAGCGTACACCGTTCTGAAAGAAATTACGGTTTATGGTAAAAAGTAATATATTTCTGTTATATCTATAAAATAATTTCTTCAATTTGCTAGATAGATAGATTTAGTCACCATTAGCCCTCTAAAGAGGAAATAGGATTCGTCACAAATGTACAGTAGATAAATTACATAAAAACATATAATACACAAAAACACACACAATAATTCATATCTGTTTAGATTTGTCTAGTCACTACAATCATACACACTATCTTAGGAAACACGCACACGACACTAATCACTTCCTGGTATTCATCTCCTGTTGCTAGGTATGGAGGGATGTCGTCACAGATATTTACTAAAACAGAAAGCAGAGGCAGGAAAACAGAACCAAAAGGGGAAAACTTGACAAACTATTTACATATTTATAGCATATTCGGAAATTTTGTAGGCAAAGCAGTTCAACGAATGTGAGACCGATTCAAAAATTCGTGTACGGAGTAATAAGTTTCATTTACAAGGAACGTTTTACACTCCTTCACGAATGAGTTGTAGTTGTTGATGTTCTTTACATGTTCAGGAAGGCTGTTAAATAGTGCGATACCAGAATAATGAACACTAGACTCGTAAAGACTGAGGCTGTGCTTGTCAGACCTGAGAACTGAACGAATCCTCCATGATTGTCCCCGTTACTTGCAAAACGGTTCATGTTGCGTTTAACAAATTTTAGTACTTCTAATATGTAAGCGCTAGGTAGTCAGAATATGAAGTCTTTTGAACAGAGGTCTGCAGCTTTCTCTAGCATCTGAACCTGATACAATTCTAATGGCTCGTTTTTGCAGTTTGAAAACATCCACACTACGAGAACAATTGCCCCAGTTGGCAATTACGTAACACATATGTGAATGAAAGTAGGCAAAATATACTAGTGAAGCAGTTTTGGTATCAACTTGTTGCATCAATAGTCTCAATGAGTAAAAAACAGAACTAAGTTTGCGCACGAGGCGATCAATGTGCAAGTTCCATTTTAATTTACTGTCGACCTGCAAGCCGAGGAAAGTCGCATGATCAGAGAACTTATCCGTTACGATGTTGTTGGTCTCTGTTGTAAAACGAACTAACTTAGTTTTCTGTACATTGAGCGTTAATTTTTTTGGCGGCGAAGATAGATAAGGTTATATTGTTACATGTTAAGAAACGAGCATTTTTCTTCATAGATATAAGTAGACCACCGTAGCAAATGTGTCAGTGCAACGTAACCACTAGTTTGGGTCCCCCCATTGTAAAAACCTCACACCCTACAGCGTCAAGAACAATTTCTCCCACGGAATCTCGCCAAATCGAAGAATTCCTGTGTACTGGCCGCCCACCAAAGAAGTGCCTTTTCTTTGTGGAGTTTCAGGACCGAGTTTTATGTTTCTTGGAGTTTTAATGAACGCTGGGAGCGGAGGTATTTCATTCATGGCGATTCTCAATGGTCGCGGTCTCTCGGTCAAGGGCTGTCGAGGCAGTGATTTAGGGCGAAATGTATCACCTTGGTCCTTTGTAGTCGAAGGTCGTTCGGCACACCTGACACCCCGACACTCTCCCCCGCAGCTCTTTGTCTACGTCCGTCAATGGACCTCGCTCACAAACAACCGCATCACTCTATTTGTTTCCCCGAGGAACTGAAGGGACGTGGATGGGTTCATTACTGGTTACGGACAGTTTCCTTTAAGCTTCCTACAAACCCTTCCAGGGTTTGTCTAGAACTGATCGTAGATTATGAGGCAGGTAGCGCTGGCTCTGTCCGGACAACTCTTTGATCGTAGATAATTCTATGTACTCTCATTAGCATCTCTGAATACTGTTATAAAATACCGTACTACATCAAATGCATCCATACATTTTTCTGATAACAAGACAGAATATACTCTCGATAAAAGTTATATTTTAAAATTAAGAGGACAAATTCTCTGCAATGATGGACTGGATAGAGGACAGAGTCAAATAATAAATAATACCTTAAATTAATAAAGACACAAAATGTATATATATTTATAGCTTGTTACCCGCCCTACATACCAAGATAGAACAAATAAAATAAAACAAAAGGCGAAATTTATTCGAAAAACATTACAGGTTTATCGTGTTCAATACATTCTTTCAAGTGAGAATTGTTGTGTGGAGTGGAAACGCTAATGTAAACATCACGAATTTGGATATAAACATCTGTTTTCAATTAATGAAACTGATATGATATTTGTAACAGTAAAAATATAACAACGGAAAACGTTTTATCGAAATCGGTTCATCTGTTTCCTTGTGAATAAAATACATACCATATAGGTTATGGAATATAAATTATTTTCTCTATATATGAACGACGGCAGCTTGATATTGGTCTTTTAGCATTATATCAAAGTAAAAATACATTCATCGTTTCAGTAAAAAGCGAATATAATAAATAACTTCCAGTACTCATGGCTAAAACACATTTGATAAGAAAATACGGGAGATTTTTCCAAATGCATTCTATTCGATCTTGATTTTTCCGAGCTTGGCTGTAAATACGTGTCTAAAACTGTCTGCTGTATATGCTTAAATAATTAAAAAGATTTTATTTATACTTATATGAATTACGATAAAACCTGAAACCTGAAAGTACAAATTAAAACAGGGGACGGAAGCCTCTGAGAGAATTCTCTCGCAGGTGAAACTTCCCAGAGAGATCTGGAGGAGGCTACCTTTGGGAATGCCTTCTCCTCTCTCTGGTTTTTATAACTAAGGTTCCCACAAGCCGAGGCACCTCGGTACGTTTTGAGAGGTGTATGTTTTTAGGGGTCGCAGACCCTGGGATTACGGTAAGAGTTGTTCCCTATTCTTATTGGAACAGTCGGCCAGCTGCCTCCTGAAGTGGCCGAGGCACTGAGAAGTGAATGCTGCGTTCCCAAAGAAAACCCCTCTCCCGCCTTCGGAAGGGTGTGGGACAAGTAGCCAATGCCCGACCTACCCGATGCAGGTTTTTCTAGGGCTTTGTCCTGAATCACTTTTAGGCGAATGTGGGGTAGGATCCTTAAACTATAGCCCGGGGGTCCTAGCTAATCCTTGGCTACCTTTCTCTACTCTTCCGCATCCCCCCTTTCAAATCCCTTCCTATGCTATTAAAGGGGAGTTGCCAACACGTGGATTTCCCCCATGATTATTATTTTTAATTCGCACTACCATAGAGTACATCTCCACAAACAAGCAGCCGCGAATCAGCTTTATTCATACTATCTATGTTTATTTTATAGTTGCTAGGTGACGTTTCCAGCGTGACGCTAAGTGCCAGGAACGGACGAACCAAGCCATATAATATTAAGTGTATATTTAAAACAGTCATAACCGTGAGAAAGGGCACACTAAATTTGTTGACTTTATATATACATCATATAATGTTAAGCTTTCTATATATGACTTAACATCATAAAAGTAAAGGGTATGCCTCAATATGAATTTTAATCAGAACCCAGCCTTACTAAGAATTAAATTGTTTTCAAATTAATATATTAGAACAAAGAAGCGGGTTGGGTTACTTAGTACTACATGCACATATGAATGAAAACCACATACATTACAAGTTTCACAAAGAAGCTTGGCGTGAGTGATGTTGAGTAGGTTATAAGAACTGACGTAAAGGTTACGAAGCCTATTTATACGCATATAAGTGAATAATTGATAATTCTATTAATTTTTAAATCAAAAGTTTTAATTTAACGCCTGTTTTGAATTAATATAACAATGCCTGACATTTTTCAAAACCCAGCTAATTTAATAACTTTATAATCGTTTAGTTGAGTTGGTTTGTTATATTACTTTGGAAAATACCTGAAGAAGATACAAAAGGTATCGAAATGTCGTCATAAAACAAAAAAATAAAGAATATAAGGTATTCAATTGTTTTATTAATTTTTAAGTCATTTTACTGGCTTGGTAACCATGGAAAACAATTTATACCGCGGTCATAAATGGATTTTGTGTAATTGGAGAATATTTTTGTGTGACTACAACGAAAATTGTGTAATAATAGTGGTTTTTGACTTCTAGTGAACATAATCAACAGGAATATAAGTCTTTACTACATATTTGTCATTTGTCCAGGTGTGATGTATTTCTCCATTTTTTTCCCCTGCTGTATTCGAACTGCTCGTATTTCAGGATCATATCCATCTATTTTTGCTCATCCTGGATACTACACCTACCTCTTACCTACTTGGATAGAGCAAAATTTACATGGTTCGCTCAGTAGCGATAAGGGATATACGTTGGATTGGCGTTTCCCACAGGTAGGCGCTCGCATTCCTGGCGATGTTATCACCTGTTCGTTCCCAGGCCCGTGACATACGATCCACTTCCGGGGCGTGCGGCTCCACTCCACGCCGCCCCCCGCCGCCGCTCACTCATTCAGGTGTCCCCCAGGAATGTGCCCCTCCCACGCCATTCACGACGATATTTTTTCAGGCACACCTTTGTGCCGAGGTGTTTTCCATTGACATTTTTGTACAGGTCCAGCTGGCGGAAACGGCCGTTGTTGATGCCGGAGCCCCGCGGTCTGGGCCTTGCCTGGACCTGTCCTGTCCGCCTGACTTATGGATGACCCACCTGCAAACGCGCACGTGAAATTCACGCTTTCTGCTCTTCCCATTCAAAAGCACGCGGCGGGCGCCTTCAGATATCTGCCTGACCGTCGGAGCGTATCCCCTGGTGTATGTTCCATTTCACGGCACTTAATAGCTCTTTCCATTTGCAGACGCTTAAGGCAGAAAGATTTCTTTTATTCAGAAAATTTAGCCCTTTCCGACACTAAAAATATGTGTTATTACAACCCAAAAGTGAATAACTTCTCTAATTAAATTTACTATGGGAAACTCAGAACCTTTCGGTAATCAAAAATCATAAAAAAATATAATAGGTGGGCTAGACCACAATCAAGTGAACTGAGGTATTCAGACTTCGATTTGCAATACGATTTAGTGTTCAGGATTCACGATTATACTTGTTCACAAGCAAATCATCTGCGTGTATAAGCAGGGACATTCGTGTAAATGTACTATCGTGACGCATCGCATGTCATGGTCCCGATGTGCAATTCTTCAACCTCAAAACATTTATGTTAAAATTTGGTTAATTCCGTAACGTCTCCAATTAAATATTTTCAAACCATCGTAATTGAGATAAAGCCGCGTTGTGGTTAAAAGTCCACTTCTCAATTTGGAATCTTTCTGGCGAGACTAAGAGGTACCTTTGGGGATGCATTTTCTTCTCTCCCATTGGAACTGTCGGCCAGCTGCCTCCTAAACTGGTCGAGGCACGGAAAATGAAATGCTGCGACCTCCGAACAAACATCTCTCCCGCCATCGGTAGGGCGTGGGACAAGTACCCAATGCCCGACCTACCTGATGCAGGTTTTCTACGGTTTGTCCTGCATCAATTTTAGACGAATGCCGGGTAGGATCCTTAAATTATAGTCCGGGGGACCTAAACCCTTGGATACCTTCCTCTACCACTCCACATCGTCCCTTTCTAATCCCATCCTATGCTATTAAAGGGGAGTTGCTACCTCGTGGGTTACCCTCATGTAGCCTGTTACTGTAAAAAGAATTATGAGTGTAGAGATAAGGCACGTTGCGGTTGATATTTTAATGAGGGCCAAATACACCACACAAGATTATGCAAACAGGAGGTAAATTCAGTGTTTCTGACAGTAAATGAAATACTGTTCCTGTATACAACGGCCAACTTATTTTCTGCTACTCCGCCGCTTTAGTTGTTCTTCTTCATAATTTTACCTTCCACTTCCACCAGTTATACAATGGAAAACTCGATATATGCAGTAATTGAGTCTACCTTTTAGATGGTCAATTTTTGTTCATGTGCAGTTTATTATTGTCCCAAAAGACTCGTCATTATCTCACTATCCCTTTTATTTTCTACCGTAAATTAATTTTTTTCCACTTTTTCCTATTTTAAACACAGAAAAAAAATATACGACCAATAGCAACTATGATACAACGTTGTTGCACCAGAGGGTAGACTCTTGTGTTTACCAGAATATGACGACAGATAAGCTGTTAGAAAAAGAAACATCTGAAATTATAAAATACAAATCATCTTTGTTAAAAGTATACTAATTATATAAAACGTCCCAAGTAACGGACCTGACTATAGCAGCAAGGGTTTCAGAATCGTGTGGTATTTATATCACCACTTTAATTTTGTCTGTTACGTGGATACTCTGCGTCTAATTAAAAGACACATCTATTCAAGCTCACAAAATCCTTCCTTG
The DNA here is from genome assembly GCA_037074705.1 of Zhengitettix transpicula. Classification (NCBI taxonomy): domain Eukaryota; kingdom Metazoa; phylum Arthropoda; class Insecta; order Orthoptera; family Tetrigidae; genus Zhengitettix; species Zhengitettix transpicula. The sequence goes on along the minus strand of CM073592.1, from coordinate 56,648,187 downwards.
GAATTTTACTCAATGCTTAGAACCGTTCTACATGACTTCACTTAAATAATTTCACAAGGAATATGTCTTCAAATTTTAGCTCTGGCTCGGGCGATTAATGATCAAGGCTCTCTTTCACAAGGATTTTATTACGTATGTTCCATCGACAATTTTACATCTAAATAAAAACGTCGGAAGACGTGATTGTATTAATTATTCAATTTTCAACGTAAAAAATTTCCACAAATGAAATTATACCTTTTTTATGTTATCTTTATAATTTTTCTCGTACATTTGGGACAACCTCGGTTGTATTATCGTAGACATACAAGTAAATAATCTGCAAACAGTGAACTGTAATACTAAAATTGGCAGACTTAGGTGAAACCCGGGAAGAAATTCAATTATCTGCAGCTTAGAGCTTCTTTTAAATACTCAATGCTGTGTTTTCCTTATTTTCCCGGAGGGTTAAATTTCCTTTCTTTCTTGCCGATCAAAGATCGAGTAGGGGAACTTATCAGAACAAAGTTATCTGGGATCAGGCGGTGAATGTTATTTGCTACGATTTGTAACACTGAGATCAAATTGAAGTAGCTCATATTTAAATGTATTCCTAATTAACTATGACCTTGTATTTAAAAAGTCTAAATGGAATCCGATTACACACTTTCATAGATTAAAATTATGTCTTAAGTTTTCACGATTATTTTTTGGTACTTATTATTATATTTAAGTACAAATTCTCCAAATAATATTACACTTAATTAAAACAAATTAATGGAACATAATTTTGTTAATTCATAAATATGAATTATGTCACCGCATTCATTGATTCCAAATTCGATGGGCTGGTAAACCTCAACAGAAATATCTGAAACCATTGAGTTATTTTCACTTCAGAAAAATGTATTTTTTTAATAAAACAAATTAATGGAACATAATTTTTGTTAATTCATAAATATGAATTATATCACCGCATTCATTGATTCCAAATTCGATGGGCTGGTAAACCTCAACAGAAATATCCGAAACCATTGAGTTATTTTCACTTCAGAAAAATGTATTTTTTTAATAAAACAATTGATCTTATACAGACACTTTTTATTTTTTTATCCTGACGACGTTTCGATACCTTTTTGTATCTTCGTCAGGTATTTTCCTACAGAGGAGATATTTACAAAAGATTAGATTAAATTATGATTGTACAGAGTAAACAAAGGCAAGATAAAGTACAGAGATGTCAGGTCAAACCCTCAAAACTACCCGCATGTCATTTTAGTCTAGCTTCAATCTTGTTAGCGTTAATTGAATTAAGTGCCTCGGACCCCCGTTCCAAAACTCTGTGAATTTAGTAACTTGTTTCGTTTAGTTGTGCTGGTTTACTGTGTTAATTTGGTAAGTTGTTTGTTATTTTTTTGGTGTACTTTAGCTTTATTTTCTTTGTTCAATAATACTTTAAATATAATTTTGTAAATACCTTCTCTGTAGGAAAATACCTGTCGAATATACAAAAAAGTATTGAAACGTCGTCATAAAAAAAATTGTCTTTATAAGGTCATCAATTGTTTTATTAATTAAAACATGTCAGGTATTTTTTCTTTCTACAGTATGAGGTACATTTTGTGAATTTTTAAACACGTTGAAAGTAGAGTTAAGTTAGTTGTTAATTGTTATTAAATTCAGAATTCAAAGGGTTGGTTATTCTGGAAATTTTTAAAACATCAAGTTCTTCATATACATGTCACTGATCTCTTCATCGCCATCGTAGCCAAAATTAGTTTGCAGTATGCCACAAGTCTCCTGAAGTATGGAACAATAGTCGCGATCCTTTTCTGAGTAAAAAATGTGACACATTCGTGTGGAATTCACGAAGCGACTGTAATGAAAAGTGGCCAAGTCGGAATTTGGAGAGACGCACGCTTCCCATTGTAATTGCACGCATCCTGGCACGCACCTGTCCTGTCCGCATTGACTGTACCAGGAGTCGATTAAAGAGACCTCTAGCTCGTGTGTGGCCTTTGTAATCCTTGCGGACAATGGCGGGTTCGGCACAAAGCTGCCGAGGGTGGTTCCATTCGCCAATATGGTAATCTTACGTGGGTCTCCACAAAGAGAAATGTCATAGGAAGTGGCAATCGAGACCTGCAGTCCTCGGGAATGTAAGCCCGCGGATAAAACTCGTGCTGAAAGGAAGGAAAGAAAAGACATGAAAAGCCGTGTTGAGTGTCAATAACACAAAATAGACACACGTAACAGGTGGTGTTGTGCCAGAACGTCGGACATTGAGGGTCGTGTGTCCGGTCTTCCTTATATTAAAATGTTCCTGAGAACTCCTAATGCCTATTAACAGACAATTTACGTGTCACATAACAACTGATTACCATTTATTAATATAAGTTTGCAACATCTCACTTGTATCAGTTGACTATAAAATTTTATTTTGTACATTAGAAATTATAAATCATAATTTAGTGATCAAATTGAACATAATTTGTACATTCGTAGTGTTTGGAATGGTCGAGCAAAATGTATTTAATTTCAAATGTAATAAAGGAAATTATTTCAGACTAATAACGTGTTTGTTCATTACGTGACTCCATTTCTAGCCGACAATATGGAAATTCGACAATTCATACAGAAGTAACACTTAAAGGAATATTTAATAAAACACGTATGAAGATGACTTAAAAAATATCCATGTGTATTTTCTTCATTTTTTCAATAATCTAATTCTTATAAAATACTAAAATCTTGTAGAGAAATGCTGTTATGTATAACTTATCGTTACACTAATTCTTTGTGCAGGAGAATTGATGGTGATAATTAGATTTTATTCATTTAAAATACTTAAGATGATCCATGAATGACACAAAATTATACTAAAAGTACTACGATTGTATGCGATGTCAGAATTCGTCAGAAAATGTAACAATAACAATATTCTGAAAAAAATTCAGAATCTTTGATTACTCCAACATGATAAGTGTAGGACCTCGTTTTAAATTATTTGATTGCCAAGAAATGTCATTTTAATTGTTTTTTAAATTATTCTCTAGGGAATAATTTGTTGCCTTATACTATGCACATATTTATAAATTTCATGCCATGAATTTATTTCAAATAATTAAATTAAGTTTTAACTTAAAAATCAGAATTACTTTCATAGGAAAGTTTTGGGATGTTATGATTTCTGGATACGAATACGAATCATAATAACTACAGTAGTTCTGGGTAAAACTTCATTTATCGCATATAAAAGCTTCTATTGTTGCATACTGAATCTGTGAGGTGAATTAGTCATCGTAACTCTTAAGATGACTTGATTTATTCTGGTTGGAAGCCCCAGAACATTTACAACTTCTATTATATTTTCATTTGATACACTGAACTTGATTTGAAGAAATTAAATTAACTGGAAATTTGTGGATTGATATTTATAATCAGCATAACTTTAAATTACTGAGCTACACCAAATCTGCTATGGAAATTAAGTTTATATTTCATCTGTTGACATAGAAAATGATCTGAAAATTTAATTTCGCGAAGTACAGGAATCTCATGCATTCAGGATTAGGATTGCGCGCAATATTATTACGATACGATCTGATTGACTGGCGCTTGTTTGTTTCTGCAGGTGATTGGCGCCGGACACGCCCACCTCGCGCTCTGGGGTTGCCATGGTTACGGGCTGCAGTCGCCACGCCCTGGCCACTGTCCGGCTATCTCTCGGAATCCTGTGTCCCATTCACATGCATGCCAACACAATTTTCGTTCTATGATTTACATAATTTTTATTGAAGCAGTTTTATTCATACGCTGCCAAAAAATTTTATACACAGGATCCGTTTTACATCCAACAAGTTGGCACTACACTGCAATTCCACCGAAACGTGAGATGATAATTTTTCAACCCACTTATTCAGTATTTTCATTGTAGTTGGATTACTCTGCTTCTTCACTTTCTTCAGACATTCAAAGGTTGCTGAAATACTAATAAATGCATCTGTTCATTTTTCTGACATTGTCCTCAATCTTCGTTCGTAACTCTTATAAAAATCATGGATCAAATTACATATGTAACATCAAAACTTGTGTATATACTTCCTGTAAAACTATATATTGATTAATACAAGTCGAGTTAGGAATGAGCCGTATTCACTCGAGTATAAACCGGTTGTATAACACGATATATCGTTTACTAGCCAATGTCATTACCAAACAGGTAACCTAATTCATTGTTTATAATGTAAGTACATTTTATCTTTTTGTACAGGTATACTATGTGATTATACGGTTGTATATATGAATTTGTGAGAGTATTAAATGTTAAGAAATATCTGAAGCTTATAATCACCAGTCTGACCATACTCATTATATAACTATCTCAAATGTTACTTATGGTAGGAAATTGTATATTTTTAATAAAACTGAGTTGGTTACTATCGATAAAATTAATATGTAATCCTGAAGTAAGAAACGTTTTGGTTGGCATTATTTTTATATTTTTCTATAAACTATACTTCTGTATTGCTCTACAATTTCAGCCTACACTTCAACCTTTAAATAAATTTAAAACTACCCTAACTCCACTACTGTCATGAAACTTTGAATTTAATTTGAGAAAAAATCATTTTAATTACTTACACCTTACTTTTCAGTTATTACAAAATCGTTACATGAAATACGGTGTAATATTTATTGATAAATCTGTTTAAACGTAAATTAACTATTTAAAGACGGTATATTTTATAGTCCAAATAAATGATCGTCTGTACGAACGTGATGATAAGGAAAATACTTTTTATATCTTGATGTTTTATGCAACCCGCACCACTCCTCTGTAATGCTGTATAGTTCCCTTGCTCTTGCCCTTCAATGGCAAGACCGACATTAATTTACAAGTATTTTATCATTCTGCGACTGACTGAATTTTTTAATTCAAAATATTTAATATATTTAATTCAAAATGCACGTTTAAACATACAATTATCGGTAATATTTATTTTTATATCTTTTCAAATATTTTATCCGCCGTCTATGTTTCTGCGTTCAATATTTTTATTTGAATGCTTCCTCTTTCGGGCTTTTCAATTATTTACGATTCACTCTCCTATACTTATGATTTATAAGGTTACAATATTAATTGGCTTCGCTTTTAAAAAAAATAATCCCCGTCTTATGTATGGAATTTTTTTTGTATCTGAACTTTCTTTTTTATATCACGCGGAGTAGAGCTATAACTTTTTATTTAGGAATTTCAAAATATTACTACTTTATGTTTAAAAATTCTCTGTAACATATCTTACTTTGCATGAAACTATGAAATTTAGTCATTTGAAGACACACCTAAGAGAGCTACCATGATAGTCTATTGGTTTCGTAGGGAAGGTGGTTGATATTTCTGACTAGGACAAACATATATTCTCCTTTTGTGTGAAAAAAAAATATAAATAAGATCATGAAATTTACTTAGTTTAGTCTACCATACTAGAAAACTTTAGTTACCTTCACTGTATTTCGATTCCAGGCGGAAATTTTAGCTTTATTTTGATTTCCATTAATTTTTATAATTTATGGCTGTCGTATTTTAAAATACGGGATCGTGAGAGCTCTATAATTTGTTAAATAATTAGAATTGTGAAATACCAAGTTTGAAATAGCTTGATTGTCTATTTTAGAGGATTTGGTTGCTGTTCCAACTTGACGTGTACCTCCATCGCTGAAATGTGGCAATGCAGGTGCAGGGAGCGAGCGTCGGCCTCTGCTATTGATTTAAAGCCGGTCGGCGCCTGCTCGTACAGTATCGGCGTATTTTATTTATCTGTCGATGGGGTTATTAATTGGCCGGCCATAACTCAGCGGCGGCCCGAACCAGCTGCGACCAACTCCATTGCTAATGCTGCGGAATAGCCGTACCCCGTGATTTACTCTCAACCCCATACATTAAACCTTCCCACTCGCCCCCATCCCCGCAATCCCAGGCGTCGACAAATGGATAATAGTTTTCCAACGCATAACAATAATTCTTCTTCGTGAAATGAACTCCAATTTTTAAAACACTTTGCACACCGTCCGTGTAGGGATGAGGGCGACGCGAGTGCGAATGGGGTGGTGGGTGGAGGCTGGCGGCGGATGAGTTTTGTGTGTTCAGATAATGACTTATACTCGCTTGATTTATGCGTTCAGAACACGGCTTCATTTGCCATTTACAGAGGCCAGAACAACAGCGCCTCCTCTCTCGCCCATCCTCCACGAGCACCCGACGCAACGAGAGAAAAAAAACCACGCTGGCCGTATAAATTTGGTCGGAATTTATATAATTAAAGGCTAATTAATGAGTACATGTAGTAAACAGCATAAAATAGGAGTGGAGAAGTAAGTCACAATAAAAACAAGGGCGATGAATTATCCGAAATAGAATGTATAGCCGTCGGGCTAATAAATGTGCACTGGAATTACAGAGAGCTGTGGGCCATTGTGCGCATACGTGGCCCCGGGCACAGTATTTAATTCCAGTTACCGATGCACTGAATTGGAATTATCTCGGCCAATTTATGGCCTCCGCCGGGACTTTGATATTTGTTTCGCGTTGTATTGCTTTGGAATATCGGCCAATTTTTTTATTATTTTATTTCGCTGGAAGTCTGTGGTTGCGATGACAATTTTGAAGGCGGGTGATTGGTGTATTTAGCGCGACGTGATCAGCCAAAAATCTGGAACGCGATATATTTGCGTGAGAGAAATTTTTGACTGCAGTTTATCAGTCAGAATCTCCGTGGAGGGGGAGTATTGCTTTGCAGGACATTCCCAACTCTGTGAATAGCCGTGGTTGATTCCACGTTCATTCAAATTACCCTCATACTAGTTCTATAGTAGGTGCAATATGTTGCAGTACTTTGATAAATTCTTTTCTTTCGCAATATATTGCTTTTCAGCGATTCAATTCATTTTGGCAAGCAAACTGTAGTAATATTAAAGTATTTTTAACAATAATAATTTGTTAATAGGATTTTAGTCCAAATGTTTAAATTAATGGATTTTTTAAATATTGAGAAATAAAATTATTTAAAGGACACTAACTTAATGTACCGAAAAATTAAGATACGAAACTGAAATAACATAAAACACATTATCAAGTTAAGGTATCAAGATTAGAGTATTTTACTTTGATATATCAAGTTACGAAAATTATGTTATTCCATAGGGGAACATCGGCTTATAGATTCTCTCGGTTTCAGCAGGATAGATAATTGTAGAATAGAACCTTCCCTTATTCTCCTTGTATGCCAGTATTTTACTCGCTTGTAACACTGCTTCTTCCTATACACACACAAACATACTTCAAATAATAACAAACGTGTTTCACATCTGACTATGAACGTTTAAAATATTCTAAGCAATCTCTAATTTTATTTGTAATGATTATCAGCTTCGATCATCGATGTCTTTGAACGACAATTTTTTATTCATATTAATTTGATTCATTATTAATTTTTTTATGCTTGTAGTCACTTTTATAAAATTAAATAAAACTTCTGTTGTATTCTGCTTGAGTAATATTTATGTAACTATATTATTATTAATTATAAATAATACATTCGTCTTGTAGATTGTATTAATTAATTACGTTTTACTTCAATGTTTTATGATTGTCTTAAATAATGTTCCTATTGTTTACAGAGAAAATATTCTGGCAAGCAAACGAGATCTTGGGGGTTAAAGGTAAATATATTTTAAACTATTCTTTAAGTTTTTGGACAGTTGTACAATATATTATTAAACTACTCAATTACTGTTGGTCTAAAATATTCCCAGATTATAACAATATCGTGCATCCGTCCGTATGGAAATATCACCCAATTTATTGTATAAAGTAATTAACAGTTTTCAACAACAAAATATAAGCCACGAGAGGAACTGTTCCTGTCTACTGTTTATAGATACAGCATGATCAAATATGATGTTAAACATTACCCTTAATATGTGCCTGATTTTCTGTATGATCCAAAAACGAACAGAAAAATAATCTGGGTGATATTTGAAATAATTTACATAAAATATTATATATAACTTATAATGTAGTATGTTTCTTTCTTTAACTCTTATTACTAATATTTTATTGGCTTATGTAGAGTGAAAACAAGACGTACTACATAAAATAATCAGTAATTTGAGAGTTAAATATTAATATCGCTATTTAAGACCGTATATAAACTTCAGCCATCTTTGAATTACGTAACTTTTGGCTATCATTTTGATAAGTTCGAGTATAGTTCATGGTTTTTGTCTCTCTCGAAATTGATCAGAACAGTCTTTCTTGATCGTGTCTGTGGCAAGCCATGCGTCAGAATAGTACATTAACAAGAAGATATATGCACTATATAATTAAAGAAACAAAGGTAGGAAGTTGAAATTAAACCAAAATTATTTATAAGACAACAATGATTATTTATTTGACAATTTTGAATTTCGTTGAATTTACATTTTATATTTTTTAAGTAAATGCCTCGGCTGTTATGAGAATCTAATTTTCAGGGCAGCTGATAGGGACTCTAATAAAGACAGTAATTTGCAATTTTTATTAAGTTCCAGAAGAAAAAATTAAATTAACTTTACAATAACAAAATTTTATACAAATTACAAAAACTATATAAATCTGAAAAGTTATAGAAATCTGGTGGTGAACATTATTTACGTAAAGGTTCACAAAAGAAAGTTTTTTTATATACTATTTATTTAGTGCTGCTCTTGTTTGTTCAAACTTGATTATTTAATTTTTTATAGAACAATAATTTCATTCACAGACCATAGCACTGATTTTATTATCGTCTCACTTTCCAACACTTACGGCGCCTTTCTACTTTGCTGTCGTACGTATTATCACATTCATATTTGCTGTAGAAAATCCTTAATAAAAAAACATGATGACATTCAGCCCATACTTTGTGAATTCGATCACCACAGGCTTTCGCCATGCTCCCAGGACACACACGACTGACTATTTCTCACAACTGACTGTGCTGTACGTCTCCAAACACACACACACACACTCTGCTCTATGACTAAGTGACTGTCGACGCTTAATTTCTGAGCGTCATGTATTCCTTTTCGACAATACATCGGGGCAACCATTATCGTCTCTGCTGTTCCTTACAATGCTCTGGACTCAAAGTTACGCCGCCAGTAATTAAAAAAACAATTTATTATAAACATGTCATTATACATTTGTAATCTCTACAATACATACGTACATATATATATATATATATATATGGATATTTCAACGGTAATATCGTACATATAAATATAATCCAATACAGGTGGTTCGCCAAAGATATTTCTGATTGAGTACTAGCGGGTTGTTCTCTATAATACGTTGTACCGACTGAAACACACTGGACGATATATATATGTATGTAGATCGATGTCTAAACCAAATTTATGCTCCGATGTTTAAGCCTTCACTTAAAACTAATTTTTCTTACTTTTATTTTCATTCATATGCTGATGCAGGTTAGAGTTAAATTACTGTTTATCTTGAAAAATGTATGGGTTACGCCATAGTAATTATGAAACTTGCAGATCTCAATACATTAAAAACTCTCTAGTCCTCATTCTGACCTAGTCTTTCCTGATATTAAAACTGCAAGAAACCTTGAAAGTATTTGTAGTGCCGTTTCTTTTCGTACAAGAATTGTAGGCAATGTTTTTTTTTATATTTTGCAATACAAATGCTGCCAACTGTTTCCGTAATTATTCAAGTAAAAGTTTCATCTATTTGCTTTGGTCTGAATTTAATTGCATGTAACAAGAGTAAGGAACAAGAAAGAAGTGTCGAGTAACTTCGGAGATGTCCTTTTCCAATTAAAGAGGCAGCTGAGCCCGGACGGAAATAGATCCGTTGACAAGATGACCAGCAAGCACTTTGCGACGCCAAACGGGGCCAATCAGGGGAACAGCGTCCATTGTCGCGGACTTAGCGTCTACAATGGCCGGGAACTATTTCCGTCAATCCTCGTCTTGAAAGGCTACCTCATGAATACCAAGATGGACCCGACAAAGGCGCCGGATTACCTGGCTCATAATCCACTGGCCTACAAAGACGCCCTCCGCCAATTACTTTCTTTATTTTACGGCGCGGCGGGCCCCATTGACGTGACGTTTCCTGCTGGCTCGCTCCGCGGATAAGCCATTACGGCGAGCAGCGGGGAAAAGAAATAACAAACATGGCGGAAAAACTCCACTTCTCGTAACTGCCGTCTTCAATAGCGCTAACGGTAATGGCTTGCCCAGTAATTACGACGGAGTGCGTCTCTCGTTCTCGCTCGGGCGCCGATTTGTTGTTCTGGAGGCGAGTGACGCGTACAATATGGCACTCGGCGAAATGCGCCAACCTGTCGCTACCGCTCCACGACCGGGGTTAATCATTTAATGACATCCTACATCATACAGAAAATTTCTCTTGCTGATTTTAAAAAAAAATAGGTCACCTCATTTCAGAGTGCGTATTTGCAATATACCGGAATTGGCTCCATACACCACAATCAATTTTTAAAGAGCGAGAAGCAAGTCATAAACAAAAAGATTCTTCGATATGAGTTTCATAGCTATAAAATGTACGATTCAAGGTTCATTGGTTCTCAAAAAATGATTATTTGTGGTCAGTATTGCAGTTAATTATGTATTTATGAGCCTCAATCTTGCCGAATATTTAATAATCCGTTTTTATAATTATATTTATTAAATAATATTTGAGTGTTTTATATAGTTGTGTGTATGAATAAAGCCTTAAAATCTGATAATACTTTTATTTATTTATATTGAAAGCTTCTGACTCCTTTATTATCGTTCTGCAAATCATAATTACCTATGTAAAACAGCATGAGTTATACAAGCAGTGGATAACTTGATCAGAATCTCCATCTTGTTATATTGTATAATTCATTAATATATAATATTATTATATGTGATATGATTAAGACAGTCATAAGCTTTCAGCCCGAAGAAATAAAAATACTATCGAAAACATTTTAATGATTTTATTCCTTAGTAGATTTATTTATTCCGCAGAGAAAACTCGTACTATCTTAATAATTTTCAATTATACTTAAAGTGAATTCACGCCTTAATACAACTTTGTTATTTTTGTAGCTCTAAATCACTTCCCCTCACGCTACTCACAATGTTTCTGAAAAATTAATTTACTAACAATTAAAATCAGAAAAGGGAAGATTTAACTAAATGTTTTCTTACAGTCCTATAATTTTACTCAACGAAAATCATGTTTCTCTAGAATGTTAGTTTTTTTTATATAAAGGTTTGTGATTTACTGTTCACACTCCTTTACTAACCTGGTGAATTTTACGTGCTACAAATAAGACGAAAATAATTTCAAAAACTATGTAAACCGTTAAATGTAACATTTAATTTACATCTTAATGATTATCGACTAAAATCTATTTTTGTACTGAATACTGCTGTCGAAATAAGCCTGTTAAAAGTCAGCAGTCCTGCTATTTCTACCTGCTAACATCAATCACACACGCAATATTCATGAAGGATTCGTATCATCTGCTGCTCGTTTTTTTCAATCGTCATATTTTGGCAGATCTAATTATGCTATCGTATTTGACGAACCGGGTTGTCCGAAGTGAGTGATGCCATCTTTATTGGCAGTTAGATTTAGAGCATTCATAATTTGAGCCTTGATAACTCTGCGTCCACAGTTATTTATAGCTGGCTCATAAATATTTCGCTGCAATTCCGCAAACGACCGACTGCAATAATGATGTTACACGATTTGGTTAATATGGTCGACAGAATGAGCATGGACAATGTGCTGAACGCTCAGAGAGCAAAATAATGGACAAATTTGTATTCTCTGCGATTAAAATAAACGCCCTGTATCGAATCTCTGCTACGATGAAAACGGTTACCTTTAAACGTATTTTCATTTATTGTTTATAGCGATTTGCTCCGTATGACTTCGCAATGTTGTCTTCAGTTGATTAATGAACCGACTTTTTCTTAAATAAAAACGGCAAAAGTTTATTACTGTAAATTAATTTGATTTGTTGTTATTCGAACATATCCTTGTTTCAATACGAGTCTAGGACCGCTTTAGTCCCAATTTCCAAAATTTGGTCAATAATATCTGGTAAGACTGAGGAGAAATGGCACACTGGTTAAACGATCCTTTGAATTCTGAAGAATGTATGGATAAAACTGACGGGAAGAGCAGTCCTTAAAATTTGCACTAAGTTAGCAGAATAGATTCGCTCTAGAATTTATTTACCCGCTATTAATCATCCAGGAAATCAACCGGTCGTCTAGATTCCCTAAAAATATCTCTTCAGCTATTAATATGCCTTCAAGGTAACGAATATTGTATATAATTCTCATAAATTATATTTATACGGCAGTACCTCAATTATGTAATCGTTACGTTTTTCATAGCAAATTGCTAAAACGACAATAAGCATCGGATCACAAATTATTGGAGAAACGAGACGGGATTATTCTTTCATTTATAATCGCTATTGTAAACAATTACCGAGACATTATGTTCGAAATAGATTATATGACGAAGTTAAATAATAGATCAACAAAATATATTATTTTAATTCTAACGATTTAGGTATTGGAGTAGAAATGTTTGGTAAAATTCAAAATATTATCCTTACTGTTGTCATTATTATCCTCCAGAAATTTTGACAACATTCCGGGTAGTAGTGAACTGAACAATGTATGTAGTTGATAACTGTCCTTTGGAGTGTACTGATCAATAAAGGAAAAAAATATTACTATGTACTTTTCACCACGGTGTTACCTAAAAGAAAAATAATGCAATAATGAAATAAAGACTTAATTAACGAAAATCAAAAAGTTTACAAGGAACAGTAAAACTGTTGGTCCAACGTTCGGTTTTAATAGAATCAATTAGTACATATTTTTAGGTCTCAATTTTAAACTTATATCTATATCAAACAGAACCATTAAGTTAAATACAATATTAACAACCTTAAAATCCAACAATATTAATCAAAGATTATCAAAATATTCAGTGAGCTAGTTTAAAAGCACGTTTCGTCTGTTCAATATAACCCTGTGAACATTTCTTGTAATTACGTAAACTACTTTACCATTAAGCTATTTATCCAGTGTTTTTTGATAGCCAAAATTAGGGTCCATTAACGTCAGCTCCGTGATGGAAAAGATATTCCATGCAGCGTTGAAAGCCAAAGAATAATGTATTAGTAAACATTACATTTTTTGTCCATAACACTGATTTAGTAGTCCTACCAGGCATTTCGAAGTATTTTTTAGTACCTTCAACAGCCTTTCTGGGTTGTATTTTAAAACAATTTTCATAGTCGTACGTATAAAACGTATGATCCAATTTTTACGCTTCAAACTTATCTCCAGATTCTTGAATTGAAAAATCTAAAAACTCTTGATCAATTCACAGATAAAATCCGTTTTTCATTTGAGGTCCTAAAATTTGGCTATGTAAGAATTGTGATTTGTAAATTTTGGGTGAGACTGCAACAGGTCTAAAGGATGTAGGAATTTTGCAGTTGACGATTCAAGGCTCGGTCGACATTTTTCCATCCTGTTGCTTTAATTCAATTTAATCATGGTCTTTACCGCTTGTAGCTTGTGAAAGCTTTGACTCTACATTCTTGAATATAAATTTGCTAATACAGTTGTGACACACAAGATTGTCAGCGATAAATTTATGTGATAAATCGATAATTACAATTTTATGCAATTTCGTCATGATGATGGAATACTAAGATTAAATGAAGTACGACAGAGAGGTAATGAGTTTTTGAAGGCTTTTATTTTGCAAAAGCTCCAACCACTTTCTGCCCTCAGACAACATAAGTTTTCAGTGGGGAAATCAATTTTGTCTCATAAATGACTCTGCTCATGTTGGGAGAAATTAGTTGCAAGTTATGTCAAACACAGGCTATTCATTAGACTTTCAGTTTCTCACTTGGAAGGCTCGTTTCAGCTCCTCGGTCTTCGCCTAGCAAAAGGATACAGTCCCTTCGATTTCAGAATCCGTGAAGTTTTGAGGAACTCAAGCAGTTGAGCCAAGGTTGGTCCTCAGAAGAAAACATGAGATAATTCGATGACGCAATTTGGCTACGAACTCATCTTTGTTATATCTAAATGGTTTCTCTTTAGGTTCCTGGAAAGAGGAAGTTTACCTGTAGCATAAAAGCAGACGTTTTGAAGCGTACCCTCGTGCGAGGTCTGAGGGTCGCCAGGAATGCTGCAGCGTCGCGTCGTGGCTCTGCTAATTGGGCTCTCAACGCCTGCAAATTGAGTCGCAGCGGTCCTCGACGTGTTAATTACAAGGTCACAACCCGCGGCTCTGGAACATGTCACCTGTGGCACCAAAATTGTGGAAAACGAAATTTGCAGACCTCTTTTCAACTTCATTCGCCCGAGACAAATGGGAACATAGCGAAATTCAACGCGTGTGATAAATACATTCACTCTAATTACTAGTCGCAAACTAAATTAGAAAAATAATCCTAAGAAAGCATAAATATCCAGAAATATCCGGTTTACCTTAAAAGTATGATTCACTTTGTTGTTGCGAAATGTATGCAACCCGATTTTTTCGTCTTCGATTAATATGAATAATTCTCTGCTCAACAGAGGATCGCGAATAATAGAAATATAGTTAAGTATATTCCTACTTTTAAATATAATCATTAATATATTTTCTTATTGATTAATAAATGTGATATTTCTAACACGTATTTTCTAATAATTTTTTTTTGGGTGTAGACAGGCTATGTATAGAGTAATCCACATAGTGGCAAATCCCCTCTTATAGCATAGGAAAGGGATTTGAAAGGGGGGATGCGGAAGGGTGGAGGAAGGTAGCCAAGGGTTACTAGGGCCCCCGGGCTATAGTTTAAGGATCCTACCCGGCATTCGCCTAAAAGTAATGGAGGACAAACCCTATAAAAAACCTGCATCAGGTAGGTCGGGCATTTGGTACTTGTCGCACGCCCTTCCGATGGCGGGAGAGGGGTTTGCGGTGGGGTCGCAGCTCACCCCTCGCCATGCCTTGGCCAGTTTAGGAGGCAGCTGGCCGACTATTCTAATAGGAATAGCGGACAACTCTTACCGTATGCCCAAGGTCTGCGACCCCGGAACATACACCTCTTAAAACAGACCGAGGTGCCTCGGCATATGGGAACCTTAGTTAAAAAAAAACAGAGAGATGTCTGTTTTTAAATTATTACTGAAACTGTTTTTT
Source organism: Zhengitettix transpicula (assembly GCA_037074705.1). Lineage (NCBI taxonomy): Eukaryota > Metazoa > Arthropoda > Insecta > Orthoptera > Tetrigidae > Zhengitettix > Zhengitettix transpicula. The sequence goes on along the minus strand of CM073592.1, from coordinate 56,632,925 downwards.
TTTTTCGTAATACGTGCTTATCTAACAACTGAATAAAATAACTAATATATGCATTTACATCTATTACACATAAACTTGGGTATAGTGAATAAAATTAGTCGTAACGTTTATAAAAAGTTGCAGCCGTCGTGTTGGAACATTTAATTTTGGACAAACTGCATTAGTCACATTGACGGCGCATATAGTTTTATAACATTGCGGATCGTATCATGTTGACGGGAAAATCTAATAACCGTTGCAATAACACTAACTACAAAGGACGATAAATCTTTGCGCACGCTGTAGTTTTGAAGAGGAAGCCGCTAAATACTTTACGAAAACTGTTGTGATTTTGCGAGGCAAACAGAAATAGAGAGTAAGAAGCAGACAGGGCATATCGGCGGCAGAATAGTAAACCAGCGAGTCTGTTACACAACACCATTCGTTCGTATATAATTTTTGTTTGTGTCTGGCTCTCACACTCTGGTTTTATTTTCCGAGAGTTAATGTGATCTTGTTGGGAATTCAAGTAATATATTATTTCACCCTCAGTCTTTCGGTGCTAGTCAAAGGAGTCCGATAATTCCATACTGTTATACTTTTTTAAAAAAATTGTGGAGAAAATTATTGGGGGAAAAAGATCAGCCAAGGCACTATCTGTAAAATATTATCCATACTTAAGGAATATATATATGGAGCTAAGTTTTGTGGTAGGAGCTTCTAAACGGAATAAACCTCGTTTCGTCATTAGAGAAATATTTAAAATCCTTTCTCCTTGGCGCTAGAATCCATTGAGGACCGTGGCTTACCGAGTCGACTGCCAGAATCTCATTTTACATTACATATTCTGGATTTTGTCAGTATGTTGATTCTCCTTTAGTCTTTAGTTTAAAAATATAAATGGAAAATTAAAATTTTGTAATTTAGACACTCATGGGTCGCATATAATTGACGTCCCACTGGTGGAGCTAGATGATGAAAATTGAGGTTCAGAAAATATACAAAAGTTAAGGGGTGAGGAATTTTGTTTTCTTTATAGTTTATGTACTAATCACATATTAATTAAATATTTTATTAAATAAATTTGACTTTTGGTGTAGTTTATTTGAAATACGTGTATATTTTTGTCTGTCAAGGGTTGCCCATCGGTTTCGTGACTAAAATTTAGCGGTCAGTTATCTTATAAGAGAACTGAGATGGAAATGCGTATTTGGCCACTAAGAAGAGACGCAATTGCACGCACGTCAGCACAGTGGAAAGCATGGACGAGAGCCCTGCTGTTTCAGCAACGGCGCGCACTACCAGCCTAATTAAGCCACGCGAGTACTGCAGTCCGCGGATTAAAAGTCATCATGCAAATGTTAGGGGCGCCAGAAAATTGCTCGCTCCCTTAAAAGCCGTGCTGGCTCGCGAGGGAAAGGGATTGGGGGGAGGGAAGGGGAGGAGGGGTAGGTTCTTTTCATTCGCGTTCGTTTTCGCCCTCGTGGCTCCGTCTGCAACAGCACATTCTTGTACGTGTCCTCGTGCGTGGAGCTGCACATGTTCAAAGCACAACCAGCCTCTATTTTATTTTTCTAGATTTCCGTAGAGAATAAACTGTCCGCAGAACGAGCGCCGCGTTTTAATGCGATTGCTGTGCCAAATTATCAAAGTGGAAATGAAACAGTTGGAATGACTGCCACAGATATATTTTATCTTCATTACTCTCGAAAATGTTATTTTAGTCTGCCTGAACAGAAAACTTCGAGCAGTTTCGAGGAGGTAAAGACGCACAATAAAGTAGCAAATGCTTTATGACATTCTTTGTCCCGCTCTTGAAAATTCAGAGATAACTTTGTGACTATTATGTCACTGTCCGCTACCTAGTATTTATCGATACTCGGTCGAGCTAGACGTTTATGGACCATTCGTTAGAACATTAATTTTTTAACATGAATATTAATAATAAAAAGGATAGCCAAATACAGACAAAGCCCCTGGAGCGACACAACTGCACTCGTCAGTTGAGAAAACTAGAAAGGTTTTCAGTTCACCTGAAGAAAGGGACAAGGATCGTCTGTATTTGGCTCCCTTTCTTATTATTAATTTTCAATCACTCGTAATTTTTTACATTTTAACATGAATATGTTCTTAGCCTGGCGTCAGTCAAAAAAACCAGTCACGTCATCCTCTCTCTAAAAAATATCTGCGGAGAGTAGGGGATATTTTTAGGGGGAAGTTGCAGGATATGTTAAGGACATGAACTTCCTCAAGTACGTCTAAGTATATATGTTCCTCAAATAAAAGCATCTTCCTAACACAGAAAATTACGTAATACGCCGTTCGAGCTCGCTCCCTGGAAATGGTTTTGACGCGTGCACAGCATATTCATTACCCCGAAATCGTTCATTACATACCAACTACATGCATATTCGTAGCTCTGAATAAGTCTGAAATGCTAAAAAAAATACTAATTATTAGAACTTAATCAATAAAGTCTTTCCATTTTTTAGTAACTCTACATAACTTTTCGGATTTTCGAGTTTACTTTATGAACTGATAAACCACCCTGATCAACGCAGGATGAGACTGAATATCTATCGATTAACATACATCCTTAGAGAATGATTACGGTTTAAAATGGCGTAAATACTGACGACTCACCGCGTAGTGAAGAAAAAAAAACCATGCCACCGAGAAAGAGTAAATGCTGTTCGAATTTTTTTATTTATTTCTTGTTTATTGTGCTGTTTTAGAACTGCACAGGTTTCTCTATCTTATTTATAACCAGGAACTTCTACATACAAATTTTTAACCTAAAAGTAAGAAATACGTATGCGTATCAGTCGTTTGCGTGATTTAAATTCAATGAAGTGTCAATTATATTATTTATTCAAAGACAATGCACCTACTGAAAATATAAAAAAGTCTGTATTAGATGAAAATTAACAAAAATATAATAAAGTAGCCAATAAACAGACAAAAATAGGTGATAAATTAAACACCACACAACGTTTATACAAACCTTGTTCCTTTCTGTACGTGACAAAAAATCGATCATAAGAGCTCTGACGAAAGCAACAAGTCTTGCAGGAACATTGTATGGTATTTAATACGTCACTTAATTTTTTTATTTATCGGCTATTTTATTATCCTAACAATACAGTTGTTTTCAAACGATCAAAACGTATCTCAATTGAGTTTTGAAATTTGTTGACGATTCCATTGTGTAATACATAGGAAGAAAGGACGAGAAAAGGTAGAAAAATAATGGAAAACTGTAGACATACAAGGAGAAAAGAGAAACAAAAAAGGCAGAACAGAACAAAACAGATAGGATTTTTCAGCGACGAAGTAAAAAATCGTCCTGTCAAAGAAGAGAATAACAAGTCAGTAAAGTTAGAGATTACTCTAACATATCTAACAGCATAGAAACTCTGATCGTCATCAGAGAGAGATTATTTTCACCTTCACTCTGGCAATACAAAAAATACTTATAACAACGATTCAAATGTGTTTTGAAGTTTCTTTTACACGCCCTTAAATCACAGTAATGACTTGAAAATACAATAATATATATAGCCTATGTTGAGCCGAGGCACCTCGGCCTGTTTTGAGAGGTGTATGTTCCGGGGTCGCTGACCTTGGGCATGCGATAAGAGTTGTCCGCTATTCATTTTGGAATAGTCGGCCAGCTGCCTCCTAAATTGTCGAGGCACGGAGATGGGAATTTTGCGTCCCCACAGAAAACCGCTCTCCCGGCATCGAAATGGCGTGGGACAAGTACCAAGCAGCCGTCCGTCCTAATGCAGTTTTTGTAGGGTTTTCCCTGAATCACTTTTAGGCGAATTGCCGGGTAGGATCCTTAAACTATAGCCCGGGGGCCATAGTTATCCCTTTTCTACCTTCCTCTACCTTTTCGCATCCCCGATTTCAGTCCCTTTCCTGTGCTATGAGAGGGGAGTTGCCACTATGTGGATTACCCTATATATATAGCCTATCTACACTTTCTTCTTCTTTCTTTTCTTATTCATTAAGAAAGTGAGATTGAACTACCTGATTAAGCGTTTCTCTAGATTTACATGCATCTGATTTAGGCGAGTAAGAACACTATAGGCAGGGGCCCTCGTTAGCCTTTGGCTACCCTGTTCTCCTTTCGCATCCCCCTTTCTAACACTTCCTATTCTGGTGGATGGTCGTCAAGGGGCCTATTAGTGTTAGAAAAAATTTCAAATTTCCAAAAATCAAAATTTAATATTCAACGGTATTCTGGTTTTGAGTTTATCCGTTCAAACATAGCGATAAACACATTATCGTTTGATCTTATATTATCATAGTTTATTTCTCTTAGATTTTGTTCATTCATTGAAAGTAAACTTTTATATATTGCTTTGCATACGACCCAATTTTAATATTTTGTGTATAATTTATTTAAAGATATAAAGGCACTATTCTTTAAATAAGAAAAATATTTGTTTTTATTGCATGTCTGTCAGATATGTTGATCCTCTACCTAGTAACGAAAAGCAGAAAAAAGTGAGTAGCCTATACTCTCGTTTAAAAGCTATCTTCGAAATGACAATTTGGAATATTTGTTTCGGCGGAGGTGGTATTTGGATGCGGATTCGGCTTGTGTTTGCGGATGCGTTTAGGATTTTTGCTGTGAGGAGCGGGGACCCTAATTCTCGCCGACGGCTCGGCGGGCCGGCGGAGAGAGGTGGCATTGTTCGGGCCGAGTGGCTTTTGTTCCCACACCCCTTGCTAATTCCCCCCCTCGTGAGTGCCTCGATAAGTAAGAGTTGCAGCCCCCTCACTTGCCGCGCAGCAATTGCGTAATTAAACAAGTCGGCGTCCTGATAACGCTGCGGTGATTTGGCGGCCTCTCGGGGGCTGATAACTGCCAAATCCGTCTCATTCGTTCAACACCGTTATCGTTAAATTATTTACACAACTGCGTTGGACCAAGAGCAACACCGGTTTGCCTTCACCCGCATTCATGTTGAAACACAGAACTGGTTGCATGTCTTCAGTTTCGATTTCATTCTTTCTTAACCACAATAAAGAAATGGACATTGGATCTTCCGAAGAAATCATACATATGTACCACTGTGATCAAAAAGTAAGGTGAAATTGTCATTTAAAACTCCCGGGTATTAGGAAGGCAGGTAATTTTTTTTACTAGGTTGGTAGGACTGTCTATAATATTTGCCAAGCGTCTGTATGTTAAAAGGTTTAATTATCTCCGAGCAACACGTGTTTTGTAAACAACCAAAAGTGAATTTTTCGATTTTTGCAATTTGGGTGATTTTGTTGAGCAAAGAACTTGCATCAAATTTTGTTTGCGGAACGAATATTCTTGTGCGGACACGTTAAAATGTTGCGGAAGGCCTTTGGTGATCAAATTATGGCACAAGAAAACGTTTATAAGTGGTACAACGAGTTCAAAGAGGGCCGAGAACGCGTTGAAGACGAACCGCACTCTGGACGACCATCAACGTCTACCGACGAGGGCCACGTCCAAAAAATCAAAGATTTTGTGCTTGAAAATCATCGTTGGCAATTAGAGATCTCGCTGATAGTGTTGGAATATCATTTGGCTCGGCCCAAACCATTTTGAAGAATGTTTTGTGTCTCAAACGCGTCAAGTCTCGATTGGGGCCAAAATCGCTCATTTTTTTTTGGAAAAAAAGCGTCGTGTTAATGTGTGTGAAACTTTGCTGTCTGACTATCAGGACCACTTGAAATGCATCATGATTGGAGACGAGACTTGGATTTACGCATACGACCTTGAAACCACCGACAAATCCAGCGAATATCGTGCAAAAGGTGAAGCAAGACCGAAAATCAAGGTCATGTTGACAGTTTTCTTTGATTATTGTGGTGTGGTGCACTATGAAATCCTTCCGCCGGGCCAAACTGTCAACAAAGAATATTATTTGAGCGTTATGCGTCGTTTGCGTGAAGCTATTCGTCTGAAACGGCCGTAATTATGGGCGAACAACTCTTGGTTCCTTCATCACGATAATGCACCATGTCATACTGCATTGGTTCTTCGCGACTTTTTTGCCAAAAACTCGACTGATATCGTTCCGCAACCACCGTATTCGCCTGATTTGGCTCCGTGCGACTTCTGGCTATTCAGCAAACTCAAAAGGCCAATGCGGGGACGCCGTTTTGACACGATTGAGAAGATAAAAACCGAATCGAAGAAGGTCTTGAAGGCTATACCGGAAAACGACTATTCCGACTGTTTCAAGGACTGGAAAAAGCGTTGGAAAAAGTGCGTTTTATCGGACGGGGTTTACTTTGAAGGTGATGAAATTGATTTGGAAGAATAAATAAAGAATTTATAAATAAATTCACCTTACTTTTATGTTCACAGTGGTACATACTATATACATTCTATGACTTAACTCAATAAAAGATTAAAATCTCCCGCTGTTAACACTTAATTGAGAATTTTGTAGTGAAACATTTTTTGGAGTCATATTTGTTGAATAAAGTCATGATAGATCTTGCCTGAGCTAAATATGCCTATGAATATATTATTGTATTTGATCTCTCACGATTATACTCGGGGCTGTTACACGTGGTCGATCAGAGATTATACATTTAGTCCCATATTATCATCTAGGTACGGGACTAAACGTCTACGGTTTTCATACACGTTGTGGAGGACCAGGGACTATAAAGTGTTTATAAAGCAAAGAACGTATTGTAGAGTCTCTAGATTACGAAAAATATTTTCAATTAATTGAAAACTATATTACTCCGTCCTTAATGTAGGTCTAGCAGTATTGTAAAGCATTTTACTATGAATATGTTTTTGTCCTGGCATCAATCGAGGAAAAATCCGGCACGTTTCACGAAACCGTTACACTCTCGACGCGACGTCCTTTGAGAAGAGTGGGAACTTTTACGAACGCGGCGCGACTTCTATCGGAGAGAATGTATACTGCTTCAACCATATATTTTTTAAAGTGAAACGTTTTCATAGCACAAGCCTTTGCGCCTTAATTCAAAAGAAGCCTTTCCGTCTCTGATTGCGGTTTCGTTAAAATTTCAAAATCATACTTCTTTGTATTCGTAAATATTCGCGATTTGAACTCAATTTTCATTCAATAAGGTTTTTTGTCTTTCTCGGAAATATTACTAGAAGACGATGGCAGTGAACGTCATCGAAACGTCGCAAATACAATTGTTTACTCGGTTAGAAGCCCGAGAACACTTTATTCAAGGTTTTCTTATATATACTTTTGAAGTAGGCTAGTGACCAGTTTCCCCCGGCTCCCTTTGTTCCGATTAAGGTTTGTACTGTAACGGTATCTGCAGCGTTTTCGTGCGGGAAGAACGATACACCACTGCTGTCAGTTGAAGATCAGAATAATTTTTTTAAAAATATACAAACATTAACTGACCAGCGGAGTTGTTTCTCTAGACTATTCTTAGCATCTGACGAATGGGACAAGGATCCCAGAAACGTTGTGTGGTATTATATTACATTTTTGTCTGAATTGGCTATCTTTAGCATTCATTAATAATAATAGTCGAGTATCGACTTATCATTCGAAACGATAATTTTTTTAAAAATGTAGGGGTAATAAAATAATTTTTATCTCGAAGCGAACTGTTCGTTGGTTTTAAAATATGAACGAGTTTAACAAGAAATTTTGATGGAGTTAACAGACAGTCTTACTTAATACATTCCAAAAAAGTACTTGGAAAAGGAGTCTATCAACTTTGATTGTCTGCAGATAGAATGTGAGCATAAGGTGTGTCTGGTTTATGAAATTGAAAGTTTAATGTTTCAACTCACTATCGCAATGCATAAGATTAGGACATTTTAACATAATCGTGGCCGTAGTTAATTCCGCATCTAGTCTCACGGAATGTATTTGGGATATGGCGAGTATCATAATGACCCATTATTATCCAATTTTGAATAATTAAAGACGCAAAATCTGAAAAAACAACAGAAAAACGGCTATATCTCCTAAACTGCTGCAGTTAGTGACCTGCGGTTAACGGCATCGTGTTCAGCGTGGCCGCTTCCATGGGGATACACACCTAATTCACGCGAAAAAACGCAGATTTGGAAGAAAAAGAGCAAAATTTGAAAAAAACAGAAAAACGGCTATATCTCCTAAACGGCTGCAGTTAAATCAGTAAATAAATGGAAACAGCCAATACGTCAGAAATAATATAATATAAAATATCACAATGTTTCGTTCCTCTTTTTGGAACTTCTTTACGTGTAATTATGCAAACTATTTGAGAACTCTCTCCCCCAAATTTTATTATTTATTAAAATTACAGAATATTAAAGGAAGTTCTGGAATTATTTTTGTTGGTCCTCGCAGTTGACTGGCATACCGTAGAGATCCTACAGAATCGATTTAAGAGATCTTTGCCTCGGAAGATCTATAATCATTTCATGCCTCCATTAATTGCTGGAATATTCTATTCATGATTTGCTACAAACGTTGAATTGTAGTCAAGCCATGAAGGAAACAACAAAAATTTGCATTTTATATTATAATTCAATGAACGAACAAAATTAATTCTATTTTAACAAAAATAGACAGGTTAATAATATATTTACATATGACCAAACTACAGTCAGAAAAAAATCATCCCCTGAATTAATTGTTACTTAAAATGTCAATAAATAGCAGCTTACATTCTTCTTCAAAATTGGGAACTCTTGACGTCTTTATATATTATACGTAAATTCACAAATGTTTTCGTATTTCAGATAAATTTGAATGTGTTTCTGTACAATATATCCCGATTATAGGGAACAAATGAAAAAATTAATTGACAAGGATCCCAGAAACGTTATGTGGTATTTATATTATCACTTATTTTGTCTATATTTGGCTATCTTCTTTATTATTTTATTACTTTTATTATTATAGGGAAGAAATGTTGAATTTTATTCTAATATTTTACTCTAAAATGAAATTTAGTAACTTTCATTCAATCAAGGAATAATTCTTTCTGTTTTCGGCAAAAATGAATTATTTATACTTTATGACGAGTCATATCCTGTTCAGTTAAAAAATATGGTTCTGTTCAACATCAACACTCCGATTCCACCTTGGATGTTTGCATGGAGTGAACTATTGTTTGTAACGCGACTGTACAGTCGGTTATTAGGATAAATTAAAAATTAGCCTTTGTTGTACATGAGCGGATCAACAAACCAATGTTGAGAATTTTCTGAAATATTATGTAATTTCACTAAATAATTAAATTTTAACAGAAATTTCTAATAAAGTGTGCTTTTCGTGGACAAAGCAAACGAAAATTATTGCATAGCATTACAGGGAAAAAAAAGATATTCATCACTTTTTTTGGTTTGATACAGCTTAAAAAGTTAAAAAGAATGAACTAAACGTTATTTTGTGTTAAATTGTTTCTGACGTGTTGGCCCTTTTATTTATTTATTGTTTTAACTGCAAAATGTCAGGTAAGTACAACTATTAGTATAATCGACTAGTCTGGAAAAAAAAGTTATTTCAGTGTTGTTTTCTTTGGTTAAAATCTACAAGATGTAAATTTAAACTGCTTCTGCCAGTTTGAAAGTCATATGTAAAAGTTGCACTTTAAAACGTACATTTCTACTGAAACGTAATTTATTATGTTAACATAAGTACGAAAACTTTGTTGTAATATGATTTAAAGTTTGTTTGTGATTAATGTTGGCCCAGATGCTTGGAAAACTTAGGTTTCACGACCTCTCAGTGCTGAAGCCCCTGGCAGAACTCCGCTGCAAACTCCGCCCCCTGCCACGACACGATCGCACAAGTTTCACGTACTAGGGGGAATCCCCAAGCGACGCTCCGCTTCATTATTGGCAAAGGTTTCGTTCGACAGCCGTACAAGTTTAGTGTCTCCCGCCCCGCGATAATTAATTCTTAAAAAAAAAAGAAGTTTCGATTCCACCGCATGAGAGCCATCTCGAGACAATATTTCCTTTGGACCCGAGCCAGCCGAGATCTTGAGCAAAGTCTATTCAACGAAAGAAAAGCTTTTACTGCGATGTGGGCCTAATTAATTATGGAGCGCGCTGGCGCTGAAAGAAGCTAATGTTACTTGGCAGGCATCGGCTACATTATGCTCCCAGGATTCCGGGGGAAAGACAGTCTGTGTTTGTCGCTAATTACGTAATATGCCGTCCGCCGCTTTCTGTAATTAGCTAAGACTTCAAAAACCTCGTTTGCCGTAGGGTCGGTTCGCGGGGGTGGAGAACACTGCGCCAATTACGACCTTCTGTTCCAGACCAATCGCGAAAAGCGATTTCCCTTCCAGGTATCGCGTGATTAATCCCGACCAACCAATACAATGGTCCCACGCTGAAGCGTACGATACATCGACAACTAGATAAATCTCCTGATTTGCCTGTGGCGTCTGACCTGTAATTCCGACAGCATTGTTGATCAGAACATATTTTTAATTACAGTGGCCATTTTGCACCAGATAATTTTAAATCCTGGGGTAATTAAACCAGAAAGTGTTTGATAGCCGAATGCAAGTTTTTAAGAAATAATTTTTTTTCGCTTTCAAACAGTAATCTGTCAAACAATTAAGTACAAAAAGCAATTACTTCGAGTTCTTTTGATATTTCAGTATATTAAACACTATTGTTGTGTATGTGTTTGTGTGAGAGACAGAGAGATACAGAGAGATACAGAGAGAGAGACAGAGAGATACAGAGAGAGATACAGAGAGAAAGAGAGAGAGAGACAGAGACAGAGAGGGATAGAGAGAGACAGAGAGAGACAAAGAGAGAGACAAAGAGAGAGACAGAGAGAGAGACAGAGAGAGACAGAGAGACAGAGAGAGACAGAGAGAGACAGAGAGAGAGAGACAGAGAGAGAGACAGAGAGACACAGAGAGATAGAGACACAGAGAGAGACACAGAGAGAGAGACACAGAGAGAGAGACACAGAGAGAGAGACACAGAGAGAGAGACACAGAGAGAGAGACAGAGAGAGAGACAGAAAGACACAGAGAGATAGAGACACAGAGAGAGACACAGAGAGAGAGACACAGAGAGAGAGACACAGAGAGAGAGACACAGAGAGAGAGACAGAGAGACACAGAGAGATAGAGACACAGAGAGAGACACAGAGAGAGAGACACAGAGAGAGAGACACAGAGAGAGAGAGACAGAGAGAGAGACATAGAGAGAGACACAGAGAGAGAGACACAGAGAGAGAGACACAGAGAGAGAGACACAGAGAGAGAGACACAGAGAGAGAGACACAGAGAGAGAGACACAGAGAGAGAGACACAGAGAGAGAGACACAGAGAGAGAGACACGGAGAGAGAGACACGGAGAGAGAGACACGGAGAGAGAGACACGGAGAGAGAGACACGGAGAGAGAGACACGGAGAGAGAGAGACACGGAGAGAGAGACACGGAGTGAGAGACACGGAGAGAGAGACACGGAGAGAGAGACACGGAGAGAGAGACACGGAGAGAGAGACACGGAGAGAGAGACACGGAGAGAGAGACACGGAGAGAGAGAGACGGAGAGAGAGAGACGGAGAGAGAGAGACGGAGAGAGAGAGACGGAGAGAGAGAGACGGAGAGAGAGACGGAGAGAGAGACGGAGAGAGAGACGGAGAGAGAGACGGAGAGAGAGACGGAGAGAGAGACGGAGAGAGAGACGGAGAGAGAGACGGAGAGAGAGACGGAGAGAGAGACGGAGAGAGAGACGGAGAGAGAGACGGAGAGAGAGACGGAGAGAGAGACGGAGAGAGAGACGGAGAGAGACGGAGAGAGACGGAGTGAGATGGAGAGAGATGGAGTGAGATAGAAAGAAAGAGATATATATCTATTCCTAATTCTTCATTCACGAGTATCTTTGCTTTCATTGAAATCTGAAATTAAATCAATAGGTTTATGATAGCCAAAAATATTGTACGGAAGGTTGAGATTTGAGTTTATCTGATCATCTAAAAAAATCTGTTACGGCAGCTGTTTCCAAACTTTGTATTTATAATTTTTTCTGTCCATATTAAAATACACAAATTACGAATATGAATTGCGCCAAAACGTAACGAAAAGTGAAACGCTGTAGCTTCGCCTCTAACGCATGCCCGCGAGGAGAAGAGGAACGAAACGGCTAGTTCATCATCAGTTTTTTTTATTACTGTGCTGTGAGATAGATTAATTACTAATGTACGATTAAGTCTAGTGTCCATTTCTGATTGGAACTCTGTTATTGGCGTGGTTCACAGTGACGCCACTTCCATTATATTAAGCTTGTTTTTCTGGACACGTCACATTATCCTACCTCCACATAAGACGTTACATTGTAAGATGCCAATAATGAAGGGATTTACGACAAAATATTAACAATTTTGTAGGCGGAGGGTAGGTTTTAAAAGAATATGAAATGTGTATAATCGCCATTTTCCCCGAACTATACACAACGTTCGGCTCCTGGTAAATCAAAATTACGTATATAACAGTTCGTAGAATTATTAGAAATTGTATGGTACCTAAGATAAAAAACACATTAGACTGAAATATAAATCACTATTGCCGGCCTCCTGTGGTGTAGGGGTCAGCGTGACTGCCTCACATCACAGTGGTCCCGGGTCGAATACCGGCGAGGGTATGGATGTTTGTGTACGTCACAGAAACTCTCGGCGAATCAGTCCCTCGACTATAAAAAGAAATGATTTCCCATACTTCAACCAGAACTGTTGATGCGAGTGTAAATAAATCAATATAAAAAAATCACTATCAACATTGGAACTAAATGTAATATAAGAATATTCTTTGCAGGTGGTATGACAAAAATTTTGATTTTACGGACAATTATTATTATTAGACGCCAAAATGAACTCGGATTAATATGTGGGAATGTAACAAAACAGAAAGCTCAAACTTCTGCTAAGTTTAGTTTATAATTCATATTAAAATAATTGATATTTTCTGAACATGATAATTATATGCTGACTGTAAATTTGTGCATTATGATTAATTTGAGACGTTGTTGAGCCCAGTGGTTCAGTCTCTTGAGTGTGCCGGCTGTGGTAATAATTTCAACAGCATGGATGATAAGTGAAAAGTTGAAAAAATCTGGTACACAAGTAACATATTGGACCTATAGACTACCTTACTGAATATGTTGAATATTTATATCACGTATAATGTTTTATATTACGTCTACTTAATGCCTGTAAATAGATCCACTATTGTGGAATTGATAAACAAATTTCAGTATAATCCTCAGAAATAGTTTTAGTGGTACTAAATAATAATATTTAACATTAACATAACGTTAAATTTAGTGAAATTCTATCAATGTTCGTGAAATAGTTTCCTATGGAACACAACGATAATCCATTTGCTCAGTTACGTTAAATTAGCACCAGAACATGGGCCTGTGAACTGTTGTAGTAAAAAGGACTCCAGAAAGTCACAAAAACCATGTTTTGGAACAGACGAGGATAACCCATGCGGGCACTTACACATAATAGCATTCTGAATCTGTAAGATGTTGGGTTGGAAGTTTAGATCACTTATAATATTCAGCTATTTCCGGATCATCAGTTCAAGATCACATACCTAGAGTCACTTCGATGGCCTGTAATTTCTGCCTACCATACATAATATTCCAGAAAAAATGTGATTTTGAGAGCTATATTGGCCTAAACCACTTTTTTGGTTTACTTGAAATTTATGTATGAGCATCTTAAAATTACAGCGAAACGTATCACTAAAAATAAAATTTGGAAAATTCAAAACTAAAAATTTACAAAATGTTGTCTTCTGATCATCACAACCTTCATGTCACGTATGCAAGGCTGCCCCGACGATCCTGCAGATCCTCTACGACTGTCCAAAGCACGACAGGTTAGAATAGCCACAATGCAGAAATACACGAGAAGGTAGATATGTATCTCAGCAGCGGCAATAAATAACCTGTTAAAGTTTAGCAAGGAAACCGACATTCATGATATAATCTAAATAGACAATGAATCTGAAACTAAGAATAAAATGTATAGTTAATATGAATTAATTGTAATAAAGTCGCCAATTACTTTTATGTTGACGCGGCTATAAACAATAATTTTTTTTAAAAAAACCTTATTTATCTCCATTAGCTATAAGATGTGGTGTAGGGGTCAGCGTCATTGCCTCGCATCACAGAGATCCCGGGTTCGAATCCCGGCGTGGGCTTGGATGTTGTATTCGTGTTTCCGCTATCATCAACAGAGAAGCTCTCACTGTAGAGTTTCCTGCCAAAGTCAGAAAACACCTCTATTCCTAAGCCACCACATCTGATTATCAATAAAAGTATAGAAAACAAAATTAGTTGTCTGGTTAGGCCACTATTACTCTCATAGCTTCAAATATTATAGTTTTTATTTATGATACCAAACTGTTATTCGAGTAAGGTGTTAAGTAAAATGTACCAAGTGCTGCTCCATGACATTAATTAAACCATTAATAATAATAATAATATTTGTAGTCGCTTTTCCATGCTAAAAATACCCGTACTTTGTACCCCAATAAACTAGCAAAATTATACGAATTATTATTATTATTATATCAAGTCTGTGAAATTATATTTTTGTATACAGGAAAACAACCGCTTTTTAAGTCGCAATTATTAAAATTTCTACAGCTGACAACAAGGGCTCTAATCCCGTGTCCAGTTCATAATTTTATATTATGAAATGCTATCAAAACAATCATAAAATATATAAACAGAAATGATGATTAATTAAACCAAAAGCTAAAAATAAAACACACACACATGTATAATATAATTGTGACTGTAATAGTGGTTACTTTCCTGTATTTAAAAAAGTATATGATTTTTAAAATATATTTGTAATTTAAGCAGAAATGTTGTTTCACTGTTCTAATCCTCTTTACATAAACAGAAATTTCACAAATCCTAAATTGAATGAATGCTGTATGCTTCATAAATATTATATCTACCATATTAGTTTGCCCACGTATTTCCACATTTATATTCGGAATTATTTTTCGATTTATGTTGCATCAATTCCATTCATTTACACGAATTATTATTAAATTATCCACTCAAATCGTTCAATCCTCAAGTACCTCATCTGAGAAGATATACTTCTATCTGAGGGAAATAATGAGGAGCGATTTTTTAAGAGGCCTTTTTCTTGCCAATCGTGCCGAGGCGGATTTCGTTAGGATCGTCTAGTCCGTCGATCCTTTGTGTGACAGCCCAGTGCTCCGTAAGAACGCAGTGTCTGAGGGGAAAAAGCGTACTCTGTAGGTGGGATCCGATCCGACGGCCATTTACCACGAATCGCAGTCCTCGGGGGTCCGGAGAGACCGATTCGTCACGGCTCTGTATATATGCCCGGCTACGGCTCTCGTTGCAGTCTTTGTCTTCGTAACTTCCTGTTAGTCCACTGCAGTTTTTTTTTATCAATTCGTAATGGAAACTGTTTACTGTACTCTTTCACCGAGGTTCCGTATCTTAATTCATTATTTTACTGCCACATAATTGAGACGTTTGTATCTCCAGGGTCCATCTTGAAAAATAGTAAAAAAAAATATGTTTATTTTTAGCATGACAAATTTTCCGGGAAATTTTCTATTGGAAGGAACAATTAGCATACGATAGTGCTACAATCACGTATATTTTTCCTCCTTGAAGTTCTTGGATAAATTAAAATAAAACAGTAATTATTACTATAATCTCTCTCTCTCTCTCTCTCTCTATATATATAAATGAGTGTGTGCTATGCGCTCCTAAACCATTCATTCAATTGTGATGAAACTTTGGTGAGTTGTTGTGCGCACCCCTCGAAGGTTTGTGTCGGCCTTTCGAAACGTGAGGCAATTTCCAAGTATTGTTCGGAGGTGAAATTTAAAAAATACAAAAATGGCCGATATTATCGTCGATTAATTGCTTTTCGGGGTCCATCGTGATTAATAATTTCTACTGAGATGTTTTTTTTGTATAATTTCAACCCCTTAAATCACGAATTAGGAGGGGGTGGAGGGAAGTTACATAAAATAACGCGAAACAACCGAGAATGGTGTCAAATCCAGGGTTATGGAAGTCTGTGATTTTAATTCTGACATTCCCTATGACCGTTAAGTTGTAGTTCAGCCCCTAGGGGTGGATTTGGGGGTGAAATTTTAAAACATGCTAAAACGGTCCTTATTTGAGCACAATTTTCGAGCCCGAATACTTTGCATTTTGCTTCGTAAATAATTTGAGATCATAAATCATATTTAGACGAACCGTTTGGTTCACGGAACACCTTTTTTATCCCGAGAGACGTGTTGTCACTCGTGAGCATGTAGGCCAACGGTACATGGTAATATTTGGCTCCCTTAAGTGGAGCACTCGAGTTCATGCATTGAGGATTCGAAGCCCCTTGTTGCTTGCAGAGTAGACAACAAGCAATACATCCAGCATGAATAAGCGGAACAACTTCGACTCATCGGGCTGTTTCGTTATTATACCTTGGCCTTTGTTCACGTAACTGAAGAGTACCCAGGACATTTCTGTAAATTATAACAGAAGTAAATAATATGGATAATAACTCCTTTCAAGTAATGCTAAGTGGACTACATTGAGTTGTAATTAATTTTATTCACAGTAAAAGTGGTGTTTGTTTTCAAGGATATCTTGTATAAATCTCTTTAAGAATCCACCTGGCTTGCCGACTGCGATGAATTATTCCGACAAGTATGATATAAACCACTACTTTACACCTGGTGACGATTTGGCTTTTAAACATGTAACACGATTTGGCTTATAAACACATAATGGAGTAGAGTTGTATTTACATCCTGGTTGAATATAATTTAAGAAGCTAAGTAATATTCAGCAGTGATTTGGAACGGTTTATAAATAAATTTTTTTTTCTGCACCCAAAAATGGGGGGGGGGGCTAAAGAGATATTGCGATAGAAATTCTGCTAACAAATAATAGTAGTGTAGCGCACATCAGCATTCGTTATATTCAACAATAATTTTTTCAGTATTGAATGGAAGTGAAGCGGGACAACCTGCATTAGTTTGCTGTTGACAAGGAAAAATTTGGGACTGAGACATGTCTATCTGGCTCAGACCTATACAACAAAAGTGCCTCGCAGTTACGAGAAATCGAGCCCGAGGAAACCGCGTGGTAGCCAGATAAAATATACACCTGTTTACGTTTGAAATCCTTACGGAACGTATAGCAGATGCTATGTAATTCGCACGTAGCTTCGACGCAGGTCACACTGTGCGTTCCGTTCAGTTTCTACTGCGCCTGTGCCAGAATGCAGCAGTGGCCTTTATGCTGTGGTATTGAGACTTGATCACTTTCTCCCTCCCCTTCCTCCCGAACCTTCTTCAACCCCGCCATCTGTATTCACCGCGTCCTTTCTTCGGGCGCTTTTCTCCGTGGTCAATGACTGTTTATGAACGCACGGAGCATTATGCCGTACTTATTATACTGACTTTGAGACGGGGCGCGGGGAAGGAAAGGGGGTAGCGGACCGACTGGAGGATGAGAGGGGAGGGAAAATGGGGGGAGGGGGAGTATTCAGTCAGCTCTCAATGCCGCCGTGATTATATTGAGAAGATAGCATTGAAGGAGAGCAAGAATGAGGCTGACGGCGCAGGGGGAAGGGGATCTCTCATGCCTTTATCCCTTGCTCCTTTTGTACTTGACACACACAAAAATGTGGAGATATAACCCATTACTACAGTAAAAGGAGAGACTCTATAGCTCTTTTCTATATAGACGAGCGGCGCTCGGCGTCTAGGCTTCAGTTGCACCGGGGACATGCACGCTGGCGGGCGCGAAGTGAGTGAGTCCTGGCGGCCTTCGCCTTCGACGTCGACGTCGTCGTCGGCGGTGTCTTCCAGGTAGACTGCTGTGCTGGTTGGTGCTGCCTCGCCGCGGCGGACGACCAATCCGCCACGCACGTCTACCTGCGCTCACGTGGTCTCGTGACGTCACACGTGCCAGGGAACTACCATTGGCCTACATGTTCGCGGGCGACGACACGTCTCGCGGAATAAAAAAGGTGTTTCGCGTACAGAGCGCTTCGTCTATATTTGTTTTATGGTCTCAAATTATTTACGAAACCACATGCAAAGTATTCGGGCTCGAAAATTGTGCTAAAATATTTTGAAGATAAAATTCATGCCTCGTTGAATGCAACTTTGCCCCACATATGTAAAGTAAAACAGTGGTTCCATCTTGCAAAATGTAGTTCGTTCTTCACATACCGGTGACATTTGCACACACGCTAGCACAGTAACGTGATATCGTTTACTCTGGACAAAACCTTGCGTATCGAGATCAGTTTATCAGAAATTGATTATTGCAAAAAAGACAAGGAGAGCATTTTCACGATACTTCCCTTTGTTTTCTAAAAAAACCGCCCTCTAATACCGTGTTTCGTGTACTGTTATATTCACGAACTAAATTGGGATAAAAAACAGTTTCACCGCGGCCTGTATTAGTTTATGTATAAAACAAAATACCTTAGTATTCATGAAGAGGTAGGATCTGCCAGAATTTGTTTCTGTCCATGGAAAAAGGTATTGTAGAAGCCTTTTAAATGTATGTAATTCAGAGGTTTATGTAATGAAATACTAGTGTCACTGTATCGACGAATATTCGAAAGAACAGAAACTACGAGAGCTGAAATATTTCTCTTTGTTTATTCGTATTGTTAAGAAAATGCTTAGGTAAACTTGCTACCAAAATATTTACGAAAGCAATCGGGATTGGAAATTGAGGAAATTTAGTTCATGCCCTCCGTACGTGGATAATATAGCCCTAATGCTCATCTTACTAAAAAGATAGAATATATTTGTAACTACCGAACTTCATCTGTAGAAGTATGCATTTAGCGTGAAGACGTTTCGCGATCAATTGTATAACGAAGTTATTTTTGGCTGACGCTGACACAATTAGAATTTACGAAACATCTTTTTCGTAACAAGACGATTATCAGAACCAGGAATATAAAGATTCGGTATATTAGATTCGAAAAACGGCAACATTTTTGTGGATACTTTTTCGCGAGTTTTGTGGTTCTGAAAAAAGTTACTAATATTTGCATGAAAAGGTTTGCATTTGAATTCAAAATTTATGGGAAGTTCAATTAATACGTTATAATTTAATTTGTATACTTATACAAAAATTCTCCGCACATGTGCGCTCATGCGTCTACAGTTTCAACATGAAATGAAAGAATTGTGGTAGAAGCAGATAAGTAATTGTTGGGATGCTTTGACGAGAAAAAGAGAATAACGGCAAATGAAAAAAAATGCAATGCTAATTTAATACTTTTTTTTTCTTAGAAGCAAATATAACTCTTCCGCAAATTTAACTTTATTAATGTATTTTAAATCGAGAAAGTAGGGATTTTAATTGAGAAATGATATTCATAAACTGTTTCCTAATAACTATAACTTCTTTTCCCAATAAATCACCAGTATTTTACTATATTTAGACTCAATTTAAAAACTCTTGTTGGAGATACAACTTTAAACGAAACAATTGCTTACACTTTGGTAACTCTCAAAAATAATAATATTTCCTCCTTTCTTTCCGGCACTTCAGCTTCTTTCCCCCTGGTCGGCAATTTAGCGCAGCTTGTTATTCTCAACTTCGACGTCGACGGAAAGCACAGAGTGGATGTTCAACGGGCTGTGATGCTCCAAGAATCGATTATCGGCCGATAAGTTTATTGGTCGCAAACCGTAATAAGTCGAACGCCTCTGCAAGGCGGTTCTTTCTTTCTCATCCATCTGTGTGATGGCCGCATTCAGCGACAATGGAGCACATTTTAAATACTAACCCTTGGTTTCATAACTTTCGATATGTCCCACTAACAGCTAAATTAAGCATGTTTGGTGTGCAGCAGTACCAAATTCAGCTTAAAGATAGCCGTTATTTTTTTTTTATAATTTAATCGTTGAAATTGCTCATGAGAATATTCAAAAACTACTATATTGAATACAGTATTACAATACTGGAACTAAAAATTGAGGTCGAGAGTGGAATCGTGAAAAGCATAAAAGCGATCGGATTTGAGATACATTGTCGTGTTAAAATAATAGACAGATTAAAGTGAATGAAGAATTTATTCTAAAATGAATGGGAATATGTAAAAACTGAACGAAGGGAAAAGTGTCTCCGATCTGCATCTTTATTTGTTTGCTCCGCCAAAGAGGAGTGGTGCCTGTAGCTGTAAGGTGGTAACGTTGACAGCTGAATGCAACTCGTCCACTATTTGTTGACAATAGCGTGACATTGACGATATAAAGAAACTCAACGTTCGCAATATCGACACCGACGGCAATGAGCCGAATTCTTTGGACAAAAGTGAAGCATCTGTGAGTTTGAAGTGCTTTGAGGGTGAATGCTCAATTTCCGATACGGCGCCATGATGAGTTGGACAAGGAAATTGTCCCGAAGCAAATACGTTTGCCGCAGGAATAAAAGGAAAAGATTTTATCTCGGAAAGAAATTGTGCCCGAGCGGTTCCGTCACGGAAATAATTTTCTGCCCGCTTTCGTATAACAATATGGACAGTATAAGTAAATATTTCGACAGTTTAATTTATCGTAGAAATATTTATTTATGCGGCTGATGATCTTTCCGATTAAATTAATTTAATTTTCTGAAGCACTACGCTTCACAACTGAGTCGCTAAAACCACTGTCTCTCCATATAGTATTCATATATCGATATAATTCGTTTTGAATTACTAAATAATTTTCTGATATATATTTTTTAAACAATGAAACGGTTTGATTGTTAGCCTTAAAAAATGACACTGTAGTTTTGCACTTTCGAATTTAAAATTTGTCTTCCCTGAAATAATTCACCAAGTCATAATTTTTTTATTATAGGAAGCCTGGTGTTTGTTACGGTTCTTCCCATTTCTAAGTGACTCGTTTTATAAATGGCATTCTTTGTTGTTGGGGTCCAAGGCCGCGGCAAACTCGCTCAGGAAACGTCGGCCAGAGCCCGGGCGATTCCCGGTGAATAATCTAGCGTTCGCTCGATGTAAGGGACAGGCGCATAAGTTCAAACGCCGTCTTTTAAACAGTTCAGATGAACTGTAAGTGGCCGTGGAATTAAATGTTTATAACTATCTCTTCACTAAATAATCATTTCAATTTAAAAATTACCTTCTTTTACCATGTCTGTATAATGATGTTCACATTTCTAAACCACAGATTTTTAGTACTGTTATATACTTACAACGGAAGTGGAACATTGAACATTTTCATTGAGTTGATGTGATGATATTAAATTTTTGTGTATGAAAGACTGTTTTTTCCCCCCCTCAACGATAAGAAATAATATTTACACATTTCTGTTTGCCTTGTCGTTCCTAGCAGCTAAGGAGATGGAATGTTATTACACATTCTTAGTGTTATGTAGGAAAATATGAAAGTGTGTGACTTGTTTTTATTGGCACATTGAAATGTACATTGTATAAACAATTTGAAAATAAATCATCTTTTTTTTTTCCTTTCAGCAGCCTTACAAAATAATTTTTTATTGTTATTGTAACTTATAATTTAAATTAATGTATTAGGTACGATTAAAATGTTTTGTGAAATAGCATTTAAGACGCTGTAAATGGAATGGCATTGGCACAAAGTGCGAAGGTAGTTAAGTAAGTTGGTTAATTTAGCCATGCAGGAACACGTGGACGCAGAAATTACGGTTAGTATTTGTAAAATAAATAAATAAGGGACGCAGTAAGTATTAAACGAGCCCAAACATGGATTCAGTCGACGAAAAAAAAATGGAGATTCAATTCAACTAAAGGTATGCAATAGAAAACAATGAAAAAATGAGGCAAAACAATAAATTTTTTATTCAGCATCATGTTAAGTCAGAAAAAGTATCCTTTACTTGGTTGTAAATTATGTATTCGAGGTTGTGTGTCGTCAATTAGTGCATAAAAAATTCTTTAGCAGAATGTATTACTAGTGCAGGGAACTTGATTTTGAGTTTATTGCAATGTTTTGAAAGAAATAAAAACATTTTTTTCGATATTCCAAGTACAAACTAAGGAATTGAAGGTCTTATAAATGCATCACACGCTGACACTTCGTTATCCACAAATATTTCTGTATCGTAATATTGTATATAGACGGACGTTTTTGGTGTGATCCGAAAACAAAAGGTGAGTAATTAATAAAATCATAATTACGGGATATTGGAATATATTTTCAGGATATAACTTACATTAAGTATAATTTGTTACAGACACATTTCTTCCAATATTATGCGCTGTTTTCATACCATTAATAACCTTACTATAACATTATTCCATTTTAATGTGTCAAATTTCTACCGTCGGTCGCTTATGATTTTGAGTTTTAATATGGAACTGTCCCCATCCGCCATGTTTGTAACTTAAGAATGCAGCATTTTCAACCCTTTTTGTTTGATTTTATATTCTACTGGAAGTAAAATTATTGGACAGCATTTTTTCAAATATCATTTACTCCAATCTTTAAGAAAAATATTTATATATATATTCCTTATCATTATAAAAAGTCTCGTTTCGAATGCGACATTCTCCCATAAATTTTGGGATATGGATATTCCATTCTTCCATAATCCAAAAGATCATTTTATTTTTGTTGATTGCATTCATTTTATTTCAGAAAACCTTTGACTTACAGTTTAGGATCTAAGTCATTGATATCACATTTTATCCTTTTATTTATATTTATGTAAGTATTGTCACAAATCTGTATTAATTCTATTAATTTTAACGATATCCGTCACTGTGTTACTTCTCATTCGTCATAAATTAATAATTTCATTCTTTGTTACTGCACCTGGATATATTTACATTCATTTCCTCTAAAGAACCTGTTCATTATTGAGAATCTATACACTATATTTATCATTCGTTCAAAAGTTTCCGTTTCCCAGTGATGTTTGCATATAAAACTAATTGTTGACATTATTACGTTTCGGATATTGATACAATTAGTTTCTATGGAAACAAAAAATAAATTGAGAACGAAAAGTGTTATAATCGTCTTGAAACCTTATAGTAAGTAATGCTTTTTCATGATTTCGATTTATATGATAATTATGTTATGAATTTAAGATATTTGAAATTTCAAACTTTTCTAGTATAAGATTCAGTTAATACAATGAATTATGTTAACAAACGGAACACTTATGTTTATAATAAAGTTATGGTCACAATAAAAGTAAAATGGCGAGAACTTGTACGCATTGTAAATAAATAACGATATTGGATATATGTTTTAATTGCTAATAATAAATATCAATTAACACTCAATTATTTGAACTTTAAAGCTTGACGATATCAGAACCTGAAAATACATTTAAAAAAATATCATCTATAACGAGATTGTGTTGAAATGATTTATTACATACGCCTTTTATTGACTGCTCCAGAAATTAACCTGTAAAACAGAAAATTATATTTGTCATATTTATTCACTAAGTGAATTCTGAGATCTCGAATCACATCCACAAGGAAGTATTAATTATTTTATGAATGTATCATAGAATGAAGAGACTTTCAAAATAATGCATAAGCTGATTTATGAAATTTACATCAATTAACTGTAAATAATTTTGTTAATAAACGTTGAAGTACGTCACAAAAGCAATTTAATATAAAAATTGTATTTAATTTGTAACACTAGGGAATAATTACTCAATACAAATATATTTATTTTTTTACGAATGCTCTACGTAAAGTTCGAATGAACATACAGTTAGTCGACTTTATTGATAAAGTAAGGCTCTCTCAGATAAGTGAAGAATATGAGGTAGTGATATTGGTCAAAGCAAGCGTAATGTTTACGTTACAATTGACGAGTATAAAATAATTTCATAAACAGTAAATCATCGATAAAACACGCCAATAAACCTATTATTTTTTAAACATTTATATAATATATATATATATATATATATATATATATACATATATATACAAAGTCTGACTGATAAATTGGAATATAGTATTGGTATGTTCCTGTTTTGGGTTCGAGGTATGCATCTGTTCTCGTACGTTGGCACCAACCACAAGTGTGTTGCGCCGATTGTGTTCCTACACATAATGGATACTCCCGGATGCGTTTGGGAACGCGGGAGGTGAATCTTACGTATGTGTATAGAGTTACGTCAAGGTAAACCTGCAGCGATATTCAAATCCACGCTCATTTGCCTCCAAATGACACGTTCTCCAGGCCGCTATTACGAAAATGACCGCCCTCACAAATATGTAATTTTCCCGCCGCACCAAACCATACAAATCACCCTTTTGTCACTTTTACCTATTAACCGCTTTAAGCGGTTCTCTCTCCCAGAACATATTTCGTTCCCCTCACTCACTTTTAACATCTGTTTAGCTGCGGAATAAATTGAACTTTTTACCTAAAAAGGCAAAATAACTTCGTGGAAGAAAATAAAGGGCTGTGAATTTTTCAGTGAGGGTCACGTAATTCCCAGGGAGACTCCAATTTATTTATAAGTTTCGAGCTGTTTGAAGAAGAAACCGAAACCATGCCTGCAACTCGCCTAATAAGTCAACTTATTGTCAAAGTATTGGAATAATTTGGCAAGTGTTAATTCACGTTGTGTACCTGTACCTAGTAACACCCGGTTTAAAAAGAAAGGAAGATTTAAATAATATATTGTTAATAACTATTGTATAATTTAAACACATTATGTTTTTAACAGTGGTAAAATAATTATTCTGGCTTGAAAAATTGCCGTTATGTTGCGACAAATATCTTCGACGACATCCTTTAGGGAAAAACAAATTAAGGTTCCTAAAAAACCCTACCAAAGAAAATCTACGTTCGTCTATTTTCTAAATATCTAAATACTTAATGCTCTTCATATCTGGATTCATGAAAAAATAACAATATTCGTTACCTGTAAGTTATTGTTTTTTATGTCGTAAATAATTCAAGATTCGGACGGAAAATTTACTGAACTATACGATTATATTCTTACTAACGCATATTTATAAGTGTTGAGCGTAGAGGCGAATTCAAAATGAAAGGTTTATTATTATTAAATACGCTTGTATTTACCACGTAAAATTATGAATTTTAGGTATAAACATTAGAAAATTTCGAGATTTTGAGTAAACGTCTCCGTCCCAAGCAGCTGTGTAAATTTTATATAGAATGTCCGAAAAAATAGTCCCGATTCTGTTCTTTATACATTTTGTATTACGTCATTAAAATGGTTTATTATTTGTTACTTTTCCCCGTATATGTCTGAATTTAAATTTATGATACCTATTTATTTGGGAAGTTACTGAGTTTCTCTAATAAATTCAATGAGAAAATATATGCATATATATTTTTTCTTATAAGACTAAAACGTTTCCAATTCTCTGTCCGAATATAATGGCTAAACAAAGCATTATTGTATTCTAATAGGTGGTTCAATTCCAGTGTGTAACAATTTTCGTTATAAATCCGGTGTCCTAGTACTGGATCGATTTAAAACTCGTTTTTAACTGCAGACGATTATTTAGGATGTCTGGGTTTTTTAGAATAATGTTCTGTAATATAATAACTTATATATATTATATATAAACTATTTTTATAATTAACAAATGTCAGTCTCAATATTTTATTTTATTATTTTCCATTGAAGCTTTTGTTCTTCAGGATCATAACATTATACAAGAACTTGTATTTCAACTATTGAAATGATATGAAATATAAACACGGCAGCCAAAGCTATTTTTTAACAATACAAAAGGTTTTAAGATCGAAAAGACAGAAACCTTAGAAGGAAAAAAATAACGTATTGGAATATTTGTTAAAATACTTAGTACTGATTATAATCAGTTTAAAGAAAATAAATATTTAAACGGAAACTGTCTAACAAGAAAAATACAAAAAAATTATGTAAAAAAGGAGACTACGAGTGAGATAAGAAAACTAGATGAAAATTAAACATGAAATACAGTGTTCTTGATGATATTGAATGCTATATGACGGTTAAACAAAGAATTTATTTCACTGGACGTGTAAGTCAGAAGACACGACCAAGTAAGAAATTTAAAATGTAAATAAATGTGTCCATCGATCGGATGACTCTTGTCGAGGCTGAGACATAGTTGAACGGCCGTGCCAGGAAGAGTCAGCGCTTCTGGCTGATGAATTTACTCAAATCAATAACCAACACTGTAGTGCGGAAAGTCAATACAGGCTGGGGAGCCAACGCCTCTGTAAATGGGCCATCAAGGAACCATTTTGCTGCTTGTCCTTCCTGCGCCATTGTCGTCGTTATTGCTGCATTTACAATCCGCTTAAAATAAACAGCAAGTCAGATCACGAAAGGAGAAAGAGGCGTAACGACTTAATTGGATGAAATTTCAACAACACACGTCTTTCTGCAAACTTGCAGAACAGAGTTGTAAAATATTTGTTCAGTAATTGAATAGTTCGAGTCGTAAATATGTCTCCGCTAAATTGGATTTCACTGTGAAGAGAAATTGATTTCTTGATTCGAAATCGATTGTAATTTCGAAAGTAAACTACTACTTTCTTATATAATGTTCCTCGACATTGAAGTCTTGTACGGTTAACTCGTCGGCAATATTGGTATTGCTAATATTAATTAATAAGCTTTCAAGCATCTGCACAACTTCCAGAATGAATTGATTGCTGTAACTGAGTTACTGTATTTAATAAACGTAAGGAATAATGTACTACAGGAAAATCATACTCATAATTAATTAACCAAAATAAAGTTAAACAATTGCTTTATTTAAACAAGAGATTTATTGCACACATGATCAGGTCCATGGATTGAGGAAAAAACGGAAGCATATTAGAAATTTTTGTTACAATAATAATGTGCAAGTTCTTTTGTTTATAATTAATTATTAAGTGGCTTGTTAGACATTATATATTATTATTAAAATTAATCATTCGGCTAATTTGCTTAACAATTACTCTACACTACACTTTTCTCCTCACGAACCTGTCTTTATTCTATGATATTTCGTTAGATAAGATATCTCAAACTTCTGCTGTCGCTTACAGTCCGATCTAGAAACAAATATTTTCGACTTTATAATTTTTCTGTTCTATTTTGAAATTCTAATCCCATGTACTGTACTAACGATCTTCTACGAACCTCAATTTCTCCCAAGATTAATGTCTTATATACCCTCCAAAAAGAGCCCTGAGACGTAAATATTCTCGTCGTTTCTAAAGAAAATAATCCTTCGAACCGACCTCCTGTGAGGTAGACGTCAGCGTGACTGTTTCACAACACAGAGGTCCCGGGTTCGAATCCCGGCGAGGGCTTGGATGTTTGTGTGCGTGAGAGAAACTCTTGCAAAATCAGCCCCCCCCCCCTTCTTGCCCCGACAAAAAAATTCCCATGCTGAGTCGTTAATAACCAGAGCTGTTGATGCGACTGAAAATTAATCAATGAAAAAAATCCTTCAACTTTCTCATCTCCATGACTCGGTATCACATTTGGTTTCCGCCCCATATTCCGTTCCTCGATCTGATATTTTCTGTATGTATCCCAGAAAGTAGAGAAAAAATAAAGGACCCACGAGAGACAAATATCCATGACTACATGTTTTAGAGCCGCCCCTTTGTACTTATTCTCATAGCAAAATGTCAGGAGTTCACGATTGTCGAATCATATAGGTGGTTTGGCCCGTGCTACAACTCAAATATATACTCAAGTACTTGGTTACTTTCCTGCACCATTGTTACATCGCTGAGTTCATAATTTACGATGATACCGTCCCAGCACCTCCAAAAACTTACGACCTTGTTACTGAGAATTACCCTATTTATTGTTTAACCCTGAGTACATTCCAGTTTTTTTTGCTGAAGGAAGGATTGGGGTATTATCTACATAATAAAAAAGGATGTATATTTGTATGTATGTATATATATATTTACGTTAATTAAAACAAAAAGTGGTACACATATTTTTCAAAAGCTGGGAAACGGTACTGTGGGGGGGGGGGGGGAGTGGGGGGAGAAAACCCTAGCATAAAGGTGGAAAGAATTGTAATTTAAAAATGTGATCATTTTGTGTTAAATGACTGCGCGTCAAGAAATTATGACGTCACAGAACACTCGAGAGAGACGTTACTACGCGACGATACTGCACAACAAAGTAAATAGTTCCTTTTTTCGTAGTGAAATAAAGCAGAAGTATTTTGATTGAATAAATAGTATAATTTTATCTAACAATGCACCATCGAATAGTAATAAAAAAAACAATGCGAAAGATTATACGATCAGTAGAACTAATTTTCTTTCTAATGACTGACATGGGATAATTATGGCACGTACCAACGATTTTGACCTATTTTGTATGTACTGGAGGAGAACTAAAATGATGGTAAAATCAATACATAATATTTTTTAATCATTTCAATTTAATAATTTTTAATGTGCTAAAACTGACGAATTATTTGATGCCAGACTCTTGAAACTTTTTGGTTACATGTGTATATCATTATAATTTCACCTATTTGATTGTAAATGTAAAGAATGAGTACCCGTGCAACGCTTGGCAAGTAGCAAGTGTAGACATAAATCCTGAGATGGACTATGGAAGGTTGAGTAAAGTTAGTAGTTTAATAATCAAAAATCTGTTTAAAAGGACAGGAAGAAATAAAGGTTTCAATTAAACAGAAAAATATATTTCTGTTACTATTATTATTATATTCATAATTTCGCACACAAAAAGAAATATTAGAAAAAAACTTTGTTGGGAATAAACACATCGATGTAATAACGACTACGTGATGTCTGTTATCTAAAATCTGTTGACATTGGGTAATATCACGGAACTTTCTTTGCAGTGACAAACTCCAAATTTTCTGTTTGCATCCTTTTTAGACGTAGTCACATAATCCATTAATCGCGTTAGGAATAATAAATATCTAATTTTTGTTCACATTTTTTCACAATTTCAGAAGCCACGTATGGATTGATCTGGATTTTTATGAATACGCAAGTATTAATACTTGGACGCCTTAGATTGTACATATTCACGATACCGGTATCAACGGTAATTCAAACCGATGATCGAATAATTGCATAGTGGAAGTTGACATTTATTTAATTGTCGGAACACGAAAAAAAATGTTAATTTATGATACTCAATAAAGACTTTACGTCTAAAGGTCTAAATAAGTCAATTTAATCGGTTAATTAAATTTTAGAGGAAATTATTCGAATCTGTGACGACGATACAAAGCTCCGCTCCTTAAATATGATTGGTATTTGCTAAACATGTCTACAGGATTTATAATCCACAAATTGAAAAATAAAATGAAAAAATATTGCTAATAATTTTAATAGGGATATTTTAGAAAATGATATTCTGGAAACTTACTATAAATCGTTTAATTACCGAGTTTTTTTAATATAAAATTAATTATCTTTCCGATCTATTGATATTTTATTTTCTCCTTGGCAAGTTGAACGATTCTAAAGAAGAACGCTTTTACCTGTTAGTAGGCTGTAAATATGATTGATTTCTTTCGTCACTTACATAATTATTAAATTTATATTTGTGGTTGTAATAATCTATTTTTGCTTCGTATGCCGTGTAGGTATACACGTTAATTATTTTAAAAACCGACCTAGTGACTGCTTAAATACCACTGAAAATAGTTTTCTCTAATTTCGTATTCTGTGTGACATACATCCGCAATTTGGAGCATACTATTTCTGTTTTCAAATACCTTGCCTTTTCTGGAATCGGGAAAAATGGCGATGGTAACTTGTATCGAAACGTATTTATATATTTCGTGTATTTCAGACAGGAAGCGCGGCAGGTCAAGTATCGCTCCATCGATGCGCACTCCCTCTACCGACTGATATTTATTTTATTTATGTTTTTCATACTGGCGCAAAATGGTGGCTGACCCGCTAATTGGGAATAGTCCATTGATACGTGTCGTATGTCACAACCGCTAATTGAATGTTCCGGCGTAAATCCGTCTTCCACGCTTCACTTCCGCTAACGAGGTGGCGTTCGCTTCCCCTGGCTTCACAAACACACTGTAAGTTACAGAATCGGCGATACCACCGTGTGAAAATTAAATCAAGTCATTCAGTGACAATGATTGTTCAGTGTGGTGTTCTTAAATCAGAATAATGTGAGTTTATCATTATTAATCATTATTATTGCGCATTTAATGCTTCACTCTATTAACAAACATATCCTACAATCGTCAACAATTGATTTTTATTTACAAATATTTTTCAGCACGACTCTTAAATTTCTTCATTACCGTTTCTTGAAGTAGGTTTTACCTTTGAGGTTTCTCTAGAAATATTTTTAAAAATTTAAATCATTACTCTTTTTATCAAGTCTTCGCACATCTCCATCGTCATGCGCCTTAAAGGTTTATTAATCAAACTTTAATGTCGTTTTATTGTTACCTCAAATTTTTCAATTTCCCTATCCATATTATATGGTTTATTATTTCATGTGAAGCGTCAGTACATCCAATTGAAATTAAAGGAATAATATAATTAATAATATTAATTGAAGAATATAGCTTTTATCGACAGTTTTCCCACTGTAGAGATTTATCCGATATTGAAATAGATACGATTTATTTCATGGAATTTAATTTATATTAAACAAGGCCGCCAAGTATTCATGTCTCTTGTTGACATTTTTAACCACTCTGTCGTATTAGCAATCTTCAACTTCGCCTATCTTAGTATGTCAAAAATTCAAAACTAATTAATTCTGTTTCAAACTTACGGATTGATATGTATATTACACTTAATTAAATTTGTCGGTAAGCACGAAAAAATTTAAAATGTTCCAATATAACGCGCGCAAAAAAATCAACAGAAAAATGGTATTTTTAATATTTATTGTTTATTACTATTTTTTAAAATTTGTGCTTAATATGAAATACTTTATCAGTTTAATTGGTGGCTAAAGCTAGGAGCATAGCGTACAGAAACTGAGCGCCCCTTAATGAATACATCACGCAATTCCCTTTGCGTTCGGATTGTTTATTCGGCTCATATTGACTAAAAAGATAACAGCTCCTCCCATTGCAAGACGTCTTACGAATAATATTCTTCTTACGAAGTTTCTAATTCAAATTTTAACTACCCCCTGTTAAATATCTGCATAATAAATAAACGTAAAATTTTAAATTTACCTTCCAGCGTTTTTAGAGTTTCTAACTAGATAATTTAAGTCTTAGCAAACTTACTGTTACTATAAATGCATGGTTTAAGGAAACTATAGCACGCGTCAGCGTTGATGGCGTGTGGCGCAGATAGAGGACGGCGCTGAATCATCACATACAGCATAACTATATAATTCGGAGAGGGGTTTAGCACCAGCAAAAAAAGAAACAACTATCCCGCCAATAAATTTGACTTGCACTCTACAAAGCAGCAGTACGTTCGCATTACGCTTAACGTATATCATTTTCCAAACTAAATAATTTGTACTACAACACTTCAAATATGTTGACGTACAAAATTAATGAGATGTATTTATAATGTCAATTTTTTAGTTTGGTGCCCTCTTACCCTGAGTGTAAACTTGCTACTAAGTTTACGAGATACTAATGTATTATTTGAAGAAATATTACATCATAGCTACTTTTAATACAGATAAAAGTATATTTTGGTGTAAGGTTCCAATACTGTTTAATAACCCAAATAGAGTATCTGTTAGAACGATTTTGAGTATGCAGAGAAAATATTAATTGTGATGGCCCCAGAATATTGGTTTTCTCTTTTCCAGTGTTCCGTAGGACCCTCATTGATAGTTTATTGATGAAATGTTTTCCATAAAGGTTCTAGGGAAGTGACGACATTCGAGGACCTCAACCGGATGTGCTGAATGCAAATACCGGACTTAAACCACGGCTAAACGTGTACTTAATGAAACCTTACAATTTAGTGAAAAGATAGGCGACATAAATAACGCCAAACAGGGAGGGAAGGAAACTAGTTACCCCTCCCAGCGGCCAGATTACTGTTGCAATGAGGTAAAGTCCCGGATCCGTGGTCGGGAGCCTTAATTTGCGGCTGAATGCTAAGTTATTGCGGATGAAGTGATGTTTGCGCTGACGTCACTGGGTCTGTGTACACAGCACTAATATTGGCGCTGGCTGCGAGGGCAAACAGCCAAGCCACACAGCCACAGCGATTGCAATCCAACCCCCCCCTTTAGCATTGTATTAAGGAAAAACATCACGCGAATACTTTGACACAATTTGTAACGCAGCTGCATCGGGTCCACAATATCAAAATACGAATAGCCTCTAGCCATAGAGTATAGCTCTAGTTGAGACTCAAATGTCGTATTCCGACTCGTCCGAGTCCTGTGAAAGATATTGCCCTCGCACTATAAACTTATGTTATAAAAACTCTGGCGTATAGGTAGATTTATCTGCGAACGTTACCTAGAAGATTATAATTGTCATTAATGACATAAAATCGGTAAATAAGAATTTTTGATTTGTTTCTAAGACACATGGCCAATGTTTCGATATAACATCGATTTTATGGCGACATTTTTCAGATATTTCGCACCAGAACTTTCCGATATTAGGATTCCATTTCGCCATTTTAAAGGGTTTTGCGATAAATGAGATCTTTCTCTATGTACAGATATGCTTTCCTCCTAAACACATTTTTTTTTCTAAACGTTGGTGGTACTTTTGATTCACTTTTACTTTTATCGCATCTTGTAATCCTTACTCTTCCTATAATCGTTGTTCATCTTCGACAATAAATTCCCTCTTTTTTTCACCAGCTTCAGAATTTACATTAAAGGTTGATGACTGAAATTAATGGATCAGGCCCCTCCCTGAAGACAAAATTAGTTATTTTATTAACAAGTTATGATTTTAAAAAATTAAATTTTAAACGAAGACAAAATATAAGTGTATGAATACGATGTACCGGGTTTCGGCTTTGCTTAAAGTTAACTATAATACTGGAACTGCGTAGATTTTTCAATGATTGTCCTATTATCAGATGTTTAATGTAAAAAATCCTGATTTCACGTGACTTCAGACTAACCATCCGTAACATCATCGTAGGATGATTTTTGACCAGGGATATTGAGGTTGATGTACTATTATGGTGCATCGCGGTGACGATCTCATTTTAGAATATACTAAAATATGGACAATCTACGATTCTGTCGGCAGCTGCCATTCACAGTTGTTTATCCAACATCATAAATTGCCCTTGGTCTCCTCATGTCAACAAGTCCAGCTTAAGTTTTTCACTTATTGTATTGGAATGTGGAACAATCGTAAGTCAACTGAGACGGACTCACTAACGACTTGGAGGGAAACGTTATACAATGTAATGAAAACATCTGTACTGCTTTATTGAAATGTTATATATAATAATAAGAAATTATATAAATTGACTGAGAAATAAGACGATTTTTATTTAATAACACTTAAAATTATATAAATCGTGTCACAGAGCCGTATTGTGGGCCTTTCTGTGAAATAAATAATTATGATTGGCACTGTATAAGCTAGAAATATATATCACCGTAGTTGTTTATAACGCTGCCACTTCACAAAATCGTAAATACTTCTGTCAACGTGGAGAGCACGTCTCCGGTCACCGGTGGCGCTCAGAAATTCCAGAGAACAATTAGAAAACTCAAGCTGACAGATTCCAGTATGGCCGTCTGCAAAATGGGATGCCGGACATAGTAATCTCTAGAAACTTAACTTGTAATTCAGAACCACCAAACGTTCGTAGGTCTAACAATGCAATGTCCATGACAGATAGGCCACAAGTTAACCAAACTATTATTTAAAGTTCATTCAGCGACTCTCTTAAGTCAAAAGTGCCGTGGCTGATCTTCTCCGAAAGACAGTTTCATATGCGACTCCCTCAGTCAATGGAAGATTCATTCGTTACTCTCAAAACGACGAATAATCTAATTATTAGCTGGCGAGGTAAACCAAATATATCAATGCATCCCCTCGGAAAATAATCACAAGTATATATATATTATCGTATTAAATTTCTCGATGTTGCTAATTAATGTGATAAATTAATGATTTATAAATGAATTTAAACAATTAACTTTTACATATAAAACGTTAATTACAAATTTATTTTTAGTTGAATTTTGTACAAAATCTTTCAAATCTTTATTTAAATTCTTAATTCTTCAGGACCGCTTATCGGGCCTCTAACAGTTAACAGTAATCCACAATTATAACCAAATTAAATGAAAACAAAATAATGAATTATATTTACAAGAGAAATGTTAACATAAAAAAATGAAAGAATCTGAAACATTTTATGAAATCTAAAAAAAATCTACGAAGTCTGAAATGTAAAGAAATCTGATGGTACGAAATATTTATACTAGGTTTACAATGGAAATTCTGTACATACCAATCATCGGAGCTGCTCCCATAAAGCACTACTTATTCACTTCACTGATAATTTTAACAGGATTTTAGTTAACAGACCATTGTATAGTACAGTTGACAAACTAAATCAGCACAATAAACCAAATCTCCACATTACCACAGTCAATGAAGTCCTATAGAATGTTGATCAGTTTTAACGTCTACATTCATCAATTTATAACCACTTTTCAAAACCTTATTCCATACCTTTAATTTTACTTTGCTAAATTTCCAGCAAACTGACCACCGGACACGTCTCCAACATTCGTTCCAGAACTTTTTAATCCAACGTCTACCAGCCGACTGTACTTTACTGTCCGGGTACTTAATGCTGACTGACGACTGTACTGAACTCTCCGCAAATGGTTTTCCACCTCAAAAACGCCGACAATAATGCTCTCAAGCACTCCAAATTCTTACGCAACGCTGACTGTTGTTTACAAACCTGGGCCGTAATTTTTACGCCGACAGTGCAAATATTAAAGAAATTATAATAAATCCTTTCATTACAAATTTGTGGTCACCACAATATATACAGTCCAAACAGAATACATAAGAGACTTAGATGTTTCTGATTTTTGAGTGATTACAAGTGAGGTGTTAATATAGTTTCGACTGTTTATGCAAAATCTCAGTCTTTCTGACCGCTCAGCTATCATATAATTCTTCTCAAATTCAGACAGTAAACCACCTTCCCTTGGAATACGACGCGCATTATCAGTACTTAATTGGTAGCAGGCAGTGTTAATACAGTAACAATAATTTTGCGGATGCTAAGGAAGAACTTACGCAATGGCAGTCATCCTGAACAATACAGGACAGCCGCAGAGGTACATTATGAAAGCGAAAGTGAGACAATTGATATTGCTTTTCTTTCCGCGACGGAGACTTCCCCCTGGCGTAGGTATTGAACTGATAGGAAGCCTAACGCAGAGAAAGATTTGCGAGGAGGCGTACGCGACGGAGCCGAGGCAGGAAGAAGTAATCAGAGCGCCGGAGGCGTCGACAGCGATACCAGAGCGGCGCTGCCAACAGCGGCGTCTATCTGCCAGCTCCTCGCAGCATCCCCTCCTCAGAAGACTACGCCGTTTTAATTATACTGTCACAACTACGTCCTAATATTAGTTAATATTAAAATATATATATATATATATATATATGGAAGAACATTGTTGTTCTCACGTCGAGTTTGGAATGCATTCAGTATTCAAATTAAAATTTTTTAATAATTATTACGTACTTTCGAAGCAGTATCTATTCTTACGATATTCTCCGTCAAACACTCTACAAGCATAGTACACTCTTGGTTACCAAATACCAATTATGTTAAAGCTCGTTCACTTTCTCTTTGAGTTTTTTGTGCGGTTTTAACCCTCAGAGCAAATATTAGAGACTCATCAATTGAAAATTACTAGAAATTTCCGTACCTCTGTGTTCCGTCCCTTGTTCTCGGATAACATAAAAGCCTTGAACGGTTGTCTACGATCATCATTGAGACGCAGAGACGCGAGAGAGGTGGCTGTCATGGCCTTGGCTGAGCCGTGTCGCTTAATGCGTAGTACTA
Source organism: Zhengitettix transpicula (assembly GCA_037074705.1). Lineage (NCBI taxonomy): Eukaryota > Metazoa > Arthropoda > Insecta > Orthoptera > Tetrigidae > Zhengitettix > Zhengitettix transpicula. The sequence continues at coordinate 56,596,948 of CM073592.1, read as the reverse complement.
GTGCATCCCCTTCAGAAAAACGAAAATAGAAGGTTTTACTGTCTTCCATCATACCTTCGTCTAAATTTTTATTTTGTAAATTCCCTAAGAAACAAACACATTCACTCACAAACAACTGCGACTATCAACAGATCATGCGCTAGTCGGTGAGAAATTTGGTACAGGTTGGAATTCACTACATCCTCAATTCTTTTTATATGCATACTCAACTTTTTTCTTAATTCTCTACACCCATTTTCCGGATAACCGTATTTTCGCCGTATTTTGGTAACCATAATGACACAATCACTTCACAGAAAAGTCTCTCTAGTTTTGGAGAATGGGAGTAATAGGTATTACAGGAGGAAATGCTAGGAATTACAGTGTTCTATGAAGATATATTTCATATAATGTATTTCCTTTTATAACTAAACAACATAATTTCAAACATTGGAAAGGAATTACGGAATTATGTGGAAAATAAACAATATAAAATAATGTTGAACTACAGAACAAAATTAAATGAAGGTGAGGACGAATTAAGAAATGAGGATGTTTTGAACGAATTCGAGGAGGAAGGACAGTGGAGAAATTTAAGTTTGGGAAGGGATCCACTAATGATACGTTGCAATCTGTAGAAAGCACGACAACTAAACGGATGAATGGTGGATAAAAATGGAAGCAATAAGAAAAGTCAAGGATGGTATTACTTTACAATACTGTTTAAGAGAATGTGTAAGGACAAGGAAAATGGAAAAGATGTGCGATTGATTTTAATGTATAAATCGGGGAGATATCGAACCAGCAAAGTTTTGGAACATAGTAATATTTTGCATTTCGTCTATGGAATGAATTCATCCGACCGTAGAGTTACATTTTCAGTGCGACGTTTGTGTACCCCTTGAAGGCGCTACACCCCTGTGTTATTAATCCAGGAACTGCGGGAGAGAAATAAGCGCATAAAAACGCCAGCATACTAAATTGCATTTCTGATTGAAAATATAATTTCCTCCGCGCGACTCTTTTATTTTACTCAGCTCGGTTCCAGTGTAGATTATCAATTTATCGTCGTTCGTGCGTGCCGACGACGTATCTCGGAATAACGGCGTTCTCGCCACCTGGACTGATTGAGTGCTAAGTGTACCAGGAGTGGTACACGCGAAGAACTTGCTGGCTTTATGGAGAAAGAGGAGAGAGAAGGGTAGAAGAGATATGTTAAGAGAGAGAGAGAGAGAGGCTTGGCAACAATGCTTCGTATAGTGGCGCCGCGCAGTGTCCAGCGTACAAGTCATTATCAAAATATCGCGCTTCATATTATTTACTCTATTTTTAATTTGTTGGTTTCGGTACTTCGCTTCCATTGCACAGAGCCTCCACCGTAATGGAGAATTGTATTTTTGTATCTTAAATCTTCCACGCCTACTAATATATTGTTACTAATAGTTGATCAGGAGTAATTAAATTTATTGTAATACTTATTGCTGAAATACAGTTTTAGTTAATGGGAACTAAAATCAAAATTAGAATATTTAAAAAGAGTTGAGTGTGTTAAAACAAAAATTTGAATTTTCAAACAAATACTTCCTACCTAAACACATACATATGTTTTTTTTAAAAACTATTAAGATTGAGTTTGACGATAATTTATCTCATAATACAAATGATTTGTTTTAATTTCATAAAGATTTTTAATTAAATGTCTTCTGCCGAGTTTGGTTCCAATAGATACATTTCGTGTTTTTACATAATAAATTATGTCCGAAATATTGCCCTTTAATATTAATGCCACAAGAAAGTTATTTTAAAAGGCTTTAATACATTAATATATAATATGTTCTTTTATTAATAGTCCGGTTTTTTTTACTGAATATTACTTACAGAACATACGCTTCTATATTTTTCTTCTCTATACAACTATTGATATTAGAATACTTGGTATACACAAGAGAATTTATGACGTCGTTAGCATCTGTATATAATTTAATATAGCCTATTATCTTATATAATAACTAATACATAAAAACAAATACACTGCGCGGTTTTACTTGAACCTGAAAATATATAGCGTTCATAAATGGCCGAAAATCACTCTTTTTTTAAAGTCTACTGTATTTTTGCAATTAAATTTTAAAATTTTCAGGGTATTTATGAAAAATATTTCTAAATTATGAAAAATTTGGTAATTTATTACTATAGGGAATAGTCGAATAAGCAAACGTGATAAATTCTGTTGAATTCAGAAGATCCATTCATTATTTGTGACCAGTTCACATTTTAGATACTATCCACTATTCCAAACAAATAAAATATATATGGTAAATCGGCCAGAATGAGTATATCAGCCGAATATCGTTTATCACGCTAATGAAACCGATAAATCCCGATACTCCTTGATCCTCAAGTCTATTTTAATTAAAGATATTAAGAAACAGTCAATAGCCCATATTTGTATTTTTATTATTATTAATTAATTCATACTCTCCGCATTTCATACTACATCCAGTGCATTTAAAGGACTGAAAATCAACAATTTTATTTTTAAGAAATCTCTCATTGTATGATAAATTGATTTCCTATCTATGTTGGTGTAAGTTTTCCTACTTCTTAATTGATTATTTTCTGTCTTTTATGCCGACGTTTTGAGGTTATACTTATTTATCGTCATGTTAACAACGACAATGATGTTACATCTTGGCAAAATGCCTCCTCGGGATACTTGTAAAGCATTTATACGTTTATATGTCTATGATATGCTAATGTTAATATCATCTTCATGATACGGAGCGGCTATTATCGTCGCTAAAAGGCGCCATGTCTATTGCCAGCATTCAAGACACTGCATATTTCTGTCATTCGACATGAATACTGTATTGTTGCTCCTGTTTCCGATTGAGCTTGTAAATCTGGAAAGAAAATGTGTTGAAATAAGAATTTACGAAACATTATAACTGTCACCAATTCGATAACCCTTTTATCGCGTCAATAACATTTTCTATACTGATGATCTAAAAATTAAATTCAGTAACGTGAAAGCCACCGTTCTGTGATCTGTGTAGTGTATTGGAGAGAATGTGGTACTATTTTTGCAAATTCTTTGACTTTAATATCTTTTAAAGTTCGACTGCAGCTTTTTATATACGACACTTATCGAATGCAATAAATACGTCTCGATGCGGTTCGGGAAATCAGTCGAGACTTGCCGATCAACCTATATTCACCGTACGTTTCTGGCATTTCAGTAAATGGGGAAGTGAACCAGTGGGAAAGCAAGTCGACCTCAAGTCATTATCTTGGACGATGAGACGGCAAATACCTACAGGGGAATCCAATATTCCCCCCTTCCACTTCCATCGCAACCTGTTTGCGATGCAGGTGAAGTATTCGGAGGACCTCTTCAAGTGACACCAACCATTGTGTAGGACCAGTGCTTTCATCGGGTTTAAAGGCTTATTTTGCTTGTGAATATATTTATTATAACCTCAAATTACAAACTTGGTATTACACAGGCTCTCATGAGCATGAAATAAACAAATCAGAGATCAAATTTACAGCTAATCACTTTAGGATCGTGAAATTATACTAGAAACATTATGGATAAAAATTAATTTTAAAAGACTCGTTATTTAATATCTTATTTAATAATTTTAATCATTTACGGTGAAATTATTCGATCTTCTTTATGTAAAAATGACTTTAAATACTTCTGACTAATAACTGACAATATTTATATTAATGAAAGACAACGTTTCGGTAAGTGTTTGTACCTTCCTCAGGTCTTTCCTGCGGAGAAATTGTACAAAATAAATTTGTTATAAAATAACTAATGAATTTACAAAAGTGGCTGAACAGAATATGTTATACTACTAACATAATGAAACCGAGAAACACTCGACTAAATATGCTAAATGTTAAAAAAAATTCAAAATTTTGAAAATAAAATGTTTTGTTCAACCATTTTTGTAAATTCATTAGTTTTTTATATCAACAAAAAAATTATTTTGTACAATTTCTCCGCATAAAAGACCTGAGGAAGCGTCAAACAGGTACCGATAAAAATATTGTATGTTATTGGTCAGAAAGCTGTATTGTCTATTTCATATAAACAGACGTAAAAATAAAACCTTTAAGACTTTAAATACTGTTGATGAAAATTAAAAATAAATTTAATCTTTACTATTAAATAGTGGTATTTTATCAGTATTCAGACAGATTAACTATGGGAGAAGAAATTAGTGCGAAACAAAGCGTACGAAATACAAATCATGAGCATATTTATTTTAATTACCTGTAATAACTGGATTAAGCTTATATATATAATTCATTCTTTGAAAAAGTGGCAGAAAAAATATTTTTATCTTGGTGCTTTAGTAATACACCACGATCAAATTTAATCTTGCTGCGGTAAGCAGGAACCTTAAGAACTGAATTATAAACTTGTTCTCCCACAACATTGCCTAATGGTCGATCTGTGATCAAGTAACAAAGCTTTCTTACGCTCTCTCTTATTTCCAATTTCGCTTTTAATTTCAGCTCTTTTAGGTAATATTGTTTTATTCTACTTAATTACTAATAAGGTTCAAATATACCTCGGGCAATTATACGCCTATTTATCTACGGAATTACGTGAAAGGAGGAAACCGTAGTATCGGAGGATGTTCGAATCATAAAAGCCATCGGTGTCATAATTATTGGACTATCGGCTGGAAATTCTAAGAGAGATAAAGAGCTAATACCATGGGAAATTTACCTGAAAAGCGCGAGATATTGTAAAGAAACCGAGCGAGGAAAATGCTTGGGGGTTTAATCTACGGTTTTAAGATTGCCAGAGGGGAGAATTTTCTGCAGAAAAGAAGCATGTCTTTCTTTCCAGAGAGAGGGAGATGAGGACCAACACTTGTGAAAGCCACTGCCGAAGGAATATAATGATCTATATCCTTCTCCCTCAGCACTTGTGTTGGTTAATTCGAAATGTCTCGTACTTTTCTGTATCTGAATGCTGACAGCTAAGAAGCTCCAAGTTACTGGTGACATTCATTACCTGACCTTCTCAAGGGAGATAGTCACTTAGGAAGCATTAGCAAATGAAAATAATTTACGTTAAAAGCTTTAATGGAGGGTTTTCTCCTCTTCTTTCTTATACACTAAGAAAATTGCAGGACAATTATATTTATAACTATTTATTTCTAAAATGATGTGCCTACAAACAAAGGTATTATGTAAAATCGTACTGTCAAATTTATATCAAATTCTCTATGAAAAAATTTTCGTCTCATTGAAAATAATTAATAAGAAAGATAGCCAATTCAGACAAAATAAGTGATAATATAAATACCACACATCGTTTCTGGGATCCTTGTCCCTTTCCTCAGATGCGAATAAGAGTCTAGAGCTCAAAAGCGATGAAAAAACAACGCCAATTGGTGTTAATCACAATATATATAAATATAAATATATATATATGTATATATTGTAATAATAAACAAATAGCCTTAATTAAATGAAATATTAATCAAAAGGATAGGCGTTAATTAATTGAATTATTAAACAAGACTTTACAAATAAAATATAATTTATTATCGAATTGCGGCTTCGAGAATCAAAACAATTACAATTGAAATTTTAATATCTCAGGGTCTTTACTGGGTTTGATGATCAGACACGATAAAAGTAGAATTTGACTAATTAACAATTCAAAATATTATTTGCCTAAAATTAAAACAAAATAAGTCGATCAACGAAAGAAAACTAGAAGAAAGCGAACGAACGAACTAAATCTGACTCTATCCTTTAATTAGCGTTTACAATATTATCATAGTTTTGGTTTTTGTTACTTACATACTGTTCGGCTGGTACCAGCATTCTCTGTAGCTTCAGAAGTACACTATTGCAACATTTTACACTGATTCCACATGTCGACTTACAGATTCTACACTATTGAAATCAAAATGGAATTTATTGGCTCCCAGGAGCTTGGATGACCCTCCTAATTGTCGGCTATCTGATGTCTGCTTGCCTTACAGGAATCTCACGAGTTGCAAAATTATTAGTCTTTTTACCGATTTGGATTTAAACTGCAACGTAACTCAGTGAAGATTTGTTTTAATTGTTTATTCTCTCGTGGCTGGTCCTAAATGTAGTCTCTGCTATTCTGCTCCTTGCTGCTGACCGAAACTAACTTTACTTTTAAATACTTTAGATCGTCCCGACTATGTTTCTGACACGACCACTTGCTGTCTGTTTCTGGCTGCTGACTCAAAACTTCATCCGTCCACATCAATCTTTCGGTTTTATTACTTGTTCCGTACTTCGCAATCTTTCGGCACCAACTAACTATCCTCGTGCCTCTCGAGTTTGAGCGCGCATTTCCATTTCGGCATTTTCTCAAAGCAACAGAGCTCAGCGCTATTGTCGCTTTTTGTCGCTCAAAATACCGCTAACAATTTATTCGCTAACAATTTAATTTCTAATACAAACAATTAATGGCGTAATTAATTGGCATTACATATATTTTAATCGTGACATTGGAAACCCTCCGATATATAATGAACAACTATTTAGTGTTTATTTTAATAATAATATTACGAATAGTTGTGCATTATACAATTAAATTTTGATTTAGAAAGTTTAAGTATGTGATGACGTGTGTACTAATTTTTTTGTGTTATTCAAAAGACATAAATTTTGTAGATAGTAAGGACTTGAACAACCGTTAAAACACGAACAATAAAATTTACAAAATTTGTTTTTGAAATTGAAGTTGATGACCGTATTGGTGAAAGCTTCTTCGAAAAAATAAATGGTTCGGGCAATTAAAACATTTTATTTCCTGGCACTGATTTAAATAATTATGGGGCGCTTCACTTAATAATGACATTATAAATATCAGTCTTAATAAATTGACAGCTGTGGTTGTCTAAGAGGTCAAACACCAGTTATACAACATGTCTAACAATTATTTAATATATTATTTAATTGTGTCATCAAAGAAGATAATCTGGAATTTTTTTAAAAAAAGTGGTAAATAATAATTAAATTATATGTTTTAAATTGTATGTTCCCAATATAGGAATTGTTCAAAAATTGTTTTGGAAACTGAAGTTTATGATGGAATTGTCGAAAGCTTCATCGGCAAAATAAATGCTTCGGAAAATTATATAAAATTTTATTTCTTGCGAATGTTATAAAAAAATATACATTAAATTATTATTTTTCATTAAATTGTTTTACTAATAAAATTTAATTGTAGCTTTCTCCACTTATTTCTGTCCTAGTCATCTGTAAATAAAATTATATAGAAACAATATTAGCATATTATTAAAAGTGTACTGTACTTTACATGTATACTGAAACATTATAAAATTTTAGGTTGTGACTGCTCAATAATTTCCGTCCTCATTATTCTTCCTTCTTCATGAGAGGGATGAGAATTCTCAATTGTGTATCTATGAAAAAAAAAAGTCAAATGTTGTAAATCGTTACTGGTAGTTACGGATGGAAACATGGAATCTGATTGTAGATTGAAAAATAATTAGACATTTCTGAATTTAGAAATGTCATTTAATTAATTTGTTTTAGTGGTTTTATATGAACGAGAAAATGTATAGGAATAGCTTCTTTCATAACTTTGACTCGTAACAAAACCAACACTACGAGAGCGGAAGTTTTGAACGACCGTTTGCAGTAGATTGGAGGAGTGTAAATGAGATCTAGATTTGACAATAATCCGTAGACAACTTCCGCTGGTGCCACTTTAAGTTGCCGAACGCAAATAACGGTTATTCTTCTTCAGGCAGAAACGTAACAATGAGTCGCGTTGATACAAGGCAAGCAGTTCGGCCGAGTCTGACACAAGCGAGCCTAAAACCTTTTGTTCCTCTTGCGTTCCAACTTTGTTGAATTAGCCGTGTTATGAGCAGTTTTTAAACAACGGAACAATTACACGCCTGCGAACAATGATGCTTATTTTGTAATTTTTTTCACCGAGATGTGTGCTCGCCGCTGCTGCCGGTTTGGAATGCCTGCATCAAATTAACTTCAGCGGGGAGAAATTGTTGCTGGAAAACGAGAAATGTTGATTTACAAGCACGTATAGAAGTATCTTTATTTATCTCTCTTTCCTACACACGTTTTCTTTCACAACCATTTTAATGAAATCGGATTAATATAAAAAATAAAATATGAAAAACATTATTTTAAAGAGGAAAATAAAGTTCTTAAAGTTCTGATATCGGTCCGAAAATATTATGAAAGTGTATGTAATCTATCTATCTATCTATATAATAAAAAAGGATGTATATTTGTATGTATGTATGTATGTATTTACGTTGTTCTTTATACAAATTTTATCGCGTGGACAGAATGCAACAAAAATTGGTACACATATTCTTCAAAACACGAGAAACGGTACTGTGAGGGTGAGAAACGCCTAGCATACATGTGGAAAGAATTATAATTAAAAACCGTGATCATTAAATATTAAATTACTGCGCGCCAAGAGACAATGACGTCACGCGAGAGAGAGACGTTACTACGCAACGAACAAAGGAAATATTTCCTTTATTAGGAATGAAATAAAGCAGAAATATGTTCTTTAAATAAAAAGTATAATTTTATACAGCAATACTCCATCGAGTGATAATAAAAAACAATACAAAATACTTTACAATCGTTGCGGAAAATGTTAGTTAATTTAGTGAGTGCAATATGGCCACCATTTCTTTACATTTGGAATGTAGCTATCAATTTGATCACTTCAATCCTTCGTAATGTGCGAATACTGATGGACAATTATATCCTGCAATGCTCAAGAAGTACTGTCTGAAGACTTACTGACAATTATTTGTTCGCGGAGAATTATATTTCTAAAGAATAACGATGGTATGTTTGTTGCTATTATGCAATTAAATTCTATGTATCTTATAGCTATTAAATTAATGCAGTATATTTATGTATTGGTAAATAAATTCGGAGGTATGTTTGTTGAGATTGATGCAATAAAATTCAATGTATTTTATAGCTGTTCAATTAAAGCACTATTGGTCGAAATTGTGTACGGAACTAGGAATAGTTAAATTTAGGTTGTGTCTTCTTGACTGAAGATTAATATAGAATTAAATTCTTTTTCGGGTTTATATAAATAAGACACGGGCAACGCCGGGCACTCAGCTAGTTTGATAATAAAGTAATATTAGAAAAGTAATTGAAAAATAAAACAGAACTTTACGTCGCTACCAGCAAGTCAAGCATTTTGGCCATATACAAAAACGTTTTTTTTTTAAAAAAAAGAATAGTTAAATGAATGCTTGCAAAGACGGCTAGACTGCTCCACAACACTCGGCAATAAATATCGAAGTTACATGTGTCTCATTTCCATTGTTACCCGTTTTGTTAATACACGCGACAGTTCCTTTTAGTCGTTTTGCGAATTTGACAAGTTTTGGCACCATCTATGCGTTCATATGCCAGCTTCTACTCTGAAATATGCTGACTGCGTGCGCAAAATGAACGAGCCGTGTTGGATTTCATCGGCAGCAGAAAATTGACATGATATTAAAAGAAATGGGTCGAACGTAATAACGGATATTTATGAAAAATATCTACAGCTACTGCATACTCGATGGTCCATGTGGAATCTAGAAATTGAATTACGTGTTATGATATTTAGAAAATATATAGGATATTGATAAAGCTGTACGTTTAATTCTTATCAACTTCACGAAATTACTACCAGACTATTCACGCATATAAGTTGGAATATTTTATATGGCAGGTCTGAAATATATTTTAAAAAAAGCTGAGTGCCTGGCGTTTCCCGGGTTGTTATAACCCACCATTTGACTTCAATCTCGGTTTCTTTGGCGTTATTTTTATGTAACGCACCTCATCCCCTATCTCTAAGTGTGCTCACCTTCCATGCCGAAAAGGGTTGAATTTGTATGCAGACAATATCGGTAGAAATACTATCCATCTCTTTGACCCCAAAAAATATTTATTCGTCGCAAATATCGACCGTTTAACATGTTTGAAAATTTCCACCCCCCGACCAGCACCGCTTGGGGGAGTAGAACAAGTTTAATATCCTAATTAAACTTAACGACAACCACAACCCCGGATTCGACTCCAATCTCGATACTTTTTGCGTTTTTCATGTAACGCCATTCCACCCCCACCCTTAAGGATGCTCACCTCCAAAACCCGAAAAGGGTTGAAATTATACACAGAGAACATGCAGAGCAATATTATGAATTAATTAGACTTAAATATCGGCCGATTAACGTATTCGAAAATTACCACCCCAGCCCGTGAGGATTAAATTGCAAGTTGAACGTCGTAATTAAACTCAGCGACGTCAATAACCTTGGATTTGACTCTAATCTGGGTTGTTTATGCGTTAATTTTATCTAACGCCCCTCCACCCTCACCCCTAAGGTTGCTTCGTTTCCATGCTCTAAAGGGTTGAAATTATACACAAATACCATCGGTAGAAACACTATCAATCTTATTGGCCTCTAAAAGTATTTATCTGACTTAAATATATTTGTATGCGGAACATACATACAAACAAGCACACTGTTTTATTTATTAGAAGATAAAATGTTATTTCTTTAGATTTCTTTTAGTGTAGTTTTGTCTTTTTGCTGTATGAGTTTTAGAATACTACTTTTAAGAACTATCCAGGATTTTTTTTCCAGAATGGTTCACAATTATATTTATTTATTTTCATGTACATTTGTAACAGTAAATATTTGATAGAGTCTCATGAAATTCAGATCAATTTAATTTTGTGTTTGAATGTTTTCTAAAACAGTAGTCACAAACCTTTGCAGCCACTAATTTACAAGCAAAAATTTATGATACTGGTAATTTAAAGATCTTGGATGGTTGGTGGAAGGGAACTCTTGTCAGTCAAACAAGATGATCTTTATTTCTTTGAGCTCCGTATACGACGTCTCCTTTTATAAACATATACTACGAGATGACTCTTCTGTAGCGCGAATTAATACTTCTCAAACTTCTTATTGGTGATGTCTTGGATCCTTAACAATGGGAACTTCAGACTAGCCAGACTTTCTTTTAGGTCACGATTAACCAACTTGATATTGCTCTAAGATGTGTTATTGAGAATTGCTCAGACAGTTTTCACCAAGGAGAGATTTAACTTTAATGTCTAACATTTATTTCATTGAATAATTGTATCTTATTGTTAGAGATGCAAATTGCGTCTGCAGTTGTAAAGCTCTCTATGCTGATGATTCAATTTACTTTGACTGCGTCACATATGCTGCTCTTCTTTCGCAACAAGTGGAGGGCTTCGGTGCTCCAATATGGTGGTGGGCTAACGTGGTTAAGTCCCGCTGGATATTTCATTAGCAAGCCCCTCAGGGTCACCATTAAGTCAAGTGCTCCAAGCCCCGGGGTAAGGAGGGCTCGCTCGGGTTTTTCTGCCCGGAATTCGCAATCAGCCGTATGTGTGTGTGCATTAGAGCCTGTCTTTAAACTGCGACGCGGACGGACTGTCGATTAAAGTCTGCTGCGGAGGATCAGCAGGTACTTGGGTACTTGGGATGCTGCGCGGAGCGTCTTCGCAAAGCAAACAATGGACCGCGGATTACACACGGTCCGCTCAACAATCGATCCGGCTCTCATCCGGAGAGGGTCCACCTCCGCAAACAAGCCGCTTAAAAGTCCCTACATGGCGTACATTGTCTAATTTCTGTTTCTAAACCTACTCCCTTCGGATTCTAATCTTCCTCTCCTAACTAGGCACCAGTGATGTGGAATTTACCGGCTTTATCCACATAGAAGTGTGGATTAAAATAACATCAGGGAATACTGCTCAGTCTTTTCAGCTGAAAAAAAATTAAGACTTGCAGAAGTAATGTCCCAAGCTGTAGGAAGAAATGATTCGTGATTAATCTTCATAATTCCTGAAACTTGAGATGATGAATGTTCAGTTAGTCTTTAAGCATCCGTTCTTTGCATTCCAAATCGTAGAATTTTAACCCAAAATCAATGATTTGCAAATGAATTTTTTTTTTGTAAAAAGCTCGTTTTTTGCACCACAAGAATGGAATGATTTAAGGGAAATTGTTTATTAAATAAACGAAATAAATTTCAAATTTTTTTATGAACCTTCGTAAGTGATCTTCTGAAATGTGCGTTATTAGTTATCATTGTTCTCTGTTCCTCTATATACTTTCAAAAACAAAAAAAAGTATTAAATTACTGGTGATTAAAATAAGTACACCCATTCCTCCCTTCGACGTCTTATTATTTTCGTTATAAGTATCCTTTAGTTGTTGACATCTAAAGTGGAGCATTATTCTACGTGAATATCTGATAGACTAAATATGACCGCAGACGTGACATACGCATTTAAACCGTCCGTAAATGTGCCAGAAAAAATTTAATAACGTTCACTGTTGAACGAATATTGAAAAACTCCATTTAAAGACGAATCGCAGTCTGCAGAATAATTCCTGGAAGTTCTTGGGAATAACGTCAAAAACTGATTTAAGATCAGTAGATAAAACTACCAGCATCTATTAACTTCACTCGTTTCATGCTTAAATTAATTCAGATACCTAGACAAACCAAAATATAAAATAATCACGTTATTTCAATTAATTCACTATTTGCAAATTAAATATATAATGAACACATTAAAAACGCAACTATAAAACTTCATATTCTGAAAACATGTTCTAATAATTAATTATGTTCTTTATCTTTTCAGAAACTGAATGTAAGACACAATGTAAATAATGATTTACGTTTTGTAATTCATTAACTTGCTTAGTATTATTTATTTTAATCAACCTGTAAAGCAACCAGAACGTACATAATAAATAATATTGAGAAAGTAAAAGCGTTTTATATAATCGTATTACAGTTACCCTTAATAAAAATGACTAAATAATAACTTTTATTATAATTAATATATAATTAAGAATTAATAAATATACAAATAATATTAATTTATTTTTATTATTATACCAATACTGTGGTATAATATATTTTAATAAACAACTGGATAGCTTTAATTAAAGAAATCAATTAACAAAATTTACTAAGCTTAAAATAAATTTATTATTGTAGATAAATTTTACAATTTAAAAGACCTATTTTCCTGCCGAATTTTATCCATTTAAACAAATACTTTAATTTTCATTTAATAATTCGACGCATCTATGAACATACAGTTCTTATATCATTACAATCAAATACGTCGGATCTCTATATCTCAGGATCAGTACTGGGTTTGATAATTAGAACAAAATCAATGTATAAACTGACAATTAACAATTCAAATATAAAAAGTTAACCTAAAACAATATGAAAATAAGTGAAAAGAAAACTGAACGAAATCTGACTACCCTTTTAATTATCGTTTAAAAATTTATATCAAAGTTTTGGTTACTCACGGAATGTCTGTCTGGTACTAGATCTCTCTCTTGTATCTTGAAAACTACCATACTAAAAGGCCATTTTTACACAGACTCTAAACTTCATTGAAAATTTTGATACACACGATTAAAATACTCATCCTCTTCTATCTGGAACCTCGGATGAGCCGCCCCCTTTGGTCTGCTAGTGGTTGTCGGTACGGCCCCTCTATGAGATAATTGTTCAATCAGCGTGAAGCAACAATTTGCTTCACCGTGTGCAAATTATTATGTAAATCTCTCCGTGAACAAATGTCTGCTTTCATGTAGAAAGGATCTCGCCATTCGTTCTTTATATCTGCAAACTTTACTGTTCATTGCTCTAGGTGAATTTAAATGTATTATATCGCCCCGTCGATTTTTAACTGTTTCATCTTTCGTACTCCACCATTCATAGCCGATTCCAGACTTTTAGATCATCAGACTTTTACATTTGAACTGTTCCGTTTCTCGCAGCAGACTGGTCTTCTCCAAGTGCATACAGAGTTTAAGCGCGCGCGGTCTCTATTGTTGAACAAAGGAAAAACCCGCCTTCATTGTCGCCTTTACGCATTCGTACCGCTAACAATTTAATTATATTAAAACAATTAATGACCTGTTTAATTGGCATTACAATATATTTAAATATATACAGGAAAATAGCCACTTACAGTCGGAATTTTTTTATTATATATCTGCATTAATTTCAGTTTTCCACTTAAGCAGTCATTATTATCTGTAAGATGAATAAAAAATGATTATGACTGTAAAAATGGCAATTTCCTGCATATAAAAATTAACTGCAATTGAAAATTTAATGCCGGTCACTAATAATTGTCTTTGTTGAATGGGTAAACATTGACCATATTGAAAAGCAGGTAAGTCTCTGAGGTAAATTTGCCTCGGGATTCCTCCTCAATCCCCATCTAGGTGGAAGAGGAAGCGTAGGAAACATACGTTCACATGAAATCAGCGGAGAGGCCTCTCCCCTACTGCGCTGATTTAGGACTCGAGGGGATGAGCTAATACATGCCACACTAACGAACCGAATTACGGCACCTAAAATAGATATACGGTCAGCTATTGTCCGTGTGTAGTGAATGTGATACCAGGTGCAGAGCTTTCTGTCAATAGCACCACTCAACTACGAGGAGGGTGGCTAATATATTTCAGAACACCGAGAGTGCTTCAACTGCAGTTTCTTTTCGACAGTGAATTAAATGTAATTTGATTCTAGAATACTTTTATGTCGGAAGGCTGGGGTGAGTCTAAAATCTGCTAATGCTTGACGTGTAATTCAGGAAACTGTTGCCTATGGCTTGTCGAGAATTAAAATATCTTTTATAGAAAATTTGAAGAATATGTAGTGTATCATTTTAGTGTTTACATTGGTCCATACAGACAAGTGGCTGTTACAGATCGTCTGAAACTTTTTTTTTAGGGCAACAGGCTACATGAGGGTGATCCACATTGGGCAACTCCCCTTTAATAGCATATGAAGGGATTTGAAAGGGGGGATGCGGAAGGGTAGAGGAAGGTAGACAAGGGTTACTAGGGCCCCCGGGCTATGGTTTAAGGATCCTACCCGGCATTCGCTTAAAGAAATGCAGGGAAAACCCTAGAAAAACCTGCATCGGGTCCACGACAGCCTTATGAGCAGTTAGACTGACCCGCTAAATACGTTCCAATTCCAACCTGGCAGCTAAGAAAGTATTAAATTTGAATTACTTTAAGTTTTTCTAAAATATATAACACGACAGTATATTAGACAATTTATTGTTAACTAAATTTTTTAGCATAGATGAAAAATTTTAATTGATTGGTTTAAGACGAGTAACGTAGAAAAAAACCTTAACGAATGCATTATGCTTAAAGTAATTCTAGTACGGAAAATTTAAAAACATCTGTATTAGCTTAAATTTACTAAATACAATTATGACATGGCAAAAAGAACTTGAACTAATCTGAACTCTACCCCTGAAGAAAACAACAAAACTCAGAAAAATAAGTAATATTGATTTTTACACCTAATTTTGTCCGTTTTTTGTTATATAATTATTTAATTTATAATTTTTAGTACTGTTAAACAAATAAAATATTAACAATCACTACTGTGACTAACAATTTTTTCAAATTTCCGTATTTGAAATCGTTTGATTACACGCAAGTATTTTAGATTGCACTCAAATGAATGAAAACGATGAGGACTGGTGGAAATATGTGGTGACATTTATTTATTTACTATTTAAAAAACTTTTTTTAAAAAAAGGAATGTGAAAATATTTTTATAACTACTGAGAAACATATAAACTAGGAATAAAACAGTGTTTCCCAGGACCTCGAGAACTGAGAGCGAGGTTTTATCTGCAGCCATTATTATAGTAAACTTTTTTTTTTATCTTGAGTCGCCGCTGTATTTCCATGGCTATCTCGGGGTTGTATATTCGCCACGCTCCCATTAGGTCTGAATGAGAGTTACAGATTAGGAGCAGCCATATCGTATCGTTGTCTCCTTGGAGGCTTACGGTGTGCTCTCTGAAATAGCGTCCTGAGATAACCGTTGCGTAAACCACGAACACGGCAGCCCGGGCCTTCAAAGGACCGACCCTAACAATGTACGGAGATCGGCTCTTCGACTTAAGACGGTTAATACATTGAAAATTGGAATATCTATATGCCAAGAATTACGATTGGAAAAGAAGGCGAACAAAGAAGCTTTACGTATTTCTATTTGATCGTATTGATTGTTCGAATCATCCAATAAAAAATATGTTATTAGAGTTTTGAAGTATTTTTTTTGTTAAAATCTGTTATTATTGAGCTATGTGTGCCTGGCACGATTTTAAGCTTGCTACAATGATTATTCTCAATAAAAAATTAGGAACAGAAATATTGCATCACCAGGTAGCATAAGCAGAATCTAAGAAAGTCATCATTCTCTTCTGAAGTCCCTCCAAATTTAATAATAAAATTGTTTTTAACTAATATATTCGTAACTTGCCAACTAAGAACGATAATTAAATATAATACGTGATTTTATCGAAATCTGATTTTCGTTTTATCATTCTCTGAATAGTTTACCTATTTCTGAGGAAGACGGAGATAACTGAGCAAAAATTAAACGAGAAATTAATTTTAACACATCGTCCTGATACATTCCTTTGAATGATGTATTTAATATTATAGGTGGAAATGGAGCTCGTGTTACAACTTTTTATTTTTCATTATTATTTGGTTTATCTCTTAAATGAATGATTTTGTCATTTCAGGTAGATTCATGAATTTTTTTCAACGTTTCATCATTATTTATGGTTACGAAGGTATAATAAGCGTCGGTATAATAAATATATTAACGAAGAAGTATTTTGAAAAAACATTATTTCATATTTCATGTACATCAGACTTCGTGTTGCCGCCACAAAAGTACCCCCTCTGAAGAATGTAACGTTATCGTTGACGTAACGTATTTGTCCAATTGACGCGAAGACCAATGCATAGAAACATTAAAAACTATGAGAAACACGACTTTGTCTGAAAATCATACCTCTCTTCAGATGGCCACTAAGGCTCACCGTCTGATTGAATGATCATATTGACCTCTACGAGCTTGTCAATTGACAGTAAGGTAATTTCTAAAACAGAAATAATATGTTTAAGTAAATTAAATAAATACACGGGAATTTGTTACGTTGATAAGTATTCCAGCGATTAATGTTTATATACAAAACACTTAGGTTATGAAGTCAGTCATGCGAACGCATAGTTTTGGTTCAGGAACTCACCGAAATAGTCCCACGGACGCCTTGATGGCACGTAGTTCCCAACACTAAAAGTCGTGAACTGTAAATCCTTGTGCATTCCAACTGAAACAAACTAATCGTATGGAGTGTAGTGTCAGGTGAACCTAATTCAAGGTTTCTGGAGATTTCCCTCATGATATCTACATGGAGCTCTCCTTAATCTGTACTCGGCTACGTGCCTTTCTAGCAGGAACTTTTACGGAAGTTTCCCCAACAACAAATCCGTTAGACAACCAGAACCCCCCTCCCCCATTTAGTTCATCTCTCTAGCTGAACACGGGGAAACCGTATACAATGGCACACAATCGTACACGGGGTATGAACTACGGACCCTCGTACTAAATCTCCATGACGCTGGTAATAACACAGCGGGTGGTCGCCATTCCTATATTGGCTCTGATGAATCTCAGCGTTATAGAGCATTGTGAGTTGGAACTATGTTGAACTATATGGTGAAATTGCTTTGAGATTTCATGTGAAGCCTATACGGAAACACCCCAGTGGAATTTTCGCAATGTTATTGAGACAGAAACAAATATCTCAACGCATTTTCCAATATATATACTGTAATGAACAAAAGGTTAATAATTTAATTTATTTAATTTTTGAAAAATTCGAGACCCACGTTGTGGAAGCCATTTTTGTAATAATCAAATGGATGGCGTTAATTTCATTAAAATAGTGATTAACAATTAACAAACCAAAATATTTATTTTATTTTGTGGAAATAAAAGATAATTACAAACAAAATTTGAGATCTGTTCTCTCAGGGCCTCTACTGGGTTTGATAATGAACACAAAAAAAAGATTTAAAATCTTATTAACAAAACAGTTTACAATTTTCCTAAACAATATGTCGATAGAATGAAAGTAATTAAAAAGTAAAGAAATAACTTTGATTGAAAATTAAAAGAGAACGAAATATGACTTTATCCTTTACGTTTTACAATATTATTCAAAATTATGTTACTTACGGACCGTCGGTCTGGCACCAGAACAATCAATTTTACCTCGTTCGGACACTTTTACACTCTTTAATTATTTAACATCAGGCCTTGATTTTCACTGATTCTACACTTCACTTTAAAATTTGGCTAGATTGGCTGTATTCCGTTGATTGCTCTGGTCCACAATAATTTACCAATGTTATTCCGTAACAATTCCTCCACGAAGATTGTACAAAGTTCTATTGTGACGAAACTGGTATTCCTCTACAATATTCACGTTACAATATCTCGGTGAATGTTTTACTCTGCTCAATTTTATAAAGACCGTTCTCTGCAACGTTTTCACTGTCGGCTGCTTCTATTCTCCAATGATTCACCAACTTTATTATACTATGCTCGACGATGTCTGATCTCTGTACAATGCAGACCACAACGACCAACTAACTCTCCTAGCGCTCTCGACTTTGAGCGCGCATACGCCATTTTTGACTTTTCGACAAAGCAATCGAGCTCGATTCTCCTTTGTTCGATCAGACCGCTATAATGGATTTATCAAACAATTTAAATTTTATGTCCAAACAATTAATGGCCTAATTAACTTTGCTACAATATATATATATATATATATTTATGTGTGTGTAATGTTTTCTAACAATAATTTACTGTTTTTATGTGGCTTATTAAAATGAAGAATATATGTAACAAGAATTATAGTTATGAAAAATTAAGAAATTTTTTAAAATTGGGCGACGCTATTTGCCTTCACATTCACAAAATTTAAAATTAGTTTTGGACTCATCAGTAATCGAATATGTATTAATAAAAATTAAGTAGGTTGACTGCTGCAAACAAAAAAAAAAGAAAGATTTAAAAATAAATAGCTATGGGGTTTATTGACTTCTATATAAATGTTGGTTCTTCGATCGTTTAAAAATGTAATCAGACATTCATATTATCAGGGAAGTATGTATTTTAATAATATTATTCTGAAACAAATTTAACAAGCTAATTATTAAATCACTGTAATTCAAGTATTGTTTACATACAAGCTAGTTACGTTGTGGTCAATTCCCAGTAATACCATCTTAATAAAAGCAGAGGCTTGTTTATATAAATTCACCTGAAAGTGAAAACCTAAACAAACCTGCTTTAGGTAAGTCGGGCTATCGTTACTTGTCCCACGCCCTTCCGATGTCTGGAAGTGGAGACGCAGCAATCCTGACTCCTTGCCTCAATCAACTCTTTCTGTACTCAACGTCTGCGACCCTGGTCCATACACCTCTCAAGCCCGACAAAACTTAATTTAGCTAATTTCTTTTCTACAAATATCTCGTATTCACTTGTAAAGAACATGACTAATTGAGGGTTATCATTATCTCTGTGAGAGCTGTTATCTCGCAGGAAGAACCTCTCTGGAGTGACGATGGGGCTACCTTTGGGGATGCATTTTTCTCTCTTCGTTATTGAAATAAAGTTTCCACAAGCGGAAGCACCCTCGACCTATTTTGAGAGGTCGCAGACCTTGGGAATACGGTAAACTCTTACCGTACTCTGTTCCGGTTGGAAAAGTCGGCCCTAAACGGGTCGAGGCACGGAGAAGTCCCCACAGTAAATCCCTCTCGCACCATCGGAAGGGCGTGGGACAAGTACCAAGCGACCGACCAACCTGCTGCAGGTTTTCTATGATTAGTCGTGTGTCACTTTTAGCTGAATGCCGGGTAGGATCCTTAAACTATAGCTCGGGGGCCTTAGTTTTTCGGTCAGGTAAACTCGGTGTTTCCAGTTGGCAGCGGGAGACTGCTACTCGCTGAGAGATATGATAACGTTGGCCAGCTGATAAAGGTTATCTGTGAACTATATTTTACACAAATGGTATATTATCTTTTTATGTAAAAGAAATATATCTTTGGATTATTGTATTGTTAAAAAGAGGATATATTGGTGAAAACTGAGTTGTAAAGAGTTTGATTTTATAAAGTTATTTTAAAGGAACGCTGCATGTTTAAACAAATAATTCAGCTTAGAATTTTGACCTCGCTCAAATATATTATTTGAAGTTGATTTAGTTCAAGTTAACCCTTAGCTACCTTCCTCTACCTTTCCGAATCCCCCCTTTCAAATCACTTCCTATGCTATTAAAGGGGAGTTGCCACCATGTGGATTACCCTCATGTAGGTTGTTACTCTATAAAAAAAGTGGGGGAGTGGTAATCATTAAGTCGGGCTGCAAGAAGTGTTGTATTAGTATATAATATAATATAATCGTTTTTCCCGAAAATGTTTTCTCAGCAGATTGAGGTCGTTTAGGTTCACCTTCTCGTTGTCGCTTCTCGAGCGTTGCAACTTTCCGTTTACGTGACAGTCGCCGTTCAAGACGCTCTTTGATGTTTGATATCAGAGCTTTTTCCGGTCCGTTGCAACGAATCTGCTCGTTCAGAAACTCAGTGGTACGCGTTCTCGCGACGCAATTAGCATGTTAAACAAAGCAACATAATAGGTGCTCTACATCCCTGCGCGGATACACTGCACTGAACACGAGCTCATCAAACAAAGTTTTTAGGTTCGCCAAAGAGGTTTCTCTGAGTCAATATGTGTCAGCGTTTGCGGGGGGAGAAATCGTAGGCTGTGTGAACGGCGCAGGTGTCCGGGACTTGTGCATGTGCTTGCAGATTTTCGTTCACAAAAAGGAAGCCGCAGACCACAAAGTAATCGCTTATCGATTAAAAACACGTTTCGGTTTTAAATGACTTCCTTGCTTGTATTTCTTACAAACTTAGCAGTTAATTTATTATTTGATGAACTAAAATTTTTACAACATTGAGGCCAGGATTGGATTAAGACCCGTCGAACAACTGCATATTTGTTGGTTAACCAAAGGGGTTCTTTGGAGAGTTATAAAATACCATCGTTGCACGTGGCACCATGAGTGAAGTCTTGTTTAGCGAAAAAAATTATAACTGTTTTCGTCAGTATTGTTGCAAGTGAATGACATCAAGGAAGGCTATTAACACAATTACGACCTTCATACAGACAAACTTTCAATAGAGAAACAAAAAAAAAACTAAGAAAATTTTATATTTAATAGTGACGGGTTTTCCATGCTGATTGGCGACTTTTTCTAATGCCGAAGAACTTAAGACTGGAAATTAAACGCAAGAACTAAAACCAAAGATAAAATACATCAGAGTCAAAGAACGTAAAATAAAAAATAAATAATTAATTAATATTTTCTGTGTGATGCTTAATATTAACAGTATTAGTTATACAACGTTTCAGAATTTTAATCTTTTACAATAATTCGGTTCTCTGTCTAAAATAGAGATTTCAAAATCGAATAAATAATTAAATTTGATACAACGTTTAATGATACGATTGAGTTGTAAACGTTAAAATAATAGTTCGTTGAATGATTAACTACTTTTATTACGTCATAATTTGTTTGAAATTTAAAAATGTGCAACATACAAAGATGGAAAACCTTCCTAATCGAGATACCGTCGTAAAATTCGTGGCAGATTGGAAACAAAACCATGTTTGCACCCAGCTCAGATTCGAATCCGTATTGATCATTTTACGAGTTCTTATAATTTCTGTATCCAAGTTGGATTCTTATACAAAAATTTAACATAAATCTGCTGTAAAGCTGAAGACATCGAACCACCTGTAAGAAGAAGAAGGTGTAGATAGGCGTTATACAAGGTAATTCACATAGTGGCAACTCCCCTCTTATAGCATAGGAAAGGGGGGATGCAGAAAGGTAGAGCTCCCCCGAGCTGTAGTTTAAGGATCATACCCGGCATTTCCCTAAATGGGATGCAGGGAAAACCCTATAAAAAACCTGCATTTGGCATTTGATACTTGTCTCACGCCCTTCCGATGCCGGGAGAGGGGTTTGCTGTGGTGACCCAGCATTAACCTCTCCGTGCTTTGACCATTTAAGGAGGCAGCTGGCCGACTATTCCAATTTGAATAGCGGACAATTCTTACAGTAATCCCAATATTTGCGACCGCGGAACATACACCTCTCAAAGCAGGCCGAGGAGTCTCGGCTTGTGGGAACCTTAGTTCAAAAAACCAGAGAGAGGAATTTCCATTTGTGTCTACACGGATATATATTCATTATATACTGTTATTTTACTTAGTTGAATTGTGTCACTTTCTCGTAGCACAATGAGTATTTCTGGCCGAGGCACCTCGGCGTGTTCCGAGAGGTGTATGTTCCGGGGCCACAGACCTTGGGCATACGGTAAGAGTTGTCGGCTATTCCCATTTGAATAGTTGGCCAGCTGCCTCCTAATCTGATCGAGGCACGGGGAAGGGATTGCTGCGTCCCCACAGCAAACTCCTCTCCCGCTATCGGAAGGGCGTGGGACAAGTACCCAATGCCCGACATACCTGATGCAGGTTTTTCTAGGGTTTGTCCTGCATTTCTTTAGGCGAATGCTGGTTAGGATCCTTGAAATATATCCCGGGGGGCATAGTTAACCCTTGGCTACCTTCCTCTACCCTTCTCCATCCCCTTTTTCAAATCCCTTCCTATTCTATTAAAGGGGAGTTGCCCAACGTGGATTACCCTCATGTAGCCTGTTGCCATAAAAAAACTTTATTGGAACAGTCGGCCAGCTGCCTCCTAAACTGGTCGAGGCACGGAGAAGGGAATGCTGCGTCCCCACAGCAAACTCCTCTCTCGCTATCGGAAGGATATACTCAATAACCGACCTACCTGATGCAGGTTTTCTAGGGTTTGTCCCGCATTAATTTTAGGTGAATGAGGGGTAGGATACTTAAATTATAGCCCGGGGGCTCTTGTTAACCCTTGGC
This sequence comes from Zhengitettix transpicula, assembly GCA_037074705.1. Lineage (NCBI taxonomy): Eukaryota > Metazoa > Arthropoda > Insecta > Orthoptera > Tetrigidae > Zhengitettix > Zhengitettix transpicula. The sequence goes on along the minus strand of CM073592.1, from coordinate 56,573,978 downwards.
TACCTTCCTCTACCCTTCTGCATTCCCCCTTTCAAATCCCTTCCTATGCTATTAAAAGGGAGTTACCACCATGTGGATGACGCTCATGTAGCTTGTTATCCTAAAATAAAATTAAAAAATAGAATTGGAAGAAATTTCAAGGATCTTAAACTTGAACTAAGTTAGGTCTATGTAAAGATACCGCTTTTATATTTTTTAATAGAATGTTCGTTTATGTTATAAACGCCATCGTTCCCAATTCGGGACCTGAGTATCACATTTAACCAAACCACAAGAGTTTTCATTTCGTTATAAAGAAACATTTTGCAATTTGTTACTGTACACAATCATATAATTATTCTTATCAACGATTTATCGGATATAAAAATTATCATCATTAGCAGAAGAAGAGAAATAAACTCCCAAACGTGTTGTCTTTGGTTAGATTTGGAGCCTGTGTTATATCTACACTGTTTTTACCTTATGAAAAACGAATAATTATCACTTTTCTAGACGTTAAACTAATTAAAAGCACAACAGAGAGCTTGTTTTTCAATTTTTCGTTCCATTTAAACATTAAATTGATCTACTTACAATACAAATATTAACTTATGTTTTAGGGCAATAATTCTCGAACCACGACAGACAAATAACATTGCATTGATCCAGACTTTTTTTTCTATTCTATAATATGTTATTATTTCAAAATGTAACATTGGAGTATATATCTCGTGTTTAATGAAACTTTTCGACCTCACCTCGTCCTCAGTCAGAGCTTGTTCTCTGGCGCCGATATTAGGCTAGGAACTGTTCGTTCTAATGTGAAGCAAGCATTGTTCTACTGAAAAATTAACGTTCTGTTTATGTGCTGGAGCGGAGCATGTGTGTCGGTGACAGGGATGCAGGTATCTTTGCTCCCCGGAGGCTGTCTGCCACCACGTGACCCGCACGAACAATGGCGTCATCATCTGCAACGTGACCCGGCTCCGGTTACAGCCGCCCCCATGTCACGTAGAATGTCGCCCAAATATGACGCATTTGGCCCTGTGATAGCCGGAAAATAATACGCGCCATGGGAGGGTGTAGCTATCCAGAGCGACAGCAAATGGACTACTCGCGAGGGAAACACAAGTAGGGGGAGAAAAAAATTATTCCGACGCTCTCCAGAAATGCCATGTACCGTCACGGGATGTAGAAACATGCGCCGGTCCATAAAGTTGCACTGTAAACGGTCTCAATTCATAAAAATTGAGGAGGTGTTCGTCAACCAGATCTACAATATCGAATAATTCTACTCGGAGACAGTTTGCGTACAGAATAAATGCAAACGAAATTTAAACGAAACAAAAGTTAAGTAAAATGAGCAAATCAACCAAAAAACCTAAGATTTTTTTAAACTAAATTATCCAAAAGCTTAGAAAGAATATAAATATTGTAATAATTAAATACATCGATAATGGATGGGCGCTTTTAAATGAATAACTATTAACTTTAAAGAACAAACAAAATTTATTGTGCCAAATTTAAAAACAATTATAAAATAAACAAAATATTTGGGATCTCAGGGTCTTGATCTGGGTTTGATAAATGGCATATTTTAAATAATAAAAATTACATTTACCTTTTATGGAAGTTAATGCGTCTGAAACATAGACGAAATTTGTTGTAGAAGAAATAATACTACAGATTGAATTTAAACAGTTTTAAATTTATCAAGAATTAACGATCTCATTTTATCGATATTTAAATAATTAAAGAACGATCTGACTTTTATCTTTTAAAAGTGGTTTACAAATGATTTCAAAGTATTTCTCTACTTACGGCCGCCCAGGTCTCATTTTAGGTTTTTCGTGCACAAAATTTGGGGATATCACTGATTCTAGTACTCACAGACTCTAAATGTCAACAAATTCTAATTGGCGTAGTTTGTTAGTTGGTTTAACACAAATTGGTAGGTTCTCGATGCTTTACCCCAACCTGGATTTGCAGATCTCGTAACTTTAGTTGAAAAGGTCCTTGATTGGTTTGTCTATGGCCAGCATGATGAATTTTCGCTCGACCACCGAATACAACATTAGTTGAACTCTCTCCTTCCCGACTGAAGATTGATTTACTTTTCAATTTTTTTTAGAGCATGTTTGTAACTGGACCACATTCTTTCGTTCTGGCTGCCCAACTGTAAAGCCTTCGAACTGTTCGCTGTCCGCTGCCTAACTGTAAAGCTTCGTCTCTTAGATTTTGAGCGCGTAAACTCTCTCAACTGTCCAACAATGTTTTCTTTGCCTCGCCGAATTGTTGCGGCGTCCGCTCTATATCTACTAATAATGAGTCCTCTACAATCCAACTTTCCAATTAGAACAATGTCTTAATTACAAATTACTACAATATATTTATAGAAGTCTGACTATTAACATTAACATTCGTATTGCTAGATTTTAAATCAATCAATATATAACGTAAATAAATTGCAGTTTATAGTTCACTTCTACGAAAATTATACTTCTGGGTTGGGAAATTCTTTTTAAATTTATTACCGCTATATGAAAGCGTAAAATAACTAATATTTAATCAATTTTATTATAAGTGTAATATAATTCATAAAAAATGTTGACCTTATAGACACTTTTTATTGATATTACATCGACGTTTCGATACGTTTTTTGTATCTTCTTCAGGTATTTTCCTACAGAGGTGGTATTTACAAATGATTAGATGTATAGCATTTTGTACAAAGTAAACAAAGGCAAAATAAAGTACACAAAAACAACAAAGCTTACCAGATTAATATAATGACTGATGTCAGGTCAAACCATCGAAGCTACAGCTCGTCATTCAATCTTGAATTATATTAAAAGTTTTAATTTAACGTCTGTTTTGAATTAATAAAACAATTGATGACCTTATACAGACATTTTTTTATTTACTACATATTTGCTACAATATTGTTAGCGTTAAGGGAATTGTGTGTCTCGGACCCTTTTCAAAACTGTGTGAATTTAAGAGCTTGTTAATCGTTTAGTTGTGCTAGCTTATTATATTAATTTGGTAAGTCTTTGATTTTTGTGTATTTTATTTTGCCTTAGTTTACATTTTTAATTATATTACAAATCTAATCATTTGTAAATACCTCATCTGTAGGAAAATATCTGAAGAAGGTACAAAAAGGTATCGAAACGTCGTTAAAATACCTCATCTGTAGGAAAATATCTGAAGAAGGTACAAAAAGGTATCGGATCGTCGTTAAAATACCTCATCTGTAGGAAAATATCTGAAGAAGGTACAAAAAGGTATTGAAACGTCGTTAAAATAAAAATGTCTGTATAAGGTCATCAATATGTTTTATTAATTCAAAACAGCCGTTAAATTAAAACTTGTAATATAATTCATTTAAATATGGAGAATCATTTTTAGATACAACCAAAATTAATGTTTCTGAAACAATTATCAGATATTTTCCAAATAAGACTGTATAAAACTTCTAAAGATTCCTATTCAATGGAACAGAATTTCCGCCGTACTTAAGTCATGTTTTTTTTATCGTTTTCAGAGGAAATAATTACTTGTAAGTAATTAAGAAATATTTATTCTAGTTAAAATTTCGCCTTATATTTTGGGAAGTCCAAAAGTCAGTTTTAGCACATTAAATATACTGATGTCTGTATTATAAGTATCAATTGCAGCAGTCTGACTCCACCATAGTATTTTTAAAAATATTTATCTTCAATTAGAAACTTGCAGATATCCTATTTATTTGACGCCACAAATGTTTGCTTCTTACGATTGACACGGGAATAGTTCCACGAAGGAGGCTACATTTCATGGTGACGTAGAAGAGTCCTCATGTTGCGTGCAGCTGCATAAGTTGGCAGTTTATTAGACCAAAAAGACGAAGTGCTCAGTTGATGGTGACGGCCAGTGCAGAGTAAATTAATGGATAATTAAGCATGTGTGACCGCAGTGAAAAAGGCGGTTTTAAAAATGAACATTGTTTGCGTCCACGAAGAAATTAATTATCATTTGTGTACGTGATGATGGCGAAAGACTGGAGTGTGGTTGAGCCGATACAGTTTACTTACGGAAAAACTTGCTGTTCTGAGAACATTGTCTTGCAGATAATGGTGGGCGTTATTCGTCCATCAAGGGCGACTATTCGGCAGTTGTTAGTTCAAGCAAAACAAGCGGAGTACAATCGATTATCGAGCATTAAGCCGCAAATTTTTGTAGAAAAGTTTCGGCTAACGAACATGGAAACTGTAATGTTTTGGCGGACTTGAGGTGATCGTCTTGGCCGATGCTCCAGCTAACTACATCAACCAAAAGCCATCATTGCGCGTGAGTCAATAACCAAGTTGAAGGCAACCACAGGCTTCATTCTCGTATCTTCAACTAGTGCAACAACATATAAATTCATATTCAGCTCCTTTCCTATGCTATAAGAGGGGAGTTTCCACTATGTGGATTACCCTGTACATAGCCTGTTTACACTTTCTTCTTCCTTCTTCTGTACGAGCTGATTAAAATTATGAGAAACGACCTCGATTTAATTTTATTGTAAATAAATTCTAAAATAAGTTTTAAAGCGTATTACTCATTTTTAATTGAATTTGTTTCAAGGACCCCATCATTTATTAATAACTAGCTGGGTGCTCAGCGTTGCCCGGGTTGTCATATGTCCAGAACCTCTTATTTGACTCCAATCTCGGTAACGCCCATCGACGCCCACCCTTCCGATGCCGAAAGGGATTATAATTATACGCAACCAACATCGGTAGAAATACTATCTATCAATATCACGCTGAAAAATATGTATTCGACGCAAATATTAGCCGTTTAACATTTTTAAAATGTTCACCACCGTCTACCAAGGCTTCTACTCTTGTCTTACTCTCCAATGTTTGTTTCAGGCGGAACGTGCACACGCATAATAATTTCCCCTTCCACCGTCTGTCATAGGGGTGAAACGAAAACTGAACCGGCAAGTTTAATGTCGTAATTAAAGTTAGTGATATGCACATCCATGGATTCGACTTCAATCGTGGTTATTTTAGCTTTATTTTTATGAAACACACGACCACCCCAACCCTTAACGGTGCTCCTTTCCTATGACGAAAGGGGATTTAATTTATACACAGAAAACATCGTTAGAATTAATATTAATCCCAAAAGTATTTTATTCCCGTTATTTTCTTGCAATGCCTTTCCACCCCTACCCCTAATGGTGCTCCTGTCACATGCCATAAGGGGATGAAATTTAACACACATAACATCGGTAGAAACGCTAGATATCTCTTTGACCCCATAAAATTTAGTCGACTCAAATATCGGCTGTTTTAACATGTTTGAAAATTTCCATCCCCGGTCCTGGGGGTTGTTGGCGTGTCCCAACCTTTACATTATTTGTTTCCCTGTCTGAAAGAACACGTGTAAGAAATTTAGTGAAATTTGCTCCACGGGTAGATTGTGTATTGCAGAAGAGTTTGGATGTATACTCTTTAAGAAACTGGATCTTGAAAATAATCATTGTTCTAGATCTTGACTATCATTAAGTACAGCTACAAAATAAGTGTATGTTCAAAAGAAAAACAATCCAATATTAAGAGCATTATGATCATATTAACACCCACGTTTTTTTTTCATTGCTGGCCTTCTCTTGTGTGCATTTATAGCAAGGCACGTGAATCCTTCGTAATGCTCATAATGATGCATATAGTCTTTACATGTTCATGGACCATATGGAAGGTGAAGAAAGCCTCTATTGATGCTTATTGCGCTTGATATGAATACACCTAAGTCTCTTCGAACCAAGAAAGTCCTTCAGTCAACTGGATATAAGCATTACTGGAATTCACATGAGACGAATCCACATATCTCAAGTTTCCCTAGGAGTATGTGAGAGGTTTAAAGATTTATTTTACCCGGGTTGGAATCAGCGGGACGTGGAGAGGAAATGTAAATAAAGCAGGCGTATCTGTCCCCCCGAGGCGAGAAAGTGTTGTCGGCAATGAGATCCGTGTTGACACGCATGCGGGGGCGGTGCTACGTCATCACTTGAACGAGTTGCGCGCACAAACACAATTAGCGCGCTCCCCTTGAGGAACACTGTCGCTGACAGTAAGCACTCCTTCCCCCCAGCCTGAGAAATGGAAATGTCACCGTCCTGGCCACTCTTCCCGATAGATCAGCCCTTCGCCCTTTTCTCAGAGTGACGTTTCTGGTTGCTAACATCTAGTAAATTTGGTCGCATGGAACCGTCCTCATGCACCGTCATCCACATCACCAATGCAACCAGGTCTAATGTGGAGAAGCATACAAGTACGACGAGTTCCCAAACTGGCTTTCCCGATTGCAGGAATGTATCAAGAAGATCAGGGAAAAAAAATCTCTGGGAGTGTTAGGTTAATAAATAAAACTTGCACACAATATATTGAGATGTTAAAAGTTACTAGAGCCTCCGAAACCCTGATCATTTGTTTACCTATTCCCGGGCGTGTGAGACGTCTTTTTGACAAGATTTTAAAAGTTATGGATTCGCCAGAATTTTTTGTTATTCATTTAAATTATTGATTGGGTACACTTAAAAATTGTTTCTACATAGAGCTGGGCAAAGTTTGCTTATTTTTGATCTTCTAGATGTGTGGTTGTCCAGTGAAATTTTTTCTTCTTCGATTTTTCTTGGTTTCATCTACGTATTTATTTTTGACTTTTTTCCCTTTACAATTGATCTTCCCTTATCCATTTCAACTTTACTTAATCTTTCTTGATATTCTTCTTCTTTCATTGGTCACAGCTTGAATATATTCATCAATGTTACTATTTTACATAAATAAACTCAATAAAGAGTACTTTAGGGGTACCTGAAATTAAATGGCCGGAGTTATGTACACATTCCAAAATTGGAGCAGTACGTTTCTGTCTTTCTCCTTAGCACTACAGTCCGTTTAGGACGTTGGCCAACTGGGAGGACTGCCAGAATGTCTTCTGACATACTGGATATTTTTGAGAGGCACGTGATCTGAGTAGCGATTCTACTTCCATATTAACTTCAGTTATCCTGACCATTAAGAGGAAATCTTCCAATGCCGGAATTCGAAGTCGGGGCCTCTGTGCTGAATTGGGACAACGCGAAACTCAATCGAACGACCATAGCTAGCTGGTCTGGAGGCATTTCTGTTCATGACACGTTCCGCCTTTGTACGTTGAAGTACTGGGATGTGAACGGGAAAATTTATAATGTGGTGATACACACTATTACAACTATGGAGTGATTCAATCTGATTGAATTAAAGAAAACGACTGCTTCCATCCCGTTCTTTCTGGCTTACATGTGACCCAACTATCAGATTTTCTTTCCAGTCGACTAGCCTTCTCTTCTCACAATGCGTGTTTTCCGTAGTTCTCAGTAACTATAATCCTGATACTCACGCAGTCATTTCTGTTCAAGGCTTTACAATCATTCCTCTGCAAGTATGGGTACTTTGTTATGCTTCTGTTTTGTTGTCATGAATTTTCTAAACATTCTGGGCATTAAAATGAAAGACGAAAAGGCATTTAAAGATACAAATTAATTAATCCACAGATAATGCAGCTATTATTATCCAAGTGTACGTTGACTTTTCTCTTAACCACCACTCTTTGACTTTCAATTCGTTGAGTTATGTAGCCTATGTTGCAAGATGAGAAAATGGAAACACAAATACGACAAATTCATTGAAATATGTTCAGCTGTTTTAAGGTTATCATGTTTAATTGGGTCGACAATCGGACACGTTAGCGTTTTATTCATATAATGTTATACATTACATAGCATTCCTGGCTATTTTTTTTTCCAGTCAGTAGGACTATTTAACGCTGTAAATTCTATTTAATTGAAATAGTATAATAAATATATCAAATGGCGGTTTTGGATTGGTGCTTTCGACCAGTGGTGAGACTGGTTGTGACGTATTGAAAACTGGTACGATTTTTTTGTTTCTATTTGGCGTTAATCACCCGCTCTTTCGTGGGATATTTGGCAAACTATGCATCCTTTGTCATTCCTTCACAAAGTAGAAATAGAAATATGAGAATTCGTTGAAATATAACAGTTGAAATGTTTAACATGTTAGCGATTTGTTTTTATTTATTTATTAACTGGTGTAAGAGAAGAATCGCTGTTTTGGGTGCTGTATGTATGTTAATCATCACTTGTTTATTCATTTCTTCATAAGTCTGATAACATTTAGGAATTTGATAATTAAAAACGCAGAATGGAACTCGAAAACGTTTAACTGTATATACTGTAATATTCAAAAATGAGTGGTCTTCATTTAAATGAAAGAATTTAATTTACAAACAAACAAATTTATTATCAATGTTAAAAAAACAATTACACAATTTAAAAATATCTCAGGGTCTCTACTGGGTTTGATAATGGCGAATCATTTTATTTCTCAACTTAAACACAAATTCCAATTTAAAAGAGAAAAGATTTACTCGTCAATTAGCTATGATGAAATTTATTTGTCAACAAAATTAAACTAAATAGATGGATTCTAATTTACAATTTTTTTTTATCAATAAGAAGAGAATGAAATCTGACGTCTATATTTTAATTAGGTTTACATAATTATTTGTTTTATATTGTTACTCACGGCAGCATTCCAGGATACCTTGTAATTGACAAAACACTATGGCGGGGTTTTGCACTGCTTCTAAAAAAAACTCACAGATTCTAAAATTAATATTTTTAGTTCAAAACTCAGGAACCAGGATGAACATCATTTTCGTCTCTCCCTCGGTCGACTTCGGCTAATCCTGCCCGGCTAAGTTCACCAGACTGTTTGTGTTTAGCAGGTTTCGTAGTTCTGCTCAAATGAATATTTCGTCTTGAGCAAAATGTTCATGGACCAATCAACGCTGTGGATTGGTAATTCTGGATGTTTCTCTGCAAATTTACTTTAAATAATTGAAATTGTCTTGTCTATTTCCAACACGACTAATTTCTGTCGTATCTGGTTGCCAACTCTCACTACATTGTTGCTGTGTACTGTACCGCCGTCAAGAATAGATTTCTCAAACAATTAATTTTTTTAATTTCTCAAATAGTGCCTTAATTAATTTGAATTACACTATATATATATATATAAATATAAATTTTAAAAATTGTTCATTGCAGTTAATTTACAATCATAAACTCAACGACGTATGATTGTATACAAAAAATATGGACAGAAAGAAAATTCTGTTTTCCTATTTCTTGTTGAGTACAAGCTCATAGTCGGAGGTTGAATTATGTTGTTCCCTACAGAGATTTTTAATAACTGAAAAACGTGTTGAACCTTTACGGAGAGACTGAGACCTTTGGGGATGCCTTTTGCTTCCTGTTTGAACTAAGGTTCTCACAAGCTGAGGCTCCTCGGCCTGTTTTTAGAGGTATACGTTCCGGGGTCACAGACCTTGGGCATACGGTAAGAGTTGTTGGCAGTTTCCGTTGGAATAGTCGGCCAACTGCCTCCTAAATTTGTCGAGGCTTTGGAGAAGTCCCCACAGTAAATCCCGCTCCCGCCATCGGAAGAGCGTGGGACAAGTACCAAGCGCCCGATCTACCTGATACAGGTTTTTTAGGGTTTGTTCTGCATCCACTTGAAGGCGAATGCAGGGTAGGATCCTTAAACTATAGCCCGGGGGCCATAGTTATCTCTTGGTCTCTACCCTTCCGCATCTTCCCTTTAAAATCACTTCCTATGACATTAAAGAGGAGTTGCCACCATGTGGATTACCGTCGTGTAGCCTGTTACTCTAAAAAAAATTATTGAAAAACAGAAAGTATTAATGACAAAAGATTCTGAATTTTGTCCAGTTAGATAATTCGCGTTCTGTTTTCATATAAAGTTTTCAGTTTAAAATTTCTTCTCGCCGTGGGCCCAGCCGGACGCAAGTACGGGATTATATCGCCATGTTGGTACGTTAGCGTGATACGAAATTCAATTTCTGTCGCTTTTCATTATTGCAGATCGAATCTTCGCTAAGCGGCTTTGGCCGGCGTTGTTTCCTCCCCGCTCCGGGATAAGGTTACCGCAATGTTGCTGGAGGGAGAGGGGGAGGATAATGCAGGCGACTCGATTAATCGGATTACTATTTATCAGGTCCTCTAATGCGCAGACTCAATTTGAGGTGATTTATTGCTAATCAGCTGGGGCCGGCCGTATGTGAAGACAGCAGGGCCGTAACAGGTTGTTGCACGGGCCGCTCATGAATACGCATGCGGGGGCGTGTGCCTGCGCAGATAACAAGCATGTAGGCCTCTTAAAAACGTGCCCTGCTGAGGGCACTCCAATTCGACACGATGTCTCCGGAGCAGCTTAAATCTGCATTAGTCGAGAACCGCGAAGGCAACAATGCTGGCTGTTTCGAATAACGGTATTTTTGCAAAGGGCAACGGGTTCAACACTTCAAACATTATTTAATGAAATTTCTTAAAGACTATACAGCAAATGCTGATCTACATCAACATTAAAAGTCCTCAAATATAAAGTGCGTTTCAAAATTGAAGGATACATCAGAATGAGATAAAAAGATAATTGGAAGCAAGAGAGTGAGTATGTGATAATTTAACCTATCTTCTTCTGCCGACAATACATCACATAATCAAACATCCATTATGTTATTTTTTTAAAAAAAGTATTGAAACATAATCTTCATTAAACAGAGTAGCAATATTATCTTACAGGTCGGATTTATTGTTGCATATCGTCATCAAGTGGCCGGTGAAATTAACATCTTAGATGGACTTATGGTGTTTCTATTTACCAGAAAAAATAACCTCACGCGCTCTTATCTCTTCTCTAGATCACCGCAAACTACATGTGACGTATGCAAGGCTGCGCTGACGATGAAGCATATCCTCTACGACTGCTCAAAGCACGACAGGTCTAGAAGAGTCACAAATCATAAATACACGAGAAGGGAGATATGTAACTCACCAGCGGAAATAAATAACCTGCTAAAGTTTAGACAACGACAATGAATCTGAGACTAAGAATAAAATGAATAGTTAATAGGAATTAATTGTAATAATTTCATGTTGTAGGTATGGTAAGTCGCCAATAACTTTTATTTTGACGCTACTATAAACAAATTTAAAACAAATGAGCGATCCAATTCGTTAAATTCATGATTGTGACCAAAATTTATTTTCTCCCATTGTTTGAGGATCGCGGCATCAATCTTTAAGATATTTTTAATACAATATTTCAAGCAAATTTTAAGCACTGAGTCATGATGTGAGTTTAAGGCTTCAACAAGTTCGCGTGATTAGATTCGTTGATCATTCAACATATTATCTACGATTTTATCGATATTTTCTTACCTCTAGTGGACGTCACCATCAATGATCATCACTTTTGCTTTTTCCAATGTCGTTTTAGGTTGTCTCAGTCAATAAAAAAACGGTTTTAATGGCTAGGATACACCATACAACTAATTAATAGTTTTGTAGTCTAATGGAAATTTTTAGTCACGGTCTGCAAGTAGATTTTTTTGGTCATTTGAAAACGAGATACCCAATATTCTTTAACCAATAAGAAAATAAAAACGTAATAAATTTGACTGAAAACTTGACAGTAATGTTGAAAGGTGCTACATCTCAAGTACCAACTTATTTCGATACTACACCGCTATCTCTTAGTTATTATTCATAGTTAGTATTCAGACTTAGTGATTTCTTCTATACATATTGTCTGTCGATGAAATTCTCTCGGTTCGTCAAAAACACGTGACGTTTCCGTGTCTGATCACGTCATCACCTTCCAGCGAATTTCTCGGAGAGAATTTAATCTACTTCTTCTGCGTTTAGTTCCCTATTACTTTAAATTCAAACTAAGCCGGGAGTTCTAAAAACAGTGAGCGACGCCTCCGATTCTGATTGCCGATCTATGACTTAGTGGCCAGTGTGTTTTTTTTTCTAGGACCTGCACCTCCTCCTCTTCGCACGGATGGAGCGCTGTTGCATCATGTCACGAGTCATTAGCCACAGCTATTATGCACGTCATCTTGATTCATGACGCCAAATTTCACAGACCGATGTCTTGTCCGTGGGAAAATTAGAAAAAATTCTGAAGGATTTCTATGAATGTTTGACTGCGTACTGCAGACTTGAATCCTCGAGTCGTATTTCTGGCGATATAAACTAATGAGACTACCGTTATTTTTTAATATTAATGCAAACAATAAGCACTGTTTCATAAACCAACAAACATTTATTTCTTGTATACAGTAAAGAAAAACAACAAATATTCTTGAATAAGAAAGAATATTTCGATATATATAGGTAGTGATGTATAATTCTACAAAGGATTGATCTAATTAGACAGATTGTTTACGATTCGCCGATGCAACATCACGTTGACCAAAAATTATTTAAACTCTGTGAACAATTCCGTTGAGCGAATAAAATTCGAAGGTATATACAATTATTTGTAAAATGAAAAATATATGAAAATTAATTATAAGATAAAATAGCCAATTACAGACCAAAGAAGTGATGGTATAAATACCACGCCAGGCTTTTGAGTTCAACTATATTATGCGGTTGTGTCGCTCTAGGCTCTTGTGTTTTTAGTTTTCTTAGCACCTGAAGAAAGCAACAAGGTTTCCAGAAACGATGTATGGTATTTATAACATCACTTGTTTTGTCTGTATTTGGCTATTTTATCTCATTAAATATGTTAAGTGTAAATACAGATACTTATAAAAATAAATGTAAAGTACATAATTTAAATATCCAATATTATAGTAAATCCTTTCAGTAAACAGCCTGATTTAAATCAAACCATGAAATTTTGAATTACTTGAAGGAAAAAAAGTATTCTGGAATTTAATTTATCAGCTACTTTTGTCTGTTTATTGGCTAAGCCTTTATCTTGATAGTCTTGAAACCTTCAATAGTAATGTTTTTTTTAAAAAAAACGAACTACGTCTTATTAGCGACACTAGAAAAGAAAATGTGAGTAGCTTCTGTGTATGGGGAAAGTAGCGGCGGGGCAACTGCGTCTATGCCTAAGACAAAAATGGAAAATTAGTTGCTAGGTTTTGGAGACAGTAGACCACATTTTCAGAAGGTTTCAATGTTCATGAATTTATTAGTTTAGACGAGCCAAGCAAACAACACTACTGTCACTTATACTCATTAAGAACACATTCTTCACAACTTAACCGGCAAGTTGAATATCATAATTAAACTCAGCGACTTCTATAATCCGGGATACGACGCCAATCTGGGTTGCATTGTCCTGATTTTTATGTAACGTCCCTCCACCCCCACCAGTAAGATTTTTCCCTCCTATGGCAAAAGGGGTTGAAAATGTTCAAAATGTTCAAAATGTTGAAAATGTACAACCCCAGCTCCAGGGGTGGTAGTCGTGTTTTACAGACACAATTTTTGTTTCCGGTTCGAAAGGGACGTGTTTACAGAATTTGGTCGAAATTTGTCCACGCGTTTAAAATTGTATGTGGAACATACTTACATGCACACAAACAGTTTTGATGTTGTTCATTTCAATTCAATTATTGGATTTACAGCCCTGGATGGGTTTTGACCTTCTCAACAATATTATTATTCGTCGTTCCGGTTTCCACAACATAATTTTTTTAAGTGTTCTGTTCTCACCCATCCTCATCACATGCCCAAACCATGCAATTCTTCTATTTTTCACGTACCTTAATATATTTGCTTGATTCATCAGATTGTCCAGCTCATGGTTCATTAAAATTCTGTAGCTACCATAATCATTATTTTTAGGGCCGTATATCCTTCTCAAGATCCGTCGCTCAGAAGTACCTTACATCTTTTCGTCCGTACTTGTCATGGTCCATGTCTCACATCCGGAAGTCACAACCAGTCTTATAATAGTTTTATATATTTTGAGCCAGCTGCCTCCTAAACTGGTCAAGGTACGGAGAAGGGAATGCTGCGTCCCCACAGCAAACTCTTCTCCCGCTATCGGGAGGGCGTGGGACAAGTACCCAATGCCCGAACTACCTGTTGCAGGTTTTGCTAATGTTTTCCCTGCATTACTTTTAGGCGAATGCCGAGTAGGATCCTTAAACCATAGCCCGGGGGCCCTAGTTAACCCTTGGCTACCTTCCCCTCTACCCTTCCGCATCCCCCCCTTTCAAATCCCTTCCTATGCTATTAAAGGGTAGTTGCCACCATGTGGATTACCCTCGTGTAGCCTGTTACCCTAAAAAAAAAAAGAGCTTCGCGTTGTTACTTAACATTTTTGACCTCATTAAATTTTTATATGCATAATAGCATCTATTTCCATTAATTATTCGGGTTTTAATTTCGTTTGAAATTATATTTCAATTGTTTATTTTTTGAACCCATAAAAGTGAATTCATTTACTAGCTCGAAGGAAAACTCTTTTACTTAATTTGAATGTTATTATTTTAAATATTATGAAACATTATGAAGTCTCTGAACTTTTGAGAAGAATACTAATGATATGTGGGGTAGAATCCAAGCTAACAGAACGAATCGAAACAGATTTCATATCAAACATATATTTCGTCAGGTAATCGACGCAAAATTACTTAATGTTCTAAAAGGTAAATCAAATAAAAATAATTATTATTTGCCTTTGGTTATCGTCATATTTTAATATTTAGTCAATCTTTGTCACGCCTGACTTCAGATTTAAATTAGTTTACTAATTCTCCGTTCTTTTGGTACTGAGCGAATCACAAGAGTAGTCATTTTTACTTGTAATTTGACGACTCAAGCTTCCAATCGAACAAGCTGGCGTTTATTTTGGTGGTGAGATCAATTGAATGTGTCGCTTAAGTAATTCGTAATTGCCCCCGTCGCGTCGTAAAGAAGGTTGTTCTTGTTGGCGGACATGGCTGGCCTCCATTAGCAAGGCCGTGCTGGCTGTGAAAGGCGGCGCGTTCAGGTGCTGAATTCCAAAGCCCGGAGCTGTTTTTGGTCGATAATTGCAGCGGCGCTGGGTGGGGGAGGGAGCGTGTGTGTTAGGGAGAGATTTGAATGGTGGCCTGATTCAATTCCAGGAGCTGGTGCTACCTAGTGCGCGACTCAATTCGATTGGAAACGTGCGCTGAATAATGGATTGCGATAAACACAGCCGGGGCAGCCGGGCTATTTATTCTCCCCCGGCTGTGCCGCCACCTCAGTTCCTCAATCATCGAGCCTCACACATGCTCAGCAAATATCCCATAAACAAATAAACTTTTTTTTGGTTATATATACGTTGTATGTATCAAACCACGTAAGTTCTCTTCATATCTTTATTTTCTTAGTTATTTAAACCACAGTAGCTTTCCGCTCCTTTGCCATAAACATCTGTCATCTACCGTAAAATGTCTTCAATGACTTTATCAAGTGCATTACCCTGTATCTGATTTAGGAATAGACGTATTATATACTATGTTATGAACAAGGAAAAAAATTGCCTAAAGCTCCTGTGGTTAAAATATCTAAGAAAATAAATATATGAAGAGAACTTATATGTGATTTCACATAACAGCGAGGGGTGTTCTCTCGCAGGCAGAACCTTTTAGGAGAGATACGAAGGGGCTCCCTTTGGGTATGCCTTTTCCTCTCCGTTTTGAACTAAGGTTCCCACAAGCCGAGGCTCCTCGACCTGTTTTGAGAGGTGTATGTTCCGGGGTGTCAGACCTTGGGCATACGGTAAGAGTTGTCCGCTATTCCCATTGGAATAGTCGGCCAGCTGCCTCCTAAACTGGTCGAGGCACGGAGAAGAGAATGCTGCGTCCCCACAGCAAACTTCTCTCCCGCTATCGGAAGGGCGTGGGACAAGTACCCAATGCCCGACCTACCTGATGCAGGTTTTTCTAGGGTTTGTCCTGCATTTCTTTTAGGCGAATGCCGGGTAGGATCCTTAAACCATAGCCCAAGGGCCCCAGTTACCCTTGGCTACCTTCCTCCACCCTTCCGCATCCCCCATTTCAAATCCCTTTCCTATGCTATAAGAGGGGAGTTGCCACTATGTGGATTACCCTATACATAGCCTGTCTAAACTAAAAAAAAATAGTGATTTCATACGTAAAAAGTATTCGTAATATTCTTCTTCAAAATATCTTTGTACTTCTTTAAAACTTCATAGTCGTATGAGTTACTATCAAATTGGAATATATGCAAAGGTATTTTGAGTTTAATTTTTTTTGGACATTGCATACGTTCGTGTCCAATTTATAAACAAATTCTGATAGAATATATTTTAACGATCATAATTTTATAAATATCACATTCTTATTATCCATCATCCGATCCACACATGAAGTAATGTGTTTTTAATAGGTAAAAATGACAAAACCCGTTGGATCTTAGTTCATAATCGGTCTGATATATAATTTATAAGTCTCTAAAATAGTTGAAACTAGCAGAGTACCCGGAGTTACCCATGTACTTATATGTATAATTCTATATTAATCTTTAGAAGTGATTTAACCTAAATATAATTGTTCCTAGCTTCGTAAATACTTTCCACCGATAGTGCAATAATTTAAAGGCTATAATATACATTGAATTTTATTGCATCAATCACAACAACAACCATACTTACGAATTTCATTGCGAATAGAATACTTAAATATATTCCACGAGTATTGCGGGATATAATTGTCCCTGTCTTCAGACATTACGAAAGATTAAATTTATGAAATTGTTAGCTAGATTTAAAATGTAAACAAATAGTCGCCACATTGGAGTCACTAATATGGCACGAAAATTAACTTACATTATCCTCAAGGGTCATAAAGTATTTCGTATTGTTTTCTATTATCGTTCGATTTTATTGGATAAAATTATACTTTTTATTTAATGAAAATATTTCTGCTTCATTTCATTACGGGAATACGAGCTATTTCCTCTGTTCATCGCGTAGTAACGTATCTCTCTCTCTCTCTCTCTCTCTCTCTCTCTCTCTCTCTCTCTCTCTCTCGCTCTCGCTCTCGCGCTCTCGCTCTCGCGCTCTCGCTCTCGCTCTCTCGCACGCGCGCTCTCGCTCTCGCGCTCTCTCTCGCGCGCTCTCTCCCCCCTCCCCCCCTCTCTCTCCCTCTCTCTTCCTCCCCCCTCTCTCGCTCTCTCTCCCTCTCTCTTCCTCCCCCTCTCTCCTCTCTCCCCTCTCCCCCATCCCCCTCCCTCTCTCTCCCCCTCTCTCTCTCGTGACGTGACGGTCTATCGGCTCACAGTAATTTAACACAAAATGATCACGTTTTTTAATTATAATTCTTTCCACATTTATGCTAGGTTTTCAGCTCCACAGTACCGTTTCTCGTGTTTTGAATGATATGTGTACTGATTTTTGTTGCAGTCTATTCACGCGTTAAAATTTGTATGAAGATTAACGTAAATACATACATACAAATATACATCCTTTTTTTATGTATAGATTACCTTGAAGGGATGTGTACATGAAAGTTCTATCCTCACAAGAATATATAATATCCTGGCGGCAGAACGAGATAAAAAAAATTATTTTCCGTCATGCGACGAGATTTTAGAGGTGACATTTTGCGTCCATTCTTGTGATTGAGAAGCGGAGTTTCTTGCCAATGAGAATGGAATTCAGAGAGTCTCGAGAGTACGAGCAGGATAAATAGCCGAGGAGCACCCCTTGAGGACTCTAATGGGCCTTGGCGTGGTAATTGGTGTGGACCTACTCGTGTTATTGCTAGCGTGCGGGTAACACGCCAAATTGAATTACCGCCGCCACGCCCAGAGCCCTGCGCTGCTGTCGTCTGTATTTATTGCGCCAACACTGCTCCGTGTCCTCCCCTCGGCGGGCTGCGCTGCGTGGCGCGGCGACGGAGAGCCTCGGCGAACCATAAAGAACGGCCAACGACGAAGGGAGCGCAGCTGCGTTTTAAAACGAACCCCTCTCTGCCAGGCCGTGCGGCAGTCACGTGACATTAATCTTCCCCCCTGTCCACGATTTTTCGAACCAATCGCCCGTTATAGAGAATAGCCCGGCGCGGATGTTCCTCCCTGCATATATTCTCCAATCTCGATAGAGTGAAATCATGCCCCCGCTACTCCCCGGCAACCCTCACACACTCCATCATGAAAGGAGTAGTTAGAGGGGGACCCACTCATGCGTGAGCTATGCGTGAAAATCACCGTGGCCCAATAAAGCGGTGGTCTCGTGCGACGGCTTCTTCTAACCTAAAAAATTCTGCGTCCTAAGCGAACCTCCTACGCAAAATCGGACCCGTCGAGCGGTTGCTGTTACTCGAGTCCGGCCGAGTCCCAAAGTACAACTACAACTGAACGAGAAGTCTGAGCCGTGATAGCAGGGAAACTTCTTTGTATATACATAAAAAATCGATCAACAGCAATACTTAGGGTTGACTGTACCTGCCTTAAATTTCACTAAACATAAACAATATGAACAATAATTCTCCATTAATTACTCATTTACCCATCATGGGTCCAACCAGGAGAGATACGTGATGAACTTGGTTCGAATCCCCTTACATATAAATAATAACGTGTTGGAAATCCTATATATAATAAAAAAGGATTTATATTTGTATGTATGTATTTACGTTCATTTTAATACAGATTTAAACAAGTCGACAGATTGCAACGAAAATTGGTGCACATATTCTTCAAAACACGAGAAACGGTACTGTGGGGGGGGGGGGGTAAGAAATCCCTGGTATAATGGTGGAAAGAATTATAATTAAAAAGTGTGATCGTGTTGTGTTCAATTACTCGCGCCGAGGGACCCGTGCCGTCACGCGAGCGCGCGAGAGAGACGTCACTACGCGACGAACAAAGGAAATAGTTCCTTTTTCCGTAATGAAATAAAGCAGAAATATTTTCATGGAATAAAAATTAAAACTTTTATCCAGTAATACTCCGTCGAATGAAAACAATACGAAATACTTTACTATTCTTCGGAAAATGTAAGTTAATTTTATTAGTGACTCCAATATGGCGACTATTTGTTTACTTTGTGAATAAAAATTTCATCAATTTAATCTTTTGTAATGTCTGAAGACTGAGGAACAATTATATCCTGCAATACTCTAGGAGTATGTATAATTAATTATTCTATTCGTGAAGAAATTCGTAGGTATGTTTGTTGGGATTGATGCATTTTATAGCTATTTAATTAATGCACTATCGGTCGAAAGTATGTAAGGAACTAGGAAATAGTTATATTTAGGTTAAATATCTTCTTGATTAAAGATAAATATAGAATTAAATACTTTTTCCGGTTTATGTAAATAAGTACCCGGGTACCCAGTTAGTATGTCAATAAAATAAACATAAACATCCCGTTAGTTCCGTATTGACTGATATTAAATAAATAAATACAATGGCGAAACAGTAAAAAAGTGTTTAATAATCCATAATGCAATTAATACAATTATAACACTATAACACTACGTTCCATCACTAATATGCCGAATTGTAGCTAAAATAATAAATATTTATTGTAATCAAAAATTTTTTCAATCATGTTGAAAATGCTGATAAATTTGAGTTCCAAACTTTTTAATTATTAGTTTCTTAAATTTATATAATATTATAAAAAAGAATTTTGAATAAATTTTAAAAAGAATAGTCTAGCTTTAATGCCTGCTGTACCCTAAATTGGCAAATAGTTTCTCGAATCATTTTCAAAATTCCGTTTAACAACTTTCATAGCCCTTATAGCTGAGATTTCATTGAAATAATTTCTTCTTATCTTCCAATACAATTCAAGGAGAGTGCCATCGAAAAGAATAAACCTGACGTACGTAGCCTATCACTCAAATAAAACGTGTTGGCTTGATAGGATATCGTAATTACTTCAATGAGTTCAGAAATGAATTTTTAAATACACCTGATTATTCCTCAATAACCTATTAACTTTATTTTATAAGTTGTAGAACAGTCCTTTACAACTTGCTGTAATTAATAAATTTAAACACCGGAATAATTATGCAAGAGTATTCAAAGCGAACCAGATTGTTTTTCTAGTTGCACCGTGAGGCCGCGGAGGAGCGCAGTTCAATTTGCACGACGCGAAGCTAACGCCTCTGGCGGGCGTTTTGCATCCCACACTATTACACGATGCGTTTCGTATGCATAGTTTACATTACCAACCTGTTTAGGAAAACGTAAAACATCGAGGACTAACACTGCGCCGGGACAGCTAATTTCAAAATTAACTTACCACTCAGTCGATTACGAGCACGGATTTTATATTTGGCTCACCCCTATAAATTTTTAGACAAATGCAGAAACGTAAGACTTTTAAAGAAAGGTCTTGTTTTTTTCACAAATTAGAATATAGCTTTTGAATAATTTATTCTTGTAATTTAATTATAATCTATTTTTTGCTCTAGATATTAAGTAATTTGCGCATAAATACTTAACTTCTTAATAATCAGTAATAGATATCTTAAAATAATGCTCCTGTGAGAAATTTGAAGCTTTTCAGACATTGATCTGTGTTAGGTCAATTGTGAAACACTATAAAGGTCAAACGTGTCATGTAAGTAACGCAGGAATGAAAACGGCTGCTAGATGCGATCTTCCCCGAAATCCTACGACACTTCCCGATTGAGTTTGGTTGTAATATATTAGAAATTATAATCCATTAATCGGAGTCTTCACACTGTGGGTCTCTGACTACTAACTCGAGTATCGAGGTATATATAAGAATAATTTATAGGTATTTTCAGTTCTATTGCCGTACTCTTTTCATTAATACCCATTGCATCTTTCTCCCATTTGAATGGAGAAACCATATGTTTTAGCTTAATTTGAGCTTCGATAAGTTCATGGGAACTTTTGTATGCTTCTGTTTCGATGTCATTAATTTTCAAATGTAAACATTATGGACATTAAAACGAAAGACGGAAAACCATTTAAAGATACAACTTAATTAATCCGCAGATAATGCAGTTATTATAAGCCAATAATTCAAGTGAGTTTGACTTTTCTTCAAACCCCAATAATTCGTTGAATTATGCAGCGTATGTTGCAAGATCAGAAAGTGGAAACACAAATCCGAAAATTTATTGAAATATGTGTAGCTGTTTTAAGGTTATCCCGTTTAATCGGGTAAACAATCAGACACGTTGGTATTTTATTTATATAATATAGAATATTATATAGTATTCCTGGCTATTTTGTTCCCGGCGGTAGGACTATTTAACGCTGTCAATTCTATTTAATTGAAATCATATAATAAATATATCACGTGGCGGTTTTGGATTGGTGCTTTCTCGGCCACACTTGTGACGTAGTGAAAACTGCTTGTTTTTATTTGGCTCTAATCATTCACACTTTAGTCGGATATTTGGAAAACTATGCATCCTATGTTATTCCTTGACAAAGTAGAAATGGAAATATGAAAATTCATTGAAATAAAACAGCAGTTTTTTACAGTTGAAACCTTTAACATGTTGGCGATTTGTTTGTTTATTTATTAATTGGAGTAAAAGAAGAGTCACTTTTTAGTTGCTGCATGTTCGTGTAGATACTAGAATCACAATTATGCGGTTCAATATTCTTGCCGTTCATACTAACGTTACACTCAATCTTCTTCTATTGTGAAGAACACACAAGAGCTAAAAAAAAACTTTCGTAACCTCTAGAGATAAACGATCCTTGCCATCTTCGTCAAATCGAGAGGTTCATAAACCCTTCTTATGAGGCACAGTTTCTTTACGATTTCGCTGACATTAAATTCTAAAGTGAAGCATCACCTTGTGAGCGCGTGATAATCTGCCCTCGTGTTCTCGTAATTAAGTAGGTCTGGCGTCGCATCTGCATATCGGATGGCGCGCTGACGGGCCGATTGCCTCTCTGTAACAGATAACCGAGCTGCTTTTGTCCCCCAGCGGCCAATATATCTCGCTAACACAGTGATTAAACTCTCACTCGCCGCGGGGTTGGCCTCCCTTGTGGCCGATTTCATTTGGATTTATCTGCACGCCTGCGCAGCTACTTGCCCGCGCCACTTTAGCTGGCACTAACCTACGATCGCAAAGGAGGCTTATAACCTTACTAAATTCACGCCTAAGGAAACTGTAATTCCGTCATAGTACTAGAATTAGTGCAGGAAAGCTCAGATTCTAAGTAATACGTCTTCTGCGGCCGTTATGCATCCCTGAGTATCCAGAAAATTATTCCGCTACTCTTAGTTTTAAAATGTTACAAGTAATTGAAGTGAAGAAGTAATGGGTCTTTGTAATATTAAATAAATAAATTTTCGGTCCGTTGATTAATAAATTGAAGAAATCCTAGCTTGTTGGCACAGAGGGTCCTCAAAACTGGATCATTTTCGAGCGAAGAGTGAAGTATAGATTGTTACAAATCTCACGCTCTATTTAATTTAACCAATGAAGTTATAGACTTGCATTTAATATTTATTTTGTTATAATTGAATATTCAATTTTTAAATAATCATGAGATGAGAAAACGTCGAGTTTAGATTTAAATCAATCGACACATTTTTTTAAAGGTATAGACAGGCTATGTGTAGGGTAATCCACATAGTGGCTCCCCTCTTATTGCATAGGAAAGGGACTGAAAGGGGAGATGAGGAAAGGTTTAATAAGGTAACCAAGGGTTAACTATGGCCCCCGGGCTATGGTTTAAGGATCCTACCCGGAAATTCGGCTGAAAATGATGAGGGGAAACCCCTAGAAAAACCTGCATTGGTAGGTTGAGCATTTGGTACTTGTCCCACGCTCTTCCGATGGCGGAAAAAGAGTTGGCTGTGGGGTCGCAGCTTTCCCCTCTCCGTGCCTTGACCAGTTTAAGATGCAGCTGGCCGACTATTCCAATGGGAATAGCGGACAACTCTTACCGTATGCCCAAGGTCTGTGAACCCGGAACATACACCTCTCAGAACAGACCGAGGTGCCTCCGCTTGTGAAAACCTTAGTTCAAAAACGGAGAGGAAAAGGCATCTCTTTTTTTTATTAATATATTTTTATTTTTTTAGGGCAACAGGCTACGTGAGGGTGATCCACATTAGGCAACTCCCCTTTAATAGTATAGGAAGGTTAGAGGAAGGTAGCCAAGGGTAACTAGGGCCCCCGGGCTATATTTTAAGGATCCTACCCGGCATTCGCCTAAAGAAATGCAGGGAAAACCTTAGAAAAACCTGTATCGGGTAGGTCGAGCATTGGGTACTTTTCCCACGCCCTTCTGATAGCGGGAGAGGAGTTTTCTGTGGGGACGCAGCATTCCCTTCTCCGTGCCTCGATCAGTTTAGGAGGCAGCTGGCCGACTATTCCAATGGGAATAGCGAACAACTCTCACCGTATGTCCAAGGTCTGCGAACTCGGAACATACACCTCTCAAAAACAGGTCGAGGAGCCTCGGCTTGTGGGAACCTTAGTTCAAAAACGGAGGTACCTCAAAAACGGAGGTACATTTCCCCAAACACTTTTTTTTTATTTTTATTTTTATTTTTAGGGCAACAGGCTACATGAGGGTGATCCACATTGGGCAACTCCCCTTTAATAGCATAGGAAGGGATTAGAAAGGGTTCCAGCATTGTATGTAGCACCTCTGAGGTCTTGTCTGCAACTTGTAGCTCGGCAGCTTTCTCCGGGAAACTTGCCTTGTTCTTCGTCGCCTTTGATCGTGTAACACCGAACTTAGGCGCTGAGAGCTGTTATTACGTCACACCTTTCCTAGTTAGAGTTCATAAACATAATGCCGAAATACCGACTTCTATCATTAACTTAATACTTACGGTAGATAAATTTCTCTCCAATGTATTCGTAAATTAAATTGCCATTATGCTAAATATTGGTCTCTTTACTCCACTGCTATTTGTCATCTTATGTTTTTCAATAATATTTCTTCCATATTTTTCGTCGGATTAAAACCTGAATAATGCTACAGGACATAAAAATGTGGCGTTCGTGACACATAATATGTATAATGTAACTGTATTGATGTTTTATTACAACAAATATAATTTTTCACCATTCAATAATGAATGGATTGACTTTATTGACAACTGAAAAAATAGTTCAATCGGTGGTTTCAGTGTTTGGCATGCAAAATCAAGTAATGACGCATTTAACTACGTATTTTCTATATATAAACGTTTGTAGTTTCTTTTTGAATCAGCGGATGTTTTGTAATGCGTGCGAGCCAGATTTCGCCAATGGGTTGACGTCGTCGGGTCTACAGCAGTGTGACTGTGACGCCATGAGGTTGTTCATCACGTCAGCGGGAACGGCGAATGGGCTCTGATGTTCCTTGAGAACATTTTCTATAGAATGATTCCACATACATACGCACTGGATATTAAAAATCTCTAGACAACTCTCTTTGATTTTCACATTTTCTTCCTCTCAAATTGAACTAGTAGCGTCTCGTTTTGATACTATTTCAAAGTGCGGCCAAAGATTTCAACATCACAGTCTGCACGATAAATTTCCCAGCTGCCTACCAGGTGATCCAGGACCTTAATTCCGGTCACGACTGATTTCATGACCGCTTGAACTCGCACACCTTTGCCGGACACGACTCCCACCACCTCTGTAAGATGTCACTGAGCAATGCTTATTTACATGGAAAAATAATTTTCTTAATAGGTCTACCAGTTTTCCATTAGAATGTATACACATACAACTCTCTACGTGCCGATAATTATTATATTATGTAATGAAACAGTTGAAAGCTCGTTGCATTATTTGATAGTACATTTGCAAAAATGACTCGCGATAAACGTATTTTTGTTTTAGAAAAGGTGAAGTACTTCATGAACGTCATCTTTCATATTTTTATATCAAGGGATGTGGAATAGAATTAATATATATGCCAGTCTCCGCACAAGTATCATTAACAAGTGTATTTCTTCGAGCACAAAAGCTGTAAAAATCCTGCTGTTCCAATTCACGAAATTGCTTTGCGTACCGCACTCGGCAAATGAAATTCGTTGCCGTACAAGCTCACTGTTATCAGGTCAAGAACACTCGAGAAGAAACGCAATGGCAGAACCTAAAATGGTAAAAATAATATTAAAGTACTAGTTGTATGACAAGGTTAAAATGTAATTACTCGTTACGTAATTTTTGCATCGCTTGATCTTTCATCAATCCTTTCTATGCGTTATCAGAATATAATTATGTTTGAATAGATACATAATAAAGACTGTTACTTGAAAATTTATTATGTATATTTTATGTGTTTACAGAACAGATATTTAATGAGGAAATAATCACAGTATTGTATTAGAGATCGTTCCTATGCAAATTGAAATGGCATAAAAAAATTCCCGAAATTACAAATTTCTCTTAAATAAAGTATTAGTGTTAGGAACGATACAAGATTATTGACAAGTAATTACAGAGATAAGCTATTTGTATTTTTTACCGAGAAACTTTTTTTATTGCACACTTTTTTTTGCATCCAAAATAAATTGAATAGGAGTCAAAGATAAACCATGAATTTGCCTTGAGATGAAAATACGACACTCGTCATATAAATTTTACAAATTAATCTCTTTTCCATTTAATTTAAGAAAATATGAATTTGTATACGTATAACCGTAGGAGATACGAGTTTTCAATTTTTCTCTAGTTGTGTAAGCTGATGTAGTGTGACGGAATTTTCGTAGCTAGTCTCACATCCACATATTTCTATGTCACATTTATGAGGAATAGTTCATAAAATTTGATACATATCTGCATTCGCTTAAAGAACAGGCATGTCGAGAAATTTGACGCGTGTGGCCACTTTTAGTCAAACGTAGTAATTTATAAACCAGTTTCACGTAACTTTGGTTGTGCTCGTTTATCGTTTTTACTTACATTTATTTATTCAAATCGTTTGCAGCTAGGTCTGGGAAAAATTTACTCCGTGGTGTTGCATGAACGTGTTTGCTCCAAGGGTCACGTTAACCGTCTCTCCGTCTGGATTTGGCGGTTAGTGACTTATGGACCGAGCTGGGATGCTGACCAGCTCAGATTCTCGTCATTCGAGTCTGAGCAACCCCCGCTCCATTTAGACCCGCCGTAACTACGGACAATGCGTCGTTTCTTTTTCCTATTGTTATTCCCTGTGGTGTGACAAATAATATTACTCTCGAGTTGTTACAAATCCATTTCGAAGTTTGTATAGTAGCGATTAGTAAATTATGTTTTAGCTTTATTGGAAGTAATTTTATTCATGCGATACAAATATTTTCGTGACAAGATAATTTTTTAAATCTGAAACGAATAATAGAAAATATTATTGAATGAGACATTTGCTTAAAAAAAATTAAAATTTGTGTTTGAACTATGAATTAGATTTATTATATCATTCCAAAGTGTGTCACACTGGTCGCATACTCTAAAGGAAATTTCACGACCTTTGTATACACTTGAATTGTATTTACAATCGCGTACCTGCAACAACTAGCGCCGCTCTATATACGACTGGACCTCAGACATTGTCAAATTAAATAAAAATTTGAATAACGTATTCATTATTAGTAGTTTCATTTGTTGATTATTGTTGTCTTGACAACATCTCGTTTCTCAGCGAGATTTAAAGTGAAGGTTTTAGAAGCCAGAATGGTTCAAGTGTCCGGCAGCGGCCGATCTTGTGCCAATTTCTCCCTGAACCGTGTCATAATATTCTGCGTTTCCTGGAAGAAATCCGATTCAGAAACCGGATGGACAGCGGGAGTGCGGATTGTTTTCAGGACGCGTGTGCGGGCATTGTGAGGACATCAGGGCTGTCACACGCACGTCCTTATCACGTGTTACACTCCATTAAAGCGTCGTCTTCCAGCAACCGTCGTCGAGGGAGACCACCCTCTGTCTCGGTGCGGTCCACGCAGCTCATTAACACCACCAGCGCGCTCTCGTAAACACAAACAAACCATCGTCGTCACTGCGTCAACGGACAACAAGCTGCACAATAGTTACTTGCGTTCAAATTCAACACAGTCAACTGTTACGATATTTGTTTTACTTAAAAAATTCTCTTATTCACATTATAATTGATTAAACCCTTTTTTTAATACATTCGCATATAAAATTTTTATTTCATAATTTCATTAATATGTCAAGATTTTAAATTAGTCCGTCAGGAGCTTTCGGCTATTCTAATCATATTAATCAGTAAATTTGTAAAATTATTAAGTACATCATTGGAATTAAATTATATGTATACCTATATTAATATATTTCGTCACAGAGATTTAATTATATTTTACATACCTGATACTTTAATTAAAATATTCCCATTAGGCCAAGTTTTTCTGACATGGTTATATATGGCATCCCATTGTTTTCAATATGTTTCGTGTATAATGACCAAGCTCTGACTATCTGGTCATGTTGTATCTACCACAAACAACTTCCATATCGATATATCAATAATATTGATTGCAGACAGATAATTGCAAAGGCTTCAACTTAAATTCTAATTTATACGATAGTCAAAATTTTTGACGACCTGCAATAGAATTACACTCAAAATCGTATTTACGATGGAAATGGAATCAAATAAAAGACTAAATTACTTAGATTTAACTATTTTGAGGGATAAATGTAATATTATTAATACTAAATTTTATAAAAAATTAATACCGGAAACACTATATTAAACTAATTATCAAAGCACTAAAATTAACTGATCATAAGTA
This sequence comes from Zhengitettix transpicula, assembly GCA_037074705.1. Lineage (NCBI taxonomy): Eukaryota > Metazoa > Arthropoda > Insecta > Orthoptera > Tetrigidae > Zhengitettix > Zhengitettix transpicula. The sequence continues at coordinate 56,546,373 of CM073592.1, read as the reverse complement.
CCTAAAGATATTAAAAATTACAATTTCTATCCCTTCAATTATATCAATAAATTGTGGTTTCCAATAATAAACAGAACTAACATAATATACCACCAATGCTTACTAATGTCAATAATGAAAATATATCATCCAAAAAATTAACGATAAATCTAATGATATACTTTAAACCAATTAATGCAAGATAAAAAGAAAAAACGAAGAAATAGGGAATAAAAACGTTACTAATAAAAATATAGAATCCAAAAAAAATAAATATTTAGATAGATCGACACCAAAAATAATAAAAGTATAAAAAGAAAATGGTATTAAAAAATTTATATATATAAATAGAACTAAAATAAAAAAAATCCAAATAAAACCAAATGATAAATTACAGATTAATAGTCAAAAAGATATAGTTTACCAAATAGATTGTAATGGGGTGCAAATCAATTTACATAGGACACACATCAACTAATATAAAAACAAAAATATATAATCATAAAAATAATATTAAATCAAATACTGCCATTTTCATGCACTTCAAAGTAACGAAACATACTATCAATTTTGATAACATAAAAATTTTACATAACGAATATTTTACAAAGAAATTTTTTTAAATCCATATATATATTTAGAAAAATAATAAAGCTTCTATAAACGCGAGAAATGAAAAAAAAATACGGAAACATTTTGGATATCGTACAAATTAGAATTTAAGTTGAAGCATTTTTATGGCTTGTAACCATATCTGTATTCTACACTCCCTAATTTCCTCTAAACAGTGCTGAAACTTCATTGACACTATAATAATTGTCTCCATGCTACGCTAATGATTACTGTTATAATGACTCCATTGGCAGGCGCGGACCAGTAAGAGCAGTTGTACATCCCGCCTAACATGCTGCTGCATCCGCACGTGGAAGAAATATTTGTCAGATGTTAACTTTTTAAAATTGTTGCCTTAACGACGCTAGTGAACAAAGTCCAATGATTATAAATTGAATATAATATTAATAACAAATATCTCTATATAAGTTTATATTAATGGAATATTTTCGGCGTTAAAATTAGGCTAGTATCTTTTTAATTAATCCACAGATGATAAATATGAGAATTTTCAATTTCGTCGTTGTTTTAGGAGAATTGCCGTAGATTCACGCGTATTACAGAAATAAGATTACGTTTAACCGTCGTTTGTGTGTCGACAAGGTGAGGCACAGCATCGTTCAAATGTGATTTAAACAAGCCGTGAAGGGCGCGGGGGTAAGTCAGAGTGTTGGATAATTTAATTTCGGAGGATGTCGAAGAATTAGCGCCAAGTCTGGCGCGTTTCCGATGTACGAAGAAGGGGTCGTTTGATTGGAGCGCTAATTACATTGTCCGACAGTGTGCGGGGCAATGTTGCTCTACCCTCGCCTCATATACAATTCAAATCGCAGACGAGAGTGTCTCGCCCAGGTTCCTTCCTTCTCATGCAAATGCCATCCTCGTGGGACCCCGCGTACTTGCGGTTACTTCTCCGTTCGTCCTCGAAGTTATTATTCTGATCGAGTTAAGGAACACTATAATATAGCTGTGTCTTAGAACTCGTACCCGTGTTCTTCTCCCACGATCCTAAATCTATATTCGATATGACGATGCTTTTTCTTCTGGAAGGTCGCTTTCTTTGTCAGTCGATTCCTACATTTGACTTCTTTGCTAAGTCAGTTGTTTGTGACCAATACGAATAAATAAATTATACAATAATGCATCTCCCATTAATAATATTTCTGTACAGAAATAACACTTAACTTAACGAAACTGTTTACGTTTCCATGCATGCGTGACCATCACTTCTTCAAATTACTTCTCTGATCGATATTTATATAACATTAAATATTAATAAATAAATCAGTAAAGACAGAATAATTTATTTTTAAAACAGAGAATTAAATCTCCGAATAATACAAAAAATGGGATCATAGTTTCGACCCAAATTTGTGAACCTTCTCAAAAGTCTTCATGCCGTCTTTGAAGCCAAATTTGGATTTGAAGAGGTCTAAAAATTTAATTAGAAGTTTCCAATCATATTAAAATGCCTTAATGCAAGTTAAGTCCAAAATGTGTACTTATTGGCTGATTTATTTATTTTACATATCTATTTTCAGCGTATCAAATCAGTTAAATGTTATGTTTCATTCCCTCCAACCATTAATTACATTATTAAAGTAGGTGAAATTAAGATATCTGCAGCGCAAGGCAAAGTATTCGCTTCAAAAAATCTACAATCCTTTACGTCTGGTTTCTTGTAGTATTCGGCTAAAAAATTGTTTTATTAAAATAATTTGTGTGAATCAACAAAGTATATTGATAAATTACAACAACAATGGGGTCATATTTCATCGAACTTTATTATAATAATTTTCGCTAATGGTTTATTACAAAACAATGAACTGTTCCTGCGTGAAAATTGGGGATGTAAGAAGTTTTTAAACTTTTCAGTTTGCGACATAGAAATAAATTGATTTTTCCTTAACTATTCATTGTAAATATTATTATTACGTAGATACGGTTCTGAACGGTTTAATTAATTTTAATTGATTAATAATCTTTTTCAGGATTTAAAACATCGCCAGTTTCGTGCCTGAATTAAGTTAAATATGCACTCAACTGGAAGGTGAGTTCAAATTTTACTTCAAATACGTAATTTAAAATATGCTATTATTTCGTTCGATATAGGGTGATCATTTATGATTCGATAACTTTCGTACGTTTTCCTCTGACTTTATTTGCTGTTCACTTTATAAACGCGGGAAAGAATTTTATCAATTTAAATTTTAGCAGAAATACACGAAGTAAATTGTTATATAAATATGGAGACTGCTAAGAAAATGAATAAATGGTTTAAGTTTAGATGAATATTTATATAATTAATATATAGTGGTATAGTATCAATATTGAGACAGATCACAGTAATTCTCGAGTTTCAGATTAAATGAATTAGTACCAATGCTATCGTATATTTTAATACTTTTAATTAATTTTTATAACTGTTTAGATATTTTAGGATACAGGTTTCAGAAACCAGGTTTTTATGCTTGGGTAGGGGATGGACAGGTGAAACTATATTGGTCGTGGTAAAATTATTGGTATAGCCTTCAAGCTTAAAATGTTGATCTACGCCCACTTTGTGGGAAGAAAAATTCAATGTTATTGCGGGTTGGAGAAGAATAAGAAAAAAGATGGAGGCTCACAAAGGAACCAGCAGGTGAATCATGAAAAGGCGACGATTTACATTTCTCACCCTTCCGCACCTGCTCGTGAATCTGGTGGCTTCTGGGCCGTGAGCAATTTACTAGACAAATGCGATGAATATATTCGTGATGTCAACTCAGGCGACAGCCCATTACTGCTAAAGTATAGGTACCCGGGGGAAGAAAACTGTCTCAAGGGTATTGTATTTCAATCAAAATACACTTGCGTGCCTTTTTATCCGTTGCACTTTTGTGAGTTACGACGCGCACTTCCTTTGTGGAGGCGCCAGGTCCCGTTGGGGCGATGTTTGTTCTGTGTTCCTTGGGGTAATTGCACCCTGTGTCCGAACGTGTTTCACAGTCCGTCTCCCTGCCTTCTATCTGCCCTCTCCGCTTTGTTCCAAGCATTGACCCCGACGAGCAACTCAATACCTTGACGTAAATCAACCAAACAGCATACAAGCTGCTCTCAGGATTTTGCCGATGCCTGAAAGTCAGTTCATGAACTCTCTTATTTTCCCTAATCTCTCTCTCGTGCTCGCAAACGACATAAATGCATGAATACTAATGTTTTTCTACTGTATATTTGAACCAAAAATATTAATATAATATTAAATTCAAGAAACGATTCACAGGTCCCAGCGTTCCATGCCTACTTACTTTTAAGCAAAGTCGGAAACATAGTTTCTATAGGCCTACATGTATGTATATAACATTTATCGGGAATCGGTATGATAGTCTGGTTTATCACTTAAGTGTACTATCGTGAAGCATCACCGGACAACATTCAATCTATACTACTCGAAATAATATCAAGGGTAAATGCAGTGCCTCAAGGTACGGCATAGAAATAACATTCAACAAAAGAAAATTTTATACGTTATTAATACACTTAAATATGGACTATACTATGTAATAATATTGTATGGCGGTTGTGTTCCAATTAATGAAATATGAAGGTTTTTTCTCCGCGGACGTATAAATACTGCGTTCACAATTTTTAATCGATATAGCGAAAAATGTAGATTAAATAAATTAACGACCTTTTTTACGGACATTTTAAAATATTTTATACATTCTATCGACGTTTCAATACACTTTTCAGGATGTTGCGTTACTATGGTAACAATTTTTGTTGTCATACATGTATGACAAACTGATAAAAATACAAAAAGGTAGTGAAATGTCGTTGTGTTGAATAAACTATTTAAAAATTACTGTTGAAAATGGTAATTAATAAATTATTCAATTTATATTATTAATAAAAAGCAGAAGTAAAATAAGATCTTTTAGTGAAAAAATATTTACATGTTATTCGTATAATCTCAATTCAGTATATTAGGAAGCTACAATATTGAACATTCTATTGATATCGCATGTCAATATTTTCAGTAATTCAAAGGTCGCCATTGCTATAAATTTTCCGTTTATTTTTTATTTTTACTACATTAAACTATTCTAGTGTCGGATGGGACTTAACATAATGTAGAACTCACGTACCCATTTTTATTATTCTGCCTATTAGTTAACAATTAGTTAAGTGGGATGCGTCAATAGCCATATGGAGTGTTTAATAGATCGGGCTGGCTATTTAAAAAAATATCCAGAGATGTTTTTTTTTTCGAGCTAAGAAGTGCGTAGAGAATGCGTCACACATGTGTTTGACAGACGTAATTAATTCCTGTTTGTAAAACATTTTTTCCGTGTAGGTTGAAGCAGAAATATAGCAGACTACGCGAATATCATGTTAGTCGTAGAGGACCCGCGTGTAGTTGTGTCATAGGGGGCAGCAGAAAAAATATGGGACCGGTTGAAGGAGTTTCAATATGGAGCCGCCCAGACCAATCTGTATTGACGATGACACATGGAGAAGTTAAGAGTATTCACACGATAAAGCATTAGACGTGAATGTTGTTCGACATCAGATGTGACGGGAATTGCAATGCGGGGCAGCGACAAGGTACCTTACAAAGCGGAGTAGATACTCGTCGTCATACGCAGGTATCAATAATGGGAGAATATCACAAACCCAAATGTTACGCGAACGAAAACACAAAACCTGCACATCCATATACAGTTTTGGTAATTATTTTGAGAGACTAACGTTTGAAATCAATACATATTTATAGTTGTCTCGAGATCACCTAAAGGATTTTGGAAAGAGGCTTGAACCATATTAACATTAATAATGTACATTGCAATGCTATACTTTAATTAAATTTAACACTTTCAGAGATTAATCAAATCCTTACAATATTATATACTAGCTGAGTGCCCGGCGTTACCCGTTTCTTATTTATATAAACCCGAAAAGTATTTAATTCTATATTAATCTTTAGTCAAGAAGTGGTTTAACCTAAATATTACTGTTCCTAATTCCTTAAATTTTTTCGATCGATAGTGCATTAATTGAACAGTTATAAAATACATAGAATTTTATTGCTCCAATCGCAACAAACATACCTCCGAATTTCTTTACGAATAGAATACTTAATTATACTCCTTGATTATTGCAGGATATAATTGTCCCTCAGTCTTCAGACATAACGAAAGATTAAATTGATGAAATTGTTAGCTAGATTCACTATGTAAACAAATGGTCGCTATATTGAAGTCACTAATATGGCACGAAAATTAACTTACAGTTCCCGCAAGGATGATAAAGTATTTCGTATTTTTTAAATTATCACTCGATAGAGTAAAACTGGATAAAATTATACTTCTTATTTAATGAAAATATGACTGCTTCAGTTCATTACTGAAAAATTGAACTATTTCCTTTGTTCGTCGCGTAGTGACGTCTCTCTCGTGTGACGTCATGATATCTTGGCGCGCAGTGATTTATCGCTGAATGATCAAGTTTTAAAATGATAATCCCTATCACATTTATGCTACGGGTTTCTCAACCCCATAGTACCGTTTCTCGTGTTTTGAAGAATATGTATACCAATTTTTGTTGCATTTTGTCCACGAGTTAAAATTTGTATAGAAATTTAAGTAAATACATACATACATATAAATATACATCCATTTTTATTATATAGATTTAATAACAATTACTGTATCCAAGATGAGTTTCCGTAGGACTCAAATGCTCTGAGTGAAAATGTAACATAAACAGAATAGGTGAATTGAGAAAAGACTGCGGGATGTAAATATTGTATTTTTTTTCCTGCTGCATTATTATGGGAACCTCGTTTTTTAATTATTTATTTAATTATTTATTCCCTATTTGATTCCTATGAGAAGAGGTACATACATGAACCGATCAGAATCCGTTTGGATTAAGTCCATGAGTATGAGCTCCCTTTCTGATGCTGCCAGCGTTACAAGCACAAAATGCAACTGCGGCCTGTTCGGATGTGACACGCGGTCTTGGGCTCTATCCATTCCGAGTGCGGTGATCTTTATAGTTGGTCAATGCTTGCCAGTGAGTATAATATGATTAATATAGGGGATATATTAAAGAATCTCGGGCTGACGTCATGTTTGCTCTGCACAGTCGCAGCTGCGAGGATTGCGCAGAACGTTCATTCGTTTGTGCACAAGCCTCCATTTCACGCGAGAGGTTGTAAAGCTGGCTTTCGTCACGGCAGCGCCACCCACCGCAGCAGCGTGAGATACCGCGGTTCGAAACCCGACAGCGCGAGGTCCAACACAAAGGAACTCGCCTGTCTGCCGAGCGTAGTAATTCTCTTTACTGCCTCCGGGGTGATTTACACTCTCATCAAAACTCCACTCTTCTTTCACACATTTTAAACGGACCCGATGTTATGGGCAAGTTATTATCCCGAGAAAAATAGATGTTGCACGTACGACCTCGCACGTCTTTTCGAAGGATATCTTAAGTTTCATATTACCAACCTATACCTATGAGATATTGTATCGTGCCATACACAGCCCCAAATTCTGCAAAACTCAGTTCACTACTTTTTACGTATTATTTCGTTGAACGAGCGCCAGACTGTCTCAACAAATTTAATCCAAGATTATCCGAAAGAAAGAAGAACTGTTTCGGTTAAAAAAAAATATTACTCGTAGTTAACTCTACGGGAAAATCTTGAAAGGGAAAGGTTTATCACATCTACATTTGATTTTTGCTGACAACAGAAGCATAGTATTAATTGACAGATCAATAGCACATTTTCCGTCCACGTAAGATTATTTAATTCTTCCCACTTACTTATAGTTTTGAATTACGGAATCAGTATAATGTAATTCATTTTAAATTCGTATTATAAGAAAATGGCGAAGTCAGAATATATTTTTAGAAAGTTTAAAAGTTTCATATCATACATTACTTAAAATTCCACTAACGTTTCTCCCTTCATTAGGGACTTCTCCGTACGGAATATTACTCAAAGAAAAATAATTTGAATGTAATAAGTAATTATTTTAATTTTATATTTTAATATTTCATATTGGTTCCGGAATTTAAAGCATGAAGAAATATTGGTAAATCATCCTCTATATTTTAATCGCCATCTCCTTATTAGCTTCGATAGACCTGAAAACTGTTAAAGCAGATATAGTTTCGGACTCCACAGTGTTGAAAGGACGAAATAATATCGTGTGGTATAGGGGTCAGCGTGACTGCCTCGCATCACAGAGGTCCCGGGTTCGAATTCCGGCGAGGCCGTGGATGTTTGTGTACGTGAGAGAATCTCTCGTCAAATCAGTTTGTCCGACAAGTCAAAATTAGTTCCAATAATGAGACTGAGCTCTTGATGCGACTGTAAATAAATCAATGTAAAAAAAAATAGTTCTCTTGTATAATGTTACAATAATTTATTCAATCATCGTCATATAAAACCTTACAGAAGTTTTCGAAACCCTAGGGATTGATATGATGTATTCTCTACTTCCTACGTAACATCTGTAAATATCAGAGATAAATATGAACCCTAGAAGGTTGAAAGATTCTGTGAGGTTTCATGTGAATAAATTATTTTAGCCCGATAGAAGAGGACTATTTGGTGTTATTCCATGACAGTGTAATGTATTTTACAGTAAACTGATAATGTAATTAATTTCAGAGATGTGGTAGGTTAAAGAGAAATTTTCCAGTATCCGATTTATGTTTTCTTGATTACGCAAATTGCAAAAATGAGAACAGTGATGATGCAATAGAATTAAGCAATTATTTTCCCTGCTATATTTGTGTGTTTCGAAATCATAACAGTTCATTAATAATTCTATCACCTTGCGCTGTGACGAATAATTCAAGTATTACTATTTATTTTGATTTCTCTATTTCAAATAATAGAGAATACAAAATACGTGTTGTAGTGAAACAATTCGATATCCCCGCGCTACATGAGATGTTGAGCCCTGTACGACTCGCAGCATTATTACAAAAGGATCACAGGGTATGGAGGCAACTTGTTGAAAATGCTGAATCGTGAAAGTGGGTCACAGAAGCCATTTCATCAGGGCACCCCCTATGCTCCCCCGGACTCCCTTTGTGTGAACTCCGCTTTATTTATATGAAGGGTATTACTTCGTAAGATGTTAGACCATTATGAAGCGTGAAATACGCGTCTCCTTGCGGGATTAGCTAGCCGAGGTGTCGGATTTGAATGTAAATACGTCCGCATCTTGTGTGACCGCTCCGTGTTTACAAAATAAGACCCGTTTCGCAACTCATATTTCAGCCATGACACTGTCGCACCTGTTCCCCTCTTCCGAGCTATATAATTTACCTGCTATGATGATAGTTAAATCCCACACTATGGTTTTGTGCAAACAGATTTAAATAGCTTACATAAAAGTTATTCTCACTCGACAGTTATGTCAAAGAAGACGAAGTTAAGTGTTCAAATAAATATTATTGTTGTCATACTGTTAATTTTCTATTTATTCATACAATGTTTCCCACAGCTTTTATGGAAAATTTTATTTATTGCATCTATGCATTCCTCCTATGCCACGTTTTTCATTATATTACATCGCTCTTAGTCACTTTTGTCAGTATTACATTGAAAGCTTTTGATGGCTACTTTTTGAGTATTAATTCATTTATACTTTATTTATTTCAATATAACTTTACAAAAGTATCAAACATCAATAAAATGAATAATTTATACATTATGCCATTTTATTGGAGTTATTTTGGTCACCCCCTTTGCATCACAGAGTGTCCGGGTTCGAATCCCGGCAAGAGCATGGGTGCTATGATAAAAACTGGGGCTAATATGGACGAACTGACTGCGTGCCACTCCTAAATCAAGAATGTTTTGTGTAAAATGACAGTCTGGCAGTTGTCCCGCTAGACCAAGACCATAAATGGGCTGTAGAACCAAGAAAAAAGAAAGATAAAATAATTAAAATGTCAAAGTGATTTTTACGTCGAATGTTCTTATCTGATATTTCACTGATAGATGTTGGCTGCGACTGCTTTATGAAAGTATTCTCGTAGTTTCATTTATGTAATGAAGTTACTCTTGTAACTTCGATAAAAACTCCTGACGCTGACGCAGCTCCAACCATACAAACAGCATTAACTACGCTCAGCCGAACAATCGAGCCCGCAGTCAACAGACGTATCAACATTTTGCGTCACAGACTACTGACAGTGTTCCTTCGCTGCACCTTTAAAAGCAATAAATATTCATTTCGGTTGGGAAAGTCGTAGTACAGTGTCTCGGCCTTCATCTGGATCCAACTTCGTAATTTCATAAAAACCCAAGCACTGGATTGGAACTCAATTTTCTCAAACTGATCCGGAAATATATCGTTGTCCCTACGTTTGTTTCACATTGACGTACGCTATTTTTGTATTCAGCAGGATTTCAGTTTATTTCTTTATTTCTTACGTTGTCGAGCTGAGGTTTGTTGTTGTATATTATATTTTCACAGAGGTCTACGCTGAGTGTTTAATTGAAAATGTCCTTCATAGGACCCTATTTATAAAATTATCTATTTTATTCTGTTCTTTAAAGTCCAACTGATAACGGCTCAATGTGTCTTCCCTGATTTCGTAGTCAACAGAAAACAATTTCAGCATAAATATCCTGGGAATGATTATCTTTGTTATTGTGTAAATAATAAATTTATTCTATGTAAACTTTTATTTTGCAAAAAAAAAATGCGTTCAATTTATATGAGAAAAAAATTCGGTTTCGATTTTAGTCTGTTTCAATTAACATTAGTAATACTATTAATTGTGCTCAGGAAAAATACCAAATAAACATTTTCTTTACTATTACTATTACTATTTTTTAAATGTTGAATCGTGTCTGTCATCTCTTTGTATCAACATTAAAACTACATATTATAGTTTTCAACGCGGGTTGCATATATAGGCAGCGTATTGAGCGATACGATCGTGATATAAATAGTAATAATGCTAATTGGAGGTATTACAAATTATTTTTAGTATTATATATAAATCATTTGACGTTCAAGAATGTATTTGTTGTTTCTTGTATTAACTAATTCAATATTTAATGCAAAGCAATGTTGATTACTGTGAACCAACCATCAAAAGACGCAACACGCTACTTACTCTATTGGCGATTTGTTTTTGAAACCCCTTTTCATAAAAAAAAGGCATCAAATAAAAATTATTCCCGCTACGTTGAGTTGGGGGTGTTGTTAGGGGGTAACAAGTGATGCATGGAAGAATTATAAAATTATTACCGTTCTGTAGAGTTGGGACGTGACCTTCCCTTGCGGAAAGAGACCATCTGCACAGATTCTATCGTTGGCCTGACTAAAGCAATTAAATTTTATCCTCCATGTCAGGAAACTATTTATGCTTTCGATTGAAAATAGTCCGCAAATATAGAATAAAAAGTGTCTGGTAGGGTTTAAAATGAAATCTAAGATCGAATAGTGTGGCATAATATTATGAAGTAAATTTAGTTTCAATAGTTTAAGCTAATAATAACAATATGATACATAAGCATCGGTACAAGTTATCTTTATTCTCTGTTCAACACCTTTACATATCTTCACAGGTTGATTTTTAATATAAATGTTTTATTAAATCTTACAATCTAAGTCGAGTATAAAATAAAGCATAATGGTTTTTTTATGAAAATGTTTATATAATCAGAAAATACTATGACTTTCTTTATTTGAAACGAGTATGTAGTTTATGATTTTTATTTTAGTGAATTGTTTATTTAATATTAAAATTAATAATATATGTTATATATAATTTTTTTTAGTAGTAGTCGAAATTATTTTCTAGAATATACAGATTATTCCAACAGATATGTGTCACTATTCTTTCATCATATACAATATGAATAATTAAAAATTTTATGAGCTGTTTAGTGAAATATCGGAGAAGTCGCTAATCTTCATACTTGCAATTAAGCATATATATTTGTATCAATAATATAGTATCCATAAGATCTTTCGTGTTTTCCTTAGCAACGCGTGTTACAATAAACAGAGAGAAATTGTTTTTATTAAAATTTCGCTAGTGAAATTGAGAAATTTATGGATTCTAAAATAATCAGATTTATGTCGCTTATATCCAAAATCTTATTTGTGTATTCCTAGCAAACAAATCAGCTGTTTATAACTTTACAACCAAACATAAAGTGCTAAAAATCAAAGATCACAACTGAAATGTTCGCCAGCTTATTTCAAGAGTGATTATTTCGAACGTATGTCCGATAATCCCCCAGAATATAATATAAAACGAATTAGCTAAACATAACATTACTCTAACCTATAAAATATCTTTAAATAAAGCAGGTTTAGATCCATGCCTCAGTCACATTATGAGCTTCCGCATGCAGTTTTACATGGATCCAACTAAATTTAACAACCTACCTGATTCAATACTAATGGATTACGATGATATCCAGTTCCGCATATTCCTGTCCCTGGAGAACACAGCATGCTACACCTGCAAAACTGAAGGACACCTGGCAAACAATTGCCCAAATAGTAGTAGCAAAACAACCATAGAAATTCAATCATAAACAAAGTACAAGTACCCGTATCCAACAGCAACGCAGTCAACAACGATCACATTACGGACGTCGACAAGACAACATCACCCCAATCAGAAATATATACCATACAATTTACCAAAGGACCCGGAATCATCTGAAATTCGAACCAAAGATAAAAATCTTAAAGACACATCCTGCCAAACTTCACTGATTACTAGTAAAATAATAAAATCCCCTTCAAACCATCACCCGGAAATGACGCCTACCGTGAATCCAACCTCCAGACATGAAAACATCTTGGATGCAGATATGATAGAGCCATCACAACCAACTACATTATCAAAAAAAAGAGTATCATCAAACGTACCGAAACATTCCCAAACACTCTCCGCTGTATCAAATGATGAAAACAGTCAAACCAATGAAAAATAATCCCCCTCATAAAAAAACAAGAACTACACCAGCATTCCCATAACCTAATAGATGAAGCTTTGGAACCAGCAAAGAACTTAATAGAAAAAAAGCCAATCAATTAACAATAAATTACAAGCATTTCAAGAGCCTTTTGATAAGTACCAACGGGAGCAAGAACCCCACAATTATTACCTTAGACTTCACCAAGGACATTGAATCCCTTCTAGATATGTTAACCAAAGTTCATTTACGCATCAGCGAAAGATTAATCAAAATCCGCATTACCAGACTTAAAAATAAAATGAAAAGACAGTTATACAAGGAGGGCTCAGAATCCAGAACCTCAGAGTAAACCCCACGTCCAAATGAAAAGCCCTACAACGATATTTCGTATATATTAGTATCTTAAATTTTTTCATTTTATTATAAACTAGCTGGGTGGCCGGCGTTGCCCGAGATGTCATTTATCCTTAACCCCCGATACACTCCAATTTCGTTTCTCAGTTTGTTATAAATAGTCTCAGCGACATCCATAACCCAGATTTGACTCGAATCTCGATTGATTTGGCGTTAATGATATGAAACGCCCCTCCACCCCCACACCTAAGGGTGCTTCCCTCGCATGCCGAAAGGGGTTGAAATTATACACAAACAAAATCAGTATAAATTCAATCAATATAATTAACCCTGAAAAATATTTATTCAACGCAAATACCTGCTGTGTTTGCATGTTCAAAACTTTCTACCCCACTACCCCTGCATCTGAGGGGTAATTGCCAAGTTGAATGTCATAACTAAACTCAGTTACATCCATAACCTTCGATTTGACTCCAATCTCGGTTGTATTCGCGTTATTTTCCTGTAAAGCATCTCCACCACATGCCCTAAGGGTGCCCTTTTCCCAGGGTGTAGAGGATGAAAATTATATTCAGAATAACATCGCTAGAAACATTATCAATACATTTGACCCCTAAAAATATTTAACCGACTCAAATACTGACTGTTTTAGCATGTTTAAATATTTCCACTCCCGTCCACCCCCGCTTCTGGGGTGGTAGACGTGTCTCACCCCGACAGTGTTTGTTTCCTGGTCGCAAAGAACACGTGTACAAAATTTGGTCCACCGGTGTAGATTTGTATAAGGAACATACAAATATATATACATACATACAAACAAACACTCTGCTTTATTTATAAGATATTCTTTGTGAAAATGCTTTGTCCTCAAGATCATTTTCAATTTTTTTAAACTGTTTGTAACGCTAAGAAAATATATTTCTCCTTACACATTGTTTTACCTTGTTCCTTGCTCAGCTTAAGAAGAAAATTTCTTAATTTAACCATTTCTACTGACTGAAAATTATAATATATTTTTAGTAACTTGTGGTTTTTACAGTTTGCTTCACATGATTATTTTTATGTAACTCATTTTTTTTATTTCTCAAACGATTGTTATAAACGTAATAGAAAAAAATATTTTTATATAAAATCCTCATCGTAGTTACGTAGGGATTCACAACGACTGCTTCCCCCAATATGTTCGTGCTGAAGAAATTATTTTTAACTGAGCACTGCAACAATGTTGACTGAATTTCTGCACAAAGTAATTTTTAATATGACTATGGATGTATTTTCCTTTTTCGTGTCACATGTCCCTAGTCGTATTTGGACTTAAACGAATAAATTGCTCATTACATATGCTCCTTTATTTATTTACCTTGCATATCTACAGCTTCGATTCAGTACACGCATGTTGCATCGGAATTTATAGTGCGTTTATAGGAGTGTGTAGGCCCGTTCCCAAGACGCAGATGTTCTCGTAATGAGAAGTGAGGACCATTGGGCCTGTTTGCTACCTGCAGAGTCGCCGGAGCGCGGCTAATTGTGAAACAGGCCGCCCCTTAGATTCAGCAAAACAAGGTGCTCTAACCGGATTAATAACGGCAGACTTGCGGACAACCCCGGGAGAAGGAATTCTCCAAAAGGACCGCCGTCTTTCGCTTTTTCCTGCAAATAATGATACGTCAAAACAAAATCAGTTCACTTCCAATGATGCTGTTCACCGAAACACGACGTTTAGTTTTTCCCGAGTCACTCCGATTACACTCAAACAATGATGCGTAGTGATAGAAGTGGCTTAGAACTTTTCGAAGTTTATTTGAACTGCTTTGAGGTAATCGTGCGTCTCGGTGAAGGAGAAATAATCGCAATAGCAATTTCATTTTTAAAAAAATCGATTAAAATAACAGTTAAAATTCTACATTCAACACTTGACAAAACACTTAGATACTTATAAATTTAAAGAACCATAAATTTTCTGTAAAATATAGCGAACATTTCATTAAAAGAAAATTGTTTTAACATACGAGTTCCGTTACAACGACACACCGCATCAGTTTAAGTGCCGCTAAAATCAATATATAGTAGCAGGAGCTACTATATTTATTGGCCCTGTTACTACATGAAATATTCAAAACTAGCTGTCGCACGCAAAACTTCGCTCGAGTGAATTTTTGTTTGTTTCAGACAACAGAACATAGATATTATCTTGTCTCCTATTAATTAGTATTATTCGTCACTGCATTTTTCATAAAGGTCACATTAACAGTTAACTTTCAAAACAATTCAAAATTATAATTTTTCATCAGCCTTCCTGATAAATGGTCGGGGTTGAACCTTAATTGGAATCACGTCGATACTCCATTCACATTAGCGCGGGAAAGCGTGAGAGAAAATGATTAAAGTCAAACTGAGTATATATCTATATATATGCATGCTTAATGATTCCGAGATGAAAATATAACGAGCGTTGAAAATATGTTTAGCAATTACACGAAAAATGTATAAAATGCTTATATTAAAATCTAAACTGACTATTTTTTTAAAAGAAAATATTCATTCAGTCGTATGATTGAAAATTATTTGACATTTAATATCTATAAATATATTGACATTTGTTAGTTATAAATAAAACTTATTAAACGACGATTATATTTTAAAAATATTTTAGGGTGAACGACATTTGCGTACATTTTTTGTACTTTCATCAGGTTGTTTATAACAGAAACATAAACAACCTGATGCGAAAATGTTCCGAATCGTCGTTGTATAAAATATTTATAAAATGTCGGTTATAATGGTTGTTTACTTTATATTATTCATAACAAAACAGGCGTAAAGTAAATTATTATTTGTAGTATTTATTCTTGTTAATATTATTACAGATTTTTTTAAAAAAATCTCAAAGCTAGAATAACAGATATTTTACGTAGAAAGTAAGTAAATTAATATATTCACTATGGAAAATAATTAGTTTGTTACATGCGCTAGTATGAACACTCAGAATTTCCTCAGTCTGAGCATAATTTCTGAATAAATTTTTTGGAAGAAATACTTTGGGAGAGAAACTTATAATTCAAAGGGCTTTCTGGCGTTTCCTTTACACTATAAGTTACTTTGTACCAATATCTTAAGTATTATTTAATGTTTGAAAAGAAGGTGACAAAGAAATGTAAAACTAATACGAAAAATGAGACTGAAAAAATATTCAAATCTATCTAATATTTTTTTTCTTTTTAATGCTTTTAACAAGCCGTGCTGGGCTCTGTTACGCTTGAACGAAAGTTTGAAGAGCGTAATCTTGTGTTTAACAACAAATTCCCCCGGTCGGCCGCCACGATTGTTTCCTCGTGGCTTAATCCCCGAACCCTTCCAGCGTGCGTGGGAATGCGTACCCTGGAGCAGAATCCCGAAACACTCGCTCCTGGGATCCTGTTTTTGCAAACAACCTTGTTCAAACATTCGGCCGGCCATTGTTACCTGTGTTCAGCGTTGTCTCGGGGATCGACGAGGAACGCCGCGATATCTATGGACAAATTCCTCTTACAACAGTTCGTCGAAACAAATTCAGATCTTATTCCTTTATTCATTTCACTGACGCATTGGGTACGAAATGTGAATACTGTCCTTTTCAAGTATTACACAAATAGTGAATATTTGCGGCATTCCCTTCACATCCCATGCTTCATGTGCTTATACATTCATAAATGTATTTCCCTCGCCACATCCACAGATTCATGATTATCTTAATAGTAGTGTAATAATATTATTCGGCTCTTCCACTGCCTGATATAAAGCGAAGAAATTGTGACTTGTAAAAATATAAATTATAAAGGAGGAAAGACGGACGTTTTGAACAGAAAGAAATCCCTTCGTCTTCAGAGCATGGACAAGTGATTCCTAAACCCTCGGACATACTCGATTCAGAGATAGTTGTCTATGAATGAGTTCTTTGAATTACTTTTCTTCCTTTTCATATCCCTAGTTTCGCTATACACCACTCGCATTTTTTTCTATGAGACAGGAAATGTTACACCTGAATTATATTACCGCCCTATTAAATCCACTACTTCAAGTCATAGTTTACTAACATCGAACCTATAAACTGTATTGCAGCTTACCATAATTCTTAATACAAATGTACCGTTAATTTAATCAATAACCAATCGTTGATTCGACACACAAACACACATATATATACGACTTTTAATTTTACTCAGTGAAAATTAATTTTAATAAGCAGGTTTAACAACAGCTAAAAATTATGTTATTGCCCATTTTTGTCCCTTTTATACCTTCGAAATCAATGGTCATAGAAATACGAAACGTCATTAAAAATCCCGATCTTAGCTATTGTTGTATTACCAACTATTAAAAGGATTTTCGTTCGACTGAACATGTGGATTGAATATTTCCGATGAGATTTTATTATATTGCAGTTCTCAATTTCGTTTTTAGATTGCATGTTAACATTAAAAGGCTCTGTTTTAATTCAAGCACGGACGAAATTCTTTAAATAACGGTTCAGATCTAAAGACTACGATTCGGTAAATCGGAGGTATAAAACAATGGATAAGAAAGTCGACAGGGATAGCTCAACGGGTAAAACGATTGTAGGTTCTACGTTCGATTTATGGTATTTTTCTAATTTTTCTTTCCTAATCCGTTAAGGAATTTGTTTTACTGTACGTTAAAGTCGTATAAATCGTCAGCGTGAATATCCGTGGCCATAACTGATGCACGAGTGACCATGTTCAGGGCTATAACACGAGTCAGGAAGGAAGGCGGGTGGCGCAGGTGGAGAGATCGGGGGGGAGTCTGACGTTGTCACGATGCTAGCGAAATAAAGATACACATGACAACAGCCTAACGTGGTCAATCTCAAAAAAAAAAAATACTTACAGAAGGAGATTCAATGCGCACGGGGACCAGGTTATTTTGACTAGTTCTTGTTTATCAGACTCTTCTTGTTATATCAACACAAAGTGTAATTGTTAAAACAGTAATATAACGTACAAAATTCTGTGACAAAATCAGACCTATCACAATATCGGCATCCAGCTTGCCTTATTTTAAATAATTTTTCCAGAAGTATCTTTACACCTCGAATTTAAATCACTCGATGAACTTCTGTCGATCGTTATTTATAATATTCCATAAATTTAATGTTACTGCAAAACTGTGAACAAATTTGTCGCCTGATCCTGACGACTCTTTGCCAATTGTTCATTATATATTTATGGTAGTTGCTCAAAGTTCCATATGTATAGTTTATCATGTCTATGCAATTACAAAGTATCAAAGTTTGTTACATCTTGACACATTTTGTTAGTAAACGAGTTAATTATTATTTCACTGATTTTTACCATCTCTCATTTTTAACACCCTCGGCAGGTCGATGATTATATTTGGAAATAAATTCTAAAAATTAAACAGTTGTAACCAAGAGTGGTTTTCTGGATCAGGCAGATGTTAACGTATCTCGAAGGGGTTCACCAAGATGTTTGGAATCATTTCTAATTAACTCCACTAGATCCGAGTCCGCCACAGCTGCACGTTCTGTGCAGAAAGATTGACGTCTTACAGTCATCCGGAAGGTCCTGGCCATTGTGGAAGCGCCAGCTGTCGCAGCCGCAAGTGTCTCACAAAGACACTCCTTTGTATCGTTGGTAACGTGCCTAGCCAAATATATCACGATCCGTGAAAGCCATCTTTGACGCTTTTCTTGCAAAATTTTCCTCAATGTCCACGTGGGCGGGACCCTTTTAAGTTTCGTTTCCGTCGCGCAATCACCGAGGCAGGTGACGGTCGTCTGTGCCGAGACACAAGGTGACTATCAGCCCAAACTCTGCGAAAGAAAATCATCTGTAACGTGACCAAATTTTAAATCGAAATCATGCAGTGGAAAACATCGTACAAGCTACGAGAGTAGGCCAAAAAATTGAATTGAGTTGTAATTATTGTGAGAAATATCGATAGTGTTTAGCTAATTGGTTGAAATATAATCTCGTTGGAAGCGCACGAAAATATACTATCGTGACGCATTGCCGATTTATACTTTACCACCCAATGAAACATTTTCATGATGATAATAAGTCTAATACACGCTCCCTGGCTTAGAAATGTTTTTTCTTTGGCTTAAGATCAGCACATTTTAAATACACCCCACTGAAAATTTTAAATCACATCCGTAAATTTCTATTAGATGCTTCTGAATGTCGGCGGAGTATTTTAGAAGAGGTAATTAGTACCCAAATGCTACTCTCGTGTTTGAAATGTAGTCGCCGGCTGATAATTTTAATTTTGAACGATTAAGTGATCAATGTGCTGTACATAAGAGATTAATACGGTATTATTTCCGACGTACCGTACCCTTATGAAGGTACATTTCAGTCATAATCCATGGCGAATTTACAAAAAGGCTTTAACGGCCAGTAATTTTCCACTGAAGCTGATCGGTCTACATTTATTTTTAAATTACAAACGTACCTTTATTATCGGTCGTTTTCATCATTTCTTTTTACAGTGAGAAACAAAAACTTTCATTTGGAGGTTTCTTGTTACGGACTACATTAAATTTATAACACTAGTTTGTAATTGTAACTATCTAGTATTTTAAATTTCCAATAAATAAATCGGGTATAATTAATAGAGAAATTGTTAGACAATGTTTCCGCCTTAATTTAGATGTTTATTGGTGTTGGAGTATTTTAAATCATTTGTGTGCATTGCCATGTTCTTCAATTAATTCCGTAAAAATTATATTAATCAATTTTGAGTAAAATTTTAAAGTCCTAAATTAAGGACGAAACGTTGTGTACTTATATTTTTATGCGTTGGATTCTACAATTTTTATGACTTATGACAATTTTATTATTTTAATATTTATTTTCCTTCCAACGTGGTTTAATAAAAAAAATAGTTTTCCTGTCTTAGCTTTTGTAGCTACTCTCCATATATATTAACTTGGAAGAGAATAAAGAGATTAAAAAGTCAAACGATAGCGATCAGAAAAACTTAAAATTAGTAATTTATTTATTAATTTCAAGAATATTAATGCGGCACTGGGAAAGTTTTATTTCGAATCTTTCTATCAATATAGTTTTATTTACAGGTGAAATATTGAATATAATATATTTCTTCATTTACTCGTCTCTTTTCTGATCAATTATTTCGCATCCTCCAAAAATTTCTACGTGAATTTTTAAGCAGCATATAGAAGTTTC
Source organism: Zhengitettix transpicula (assembly GCA_037074705.1). Lineage (NCBI taxonomy): Eukaryota > Metazoa > Arthropoda > Insecta > Orthoptera > Tetrigidae > Zhengitettix > Zhengitettix transpicula. The sequence goes on along the minus strand of CM073592.1, from coordinate 56,526,261 downwards.
AGAGACGTATAAAATGTTATTGTTTTAAAAATTTATTAAAAATATATTTATTTTTAGATTAATATTCGATTAAGCGTACTCGTTCGATCAAAGGTTTCAAAGGGATAGAAGATAAACGGTAAATGGGCGAAATAAAATGTATGCTGGCTAATTATTTGAATTGGAATCAGTGTATTATTTTACGGATGTTCGTTAGATTAGTTATTATTCAATAGAAACATTTAAAAAAATCAGGAGTAAACTAGGATTGGAAAAACACTTTCACATTTATATGTGAAAGCGTACAGACTTGAAGGTTCGAAACGCTTGACTTCAACTTTCCTTCTTTCCTTATACCTTTCTATCCGAAAACAGCTTTCAGTTTCTCGTTAGCCTACCTTGATTATCGAAAACCTGAAATAATATCGATAAATTGGACACCATTGTTCGAATACTTAAAAGAGAAAAGTGAAAAAATTGCGAAGTAGTCATTGTTTCACATTATTCACGAGTGTCGTCACTTTCGAAGCAGAAATACGCCCCCTGAACTCCATTCTTCGGATTCTGAGAAGACGAGGTAACAAAGAACCTCGGAGAAAACGTATGCAGCTAGTGCGCTTTATTTTTTCCCCATTATCAATTCAAATGTCTCCTTTACACTGCTCACAGTTGCTCTTGCAGTTTGTCGCGTACAAAAGAAATAATAGTCGGGAGATTTAAAGCGAGCAATTACCTGGCTTTAATGTCGTTGCGGAGGAACGTCCCCATGAAAACGTCATGTCGTGAATTAAAATTTTTATGTCAAGATCGGACCTGCAGGTGGCTAACGCGATGCGACGATGGCCACGCACGTGCGGAGGTTCGCCTTTGTGCGGACAATTAGTCTCTCCACCGCATCGAATCTTGGGGGAAGTCGACGCGAAAGTCTTCGCAATAACTAGGGAGCCACTTTCCTTTTCAACTTCCGCGTTTTTCTCATATAATATTTTTATTTAACATCAAACACTAACATCTGAACGTGGCTAAATTCTATCGGGATTCAGAGTTTTGAATTTTACCAGTCGAGTTATTCGCATTGTAAGAGAGAAAAAAAACCCTGGGAAACGCCGAAATAAAGGTATCCGATCTGCAAAAAGAAATCCCAATAATTGATTAGACTAAAAATAAAATTATATTGCGATACGTTTCTGTATTTGCTTCCTCAGACTCACTTTATCACGCACTGTGATAATCTGAGGACTGACGATGAAGAGACGTGAATGCAAAGCGTCATGGAACATGTTCTTTGGTGTGATATAACACGCTTCTTTGTCCACATACCCGATTATGGTTCAATTATGAATCGTGTCATTACGCTACGCTATGTTCCATTCATAGAAGCTTCTTTGTATATTATTACTAGCTAGGTGCCCGGCGTTGCTCGTGTACTTATTTATATAAACTCGAAAAAGTATTTAATTGATTACTTAAATATATTCCTTGAGTATTTCAGGATATAATCGTCACTCAGTCTTCATACATTACGAAATATTACATTGATGAAATTGTTAGCTAGACTCACAACTAATACAGCGCGAAAATTAACTTACATTTTCCCCAAGGATGGTAAAGTAATTCGTATTCTTCTTTATTATCATTCGATGGAATATTGCTGTATAAAATTATACTTTTTATTTAAAGAAAATATTTCTGCTTTATTTAATTCCTAATAAAGGAGATATTTCCTTTGTTCGTTGCGTAGTAACGTCTTTCTCTCTCGTGACGTCATTGTCTCTTGGCGCGCAGTAATTTAATATTTAATGATCACGGTTTTTAATTATAATTCTTTCCACATGTATACTTTATATTAAATAAAAATATTTTTGCTTTATTTCATTACGAAATACAGAACTATATTTTTATGATGCGTCAATATTTTGACAATGACGTCACCGTCTCTTGGCGCGCAGTAATTTAACACTAATTCGTAACTTATTTCAATTATAATTATTTCCACGTTTATTCTACGGGTTTGTCACCCTCACAGTACCGGTTCTCGATTTTGGCAAAATACGTATACCAATTTTTGTTGAATTCTGTCCACGCGATAAAATTTGTATAAAGAACAACGTAAATACATACATACATACAAATATACACCCATTTTTATTATATAGATTGATAATAATCACTATACACAAGCTTGCAATAATATACCGAAAATTCGCACTCAGTCGTCGACGTATTAATATTTTTTTAAGATAAGCCGTAGATAATACAGGTAATACTAGAATGCAACAAGAAATTAGCAATATTTTTCTTCAAAGAAACCGCACATACCTATTGAAACTCTGTACCCAAGTAGTTTTATGTCGGCTAGTTTTATTGTTTATACAAGTTGCAAACCGGCATAAAACATCAATTAAGGATTTAGTCTGATATATAGTGAATATGGAACACGTAGAAATTGACCGAACACAGTCTACCTGTGGTGTAGTGGTCAGCGTGACTGCGTCACATCACAGAAGTCCCGGGTTTGAATCCCGGCGAGGGCGTGGATGTTTGTGTGCGTGAGAGAAACTCTAGGCAAATGAAAAATGAGTTCCCGTACAGAGTCGCTAATAACCAGAGCTGTTGATGCGACTGTAAATAAATTAATATAAAAAAACTGTCTAAAATTTAAATAAGAGAAATTCTCCTGTGTTGTGTATTAATTTATATTCATATACTTGCGTTATACATTTTGTATAAAGTATGACGTCTCTATGGTTTCGTAATTTAGAGACTTTTTTTTAAAAAAAAACATAAGATGGGCCAATTAAAGCTCGATTTCATATTTATTAAAAATTTCTTCCAGTTAACAATTTTTTAACAAAGCAATAAATCGTTGAAGTTATTATGGTAATAGTTAACAGCTATTGTCAGTTCATTTTAAAGTGTATAAAATTATATCGCAGGGATTTTGAGAATAAAACGTAACCACGACGCCATGCTCAGTATATAATTTAAGTGTACCCGGTTTGCCGTATTGTGTTCGTGTATGGGAGAGAGTGGTGGCACTGCCGTCGCGGAGCTTAATACATAAGGACTCGTTTTCAGAACACACAAACTCGTTTAGAGTCTTATTTTGTAAATATCAGCTTGTTTTGATTCGTATTGTATTATATTTTTTATGTAACAATTTAAGCGACTTGCAAACTCTTCATTTTCTCTGTATTAACCCTTACCTGAATGGAGAATTTTCGGAGTATTATTTTCGTATAAAGGAATCTAGACGTACGTGACCTTAACTGGTATATAAAGGGTACGTAAGAGTTTCTTGCGTGGTAGGTTATTGCGGTTTTGTGTAACAGGACAAAAGCTGCAGGCGCAGACGTGCCGGCACTTACCAATGCTTTTCCAGAGGTGTTTCAAACTGTGTTCCACACCCAATGATTTTTTACAATTGCTTTGCGGTTAAACAAAACTACTCAAAGTTTCGCAAGTCCTCTGCAAATGAGCATTCTTTTAATTGACATGTCGGGAAATCGACACAACGTTCTCACTCAGACACGACAGAAAATGTGTCTCCATCAACGTTTTGTTCCATTTTAACGGTAATCGTGAAAGTTGTTCTTAATTTTGAAAATGTTTCTTCAAGTGTAACTAACTTGTATATTCATTGTCACCATAATTGATTTCTAAATTTGAGAAAAATGGATATCCATATGCAATATGACGGTAGGTGATCAAATAGATACCAAGAAATTGTTTGCAAGTTCCCGAAATCGCGATTCTCAGGCAATAATATGTACCGGTGTCATATAATTATTTAATCGGTTCGAAAACACGCTTCAAGTGTTGCGGGGTATTTCCCTTGAAAGAAAAAATACAACAAAGGCTTTCGGTTTAGCCACGAAATATGTTGTGGCAAATACGGGATCGTAACGACTCAATGACGGTGGGACTTTAGATACTCATTTCCTTCGACTAAAGTTCTATCCCATGATGGGTCGTAATGGGAGTCCTGTCCCGTGATCACGCTTGCAGTGGATCGTTCAATCTTTGGATCACGTCGCTGCATGCGTTGACTCAGGTAGGCCAGCTTAGAGAAGTCGTGACACAGCATCGGCCACGTCCCCACACACAAACGTGGGTCGGAATTAATAACGCTAATACCCTAAATATTGCCTCATTATTCTCAAGAATGCGCCTCACGTTACGGTGCTCATTAAAAACCACTTGCCAGTGAAATATTGTAATAGGATCGTTATTCTTTAGCCCGACGAAGTGGAATGTTATTCTGGCCTACTGTAATATATCCACGACTTTCGGCGAAATACTCGTAGTTTATTACGTTTACGACGGGGATTTAATTTTCTTTTTCGCGGAAGGGAATAAAGCCGAACGTTTTCAGCTTGTACTCCTCGGGAATGTTCGGAACATGCACACACGCAATCACACTGATGATTTATCATCTTTGTAAAACTCGTATTTAAAGTAAGCCACGCATAAAATTGGCAATATTGCATTTTACTGGCCACAGACTGCAGTAATCAAAAACTGCATTTATGCAGGAATTACGAATTTTGTATTTATGAGTATTTTTTTAATTTCTAATAAATTAAAAATTAATAAATAAATATCATAAATGATTTACTAATTAACAATGCGTTAAGATGATAAATCGGTTAATTCAGTTCCTAATTTGGAACAACCAGTTTAATTAAGTTAGATGTCAATATCACGGAAATATCAGTGTTAAAATTAACAATTGTTTAGAACGTATTTGAATGCCTGTTTTGAAACATTCGACTGTCTCTGAAAAATCACATAAATTTGCTTATAACGAATTGAGTAAAAATAAAATATGCATTACAGTCAACTAGTCGCACATTCAAGAAATGTAGCCCGTACAGATATATATATATATATATATATATATATATATATAATGAAAAGATGCAAACAATGTGTCGTCATAAATAGAAAATATTATATTATATTATAAATTAATACAAATTAAAACAGTATATATTCACGTACTTTTGTTACTATGACTATTTGTTTTGAATTAGAAATTTCAAAATTGCATATTGCGTACGTTTGACTTGTTAGTCATTCGTATATAGATTTTTTTTATTTTTCAATTGAGTATGAATATGATCTCACACAAAATATATCACCACGTGAACCATATTTAACTCCACCTGTAATTTAGAAAAATTTATATAATATATTATGCTTATATTGATTGTAAAAATCCTACTCTAACAAATTAAATAATTCTGAGGACGCAAATTAAACATTTTCATTTTCTGATAAACTATTTTTAGAGACCCTAATATTTGAAATATTAATTAGAGTTCTATTTGTGAGTTTAATTGAATATACTTTAGATACCAAGAATATAGTTGAATTTTAAATTTTATATCTTCATACATAAACGAGTCTCTTTTTCTCTTGCTTATTTTCCAGGAAATATCCTAAAACATTTATAAACTCCCCGCTTCTTATAGGAAGTTTGATTATAGTGATTCAAATAATAGATAATAAATAAATTTTAGACGCAAATAATGTAAATTTTCCCACATATTGCATATTGTAGATTGAACACACAAATAAAGAAAACAATTATGTGACGCACAGTTTGTCGTGCACCAATTACTCTAACAGGTAATATGGACATTATAGTAGCATTTATATAAACGACTGTGGATTTACACATACGCCAAATATTTTGTCGTTAGTGAAAGAGAAATCTAATTTGGTCCTAAATATTTCCTCTTGAGCTTACGTATTGGGAAGTAGCCTATATTTAGAGAATTTCGCAACAGCCTTAAGATTTATATCATCCAATTCTATAACGGATCTTTCATAATATTTCATTAGTTTTTACCTGGACCCAAATGAAATATTTAGAGAAAAATTATAATAGCGTTTTTACTTTCTTATGAGTACTTAGAAGGGAAATAATAATAATAATAAATGTTCTTTATTTGTATTTGTTTATAATATATATGGCACACCGCCAAACTTAAGTATGTCTTTACGAATTTGAGGGTTTGAGCTGTAATTTGTTTGCAACTAGAGAATAAGACCGCGGGGAACGCATTCTTTGTATGGCTGCACCATTCTTTGTGATTGCTTCACCCTCCTCTGGAGATACTTCTAAAGGGAAGCTTCTATAATACAGAAGTTAAGAAGTTGAGACTAGAAACGCTGTTACATAACTATTATTTATTTCCACCCATCAATTATTTGCGTTTATATATTGAGTTGTTCTTAATAAACCGTAATACATTAAGAAATTCCAACATACAAATGTACATTAACGACGAGGTATTATCAATGTAAATCTTAAACGTTTTCTGAACAACCCATTCGGCCTTCGTGAATTAAATTTATAAAAATTGTATTTATAATTTTTTAAAACTTTAATTTATAATCATTAACCTAAGTTTGATTTTGATTCTAAAAGTCTGCCAAACAAATTTCATTAATATTTATTTTAAATAATTAACACTACATGTACACAGAATTTGGCAGATAATTATATAATAATCAATTAATAATATTAATATTAATTTTAAATATTTAACATTATAAGTACATAGAATTTGACAGATAAGTATATAATAATGAGTTACGTCCAATTTATTAAAAGCCTCTGGGCTTATGAAACTTAATAGAAAGTGCCACATTCCTAAGAGATATGAAACCCTATTAAATAATAGTATTAATTTAATATAAAATATTAATATAACTTAATTTCATAATATTCCTTAAGCGCTTCGAGAAATCTAGTACCTATTATAGGTTATCAAAAAGCCTTTGTATCTCAAACTAGACTTTTCGTAAAACTCTTTCTTTCGGTATATCCAGTTACTGATTAACAATTTAATGAATAAAAACCATACAGCTCATGTAATAATCATCTCATTGCGGACGAACAAATTTCTAAATTAATATTATAATTATTTCATTTACCACTCTTAGGTTATTTTATGTACCCATAAGGTAAATTATAATAATGAGATGAAATAACTAATTGCAACACCTACTTAATAATTCTAAGTTTTGTTTATTTGAAAAGCAAAATATCTGAATATTTATTATTGATTAATATCATTGAATAATTTTTCTGTATAATAATTTTAGTCAAGAGATGAACGAGATAATAAAAGGCATTATTCAATACTTTATGTTTACCATACATCCTATCTATATAGTTTAGCGGGAGATTACTGAATTAATTTTTGGTTTATGAGTAATAAACTTGTAGAAGAGGGGTAAAATCTGTAACCTGTTTTGTAACTTTTATAGTTACAGTGACAATGAAAAAAATGGCATGAAATCATTTCAATGATACAATGTAAGCAATAACACTCCCCATATCTTGGTTTCTCAGTTGCAGTGGTGGTAAACGGGTCTCCTAACCGGTTGAGAATCTTACCCTTCATGTTTCACACACTGCTCGTAAAATACAATTTTATGGGATACCTTCTTGTATCTACAATGATATTCCTGTGTCTAATAAGAGTTAGAATACATAGTGTAGGAATGATTTGTAATGTAAAGAATAATAATTAAATAAATATTGTATTTATGCAGCAATTATAGATGTTTGATAACTTCTTTATTACCTTCTATTTTTTTGAATAGCAAAATAATTAATTTGTTAGGTAATGTAATGCGAACAATTAAATATTAAAGTTATTAATGTTATTATAAAATTCAAATTATTTCAATATATCTGAATCATCCTTTTTTATCCCATCATCTTAATTCAAAACCACATAAATTACTTCTCAACATAAAATATTTAAAAAAATCTCTCAGCTTTTTATTAATTTGTAAAAAAGGCTAGTGAAACAAACTTGTTAAAAATATAGACATTTATTTCGTAAAATACTAGTATAATTTTAAATCTAATCCTGGACGTTTAAAATCTAATTTTATTTTTCTATTATTTCCTCAGTGTTAATAACTTCAATATGAATGTTTGTGACCGCCTAATACGGACAATAGAGTTTCATTGCAACAACTCTGACTTCTATTTTAGCGGCACAAGACGCCAAGGATATGCAGCGTCCCCTTAAAACCTATCTCTTATTTTAGATGTCGAACACTGCGAGACCATTACCAATATTGTAATGTTACCCCTCAAGTCCTTTACTTTCTTCCTTGGCTCTACAGCTCATTCAGCGCCTTGTCCTACCAGAATATCTGCCATAGTGTCATCTTCCGTGACACATTATGTATTTTTTGGAGTGTGGCACGTGGTCAGCGTTGAGATTCTCCTTCAGCAGTAACCCCAGTTATCATGACCATCATTTACTTTGTTGATCACGTATCCCAGTCATACAGCTTATATTATATTATGTCTTTTAGTATGCAGGAGTCTCTACTGTCTCCTTTGTAAGCAATCTTCGTCCAACCCCCTCTTCAAGGCTTCCTTCACTATCAGCATCCATTCATCCCTTTCCATCACCCTATTTCATCACAGTACACGGGCAATTGGCCTCCGGTCACATTCAATAAGCTTCTCCTATCACCTTCGCCAATTTTACACGTACCGTGAATACTTCCAATTGGTGTTCGCTCACACATGCTTCCATCTTTAATAGAATAATAAATTTAATAAAACAGACGATGTTTTCAAAATTTCAAAAAACTTACTGCTACTTCCGTTCTGAATTATTACTCTGCTGTTCCCTTTCAAAAACGCGTAGCATAAACGAAAACAAATCATTAGACAACTATGTAATTTTGTACGTCGGAATTTTCTTGTACGACGCAGTTTGGGTAACGTCGGCACGTGCGCGTTTCGCTGTGTGGGAACGCGACGCCGACGCGGCTCCGCGGACGCAGCTGCTAGCGTGACACGTGATGGACGTTGGCATAGCCAGTATCCCACGCACCTGGCCGATTGTCATGCAAACGAAGGTGCCCCAGCTTCCCAAGCGAACGAGAATTCTCCCAGGTGCTGCAGGGAGCTAGGGGGGCACACATTTCGGCACCTGTGGGTTCGACCCCTCCCCCCTCCGCCGTACCCTACCCGGTAGCTCCACATCAGGAGGTCCCGACCCCATTGTGTCCTCTTTGAATGGATAAACCCTCGGGGGGGAGGAGGAGGGGTCGTAAGAGGAGATTTCTTGCACCCGGCCTCCCCTTCCAGAGACCTCGAGTTTCAGCAGCAGCCTCTGTAGAGTTTGCGCTGGTACATTCCGTCCCTTGGGCATCCACTTACAGATAGGATCACACGGATGGAGAAAAAAAAATACTTCGTCCTCTCCTTGAAGGAACTTGTCATCGAGTGCCCGTTCCAGATATTAGGTGGCTGACGGGGGCTTAGGCTTTAATATTTTGAAATTTTAATTCATCAAAGCCCAAGCTCTTGGTGTCATCCATCCCTTCCCATTATGAACTCTATTGATATGAAATTGGGACTGTGGCAACCGGAGTTCCCTTTTTTTTTTAGATAATATTTTCCCACAGACCTACCGAAACCAGTTTGGCCCACCGTGGGGCCAGACCTGTGGTCGCCTCCATTCAGTCTTTGAGGACACTAGCAGTTCCATTCACAATTTCTCGCTCACCCTGACCGAGTTAGAAATAGTTCGAAGAAGGATTTGTTTTTAAGCTGTATATACTACAAACATCCTGAAGGAGTTCCAACCTTAAGAGTGGCTTTTCTGAGAAGAGTATGACAAACATTTCCATTTTATTGGTTAACCACAAGAAAAAAAAAATTCAAATGTTTTGAATAAGCAGCAGGATTCAACCTTTCCACTCTTTATAGTTCTTACACGATGAGAAATTCTTAGTGTTCTGAAACGGAAACATTAAAAATATTATTCATTTTTAAGTAAACGCCCGTCAGTTGACTGAAGCTCTCATTATTATTTTTCTTATAACTTTATTGTCGAATAGGTTCTTGACTGTCTTTGCTTTGAATTGTCGAAACAAAGGTACTTTTTCGTGTCCTAGGCCTTTATCTTAGTTACTGATAAATTAAGCATAAAGTATTTTAATTGCTTATATAATTTTGGAATTGTCCTATTTATATGGTAACTATCATATTCATATTTGAATTAAATTAATGGTTTTGAATTAAACACGTTACAGATAAACCATAAATTTTCTACTACGAGTTGCTGTTTCCTTCATTGCTTTTATAATTGTTCAATAAAGTGCAAATCCTTTATTGATTAATACATAAAAAACCAGCAATTGAACAGAGTTAAGTTTAAGGAGAGGCTATTTTGGCTTTTCGTGGATTTACAGAGAGCGATTCAAACTCCCATTTCCCGCGTTTTTAGACTCAGCGGGTTGCAGAGTTTAAGGCGCCAAGCTACTTTATAGAGTTACTTCGATACTATTACCAATTAAAAATTAAAATAACATCCTTTATATGTTTGAAAAAAATTAAATGCAAACCTACTCAAGCCTGGTTTTTCAGTTTAATTTCTTCCTAAGGCAGGTGTAAGATAAAAACAGATTACTTGAGATGTTTTAAAGTAGAAAATATTCAATATTAAGCTAGATTTTCAGCTACAAAATTTTTCTATATTTAATTTAAGAAGTATTTAATCAATATACTGAAGCATTATTTCTTATACGTAATATCATATTTATAGAGTTGTATGCAGAAAAAAAGTTCATTTCCTCGTATTTGATGGAAGCACACATCAACATTATTTTATTTACGCAGAACATATCTTGTTTTCACAATATTTGTGTATGAAACAAAACTCTTCGTTAAGTTCAACACAGTGTTACAAACGTAAGGGATATTTAATTTACCGTCGTTTGTCACATTAGACACGCATCACTTTACATATCTATACGAGTGACAGATAATAAGAACCCTTGAATAATAATCGTGATTTGAAATTGAGATGAGGCTGTAGCGAATGAATTAATCCCGATATTTCTCTCTCTACGCCTTCAATTTTGAATATTAAATTATGAATCTATTTCATAGGTTACACAGGTGAAAAATCTGTCAACGGTAATTATTATTATTTTCATAAACTTCGATAGTTTTTTTCCTTTTATGTACATTTTAGATCATAACGTGCTGTATGTGTTACGTAACACCTATAGAAGGCTTAGGCACAGTGCCTAGAAAGTTAATCGCCTTGGTGAAAATTAGAAATTTAGGAATTTTATGAAAAGCGGTGTACCTATTAAACGATAAATTATAGACGGATAATTACTCTTTTTACTGTAAATAAGGTCTAGTTCTGATCAGAATTTTTACAGATGTACGTAGATAGACTTGTTAATTTTTCCGTAAATTTGGACCGTAGTTATAATACAACACAGGAGAAATTTCTTGTTAACCCTAGCCAAGTGACATGGTTAATGTAAAAATCTTGTAAAATAGTAAGCTTAGGTTCTCTTCCCGAGAGATAAAGTAATTTTTTTTTCACTATAAATTCTAATTCTAATTTAGTCCAAGTAAATTAAAATAATACTTTTGTCTGTACATTTCTTAGAATCGAGTCTTTGCGATTCGTGGATTAGCGTAATCTGCGAAGTTCATATTTTTTCCCTGGTTCTGTTAGTTTTTGTAACTAAATGGCGAACGTTTTAACTGCTTGACCAGTAATTTCGCTCATTTTACAGAAATACGGCTGAATGTTCTCTTTATGAATCGGAAAATGAATTAGAGGCTATCTTAAGCTATCATCCACCATTTGAAAAAATTAACTTAAATATCAAACAGCCCAAATTTATTTTTATTTTTGAGTGGCATATATTTGTAGGTCAAGAGTAGTACAATATAAGTAAGAGAGAGTATTAAATAAATTAAATTTGGTAGTAGGAAAATACGTTATAATTAACCCGTTAATGAAGATCAAAGCCCTGGCCTTTCAATATTATCTATTTAGGACAAATCTTTTGCCAGAATCAAATCGTAAAGACAAAATGTTTTCATTCCTGTAAGTATGACGGATATCCAGGTCCAAAAAATTAAAATTATAAATAACGTGCATTGTCCTTGACGTATATTTTACAAAAGACTAATAGATTACAGCAAAAATAATAAATTTCTGGTCAACATATAATTTTGGTGATTAGAAACCAGCTGTAATATTATCTTAACAAAAATATGAGCGTTTCAAATTTTATTTCATATGCTCATCCTTGTAGCATTTAGGGGTTTAATAATAAGCTCATTTTCCATCAATTCAGCCTTTTTCCTTTGTCATACTCAAATAATCTTGTTGTGATTAATAATTATTTGCACATATAAATAAATATATATATATATATATATATATATATATATATATATATATATGTGTGTGTGTGTGTGTGTGTGTGTGTGTGTGATGTGTTTAACAAAAATCGAGTGAGATCGAGCCCAGACGAACAGCTAAGGGTAAAGTAAACAAAAAAAGGAATTTTATTAATTGTCACCCTAATGTGTAAATATAATTATAGTCAGATTTAGTATTTCAATAATTATTTAAGTCAGGAATTGTTTGCATTGTAACTTTTTAATTGTCATTTTGTATCAATAGTTATTGGAGGCCCTATAGACGGTCCCGAAATTAAGCCATGGCACATTACCAACTTGTAAAATTTCAATTGAGATAAAAATTTGTTTTTATTAAATTAATTTTGTTATATTTTGAATTCTTGTTTTTTTTTATTTAAAATCCTTTCATTTTAACTTTTAATTTGTTTATAACGTAAGGCTTACCTTCACTTTAAAATCTAATTAAATATATTTGTAAAATAATTTTTGAATATTAAATTTTGTGCTCCAACGTGGGGCAAATTAAAATGAAAAATAATTAATAAATAATTGTGATTATTACAATATATATATATATATATATATATATATATATATATATATATATATACATATATATTCTTTTAACCCCTGGGCTGTGTCCTGAATGAATTGATTATCATTGAAATCTTCCAAAATCTCAGTTGCATGCAGTCATTTCCCTACCAGGCATTTCACAAGTTGTGAGCCCTTTAAGCGTTAACAAACAGTACGCGACATTACTGCATTTGTAGTAGTGACAGTGGTTTCAATAGGACAATTGCTTATTCGTTTGGAATACCTTCCAATGTCATTAAGAGGAACTGCTTTACGTCTTTGTACGTTTCGTTTCTCACACTTAACAGACTTTGCTCTTCCAACCGAACTTGCAGCTTTGTCGTTACGCGGAAAAAATAATAAGAGCAGAAGTTGTCGCGAGATCTTTTGCACGCTCTGATGAGCGAGATTGTCAGTGCTCTGAGCGCTCCTTAATGGTGAGCCCGGCCTTACTCTTTAAACGTGAAAAAGTATGTCCGTTGTCGCCGTTCCCTGCCATTGTCAAGAGGTCGGCTCGCGCTTATGTCGTTGCCCGAGCAAAACATACTTACCGGCGCCGGATCTGAAAGACCCTCTCCAAGCCGCGGCTCCATTCACCGCGCTAATGAACCGAACTGTGTACATCGCGTCCCGAGCTGTTTGAAACATTGGAGTACATCGCAAAGGCCGGCGGACTTTTAATGAACCGAAATCGTCAAATGAAAGAACGACGAGGATTTTTTTCTCCCCCCGGAGTAGAGGAGAGGGTCGCTGGCCGCACTAATCTAAGGCTTAGCGCGCCTGATGAAGCCGAGAAGTGGATCCGTCCGTCTCTGTCCCTCCCGCGGCGGAAATGGATCGCGCTCTGCGTCTGCCCTTTATGATTCATACCTTGGGGGCACAAAGGAAGGAAGGAAGCGGGCCCGTGCTAATGACGGCTGCTACAGCGCGGGCCACTTGAGCTGCGATACCATCAGTGACTCATCCCCCAGCTCGCCGCGTCGCGTTTTAGTATCATGCCACAAAAATGTCCAATAATGCGGTCGGGGTCCTTCTTTATCCCCGTGCATATAGAGAATTCACTTGTCGGCATTATTGCGGCCTGGACGAGTGGCTTGCCGGCGCGTGTATAAACAGGACGGCTGGCCTCTTATTGCGTCGTTGATCTCTCCCTGGGGTCGGATCCAATTTTTTTTGTTCCAATTAGAAGAACATAATAGCTTATAGGACATACGATTCTTGAGGAATCTGTGTGTGGACATAACTGAATCGTTTATTATATGTCACATTGGCAATAAATAATTATTGATACGGCCGGAAAGGCTCTATGATAACTCATCAGCTGTTTTTTATCTACACGTAATAATTGGAATATTTTTTAAAAATGGTTTCCATAGTTACGGTTAATTTTTGTCAACATCTAGCTTAGAATAGAGGTCGTTAAATTTATTTTTTATTAAATTTTTCTGAATGCTTTGTTTAACTGCTATATCAACTTCACTGTTGTTAAATATTTTTGTGCCAGAGAAAAATGTATTAACTTTAACAATTTCTTATTTATCTTAGAGAGCGACGGCTTTCCCGGTAAATCTGTTGTAGAAATTCTCGTCTCTCAACCCGGGCCATTTGTTTGTTGAATAACAACGTTTCGACGGCAAGCTCCGCCATCGTCATCAGGTTACAGTTAACCTGATGACGATGGCGGAGTAACCTGATGATGATGGCGCAGCTTGCCGTCGAAACGTTGTTATTCAAGATACCATTGGCCCGGGTTGAGACCCATGAATTTTGTCAACATCTTATTTATCTATTTTATTATTTTGTTTAATTTCTGTCTAAAACTGTGGACACTTGTAGCGTAGATATACACCAGTGCTACAACTTTTAATTTTTCTATTTATAATTTACGAATACCTGACCATTTATTATAGTAGCACCCTACATGAGGGTAATTCACATAGTGACAACTCCCCTTTAATTATATATGAAAGGATTCGAAAGGGGGATGCCGAAGGGTAGGGCGAGGTAGCCAAGGGTTAACTAGGGCCCCAGGCATTCGGGATGCAGGGCAAACCCTGAAAAATCCGAATCAGGTAGGTCAGGCATTTGGTACTTGTCCCTCGCCCTTCCAATGGCGGGAAAGGCGTTTGCTGCGAGGACGCAGCATTTCCTTTCTCCGTGTCTCGACCAGTTTAAGAGGCAGCTGGCCGACTGTTCCAATAGGAATAGACAACTCTTACTGTATGCCTAAGGTCTGCGACCCCGGAACATTCATCTCTTAAAACAGTCCTCGGCTTCGGGAAACCTTAGTTTGCCAAGGAAAGGTTGGAAGAAGATATTTCGATAGCCTCTCCGTGTCTCCGGAAAAGGTTCCGCCATCGAAATCTCAGAATAGCTCCCACAGGGTAGTTAATGATTTCACATCTGACGTTTTCTTCCTAGCGCGTATTTCTTTACCGTGCTCATATATTCCACTGTAGGACGATCGAAAGTTTTCTGTCGTATACATTCTCTTTCGCCACAAACTTTGCAGCTACGTCTTGCAGTGAATTTATGTGACATTCATGACTGAAAATCGTCTTTCCGGGCGAGAACTGTCAACATTGCAGCTGATTGTAGATGGTATCATCAATTAGTTCCGTAATGTTTCGTGATGTATGGCATGTTTATATCCCGTTACCTCCATCTTTGAAGATTGTTCCTCCAATGACGTAGTTATATTATTGTCTTGTGCAGAATGACGTCACCCTTAGCAGGCACCTCCGTTGACGTCAGTGCCGAGACGCCCCGCTTTTCATACATGACCGCTCATTAAGTCTCCCCGAGTGCTGAAGATGGCACTCTGATGAGGGCATTCCGTCCAAAATCTCGTCCCCATTCAGCTCACGCGTCCTCCCTTTCCTTCTTTTCAGCGTCTTTTCGCCTAATTGCGGGAGCTAGCCGGGGGTTGGTCGGGTGCCAGCTAGACAACTGCTGCGCCGCCGAACTAACTCTCTTAATTACTGGCGAAAAGTTCCGCCAACTTAATTACTCGGAATAATTGTCGCGCTCGCTGCCTCGTTATTACTAGCGGCCATTACCCATTACACATTGTGCTCGCTGATTGGCTGCCGTGCGAGGGTACTGGCTGCCTCAGAGAGCCCACCAATTTGCTTAGATGGAATAATGTTGTGATTCAAAAGAAAGTAAAAGAGCCTTAAATTTTTTTTTCGCTTTCAGCAGCGGAGAAATAGAAGCTAAAGAGGGAGGCTGGGCGTAGAGTGAGAGGCCGTTTCAGATGCCCGTAAATAACACTTTGAGAGTAGGCATTCAAACAATTTGTCTCGCAATTTGCCTGCAGAATGTTTTAGCTGCACAGATATAGCACCACTTTTCTTAAAATTTCAGGCGTTTTCCTCCGCCTTTTATTGATTGCCTATGACGACGGAATCTTGTCTGCCTGAGCTCTAAGTTTTGGCTTCCAACAATTTACATACAAATTTATTCGGTTTCCGAAGGAGAGTTATTCCTACAGTCAAATTGTCGATAAATTTTAAGTGGACACCATAGCTATGCAAAGACACGAGTATTTGGTTTTCATTTTTCTGAAATTAAGCGAAAAATTGTTATAGAAACTATGCCACACAAGCATTAGAACCATTCCAGGATAAAACGCAGCATTTATCCAAATAGTCAATAATTTTCCAAATAATCAAAACATTGGCATTGTTATAGTTTGTTATAGGCTACGCAAGAAGCTTATTTACCTACATACTAATAATATGCTTCTCATACGTAAACCCTAATAGCCAATCGTACTGGAAACTGTTAATAATAACCGAACATTTAAAACTTCAAATACCGACATTAGCAGACTCAACGATTAAATAATACAAATTAATCAACTGCGGACGTACAAACATTCGTGTAGGCGTATAGACACTAAATTCGGTCTGGGCCTTTGACAAACAGCTATATCAAAATTTTCTTTCCAATTTCTTCTCGTTATTTTCTTAATGTTAATTTTCTCCCCGATGTTTCCCCTACTGTCTTCTATGTTGATTTTTTTTGTTTCTGTTTCTTTTTTTCCTTCATCAGCACGTACAATTATTTCTCTACACCATTGTCCACCAATTTCAAAATATAAATTGAAAGGGAAAAAATCACGCACATGAAATAAATTTAGTGGGTGTCCCGTAGCAACCAAGGTAATGGTGACAATTACTCAGGAAAGGTTTAAAATTAGTAGGTTACTTTAGAAAGTTATTAATTTATTAGTCTGATTACACTATTGCCAGCGAACACTTTTATTGAGGTTACCCATACAGGATAGTGTAACACGAACTTTCAATTTCAGGAAATTCCACCCAATAGCCCAGAATGAAGAAAACGTTATGTCGGCCTTGAAAAAAATATTTAAACATTATTTTTCTATCGCAGGTAATGTTGAATCGAACTAGACACCTGATAAAATAAATAAAAATAATAAAACTTAGTCCTTTTTGTATAACCGGAGAGTCGGAGACCATTATGAGAAGAAAATTCGTACCTCGTCAAGACGAGGGTCCTGCGTGACGGATGATATCATTGTCGTTATTTGCTCAAAGATAAGAAATACAAAACGCAATGGTATGGCATCTTGCTTTCCTGATAACAATACGAGTACCTGTCCAAGTAAACAATAGTGGAAGGATTTTGGTATGTTTACGAGACCTGCGCATTGTAAGACGTAATCCGGCCAGGACTATTCCGTGTAGGTGGTCGCATTGAGCAGTCTTCAAGTACAGTCCTCGGCAAACATACGTCTACTTTAGCAACACAGTGCGTGCCTAATGCTGGCATTTCCAATTTGCTCGCTCCCTCCCGCGTTAAGCCCATAAAGAAACAGCGGCGCTGTGGCCAACGTATCGGGACAAGGATCGGCCCGTGTTGGCCTCTAGTTTCAGCAGATTACCGACCCTCCCTGCGCCGGTATTTCCTTACGTGTTTGTCAGTCCCACGGGATTCCGGCGAGTATCCGATTTCTGACATGATTGGGAAAATTACGCCAGGTAGTGGGGACCCTGTCGCGTATGTAGACGACCAGTCCAAATTAGTGTTCACAAATGAGCGCCCGGTTTACACAATTGGGATCGTCAGGGTGGCCCGCTGTTTCGTGTTGTTTTTTTCTCCCCTTTCTTCTTTGGCCTGTATCCGGTTCTTCGACTTTCATGCCGCAAGACGTTGAAATGCGATCAGTCTCACAATCTTTTGATGTCCAAGCGAATTCTTTGATGAAGTACGATCTAGTTACAAAAATGAACGCAAATAAACTGCTGGATTTTTGGCCTCTGTGAGAACCACATTCGATGAAGAACGTTATTAAACGCCGAAAAGCTAAAATATTTTCTGAGTAGTGCCGTTTTGACATACGTCATTAAAATTCAATCTGTAAGTGTAACAAAAAATTCGGCGGTAATGAAATCCGGGATCTCAAAAACTATTGTCTACGTCGAAAAGCAATGCATATCACGTTATAGTTAAAGAATCGGGTACAGTCTGCACCACGAAAATGTAATACCAAGGTCACGGACTCTTCTGGCTACGTTGCCGAACGTTGTGACCAATAACTTACAAGGCGGTACGAAATCTGGCAACACCGCTGGACAACGGGTGATGAGCGGGGTGGTTATCTACTTGACCTTGATATTACATTTTCGTGGAGCCGACTATAGTAGGATATGGGACTTCAGGAGCGTGAAGGGGTGGACCCCGTTATCATGTGATCGTCCCATCGCATCTGGATAATTTTTATATGCAATATTACTTTCCATTCACTGAACTAGGACGATTGTCATGGTCTCAGTCGGCAGTTCTCATCACAGTCAACAGATGTATTGTATAAAACATTTGGGTTGGGTTGTTCTGGTGAAGTGTGTTAAAATTAAATAAACTTCAAATCAGTGTCGAGTTATACCAGTGGAATGCCACGTCGAACAACATACCACTGTGAACAAAAAGTAAGGTGAAATTGTCATTTAAAACTCCCGGGTATTAGGAAGGTAGGTAAATTTTTTTCCTAGGTTGGTAGGACTGTCTATAATATTTGACAAGCGTCTGTTTGTTAAAAGGTTTAATTATCTCCGAGTTACACGTGTTTTTGTAAACAACCAAAAGTGAATTTTTCGATTTTTGCAATGAGTGATTTTGTTGAGCAAAGAACTTGCATCAAATTTTGTTTGCGGAACGAATATTCTTGTGCGGACACGTTGGAAATGTTGCGGAAGGCCTTTGTTGGTCAATCTATGGCACAAAAAAACGTTTATAAGTGGTACAACGAGTTCAACGACGAACCGCGCTCTGGACGACCATCAACGTCTACCGACGAGGGCCACGTCCAAAAAATCGTCGATGGACAATTAGAGATCTCGCTGATAGTGTTGGAATATCATTTGGCTCAGCCCAAACCATTTTGAAGAATGTTTTGTGTCTCAAACGCGTCAAGTCTCTATTGGTGCCAAAATCGCTCAATTTTTTGTGAAACTTTGCTGTCTGACTATCAGGTCCACTCGAAATGCATCATTACTGGAGACGAGACTTGGATGTACGCATACGACCCTGAAACCACCAACCAATCCAACGAATATCGTGCAAAAGGTGAAGCAAGACCGAAAAGACCACGGCAAAGTCGATCGAAAATCACGGTCATGTTGACAGTTTTCTTTAATTATGGTGGTGTGATGCACTATGAATTCCTTCCCCCGGGCCAAACTGTCAACAAAGAATATTATTTGAGCGTTATGCGTCGTTTGCAAGAAGCTATTCGTCTGAAACGGCCGGAATTATATGCGAACAACTCTTGGTTCCTTCATCACGATAATGCACCATGTCATAATGCATTGGTTCTTCGCCAAAAACTCGACTCATATCGTTCCGCAACCACCGTATTCGCCTTATTTGGCTCCGTGCGACTTCGGGCTATTCAACAAACTCAAAAGGCCAATGCGGGGACGCCGTTTTGACACGATTGAGGAGATAAAAACCGAACCGAAGAAGGTCTTGAAGGCTATACCGGAAAAAGACTATTCCGACTGTTTCGAGGACTGGAAAAAGCTTTGGAAAAAGTGCGCTTTATCGGACGGGGTTTACTTTGAAGGGGATGAAATTGATTTCGAAGAATAAATAAAGTATTTATATTTGATAAATAAATTCGCCTTACTTCATACAAATAAACCGTTCAGTTTCAGAAGTGTGTTGATTTCATCCTAATCCACTGTAATGATTAGACATTTTGATTTAGTTTCAATTGTAATCTGCTTCAACACTCCCAACAAAATCAACCCGTTGACCGTCAATCACCTTGACGTATTCTGCAACTGCAGAAGCGGAGCAAAAAAGAAACTCTGAAGCCTTCTCTTCGGTTTTATGGCCGAACATACGGTAAATCGGAACACTTCTCGCCTACTTATGAAATTTTCATTCATCAACTTCCGAATCGTCGGAGACTCTCATGTATAGTCAAATCGTTTAGATTTGTTAATAATTGAACAATAATAACTGTTCTACGAACTACCTACTAACTTAAATAAATGGTTACTGGAAGAACCCACGAAAATAACTTTTTTGAAAAAAAAAATTAATCAAGTAGAACAGCAACATTATATTTACTCAATTACTAAACATCCAACTAAAATAATGTACTGATGGTGTCAAATCTCTGTATCCTTTCAATAACGGGAAGATATTAATTTTCGAGGTTCTGAAGAAACTGATAATCCGCCATATTCGAAAGTGTTTGAAATTCTTTCTGACTATTCTTCTCTAGGGTTCTCTGAAATATCCAAGAAAATTAAGAAATGTACAATTAAAACGTAAGCTAGAGGCGCTCGTTTCAGAAATTTCTAAACACTATAATAAAGCTGTATTTTGTTTAGTATAATTTTTTTAAAAAACAACTGTGAAATTATTATTATTTTGGTTTCTTCCTGAATAACCGTAACCTTGAAAAAATAATCCATGGAAAGTCATCTTTCAACGGATAAGACGAGTATAAATGTTAGAGGCTGGATGCCGCTGCAGAAATATTTATAATCGATATTCGCTACTGGACTTGTTTCCTTTTGGCGAATGAATGCGTGTATTGCAACCCCATTTTCATTTCTGCTCTGTCCTACACAGGGGACAAAGTGAATGTTTCTCGTTCGTATGACTGTGCTTGGTAATTACAAACAAGCGGAAGAAGCTCTATGTGAACTTTTTTTCCAGGATCAGGAGACCTTGTGACGCTGATCTAATTCGAAACCCTCGGTGAATTCAGATCCGTCATACTTATTATACGTATCCTTTGATGTAGGATTAAGGGAGTTTATTTTGTTGACGGGGAGGTTCAATATGCAAGGGGAAGGAGGCCGAAAAAAGACCCAGCATGTGGTTGTGTGACTATTGCATTTTCTTGTCGGGTTTCCGCCGGTTGCTATAGTTAATTAAGTGCGTGCCACCTTGCGGGGCTTCGATATCGGAGCGAAGGTAATATTAGCATGCATGGCGACTGAATGCCAGATCGAAGGCACCAAAAGAAGGTGTTCAGTGGCAGACATATCACGCTCTTTTGTGCGAAGCAAACTACCATTAAAAGCAATGCATTAAATGCAGTGGACATAAATGTCTTAGCGATTTTTCCACACATTGCAGGCGTAAATTCTGTTATGTTTACAGCTGTTGAGAGTGGAATAAAATTATTTTAAATAAATGAAATTGATTATAACAATAAGGAATCATAAATTCTATTTAAATTATTAGTGTCATTTGTTTACGGTACTGGCCGAATCATTGGAACAAACATTACATTTCATGTAATTAATTGTATTATAAATTATAATGTTTGTAAAATTTAGCGGTTTTGGCATTTTTAGGAACACGGATTTTGAAATTGAATCATTTAATTGACTTTACAGCACCTGAAGAGGTCGTAATAAAATAGGGATAAAACTTTTAGAATGTTTTTTTATTATAAATTTTAAAAATTTAAATCTTCAATATAATAAAAAAGGATGTATGTTTGTATGTATGTATTTACAGTTCATCATTATATAAATTTAAACGCGTGGACAGATTGCAACAAAAATTGGTGTACATATTCTTCAAACGACGAGAAACGGGTACTGAGGGGAGTGAGAATTATATTTTTTAAAATTGATCATTTGGTGTTAAATTCCTTCTCGTCAAGGAATCATGACGATTCATGAAGGAATCACGACGTCACAGCACAAGCGAGCGAGACGTTACTACGCGACGATACTGCACAACAAAGTAAATAGTTCAGTTATTCGTAATGACTGAAGAGTACAATTTTATCCATCAATACTCTATCGAATGATAATGAAAAACAATGCGAAATACTTTAACGATCCTTGCGGAAAATGTTTCCTAATCAGCCTTGATTTTAACATTAAGTGAATACAAGTCTAATGTATAACATTTTTGAAACTTATCTGGAATTGGTAATGATTCGTTTAATAAATATGCTTAGAAATGTTCAATTAAGATACAAATCTTTTAACAGTTACATTTATCTTACCTCCTTAAATAAATGAAATCATCAACGTCTTTAGTTATTTTTTGTGCCATATTAGTGACTCCAATATAGCGACTATTTGTTTACATTATGAATTACATTACAATTTCATCAATTTTATCTTTCGTAATGTCTGAAGAGTGAGGGACAAATATATCCTGTAATACTCAAGGAGTTCATTTAAGTATTCTATTCGTAAAGAAATTCGGAGGTATGTTTGTTGGGAATGAACCAATGAAATTCAATGTATTTTATAACTATTCATTTAACGCACTATCGATCGAAAGTATGTAAGGAACTAGGAACAGTTAGATTTAGGTTAAATCACTTCTTGACTGAAGATTAATATATAATTAAATACTTTTACTGGTTTATATAAAAAACGGGCAACGCCGAGCACCCAGCCAGTTAATAATAAATTTATAACTAAATAAATTGATGTTTTCATTTATTTAAGGAGGTCAGATAAATGTAACTGTTAAAAGATTTGTATCTTAATTGATAATTTCTAAGCATATTTATTAAACGAATCATTACCAGTGGGAACAGTTTCCATATTGTAAATACAGATAAAATTATAAATTAAGATAAGTTTCAGAAATGTTATACATTAAACTTGTATTACATTCACTTAATGTTAAAACCAAGACTGATTCGGAAACTTTTTAACATCTCGTTCATCGGTCAGGATTGCGGATTGGAACGGGGGGATGAGGGGGAGGTTGTCCGCTAGTGCCACGGCCGCTCAAAATACGTCGCCAACAGAATAGACCACAGTGATTATATTTTCGTACATCCAAAAAATACTTATAAACAAAATTTTAAACAAAGGAGCTTGAACATATTATTTTGAGTTTTGAGTGTGCTATAGTGACGCATCCCCGTTCAAGGTCACGATTAGTACGACATTACCTCCAGTAAAGCATATTGATGTTAAGAGGTACGTATCATTGTGTCACATTTAACGCAGGGTCTTTAATGTAATTTAATTTGCATCGAAACTTTACAATTCTCGCCACTTAAATCATTGAAGTTCACTTACTATATTGAGTAAGTCTATTAT
This sequence comes from Zhengitettix transpicula, assembly GCA_037074705.1. Taxonomy (NCBI): domain Eukaryota; kingdom Metazoa; phylum Arthropoda; class Insecta; order Orthoptera; family Tetrigidae; genus Zhengitettix; species Zhengitettix transpicula. The sequence continues at coordinate 56,502,897 of CM073592.1, read as the reverse complement.
TTCCCCAATTAACCTCAGTACTGATATTTTTATATAATTTGCGCAAAGATGTGTCACTACTTTTCAGATAGAAGGTTGCACGGGCTCCCGTTCCCTTTAAGTTTCAAGAAAATTAAAAAATTTCTGACTATTCGACCATTCATTGAATTGAATTGAATAAAATATTAATCATTTTATGATGAAAATCTGGCTTTCGTGGTAACGGAGTGACCCGAGTCATTGCGGGTTCATTTCAGCAGAGACAAACATTACGCAAAAGAAAGAAAAAATTAACCTTAATTCGTGCTCCAAGCTGAAGCGGTACAGTTAACTATAAAAAATTATAACCAAAGAGGAATCATTCCTCGTAACACCCGCGTTCTACGTATTAACTTCGCAAAAGGTACGTATCATTCACGGTAATGGGTCAAAACAATTGTTGCTACGTGTATTTTTTTTTTATCGCAGACATCAGTCATTGTGTTCGAGAGTGCAGCAGTAGAGTAGAGGAGACAGGATCAGAAGAACGTGGGCGAATGTTAACCGTGTTCGCTACTCGCCGTGCCGCCGTAAAACCCCGATTTGCCGCAATTACTGATATTTACCGCCGCGGCCGGCCCAGCCAGATAACGCGACCATAAATAACGTGAAGCGTATTGTGGGTTGTAGTGCGGCTGCCGTGATTTGCTGTTTCGCCGTGCGAACTGTAGCATCTGGCCGAGCGCTTCCTCCTCTATCTCCCTAATCCATCGCGACGCAATGTCTGTCTGCTCTTGGCTCTGCGTTCAGATAACGCTCTGTCAGACAGATGATTGCGAACGACTTACCATTTTACTGCGATAACCTTGCTTTGCAATTTTTATAATTCATATATTACGTACAAAGAAGTCCATTTCATGGTTTAAAAATAGCAATGGCAATACAGATTCCTTTATACAATTTAATATAAAGACTTTAATCTAAAACGTAATAAAAATATATTAAATAATTAATTCATATTTTAAAATATTCTTATTACCTGAAATAACTAACAATATTTCAATATGAGTTAATCAATATTCTATTCATTAGCAAAATCTGAAACTATTGAATGAATTGTATATTTTATAGTGGAAAGCTTCTGGTTTCCGTTAGTAGGTCTACCTCTAAAATTCAATAAATAAATCGTCACAATTAATATAATATTTTATTCATTAAAAAAATTATGACAGTAGATTATAAATCGTTGATGATCCACTACATTAAATTAATTCAACTCAAAATCCCTCAAATTTCACAGATTTTAAATTACCTGATGTTACCACATGTTTAGTTTCTCGTAAGTCTTCAGTCCTTTGTTGGAATAGTCATATCGACCTACTGGGCGGTAAAAATTAGCTCCGCTTGCTACACTGCAAAAATATTAATGTAGCAAGTCGATCTGAACTTCGCGAAAATGGTTTGTTGTTTCTTATTTTCACTCAAAAATGAGCTGAGAAATGAGTTCGGTATGAATTGTTGTCCGCTATTCACATTGGAATAGTCGGCCAGCTGCCTCCTAAACTGGTCGGGGCTCGGGGAAGGGAATGCTGCGTCCACACAGCAAAGCCCTCTGCCGTCATCGGAAGGGCGTGGGACAAGTACCAAGGGCCCGACCATCCTGATACAGGTTTTCTAGGGTTTAAGTGCCAAAGACTTTAGGCAACACTGTAATCTTGTCTTTATACGCCTAGGAATACCAAACTTTCGCTGCGTCTTAGAATTTTTGCATTGGCGAAACATGTCATTAGACTATTCCACTCCAACGGCAAATATCTTAATCATGGAGCTATAAAACATTTGAACTGTTAGATGGAATAAATATCATGCTCACATTTACGAGACCAGTATCTGTTATTTCGCAATACAACTTTGTAAATTTCTATCGGAAGATATAAAAAATTTAATCATTCTGGAGTCAAACCCTAAATATTTAAGAAATGTAGCATATTTCAAAAGCACAAAATTCTCTCGATAAGATTACAATTTGCATTTCACAATATATTGTAATGCCAATTAATTAGGACATTAATTGTTTGAACATAAAAATTTAAATTGTTTGAGAAATCTATTATCGCGGCAGGAGCTTCCATAGCGACAATGTAGCTCAGCTCTGTTGCTTTTTCGGAAGGTCAAAATGGCGTATGCGCGCTAAAACTCAAGTGAGGTCAGTTCGCGGAAATACATCGTCGATGTATAACAGAATTGGTTGGTACCTGGACATTTCGGAGGACGGAACAAGTGATACTTGAGTAGAGACTAGCCGTCGTTTATTTTATTGTTATTAAACAAAGCTGTGAGTTGAGGACAAAGTAAAAAATTCACGGAAGCACTGCATCGAAACCAGCTAAGTAAAAGCAGTTTTACGTCCATAGCCAGCCAGAAATAGTAAAAATTGCAGTTTAAGTCCAAAGAAGTAAAGACTAGCAAATCTACAAACCACAGAATTCACCTAAGACAAACAGAATTCACCTAAGACAAGCAGTCAACAGATAGATGGAAAAAAATTAGGATCATCCGAGTTCCTGACATCCTATAAATTTTGACTAGAATCAGTGTAAACTGTGAATCTTAGAATCTGTGTAAAATCTCGCAATAGTGTTTTTCGATAACGAAAGGTATGCTGGAACCAACTGGACAGATGTAACAAATTACAAAATAATTAATTATGTAAACGTAAATTAAAAGATAGAAGTCAGATTTCGTTCTAGTTCAAATTGTTAATCAGAGTTAATCTTTTTACTTTTTAATTTCGTTCTATTTTAATTGTCAAGTTAATTTCTTTTCATTTAGTCGACGTATTGTTTAGGTAAATGTGATTTGTTTGTTAATAAGATTTTAAATATAATTGATGTGTCCATTATCAAACCCAGTGAAGACCCAGAGAATTTAATATTTAAAATTTGTAATTGTTTTAAATTATTGCCACAAAATAAATAAATATTGTTTGTAAATTTTATTAATTCTTTTATTTAATTAACGACCTATAACTGATTATTACAATATAGATCCTTATCATTTCCATTACGTAGCTTAAAACAATAATTTTAGTAGTTTTGCAAATAGTTGTAAGATTTCATGCATTTGAATATTTTACAGTCATTATTAAATCGTTATAAAAATAAATAGAAAATATTAAATAAGTAAAGTAGTCATTATGTAAGTTGCATTTTCGGTTTATTTGTACGTGAAAAGCACACGTTTTTGAATTACTCTCTAAAATTATATTATTTATTGAAATTACAGGAAATATATTTATACTTCTAAAATTTATCTATACTTGTGCACCTGAGGAGGTACTAAGAAAAGAAATGAAACGGTTTGGAATGTTTAACTTTTTTATTATATTGTTTCTACTCTGTTGGTCGGTTTATTTATTGATTGATTAAATTGACGGCAGATAAATATAACTATATTAGAAATAATTGAAGTAATATTTTCAAGATATGCTTATTTTTGTCTATTTATTCCGTCAGCTTCCTCGTTTTATTACAAAACATGAATTTGTTAATGCAGGAATTAAAAAGTAAACAATTACGTATCAATGAGAAATAAATTACGGACAGAAATGCATTGTTCTATTAGCTGAGGACAAACTAGGACATGTCATCTGTTAATATTACACGAAAGGAAAATTATTGATCACGGACTTACAAATTAAATAACTGAAAATAAAGAATAACACGTAGAAATAAAAAAACGAAACTTTTGAACAAACCTGAATGTAAAAAGAATAGAACCTCGCAGTTTTGAAATACAGTCAAAGACAAGCAATGGCTAGGACTGGTAGTGTAGGATAAGTCATCTTCGTATACGATTTTGGAATCCATTTACAAGCTTCCCGCTGTAAAGTATGGTACCATGAATAGTACTTGTGAAGTATACAAAATATTATACATTGAACAGAAGTCATAAATAAGTTTATAAAATGTTGAGTGACGATATTTTTTGACAAATACACTGTTTATGTGATCTCATGCAATGATACAAAATAAAACAATATAAATTCAAATAGCAACTTGATCATTGCCATAGCTTTTGTATTTAATTTTTATGAAGAAACGGATTTTTATACGTTAGTCAGTGTTGTCAACAGAGGTTCGGAAAATAAATCGTAGTCGACTGGACAATGAAATGACCGCTGTATACGAATTAGTTGTCAACATAATGAGGCTATTAATAATAATGATAGACAAATGGACAAAATAAGTGATTATATAAATACCGCATAACGTTTCTGGGATCCTTGTACCTTTCTTCAGGTACTAAGAAGAGCCTAGAGCGACACAACTGCACTCGTCAGTTAACAAAACTCAAAAGCCTATTGTATTTATTATTATAATTTTTATTTGTATTAGTTATTTATTATTAATTTTCATTCAGACGTATTTTTTTCATTTCACTAATTTCTATCGCGTAAGAAAGCGAAATGAATACAGATTTTTATATTTAAATTATTGATTGATAAAGATAACATGCACTGCGCCCGTGCTTCGGAATTGTTAAAGGTGTTGAACGTTTAACTGCCTCTTTCAGCACAAGTGACGTGTAGCAAATTTATTCTATAGTATCCGTGTTATTGAGTGTATATAACATAGAACAGTTACTTGTAACTTTTATACCCTTGAAAGAAGTCCCCTGGCACGCCGATTGCACCTTCACAATGCAGCTCACCTTTTCCTCAACTACTTGTTTGGTGCACTTGTCCCTTGGCCTATTCTAAACGCAGGCGATGGTAGCTGAGTGAGAAGGCAGTTGGCGCCCACAATGGAAGTATTGAGCTCGCTTATCCTCCATTCAGGCTCCTTGGCAGAACAATGGCCATTGAGTAACCTGCTCATTCACTCGCAACAATAACAGTGCAACAATTACGCAAACACGCGCATCAGTGTAAACATTGCGTGCCACAAACTGCTTCCATTCAAGAGACTAGCGTAAGGATTTAGTTTGGGTCAACCGCGAATGAAGAGAGGGCGGGAGAGTTTATTTCATAACTATTACCTCCGCGGGCTCAAATTCAGAAACACTTTAATTAACAATAATTCAGCGTTACACATTATACTTATATTTGAAATTATTCTTTTAAATTGCTACTCGTGAAATTGAAGACTGGGGATATCTAATGATGGCAACTTTCTGTGGTATTATAAATAAAATTCAGAAACTAACAGTTAAATTTACTACTAAATGGATATATTTAATTCTGATATTGTAAGCTGCCTCCTAAACCGGTCAAGGCACGGCGAGGGGAAAGCTGCGACCCCACAGCTAACCCCTCTCCCGCCATCGGAAGGTCGTGGGACAAGTACCAAATGCCCGTCCTACCTGATACAGGTTTTTCTAGGGTTTTCCCTGCATCACTTTTAGGCGAATTGGCGGGTAGGATCCTTAAACCATAGCCCGGGGGCCCTAGTTAACCCTTGGCTACCTTCCTCTACCCTTTCACATCCCCCCTTTCAAATCCTTTCCTGTGCTATTAAAGTAGAGTTGCCACCATGTGGATTATCCTTATGTAGCCTGTTACCCTAAAAGAAAAAGGCAGGATAACAATATGAAAAGTTCAGAATTAGAAGTGAATATTTTTAACTGTACAAATACTACATGTTTGAACATGTAGCCTAATATATATTAATATATAAATAATTTTTTCAGAATTGATCTTCAATTAATATTACTCTTTATAAATTTTAATAATTGACATAACACTCACGCGGCGGTTTTCTTTATTTAAAATAATTAAATGAAAAAATTCATAAAAGAAAATTAATAATAAGAAAGATAGACACATAAACAAAAGAAGTGATAATATAAATATCACGCATCGTTAGTGGAAGATTTGTTCCTGTCTTCAGGTGCAGAAAAAACGTAAGAGCCTAGAGACTCGACTCGTGTTGACTCGTGCAGTTATGTCTCTCTAGGTTCTTAGGTTTTTTCTGCACCTGAAGAAAGGAACATAACTGCACGAGTCAACACGAGTCGAGTCTCTAGGCTCTTACGTTTTTTCTGCACCTGAAGAAAGGAACAAGGCTTCCAGAAACGTTGTGCGGTATTTATATTATCACTTCTTTTGTCTGTATTTGCCTATATTTCTTATTATTATTTTAATTTAATTTACAGCGTATTCATTTTGGTAATTTCATGCATCTGAGACCGGTAAAACTGCCCATTTGTACATTAAATAAATACTTGCAAACATAATTGGGTAAATAAGAAGGCCAAATAACAAACAAAAATGAGTAATAAATTAAATACCTCACCATGAAATCCTTGTTGCTTTTGTCAAGTGATTCACGAAGAAAGAGCACACAAACCAGACGTTTTATATTTCGTAATTTAAATACAAACACTGCTGCAAACCAATTGTGATAACTTCATGCGCTCCAAGATGCGATAACCAGTTCGCTTGCATATTTAGCAGTTTTGGTAGACTTTAATTTAAATATATCATAAACGATAAAAACAACTTATAAGTACTGATTCTCAAACCATAAAGACGTTAAAAATAAAATTGAAATTATGGTAAACCCAAATAAAGAAGTCTTTGCATCTGAAGACGCTAACTAAATTTAATCCATAAAAAGTAGGGAAAATAATCGGAGACTTTCACAGTTGAAACATGAAATTGAAAAGAAGTATATTTCAGGAAAAAAAAATCCGCTATCGGAAGGGCGTGGGACAAGTACCCAATGCCCGACTTACCTGATGCAGGTTTTTCTAGGGTTTTCCCTGCATTTCTTTAGGCGAATGCCGGGTAAGATTCCTAAAATATAGCCTGGGGGCCCTAGTTAACCCTTGGCTATCTTCCTCTACCCTTCCGCATCCCCCCTTTCAAATCCCTTCCTATGCTATGAAAGGGGAGTTGCCCAACGTGGATTACCCTCATGTAGCCTGTTGCCCTAAAAAAAATATTTTTTTTTTTATTTCCCTACAGCATTTACAGTAGATATAAGTAAGCTGACAGTAAAAGGTGGAATGGAATTCATACAGTTGCAATTCTAGCAGAGAAATTTGGTGATTTCTCTTTGTCATACCCAGCAACGTTATTCATGACGTCATTATTTGGAAACACGCACGCTTGAATGAAGCGTAAAATGAGATCCAGAATTTCGAATGAAAGCTTGAGATTCGCCACCACTTTAATCGAATTCATTGCAAAATATATTATTTTATTTACTGATATTAAATTATGTAAAACAATGTTAAAGTAAATTTGGTATTCGTATTTTTTTATCTGACGTCAGATATATCGTTTTTAAATTTTGATGTTTGGTATCTAATAAATTTAGGTTATCAATGGCATTTAAATTTTTTTTCTAACTATTTTTATATCGTATTACCTACTAATTAAAGATAAAGATCTTAGCACAATATCAACATCATTGAAGAAATTTTTATCACAATAATTAATTATCAATATGTCATAAATTTCAATTCATAATATGTGCAGCTCATAAAGTCCCAAAATAGAGACGAAACGTAGTAATTTTCTATTTCTCTATTTGTATTTATTTCACTGTGAATGAAACAACTGCTGTAAATATTTAATACTACATTGTTCTGACTTATTACATGTATTTATAATATCATAGTAATTCCATTTTTCTGTTCTTAGAATAAAAGAATAATATATTATTAATGTTTTCATTACTTGAACTGATTTTTTTGTCGTTAGCTATCGTTAATATAAGGCATATTATTTTGGCCGAAAATATGTCGTGCGACGGGAAAAATTAAAATGTTAGACTCGCCTGTTCGCATGAAGTGTAGGCAGAGATTTCTGGTTGATTGACGAGAAGCAGTATTAATATATTTGAAACGGGTTAAACCCGTTAAATTTACATCCTTTCCCAGTAATAGTATTCCCTTAGAAACAGCACAGCTGCTTTCGCTGTCTTTGTAAATACAAAACAGAAGTTATGTCCGAACTTAAAAATTTCTATAACCTTCAAATTTAACTGTTTTTCTTCGAATCTGTAAGGTGTATCAACAAGCTCAGGTTTATAATTCCAAATGATTACTGATAAACTACCCTAAGATTAATATTGTAGTTGTCCAAATTGACCCAATAACTTACACATCAGCGCAAGAATTATTTTAATTCTCGTGGTGGCGATATTTTAATGGGAATTAAAGTTCAACTCTTAGCACATGGGGGTCAAATATGAAACAGTCTCTTTGGTATATTTACTTTAGTTTTGCGGGGGTGGCTGGCGACGATACTCTGGGAGTGACTTCCTGGCTGGGCAGTCGTGAGAGCGAGGGGGGAAACGCGACAATGGGCCTCGCAACAATAGCACGCACATCGATTATCGATACTCGATAGATGCCTTCTTCCACAGTCCGCCACAAGAGCGCGCTGCAGCTATCAGTCAGCCTCTCTTATTGCTGCCATCTGTCTTGGCCCACGTGCACCTTCCACTTCCTATAGATAAACCCGACATTTACGATCATTCCTATTACACGATTGCAAGAAATACTTTGCGGAGTGAATTGGAAAAGTTTACTGAATGCCAAGCGTACTTCCCATCCAGAATTCGGTTACCCAAAAAGCTTAGGATATTCTCGTGAGGCAAGTGAATGTGAAACGGACGGAAAAATAAAACCATCAATTTTAAAGTCACGTTTTTATGTAAGCCAATTTTAAAATATATAAAATATGTATCATTCTTTTTTTTTCTTTTAAAAAAGAATATGGTCCCGGACTGACATGATATAAAAACAGTAACATGAATGTAAGTAACATTCTCGTGAACTGAGAAGCGTTCTTGACATCTTCAAGACACGAAGCCATCTCTTAACACAGAGTTTCTTGCTTTACTAGATTAAAATTAGTAGGGAAAACGTTTGAGTCAACACAGGATGGATACCAGAGAATGAAAAGCTGTTTGTGTTATATTTTATCAAGCAGTAATTTTCTTAGACGTGAGGGTATTTTTTCACAATGGCTTTTTAATTTTTTTTTAGGGTAATCCACATAGTGGCAACTCCCATTTAATAGCTTAGGAAGGGATTTGAATGGGGGGATGCGGAAGGGTAGTGGATGGTAGCCAAGGGTTAACTAGGGGCCCCGGGCTATGGTTTAAGGATCCTACCCGGCAATTCCCCTCTAAATGATGCAGGGAAAACCCTATAAAAACCAACATCAGGTAGGTCGGGCATTTGGTACTTGTCCCACGCCCTTCCGATGGCAGGAGAGGGGTTAACTGTGGGGTCGCAGCTTTCCCCTCGCCGTACCTTGACCGGTTTAAGAGGCAGCTGACCGACTATTCCAATAGGAATAGCGGACAACTCTTACAGTCTGCCCAAGGTCTGCGACCCCGGAACATACACCTCTCAAATTAGACCGAGGTGCCTCGGCATGTGGGAACCTTAGTTCAAAAAACCAGAGAGATGTGAGGGCATCCCCAAAGGTAGCCCCCGCCAGAACTCTCTGGGAAGGTTCACCTGCGAGAAAATCCTCACGTACGCTTCCTTCGCGATTCTATACACACACACACACACTCACACACACACTCACACACTCACACACAAACACACACACACACACATATATGTATATATATATATATATATATATATATATATATATATATATATATATATAGAGAGAGAGAGAGAGAGAGAGAGAGAGAGATAGATAGATAAATAGATAGATATGGTAACAGGCTACATGAGGGTAATCCACATGGTGGCAACTCCCCTTTAATAGCATAGGAAGGGATTTCAAAGGGATGATGCGGAAGGGTAGAGGAATGTAGCCAATGGTTAACTAGGGCCCGCGGGCTATAGTTTAAGGATCCCACCCGGCATTCGCCTAAAAATAATGCAGGGAAACCACTAGAAAAACCTGCATCAGGTAGGTTGGGCATTTGGTACTTGTCCCACGCCCTTCTGGGAGAGGGATTTGTGTGGGGACGCAGCATTCTGTTCTCCGTACCTCGACCAGTTTAGGAGGCAGTTGGCCGACTGTACCAATGGGAACAGATAACAACTCTTACCGTATACTCAAGGTCTGTGACCCCGGAACATACACCTCTCAAAACAGGCCGAGGTGCCTCGGCTTGTGGGAACCTTAGTTCAAAAACGGAGGGGAAAAGGCATCCCCAAAGGTAGCCCCTTCGTGTCTCTCCTACAACGTTCTGCCTGACATAAACTTATTTGGAAAGGACGCTGTACGCCAAATGTTTGCGGTTCTGATCCTTGAAACAGCATCCAGGCGTATACTACTTGAGGAAAATTTAGACGACTACTGTTAATTGAGTATTGCATTGTCTGAGTAAGGAAAACAAAAACGGGAAGTAAAAACATTGAACCATGGAAAATCAACAAAGACTTAAAGAAAATGATTTGGATGCAAAATAACCAGAAAGTCGTTTATCTAGGATCATGCGGAATTTAGTTAAGTGATTATAATTACGGACACAAACTCTTAATTTTCCTGAAGACGAACAGTTTTCCGAGCTGTTCGAAACGTTGGAGTAGAAACCAGCTTTGTGGTATGGATTGTTTCACTAAATTTTATATGCTAATTGGCTACTTGTTTATCGAATTATTTTTTTATTTTTATTTTAATACTAACATTTGGAACATGGGGAGATAAGATAGAGAAATTATGGTCGGAATCGTTGATAACAAGAATGCACAGAGAGAGGCTTTACGCTCTATTTATATCGTACACGCGGAAAGAAAGCGTGGAAAGAAATTCGAAATAAGCTTGGAAAGCAATCATATTTAAGTAGGTGATCACAATTTAAACGTGGCCGCAAGAAATGGACGTGGGGAAATTGTCATTCTGAAACAGATAGGAAAAAATTAACTGCAGCGCTGATTGAGGAGAATCTTCAATCAACTAGAAGGATAAAAATAATCGCGTAGTAATTTTGATAGGGCGGGGTGATTTTTTTTAAAATTATTTTATTTTGGTGAAGTGTTTAGAAGAGTGGACAAACTAAAACTTTTTTTATTTGTTCACATTATTGTTTACTTATTTGTTCGTAAACTGGCACCAGGATCCTTCCCACTTGCAAATTAATTATTTACGTATTTTAGGGTGGTTTTATGATTTACTGTTAAGGTTTCAGGAAGCCCATTTATAAGAAAATGAAGATCATGTTTAATATTTCATGATTAAAAATAATTTAACGGCACAGAAATAAAAACGTTTCAAGGATTTGGGAAGACCTGTGGTGGGATAAGTGAGTAAAGTAAGTTACCTGGTTTCCTTCATAGAATTCAAAAAGCGAAAAAATATTTCACTACGTTATAAATATATATATATATATATATATATATATATATATATTGTAATGCCAATTAATTAGGCCATTAATTGTTTGGACATAAAATTTGAATTGTTTGAAAAATCCAATATAGCGGTCTGTTCGATCAAAGCGACAATGGAAAAGCGAGCTCACTTGCTTTGTCGAAAAGTCAAAAATGGCGTATGCGCGCTAAAAATCGGAAGAACTAGGAGTCAGTTTGCGGCAAAAACATCGTGAGGAGCAGAACAAGTAATATAACTATTAGTTAGCGGAGAAGGATTGTTAGGAGTTGGTGGCGGGACATTTCACAGGACGGAACAAATAATACTAGAGCAGAGACTAGCCGTCGTTAATGTATTATTAAACAAAGTTGTGAATTTAAGACAAAGTAAAAACATTCACGGAAGTATTACCTCGTAAATATCGCTAAGAAGGCAGTTTACTTGTATAGCCAGCCCGGGATAGTAAAGTTGACAGTTTAAGTCTACAGCAAGGAGCTAAAGAAAAGTTAGTTCCGAAAATAATAAACAGTTAAATGAAATCGTCAAGGAGATACGTTGCAGTTTACGTCCATTTCAGTAAATCAGTAAATCTACGAATCATAGGGTTCCGGTAAGGCAAGCAGACATCAGATAGCTGACATTCAGGAGGATCATCCAAGTTCCTGTGAGCCTATCAATTTTGACTTCAATAGTGTAAAATCTGTGAGTCGACTTTTAGATCAGTGTATAATTTTGCAATAGTGTACTTCCGAAACAAAAAGAATGCTGGTACCAGCTGGACAGATGTAAGTAACAAATCCAAAACTAATGATTAATTGTAAACGCTAATTAGAGGATAAGGTCAGATTTCGTTCTCTTTTAATTGTCAATCAAAGTTAATTTCTTTACTTTTAATTTCTTTCTATCGACATATTGTTTAGGAAAAATGTGAACTGTTTGTTAATAAGATTTTTAAATCAATTTGTTGTATCCATTATCAAACCCAGTAGAGGCCCTGAGAGAAAGAAAGATCTCAAATTATTTGCCACAAATAAATAAATATTTTGTTTGTTAATTGTTTAAACTTTTCGTTTAATAAAAGCCTTCCATTTGATTATTACATAAATGGCGCTTCAACGTGAGGCAAATTCTTTAAATTAAATAAAGATCGATTATGATTATTACATAAATGGTTCCACAACGTGGGGCAAATAAATAAAAACGCTATCCGTTTGATTATTACAATATATATATATATATATATATATATATATATATATATATATATATACTCGTCATTGTCATCGGAGGTATTACCTGAATTTATATATCACTTAAATACGTTCGTACCAGTTGCAGTAGTCAGCCGGATTTATAAGAGTTATGAATTACCTAATATCAGATATCGATGTGAGAAAATGTGTTTGTACAACACGTAATGAAAGGACGCAAGATTCGTTGCGTGTTTCTGGTCGACTGCAGCTGTGCAGCTGTTGGGGGCAATGTCATTGAAAGCGGTCCTGCTTCCCTGCAGTAATCTCTTTACCTGCTTCGGGCTGAACTTGTGATCTCTACAATATTGTGCCAACAACGACGCAGAGTATAGGCTTACAATATGTTTTAGACGTGTATCTTGTGATGTTTTCTGTACAAACATTGCGAGCATTAGGCGTAAGGGAAATTTAATTTTGTAAATCTAGATTGGTTGGAAAAAGCTCTTTGAGCTCGGTTATCTTTGATCCTTCATTTGCTAAGAAGCCATTTACAGTCTGCTTTACGTTATTTACAAATACTACAGAAGCTGCTAAATTATATTGCAATCCTTAACCGCTCCTTACATTTTTTGGCCAATGATATGACACAAATCTGAGCGAAGGTTCAACTGAATTATTGTTTATATCCGAACAGTTATTATCTATTCATTATTTTTCGTTAAAACTCATTATTTCGTCTAACATATATTTTTATGGCAACAATTTAATAATTTTTCTAATGGTTATTAATATCAGTTTTGGTAAATCAAATTCTTTACCTTCAACCATGGAGTCGTCATGGATTGTTTCCAGCAAGAAAAAATGCTTATATTTAACCTGACATTTAGTTAATATTTTTCTAAATATAAGAACGAACAGAAAATTATATATAGGACCTTCATTCTATCACAGTATAGATTTCTTTAAAAATATTCAATAATGTTACTTGGGCCTATTATATATTCCTTTATTCATGTTGTGGAGATATTTATGCTTCTGAAGAAAATGTAGGAGTAAATTTCCAGAAATTTTCGTTTCGTTGCAGTACTTATCCACTGTGATGCGTCGCCGTATTGTTTTAGTTTGTTATCGACAGCAAAGTTTTACAATAGGAGTTTCTACATGCCAAGTGATTCGTGTAAGCTTTTCTAATTGCACAAAACCTGGTCTTATTTCCACCGTAACTGCTTGCTTTCCCGACTTGATAACGCATTCTATCGAAACGTAGGGAATATTAATTTCTTTGTGGATTCAAATTCACCAGTTATTATTCCTCAAAAAGCCGATTAAAATACTAGCCATAAATTTAATTATAGTTAATAGATCAACTGAAAATATCGAAACTTAATTTACTTTTGTATTCTATCGCCATTTTTTTTATCAATTTTAATAAATTAATTTTTTTAAAAAAAATATAAATATTTTAACAAATTATTTAAATTAGTTCTTATTAAAATGGCGACTGTAACTATGGATAGTTGAGAAAGTTAATGATTACTTTTCTTATTAAAATGGCAACTGCGAGAAACATTGGGGATATATTTGCATTAACATCAATAAATTATAAATCAGTCATATTAAATTTAAAATTATTGTAAAAAGTTTTACTTTCTTTTTGGTTAAAATAATAAATCATGGGGGTATCGGATGCTATTATGCCTGCTCGCATATTTTCTGGCATATTTTCAGTAGACCTATGAGTAAGGCAATGTATTGAACGTTGATTGCAATTGTTACGAAATAATTAAACTAATTTAACATAACTTTTTTCCGGGTAATTTTGCTGTTAATTGTGAGGAAACAATTCTCGATACCGTGATGATTCCATTAACAATAATTTCTTGTAATCTGATTCGGGCTTTATTGTCCAACCTCAGCATTGTCATGACGTATTTTTGGATAATTTCTTGGTTGGAGGATTTTATTTTAAATCAAAAGACGTCATTTTCTTGAATGAGACGATCAAATTGAACATATTCCAGAAGATTTTCTAATACTGATTATAACAAATGTGTGATATGTTATATGAATAATTTCCTTGTTATACCAACCAAAAAGGTCAATACTTTTCGCAGACGTTGTTATCACGTCCGCAGAAAGTCAGTCGCTTGTAGATGTCTTTAATCTAAGATTGTCTGACTCGTCTCCGATTTTATGCAGCACTGCGATACAATTTTTTTATATTTCTTATCTTCTGTTCCTGTGCAGACAACTATGTTTTCTCGTGAAAAGTCACGTGTAACGTGTCACATCACTTATGGGTCTTAAGAACATAGGCGACTGCTTAAACTTTGAGAGTTTGATTCGTCGCTGTAATATTATTTAGAGAGTGAAATTTTATTCCGCATGAAAGGCAGATGTGGGGAACGTTCAAATGATTTTTCGGACTTTGCCCAACTCTCGCGGGTAAATGTGTAAATTCCGTGAGGTGTTGTGCGGGCGGCGGCAAGCCCCTCCCCCCGGGGCTGGGCGGGCCCACACATCCCCGCCCTCTCCTCGCCCAGCGAACCAGAAATATGGCTGCTACAATCGATAGGTCCACCAACACAAATAACTGCTAAACACCTTGCGCCCACAGAAACAGAAATTTTTATAGCTTTCCGGAACTAGGAAACTGGGTCGTCCTTCATCCGATGCGACATAACGCACTCCTGCACTTCAAGGGAATCTTTTTTTTCTGAATAGAGACTGACAAACCTTACCACTCGTGACGATATGTAAGCACGTAAGAATGTACTGCAACTCCAATATTACGTGGAAAGTAAGTCTTTTTTTTCCTGAAACGAACAGTCGCTCTGACAACATCTCCAACTTTTCATTACGTCGCGATTGCTAACACGTCTCTCGGGTGAATCCAGAAAATACACAATTTCTACTTCATGAGAACATAACTTGTTAGTCGCCTTTATTGTTGAAATGCTACGATTACACAAGAACAATTATCGACGTCATATCTCAAACTCTTATTTTATCGCATCCTTGCGCATTGTTTAAAATATGAGTATTATGTTTTATATGCTAATTCCTCTACGAAAAAATTTACCTCTGATTGAAAATAATGCAATTCAGGCAAACCGTGATAATATAAATACCACACAACGTTTCTCGGATCTTTGTGCCTTTCGTCAGGTGCGTTGAAGAGCCTAGAGCGACACAACTGCACTTGTCAGTTGACAACACTCAAAAGCCTACTGACAATTTCAGTTGTGTCACTCTAGGCTCTTCATCGCACCTGACGAAAGGGATCCCAGAAATGTTCTGTGGTATTTATATTATCACATTTTTGTCTGAATTGGCTGTCTTTCTCATTCAATAATTTCTTTATGTTATAAGGAGTTGAAACGTCCAAAGTAATTCTGTTTAACCTTCTCTACGAATTTTGTGAAAAATACTGAAATGGAAAGAATTTCATATTCTTCTTCGGCGTCACGAGTGTAGTAGATCAATGATTTTGGCAAACAACAGGACTCCATGGAACGCAACAATTATTTTTATAATGCGAGGTGCATACTATTAATAAATATTATTTATTGGACAATGGAGAAAGCATAGAATTTATTTGGTTAACTGCCGAAAAAATTAAAAATTAACACAAGAAGCAAACATGCTTTGATGATTCTTTATTTTGGTACTACTTCATGTGTCGCATTCAAGTATACAGAATTTATTATTATTACGGTGGTAGATATTGCGTTATTCTTATGTCATACAAACAGAAGTGTGCCTCAACAATTTACGATAGGAAGGCAGGAAAAGGCTGAAGTCTCTATAAAAAGTTAAATCGAAATCCCGCTTCTCGTGTGTCGAGGTGTCGACACATCCGTTGAGCCACAGTAAATGAATCAGTAGATTTCTATATTAGTACCTGTAACGTAAGGGAAGCAGTTAAAGTGCCAGCGGCGGAGGATACGAGCTGAAAGCGTTTCATTACGACGTTTAAGTCATGGGCCGTGGGTAGTGATCTTCTGAGACGCATTATGAGCGCTGTCTTAGCACTGTAATCCCTGCCTCGTCATCCATGGACCGGGCCCGATCGTTAATTTCTGATGACCCGGGCCATTACGTCCCGCGCCGCTTTCCTAATAAACGCAGCGTCACAGTAAATCACGAACCATTAATTGTTACGACGCTGACAAGTCTGAAGCAGATTTTTGTAGAGGTGACAAGGCTGAGATTAATTAATTACAGCCGCCGGAGCGGCGTGTGATTTTTGAAGGAAGCCCCCTTTTTTTTTGTACGCGTGTGTAGGTGTGCGCGGACGTGTGATTGATAATATGGCCGCGCCAGACAGGGTAATTCTCGTTCACCTGCGAGGGAAGGGGTTGTGCATTCCACAATCAGAAGCTCTTTGTACGAACTGCCTTCGATCCGACGTCTCCCGACTGCCAATTAAAGTGCCAAGGGGAATGTGTGACGGCGCGAGGGAAATGTGCCTCGTCAGGTTGGTAACAATGGCTACGGGGAATACCCCGCCATTGTTGTGGGGCGCTAATCACCTCACAGTCTGTTGTCACTATAGCGTTTACTCTTATCACCTCACAATCCAATCTAGACGTTCAATTGAATAATTAGCTAGCGGATTGGAAATAGCCATGCATATTACGTGTCAGATATTGGACATCCCTTGTTTCCCGTTTCAATAACTAAATTACAATAACGAACAAGCAACTAACGTTGATAGAATCCATAACTATTGTAGGAAAATATTTTCTGTTCTTTCTGTAATCTTTCTTTTGCGGCACAAGTACATTATATTTTACCTTCACACTTACTCAACTCTACGTCTATGAAAAATGCACTTTATTATGTGGTATATCAGTTAACTATTCATTTATAGTTTCGTGCACCCAAATATTTCGTAATTAGCTACCATTTCAATTGCAGACTTCCTTTACAAATCTTTGCTTAATTACCACCAGTATAGATAATTAAATATAGATCAAATGAAACAGTAAAATGAAGTTAAGATCGTTTCAAGAAGGTGCACTTTTTAGCGTTAGTAGAGTTTCAAAATTGTTTGTGGTTGAAACTTAGTTTAATCTGTGTCCGATCCAAAAATAATTTGCTCAACGAGAACGCTCTCGGATTCCGCCTATCGTAACTCCTTCGTGTGACGTGACGTATTTTTTCGATTTAATGCCAGACTATTATTATATTCAGGTTAAAAAGACGTTTTTGAGGTTACCCACGATATTTTAAGATCTGTGAGCCTTTTTAACACCACAATCATTTCGCTATACGAACCAATTTATTTTATATTTGACTTGTGCTTGTCATAGGCATTATTTATGAAAGACACAGTATAAACTTAATTCTATAATCTGTTCTTTTGTAGTTTTTACAGATTTGAAGCGATCTTCCATTCAACTTTTTGGACAATTTCTAAGTAACTTCTACTAACTACACCTGCAGTAATTCGCATTCTAGTATAATAAACTATTTTTCTGTAGTACTGATATTTTCATCTCACTATTTTCAAACTGTGAGTGTCGTAGTATACTGGCAAGTGATTGTCTTCTGCTTACGTAAGAGTTCTCTATGCCTTCATATTTGTTTCTATTAAAAATCTAATTTCCAAATTAGGTCAATAAACGTGTATCAGAAGAACTTCATTTCTATTATTTTTCGCTTTGGGCCTTTATTCTTCCACAATTAATTTTCATTTCTGTAGTGTTCTATAAAAATCTAATTTCCAAATTAGGTCAATAAACGTGTATCAGAAGAACTTCATTTCTATTATTTTTCGCTTTGGGCCTTTATTCTTCCACAATTAATTTTCATTTCTGTAGTGTTCTATGTATAGACCTATACAGAATGTGAAATTTTCCCCGTAATTATGAATAGATGACCGTATTTTAGGTATTATTTATCAAGGAAACCTTTAATAAATAAATAAAATGGCCTATAAGCCAGAAACAATTAAATAGTTCACAAAGGAATTAAATCTTCAATTGGAAAATCACGTTGTTTCGTTCCTGTTTTGGAACTTCATCTGGCGTGCAGTAGCTCTAAATATCTAGTCTATATATTAATATAACAAATTTCGTATAGAAGAATTGTACTGAGTATAATTTATTTACTACAATAAGCTTGGCCTACGCTCTCCAAAAAATAATAAATTTTAAAATATTTTTTTTTAAAATAATTAATTATCTTAGATTTGAAGAATTGTATTGATTAGATTTTTTTCGAAATTAAAATTTATTTTTGCAAAAACGTAGGTCTAGTAGCTTATAAATTATACTCAGAACAATTCTTCTATACGAACTTTGTTATCTGAATATATATAAAGGAACACAATTAACGTCTTTAAAGCAAATGACAAGTAATTAACGACCCGTATAATAGACAGTAATAGAAATTAATTATGAACAATAAAATATTTAAAGTAGTGTAGATGTTTCCATCAATAATAAATTATAATTTATAATCTAGTTCCTTAGTTGACTTAAATTGTTTCTGACGTTTTAATTATTTAACTACCGCAAGATAAATATGATCTTTAACTATACGGGTCGGATTTGTCTGAAATAGTTTAACAAGCGTGCGGTAATTTCGTGTTCTATAAGATGAAATTATTTGGTCATATTTAAGTGTAATACTGCATCGTATTTATCCCCTTTTTTAGGTGAATGAGATTGCGTATCGACTAATAAAGAATCGGGGGATTTTATGAATGGAAACCGCGCTCTTTTTAAACACCAGCGCGAAAATTCAAAGAGCTTTGTTGTGAATCAGTCACGATCTTCGACCTTGACCTGTTGACGCTAAAAGGGATCTTTGATGCACCCAACAGCGACAGTTATGGCAACAATCGAACTTTTGTGCGAGCGGGTGAATGAAATGTTCAATGCCCGAGCTCCCCTCCCCTGCCACCTGTTTCGGAATGCAGTCGAAATGTAAAGCACTTTCACTCTTTTTACGGATGTTTACAACGCATGTCTTCTCCCCCAACCCACCTCTCTTCCTCACAATACTTTCTATAGAGTAATCATCCTTTTCTTCCATTGTAAGGCGGTGGCATTGACATTATATAATACAGCGACGCGGTCCCCAAATGGACTTTGTCACTCAAACAATATCTATTCATCGACGTCTAAGCCAATCGTGAAATGGCCAACAATTACAACCCCGGTAGCGGCTGGGGTAGTCTCCGAAAAGAAAAGCAGCATCACACTTGTTTCGGAGAAAGGCTGCGCCAGCAACAGGTCCGCCATTGTTCGTCGCTCAATCGAACAATGCGCGGCTTAAATAGTTGTGTGTAGGTCACTAGCCGCCGCCATTGACGTGTGCTCCTCAATGGTACGTGGCACGCGCACCCGCCATATTTATCCTCGAGTGGATGTCTGCATATCGGTCCCCGCGGGGGTTCATTGTTGCGGTCAGAAAGAAGCTACTCCAGATTGTCCCCGTGTTATCCCTCCCCGCAATTCAGACTCGTAATAGTCGCGAGGTCACGCTGCTTCTGAGTCCCATTCACTAGAACGTGCCTCACATTGTACTGCTCTAATTTGTATTTGCTTGCAAATTTATACGCTTTACACTGACTCTGCCCGGTGCTTTAGTAACTATCCTAAATAAAGGTGCAAGGTTCACTTCTTGCTGTTTTAGAGGAGAGGGGTAACAAACACATTCTAGCGACAAATAATTATCCCTTAGCAAAACATGAGTTTATGGACTAAATAATTTTTAAAAAAACCCTTCTAATGCTCCAACCTCTATCGGAATGGTGTAGAAAGTCAGCGTGTAATCTCCGTATACATTGATCAGTGCTCTCGATTTAAACGCACTGATTATCGAAACAGAACGTTTGTGGTTAAGACATGACGAAACACGTCGTCCCTCGAATACGTGTACGACAGTTATTAAAACAGTTGTAGTTCAGGTCTCCACACCGTGATTGAATAAAAACCTGATATAAATTAACTACTTGGTTCTAACCCATTATGCAAAAAATTTTACCGTGAATAAAACCATTAAAGTCAATAATTAAACATCTAGGTTTAATAATCCTCTTGTCAGTAACGACTTAATATCAGGCGTTTAAGGAGCGAGAATGACACAGGATCAGTGTTGAATATGTTAGTAAAACGACTTTATTCTATCCCTGTTTTAATTGTTATCAACGTAATGCGCTATAATATTACGATAATTTCTATTCGATCTCAATAATCACTGTCGTTTTATTTCCATTATCAATTCAGCAGTCTTGTTTCCCGTGACAAGTTCTTCCAAAATTGATAGTGTAAGACCGCGTTTTCAAAGTTAAAGCAGATACATTATACAACAGCAATGTACAAATTTTACACAGGAATAGCTTATATAGTCGAATAAAGCGTGACCGGCAGTTACGTGGATTTCGGACTATTTTAAAATAAATATTTCGACGATTCTGCCGTATATATATATTATTGGTTTGACCGTCTTTGTATGTTGCAAAGGATGATTAAGGAAAGTCTAAACCCAAGTTAATCTGAAGAATATGGCTGGGCTACAGCTGAAAGTTTCTGTATAATTCGACATAAAAATTTCTAACTTGAATAAATTGTGGACCGAATATTGATGAAACTCATTATCAAAAAAATTATTAATCAACCTTTAATTTTTTCCGTGTCATTAGAAATTTTGAACACGTTAGAAAGTAAGCATTATTTTTTTGTTTCTGTTTGATGTAACGCATTAAAATATTTTTTATAAATATTGGGTTTAATTCATGCAATTTATAAATATTAAATCATTTTCGAGGCTGCAATGACCATTTAAATTTATTTTAGCTACTACACATATGTTGCTCCAATTATTTACGTACGGAACAGGTTACAATGATTAACTGTGATAATAGAATGTTATATTGTTTTATAAATTCAATGTTTGATTCAATAAAATAATATTCAGTAACAGTGGACTTTAGGCAAATACATCATGTACTAAGTACAGTAGAAGTCACTATAAAAATATACAACATCAGAAATAAATGTAGGTCTATATTGCCTAAAACATGGGTTATAATTTTGAGTTTAATGTGTGAAATTGTTTCAATTAATAACGGTTATTTGATTAAAACTCGGCGGTAGTAGTATTGTTTTATTTACAGCTACATCCAACTTTCAGATAACAATATATAAATTATGTAATGCAATGCCTATTAGCGCCTTGAATTTCTTGATAATGTGCTTACTACCTTCAGCTTAACTGACGTGAAATATATCATTTCTTTGTTTAGTTGATCCTTTGGTGTGTCTAGAAACTATAAAGCCATTTTTGTTCGACCTTTATATAGAAGTACTTCATTAAATAAATAACTGAAAAAAATTGACCTCGTGTTCGTATAACCAAAGTTTTGCGGCGTCACTAAATACAGGCGTGGCCCGCAAAGGAGCTTAATTGCTATAATTAGAGAAATTAGTGTTCTCTCTCGTATTGATTTTTTATTTGTTTTTTGACCCCCTAGGACCGCTGATATAATCACAATTAAGATGCCCACGCCGTTATTAGATGTTCAGATGACATAATAGCGTGTTAATTAGCGCTATTGTTTCAGAGTAATTGTTTTAAAACGTTTTTTTCTTTGTTGCACTGATCAGCTATATTTTAAATATAAACCAACTAATTGGAAAATAATTTGTGAAATCGTAGGAAGTCTTAGAATAAAATGATATGTTGTTGAAATGAAATTAAAGATCAATAGTGGTTCTATATATACGTAAAGTCAAAAAAAATATTATTAAATTAGTAATAACTTATTTGCTTATATGCGTAATTTACATCAGAATTATGATTATTTATTGGTCAAATATATTTTCCATCATGCGTGATAAAAATGTTTCATGAATGAAATATGTATATTTATTACTTGACTAAAAATGAAAATATTTTACACGTTTCAAAACTATTAATTGAATACAACTTTCGTAATTTTAAAATATTTGCACATATTTTTGGATGTAACTGTTCCATTCCGCATGTCTATTAAAACAAAATTGAGCTTTAATATTTAAGAGAAAAGGCTCGCATTTTTCAACAGTTCGTTACGCCGCTGCTAATGTTAAAGATTTTTTGGTAATGTTCTTCTGTCATCTTCTGTAGATATTTCAATTACATACAAAGTCATGGAATTTTATATATCGACTAAATATGAAAATATTTCCATACCTTTGAGGTTAATTTCTCACTGTCAATATATAACATACCCAAGTAAATTTTCCTTCATTCCCCTTGCTTTCGTGCGCATTTACTCTGACTTCTAAATATTGGTTTCAGTTAAGTGGTGTGTCATGTTTATTACGATACGCCACGAAGTATTCGTATTTATAACGGAAAATGTAGAAGACATTAAAAATTTATTTCACAAAATTGGAAGTGTATTTAGAACTGCACGATTTTACACGTACAATATTTTTATTATATTGAAATAGGTTAGTAATAAAAAGTAAGAGTTTGCAGAATATACAACTGCAGAATGAACCTGACGTAATGTTCATATGAGGCTTACATACAGCAAAACGTGCAAATATATTACATCTCCTATTTTTTTGAGTCATTTAATGGCAAAGCGACTGAAAAGAATGGTAACTGGCATCCCAATTGCACCCAGAAGTCGGCCATTTTTTTTGTGTGTCAGATATGTAAGATAGTGGCACTCAATACCTTGGTGCAAAATCGAGAAAAATGCATTTAAGTACATATCAACAGTTTGTATTACCATCTATAAATGTATTTTGCAGTGAAATTAAACGTCTGTATGTGAATATTTTTTTTCTGATTATTAAGTGCTATATTAATAAACTTCCCGTTTTAGGGTGAATTACATGGTATTTAGAAAACATAAATATTTTGTTTACCAATAATATCTACAAGATTGGCTATTGGACTTTTATTATTAATTACCTTAAAATATGCTTATGGAATTAAAAGTATTTGTGGATTTAACAGGGATCCTTTTCTTGGCCAAAAATAATTTTTGATTGAGCAGAAACAGGAGGCTATTTGTCGTAGTCAAGATTTCACAATTTTATTAATGGATGTGGAAGGAGCCATGTATGTTCCCCTGTTGCAGCTGCTGGTTATGGTTATAAGGGAGGGAGGGGGGGAGGTTGAGGGGGAGCAACAATGCTGGACCAGTTCGCCACCTGGGCGCATTCAAACTTCCTCCAACGTACGTACTCACAGTTATTAATGGGCGCCTCTGTCGACCAAATTACGCCACTCGCCTCGTAAATCACGACCAGCATTATGTTTTTACGAAATATTGATTTATCGCGGGCAAACAGCGCCGCTGCATGTACTAACCCCGAAATTTCGCCCCAAAAATTCGCGTCGTTGCAGTTTACCCCGCCCTGTGACACAGCTGCGAGGGTCGTAATATTTCGTGTGAAATTTCTGAACAGGCATTTAAGCGCCAGATAGGTTGTAGGGAGCAGAAAAAAAATACCCTCGCGTTATCATTTAGTTCGTGGAGACACTGGTAATTCAGTTTCCACATCACAGGTCTCAATCGTTTGGCAGATATTCGTATTTGGGAGCTTGAGAGAGAACATGTAAGGCCACATTTCTTCCAGGTGGCTCTAATAGTCATAATGCTTAATACAAATGTTGAAACAAACTCTTATCTAACTTTTAAAACAAATATGGAATTAAAGCTGTTTTAACGAAATCAAATTTTAATTACGAAAATGAATTTTACGAGCATTAATTTATATCTAAATTAAAATAAATAATTAAAGACTGTGTAATTGCATAATAGATGTATTTATTAATAACAAATCATTATAACACACTATTTCATATGTGGACTATTATTTACTTCGCTTCAATATTATTTTTAATATTTGTATATAGGGATGAATCGAAAAGACCTTAGTTTTTCGAGTCGATTATAAATCTTAATGTTCAACGTTTTATAGACTATTTTAGTTTTCTCCGTCAGCAAACGGCTTAGTCAAGCTTATAAAAAATCCTTAGGTACGTACTTAATGGTAGTCGTTCACAATACCAATTTATTTCATTTAATACTGCCTGCCAATCTTGATTACGATACTGATATTTTTCGAACGTCTTGTTTCATCAACATATCTAATAATGCGCATTTTATTCTACTCCCCTTTGACTTTATCCAAAATTTTTGTTTATTAAAAATTGCGTTTTCTTATTAGCCGCATGGTTTTATAAAAATAATCTGCTATGTAGCCCATGCAAAATTCCAAAGAAAGAAAAATTACCGTATCTGGGCAAATATTTTTCAATGTCGTTACGATTTCTGTGTCCTGTAACAAATGTAATATTATTAAAATAAAATATTACTCAATTTTAACACACTAGAAATTAAGTGGAGATAATGTGAAAAAATAAAAAAATAAAAATTATCGAAAAAAAATTCTTGACGGAAGGGGTACAAGGACTTACTAGCAATATATCACACCACAGGGCTATGTACGAATTAAAATTTCAGCAGTGCTATTGTACTATTTCCAAGTCATATGAAACACACAAGAACTCAGGATAGTTTTCGGTTTATTACCCTACTTATTTACTAAAAAGCTGAAGCATATTTAAAAAGGAAGATTATACGCGCTTAATAGTAATAATCATAGTAAAACTGAAATAATTTTAGATAAATAAATGTAACAATTAATTGATTAAATATGCCGTGATTGCTGATAAAGTTTAAAAAGTATTGCAATTAAGAACCCAGACAAAACACAATAAATTTGAATGTATCAAAAAATTTGAGTAAATTTTTATGCTAAAGGATGCAACCTAGTGTGAAAGATTGAGGAGGGATGAAGTAAGTTTTTTAATATAATACACAACTCTATTCTTCTGAGTAAGGTTTAGCCTAGACGAGTTTTTTAAACAAGCAGTTACCAGCATTAATACGTTATATGTATGGCTTTCTGCGCTCGAAGTCCAATAGATTTCACCATTGTCTTCGCTTCTGGCGGGTTACAGCGTTATCACTTCATTTCAAGCTTGGACGATGCGGAAAGAGAAGAACGTCCAGCCACATCCGCTACGGAAAGTCCGTATACTTATTATCAATAACCGACAACGGCTTGATTAAATAGAAAATGGCTCTGCATATTAGATTTTAGTGTTGCTGTGAAAAATTAGAAAAAATTTAGTGCAGTTACTTTTTGACTTACGTGATACAGACTAGCCAAATTATTTCAATTTTTGTAACAAAATTAACAGCTAATTTTTGTCATAAACTGTGATAATCTGTTACGAATATACAGATTAGTTGAAAGTAGGCTAATTGCACCAGTGTTTTGGAATTTATTCTTTTGAAAAGTTAATTTATCATGAATTGTTCATTTAATTTTTGTTTATGGATATGCGTAATTATTATTGAATAATATTCGTTCATATATGATAGATAACTCATTTTCCACGTCCTTTGTCGTATTGTCTATTTCCTGTGATTTACGTTTTATGTAGGTCTAGTGGTGCTGATATTTTCCTTGACTGAATACACGACACTAATTTAGTCGGTGGTGTCAGGGGTCGATTTAGAAACGATCGTCGTTGGCCGGGTGTGAAGCCAGAGGAAGCAGGCGAGGGAGAGGCAGGATGACGTAGAGAAAGAGAGGAATCCACGGGAGGTGTTAAGATACGTGTCAATTAGTCGGCAGAGTCCTGATTGGCGCACCTGGCCTGACAGAAAGGCTGATACCGTGCTCCTGTAATTTGCTAGACACGCTGATGATAGTTCTAGCGCTCTCCTCGGCTTATTACCGCATTACAGATGCGTATCGGGGACTCCAATTTGCTACCACACGTATTTGTAAAGTTTACGTCACCGCCTCGTGTATATAATTTTGTCACGCCATGCGGTTGAGTAGAAAATGGAAAATAATTGACCTGGAATGTGGTGAAAGAGGCAGCTCTGGGCGGGAAGCGCTCGCTCACGATATGTAAATCTGACTTACAAAGCTCGGACCGGCCATTTAAAAATTACTAACATTTGCTGTAGCTGCACGCTTTCCTTCGTAACCTACTTAGCCGGCATCTGAAAATGACAGCGGAGGTTTAACGTACGTGTAAACGAATGTAAGCTCTAATTTGAAGATAACTATAGGAGGACTATATCAAATACTTCTATCTCTTAGTAAATTACGATAATGATAAGAACAGAAAAATTACGTTTCTAGAAAATTAGTACGTAATTATTATTATAAATTCAATAATTTATGCGTAGAATGAAAATGATTCGAATTCAAATAGTTAAAAATATCTCTTTGAATAAATATAATTATTATCCTATGTTAACTAGTAGAACGATCTTACCTGAAAAATAAGATCTATTTTTCTGTTTATCGCCCACAGAAAAATTTGGAAAACTAAATCCACTTTCATTAAGGAATTGTGTCGGTTTTACAGTACCCAAAAGTATAGAAAATTTTAAAATGAAAAAATTTACGTCTGATTGAAAAAAATGAATAAGAAAGATAGCCAATTCAGACAAAAAGGGTTATATAAATACCACACAACGTTTATAGGATCCTTGTGCCTTTCGTCAGGTGCTAAGAAGAGCTAGAGACATCTGACGAAAGGAACATGGAACCCATAAACGTTTTGCGGTATTTATATTACCCTTTTTTCCGAATTGGCTATCTTTCTTATTCATAGAAAATTTTAGTTAGAAATTATTTTCGCCAGCACATAAAAAAATACTTTACTGTCCGTTTGATAGTTTTTTTGTTAATTTTTATAAAGCGGTACGTAATCATATTTACACTAATTGTGGCGGAGTTAGTCATTAAAATTGGTAACGTTATTGGGAATATACTAAATAAATATTTTCTGACCCTTTAAATTATTTGTTGAAAATAAAAATAAATAATTTTGAATATGGACATTCTCGATAAATTATATAACGTAATTCATTTATATAAATAGCAAATTAATAGATGTATCTAGTAGAATACTTAAATTTT
Organism: Zhengitettix transpicula; assembly: GCA_037074705.1. NCBI lineage: Eukaryota > Metazoa > Arthropoda > Insecta > Orthoptera > Tetrigidae > Zhengitettix > Zhengitettix transpicula. The sequence continues at coordinate 56,475,469 of CM073592.1, read as the reverse complement.
TCATGTGTGAATTTTTGTAGTTTTATAATGATATATGTAAATATATATTCTGACTATTCAGAAAAGTAATAAGTAACTGCCACGGCAGTCAGCAGAGATTCACCTGTCTATCAATTTTTTAAAAAACTTGAACCTGACGAGGTCACCAGATCACGACGAAACATTGTTTAATTTTACATTAATAAATGCTTTTTTATGACTTAAAATTGGCTTATGGTTATATTTTTTTAGCAGTTTTAGTATCAATTGTTGGAATATTAGTATTTTTATCTAAGAATAAAATATATCGATACACAATTTGTGATAAATGTTAACATAATTTACTATATAAACGACGTAGTTCCACGTAGTAAAAGACAGAAAAGGCAGAAGTAATGATACATAGTATACATTGATACATTGACATAAGAGTAATAATATCAATCATTATGAATTATACCAACATTTTAAAATTGAAAAAAGTTAAATATTCGTTTACATCGAGAAGAGTTTCGTCGACACTTAAAATATCAGCATTTATACAGGAAGACGGAAGAAATGGTACAAAGGAAGCGTGGCAAGCATATCTTTGTAGGAAGTTTATACAGTTACTAATTTCCCTAACGCTCAACGTAATGAAACTCGGCAGTTCTGCCAGCCTCCCCACGGCTCGGTCTCCATCATATAATTTGATGTAAGGAAATGTTGTTAGTCCTTAATTTGGTGCGCAGACACGCGCTGCTAATTGCATTCGGCCCTTCTCACCTACGACTGTACCTAGATGACGCAGCAAACTCAAAGCCCCTCATCACCTGGAGAGCCACAAAAACACGCGGCAATAAACATGGCCAAATAATAACAATTTCGCGTATCACCGGATGACTGGAGAGTTTGCTGTAAACCTATGATTCGGCCGCCCCCTCCGGGAACGTTTAAGCTGTCTCTGCAGAGATACTGCCTGTTCCTATCTTTATGGACCATGACCTACCGTTTCCGGCGGACCTCTGACCACAGAGAGCCGTGATAGATGGCCACCACTCGACCTACAAGTGGGGACGCTCCAGTGGACCCATATATCCTCCATAGCCTACTTGCGATCAAGATACCGCATCGTCAGGCATTGCGAAACGAATTGACACAGTTTTGAAATTCGTCAAGAAAATTGTGACATTTCTTCTTTAATTAACGAAATACACCGCGTTGGGTCGCTTACAATATCGTGGTATTGTTAAAGGATGATTAAAAAGAAGTAGGAAGTTAACTAAATTTGTCATTGTCGGTGAGTCTCGATATACATAATTATAGTAACAGCGGGGAAATTGAGAATAAAAAATTTACATATTTATAGTAACGGCTTAACGACTGAAAACGACCGCTCCCGGTCAGCTCGTATTGCAGACTTTTCTTCACCGCTTTCAACATTACACATTGCCAACAATAATACCGTCTGAAAACTCCACATTCTTACGTAACAGTGACTGTTTACTACAATACTGGGGCCACAATATTACGCTGACAATACAAATATTTAATAATTTATAAAATTCTTTGATTACGCACACACACACACACACACATACAATAACATAAATATAACTACCAATTTAAACAAACAATTATCATTTATTATTTATTAAGCCACAATTTACAATGACACAAATCTGATGAAATTTTATAAATCAAAACAATTTTATTTACCTAGAATACATTTTAAATAATCGGACTCGGTACCCTCAGGGTCTTTACTGGGTTGATAAGGAAACGGAACAAAAATGTTACAATTAAACAAATACAGTTAAAATAAATGAAAAACGAAATGAAACGAAATGACATGATTTAAATTATTGAAACGAATGAAAATAAATCTGACTGTTTATCCTTTTTTAACAATTTACAATTATGAACCCAGAAAAATAAACTTATAAGCTCTCTGGTCCACACACTCACTTCATACAGGCTCAAAAGGCACCAGGCTGCGCTTACACTCTGCTTTCACAGTCACATCTTCTTGATGACGGCACCCTCACGACGAATTCAAACAACTCTGCTGGCAGACAGACCTCCACGATGAAACTCCCACCGACTGTTGACGACTGATGTTCAGATGATTACTCGCGGTCCCCTAGCTTGGCCTACCATCCGATGATCTCTCCTTAATGCAAATTCCCAACTGTTCATAACATTGTTTCGGCCACTTTACCTCGATCCTGCACCAACGATTTCTCCCTGCTGACACGTCCGTCTCCTCTCCACACGAAATGATAATGATCTCTAAACTGTCCAACTGCCCTCTTATTTATATCCCGGCTCCAGAATATTCCCTTTGTTTTTCACGTGTTTTTTTGCATTGCCACGTTCGCCACACAAACACCAGCTGTTAACTTTCTTCCGCTCCGACATCCACTCAATCAATTAAATTAAATTATTTCCGTTTAATCTAATTGCATCGTCCAACAACCTTCTGTCATTTATGCCATTAGGATTCCGTCGTCCAGATGTCGGTCACACTATTAGCCCTAATTATAGTCCTTCCCTTCTTTAAAAGTCTCTTATCAATCATTTTATCATTATCTTTTATATGTACAAACCACTCAAGGATCCCCAGTCTGAGTTTGTAAACAAATCTGATAAAAATAAGAACAGAATTCAAGTCCTTCTTTACTGGTTATTACAATATATATAATTCGAATTCCACGTTCGTGTAATTTTTCCCGGACTTATTTTCCCGAATTTGTAATTTCATTCAAGGAGCCTCCTATACGATAATAACGATTTTTATTCAGTTGTCGGAAATGAAGAAATATTTTTACCTTGCGACTCTTTGAATCATAATACAACACAATTTTTTTTCTTTTTTAATGACATGTGATATCGTTATTATAATATGTTTGTGGAATATGGGATCCGGAGGTTACTATGTAATAATTGAATATTCAGTGTCGAGATATATTGCTGGAATTGTTTTTGGGTTTCCAACCGGGTGGCTTCTTGATGATTTCGACGGTGCAAGTCGATGAAACGCCGTGCTTAGTAAACGCCACCTGGTTGGAAAACCAAAAACAATTCCAACAGTTTATTCACCGAGACAAAGCTACGGAAATTAACACCATATATGTTGTTTAAAGCAGGAATTGTAGAAAAGTTTTTGTCTGACGTTTTACGCATCCCACGTTTTCTTTTTTCAAATAAACCTCGTAGAGCCTCCTTTATAAACAGTTGTTTTATTAACCAACAGAAACGGAGTTCTGTTAGTGTTGCCTTTTGTTTCAATTATTCATCTGTGTTTATGAAAGTGTTATTCATAGTGTCTGTTTCCTACTCGCTCTTTCCTTTGCCATCTACCGGCAAGAAAATGAAATGCAGAACTCTTCTGTGGGAATTGTACTTGGAAATCTCGAGCAGATCTTGTCGGCGACGGAAAAGCGTTGTATTTACGAAAGGATTCTGGCGACGATAAGATCGCGGGTAATTATCCGGCAGGGCACCTGTGCTAATCCGAGGCCGCGATAAGCTGACGTGCGCCTCGGCTATCTTGATGGCCGCGTCAATGCGCACAGCTATCGGCGCTCCATTCAGAGACCGTCCTGTCCGCGGGTAATTCCTGTCCACACTTATCTGAAAGGAGGCCCCGATTCGCGACCTGATAGCTATCACAAGCCGCCGAGGTGAGCAGTGGCCGATACTGCGACAGCAGCAAAACTTGCGGTCCTTACTTATTGATCCAATGTGATTGAAGTACGTGAAAAAAAAATTGGGACGGAGAATGGATATCAATTATTTTAAGCAGATTAATTTGTGCGTTAAAAAAAGACATGCTGAGGCAGGGAAAAACAGACGAATGGATTTGAGAAGGTGTGGGGTTCATCAAATTTTATCTCCAAATTGGAAAATTGTGTGCGGCAAAGCAAACAAAGGCCTTCTTATATTAAAGATGTAAGAAAGCGATATTTGATATTCTAATATTTTACTATAATAATTACGCTGCTAGTCATCAAGTAGATACTTTTTTTGGGGAGGGAAATGAACTAGAGTTTTTGCTAACGGCAACATCTAGTGTTGACTCAAATATGTTACAGACCCGTGAAATTGAGTTTTCAACTTAGAAAAATTATTAACCACATGAAACAAATCGGATGAAGGAAGAAGTGATTGTTTCCCCTACTTGAAACATTGCATCATATTTTAGGGTAAGTGGAGCGATTATAATAGTGGAAACAGTGAAGGAGAAAATGTAGTAAGGTTGTGGGGATTTATCGCGGAAAGGAGTCAATTAAGAGCTATCGTGAAGAGTTGAATGTTATATATGGCATAGAGGAGAAGTTGAGATCTGAGAAGTCGGTCGGATTGGAACAGTTAATTGTAGCTAGTTGAGATATGAAAGCAGTTAATGGGTAGACAGTGCGATTGTAAAGTCGAGAAAAAATTAAGTATGAGGAAAAAATTGAAAGTTACCTTAATTGACTTACTAGATGTTGTCCAGTCTTTGCAGATATTCGCATGCAGTCTGGTTGTGAAGACAGCAATTTCAGTTCGTAGTCGTGACGTAGCAGCCAAAGAACGACTCCAGTGACTGTTGAAAAAAAAACGAACCAGAATCATCGTACATCGAGCGTATGAATTTTAAAATATATTGTAATAACCAGTGAAGAAGGACATGTTTTCTGTTCATATTTTTATCAGAGTTGTTTACAAACTGAGACTGCGGATCCTTGAGTGGTTGGTACATATTAAAAATAATGATAAAATGACGGATAAGTGGACTTTTAGAGAAGGGAAGGACAAATAATTGGGGCATTTTGGCAGCTCTTAGGGCAAATTGTGTGACCGACGGAACCCTGAAAGGCAGCATAACAGATGGACGAGGCAATTATACTAAAAGGAGATGCTTATTGTAATTGATTAAGTGGCTCTCGGAGCGGGAGAAAGCTAACAGATTGTGTTTGTTTTGGCGAACATGTAATTTCAAAACAACTGTGAAAACAAGGGAATATCCGGGAACCAGGATATAAATAAGAGGGCAGTTGGACAGTTAGGAGCTTCATTATTATTTTCGGTTGGAGAGGAGACGGACGTGAGTGGGAGAGAGCGATGGTGCAGGGCGGACGCAGGGCCGAGAGTAATCAGCTGGACATCGGTCGTCAACAGATGAGAGTTTCATCTTGGAGGTTTGTCTGCCAGCAGAGGTGTTTGAATTCGTCGAGAGGATGACGTCGTCAATGTTGAGGTGACTGTGAAAGCAGAGTGTGAGTGCAGCCTGGGTACTGTTAAGCCGGTATAAAGTGAGTGTGTGGACCCGAGAGTGTGTAAGTTTATTTTTCTGAATTTATAATTGTAAATTGCTAATAAAGGGTAAAAGGTGTCAGATTTCGTTAATTTGGTTTCATTTTGTTTCAAAGATTTCGTTTCATTCGTTTCTTTCGTTTCAATCATTTCAATTATTTCGTTTCAATCATTTCGTTGTAACTGTAACTGTATTTGTTTAATTGTAACGTTTTGTTCCGTTTCCTTATCAAGCCAGTAAAGACCCTGAGGGTACCGAGTCCAATTATTTAAAATGTATTCTAAGTTAAATAAAATTGTTTTGATTTATAAAATTTCTACATTTTTGTGTTATTGTAAATTTGTGTTGTAATAAAAGATAATTGTTTTATTTTTATTTTTTATTTTTTTTAGGGGAACAGGCTACATGAGGGTAATCTATTTTGGGCAACTCTCCTATAATAGCATAGGAAGGGATTTGAAAGGGGGGATGCGGAAGGGTGGAGGAAGGTAGCCAAGGGTTACTAGGGCCCCCGGGCTATATTTTAAGGATCCTACCCGGCATGCGTCTGAAGAAATGCAGAGAAAACCCTAGAAAAACCTGCATCAGGTAGGTCGGGCATTGGGTACTTGTCCCACGCCCTTCCGATAGTGGGAGAGGAGTTTGCTGTGGGGACGCTGCATTCCTTTCTCCGTGCCTCGACCAGTTTAGGAGGCAGCTGGCCGACTATTCCAATGGGAATAGCGAACAACTCTTACTGTATGCCCAAGGTCAGCGACCCCGGAACATACACCTCTCAAAACAGGCCGAGGTGCCTCGGCTTGTGGGAACCTTAGTTCAAAAACGGAGAGGAAAAGGCATACCCAAAGGTATCCCCTTCGTATCTCTCATAAAAGGTTCTGCCTGCGAGAGAACATCCCTCGCAGGTATTGCCTGCGAGAGAATAGCCCTCGCAGGCAATAATTCACATTAATTGGATAATTATAATTTTAGTTCAATTAGAATACACTAAGAAAGACGCTTAAAATTTCCTTCTTGAAAGAAACATAAAAGTAACACAGAAAGTAATTATTCTGAAGTTGAACGGCGAGCTGAAAAATCTGGCCTGGAAGGTTGACCGACAGATATCTCGGACATGCATGTCCATTGATGCCAAAATTACACATTTCCTTAACTGCATGTTGTTTCATATCTGCATCACAAATTATCTCTTTTAGAATCAACCTCTAAGGTGATACTAAAAGTTACATTGCATATATGGTACACTATACACTAAACCGTTAATTAAATATAATAATATTTTTAATATGGGTGGATCACTTTTAAATGCAATTGATTATAAAGTTATAAATTTAAATTCCGTATTGGAAATTTACACTCACTTATAAGGTTTTATTTTGAACAAATGCTGTCAAATCCGTAATTAAATTTTATTTACTTTGTTCGATCATAGTCGGCCAGCTGCCTCCTAACTGGTCGAGGTACGGAGAAGGGAATGCTGCAACACCACAGCAAACCCCTCTCCCGCCATCGGAAGGGCGTGGGACAAGTACCAAATTCCCGACCTACCTGATGCAGGTTTTCTAGGGTTTGTCCTGCAAAGCTTTTAGGGTAATGCCGGGTAGGATCCTTAAATTACAGACCGGGAGGGGGGGGAGGCTGGTCAACCCTTGGTTTCCTTCCTCTACCCTCCTCCCTTTCAAATCCCTTCCTATGCTATTAAAGGGGAGTTGCCACCATGTGGATTACCCTCATGTAGCCTGTTGCTGTAAAAAAATCATAATTTTAGTATCTTTGAATATTTTACACGAAAGGGTCAGTTTGTCATTCTGAATATGCTATATTTTTTATTCCGAATGTTGAAATGAAACCGGCCATCGGAAGTAACCTAAACAGATTCGTTATTTTTTCGAGTATCGGTAAAGGATTTACGCGGGTCGATATTCAGGTATGAGATTCCAATTCAAAACTTCTTTCACATAGATTAAAAATGCAGATTTATAGAAGTATTGTTTTCAAGGTGGGTATTCACTATATTTTTTATCTACGTGTTACTATTGCAGTCACTTGTTGCGGCTTTTCTGGTTTAGTATTGGTTTGTAGCTATTGTAATCTTTGTATAGATGACTATTCGTCGTCGCCGTGCCCGCTTTTGAGAGCAATTGAGGGGTGTCAGCGTGTCCCAAATCGCTGAGAGTCACATTGTCATTTCTCCACATCCTGCCTTTCGACGTTGCGCGTCTGTACAATGGCCGCGTCCCCCATAGCAATCGGGGCACTTGCTCCAACGTTCTTGTCATTCGCGATCCGAGGAGACGTACCCTCGGGCCCCCCTTCGTTCCCTCCCGATACACGAAGCGATTGTGTTAACAATCGTGCTGGTTTGTTTCTTTCTGGTGCTTCGGGCGAACAGGTGAGACATGCGTGGGATCAACCTGGGATAGACAAGACTGCCTTCGGCAATCCCGGCCTAAGAACGAACGCGCTCACTCTGTGGCTCAATGCAATTGTTCGCGATAAGACCACCTTTCAGCCCCGGGACCTCTCTCTGCACGGCTTTTATGCCCAGCATAATAGAGTACATTGCCTCGAAGAACTGTCTTTTTCATCGCCCCTCAAACTTGTTACGTTTTATTCTTTCGTGAATCACCTTCCCAAACCTGGTCGCCCGGTTCACATTGTGCCGGCATGACAGCTTCTTTTTGTGTTTCGGTGAAACTGCACATTAAAAAATATAATTGAATAATAATAGATTTGGTAAAAATGTATCAAACGATCGTCAATAATGAACTGTGGAAAACATTAGAGTATTAGGTAAAATTTAAATTCAATATCTCTCCTTCCATATATTTTCATTTGTTGCCGTGTGCACTTAATATAATTATATTACTTGCAGTGAAACATCAGCTTTATATCGAATCGTTGAAAACATTGGTCTACAGTATACTTGTACACTTGATTACTTTCAAAATTATGTCCAGTTGGCAAACTGAGTCATTTAGTTCTCAACATAAGCTATCATTAGAGAATACAAATATTCCAGAATGAATATTGTTTCCCAAAGGATGTGTAATAAATATTATTTGCATATTGTTACATATTACACTAAAAACAATTTATTACAAGAGGCATCGTAAAATAAAAGTGATTCCATTTTATAAACTTCCATTAAACGGTACGTACATAACTTTCAGACAGTGATTTTACTAAAATATCCCCTTTGGATTATTAATCCTTCCTTTCCTTTATACGTTAACGAGATCAAGCCCAAACGATACAGACTCGGTTTCACCTTATCAACTTCAGATTATTTATTTTATTTAATTCACAAATATTGACTCTTTTTTATATACGAGGGTGAATCAAATATAAACGAGACTTTTGGACCTGCGCGCGCAATAGTGATGGAAGAACGTTCCGCTGTTATTGGCTGTTAGGTTGGTTTGTCAGGCGTGGGGGAAGCACGTGACTCATCATCATAGACTCGCTCAGTGTCCATTATTACGATGTCCGAGCAGGAGGTACCTCCGTCTATTGCGCAACGTATTGTTATCAAGTTTTTAGCTGCAGAAGGTGTAAAACCGGCCGAAATCTTGAGAAGATTGACTGCACAGTTCGGGGAAGAGACGCTGTCGCGAGCTAGAGTGTTTGCTTGGCATAAACAGTTCGTGGAGGGCCGTGAACGTGTTGAAAATGAGAGCCATGACCGCAGACCCCGCACCAGCATTACAGCGGGCAACATCGACAGTGTTCGTCAACTTGTTGAAGGTGATAGGCGTCTAACAACTTCGGATATTGCAATTGAGGTTGGAATAAGTTATGGGAGCACTCAGAGGAGCTAGGGTATCGCAAGGTGGGTGCCAGGTGGGTTCCTCGCCTTCTCACAGTTGACCAGAAACTGAATCGTTTTCAAGTGTGTGAGCGTCTTCTTGCACGATTTCGGGAAGAAGGAGACCCATTTCTTTCTCACATTGTCACCTGTGATGAAACGTGGGTGCATCACTACACCCCTGAGTCAAAACAAGCGAGTATGGAGTGGAGGAAGAAAGGAGAAACCGGACCAGTGAAAGCCAAGTCACGATTATCGGCTGGCAAGGTTTTGGCTACCGTTTTTTTTGACCAGCGTGGCCTGCTGCACCTTGATTTTTTGCATGAGCGCAGAACAATTAATGCGGCATACTACTGCCAAATTTTGACTGAAGTCAGACTTGCATATCGCCGCAAAAGACGAGACCTTCCGATGAGAAAAGTCATTCTCCTCCATGACAATGCTCGCCCCCATACAGCAGCCCTGACCGTACAAAAATTGGAGCAACTGGGTTGGGAGACACTGGAACACCCTCCATACAGTCCAGACCTGTCTCCCTGCGACTTCCATGTCTTTGGTCCTCTCACGGAAGCTTTGAGAGGGCAAAAATTCCACAGCGATAATGAGGTTGAAGCATATGTGCGCAATTGACTACAAACACGACCTGACTCTTTTTACGTGGAAGGAATTAAAAAATTACCTATACGCTGGGAAAAATGTGTTTATAAATCAGGAGATTATGTAGAAAAATAAACTATGATTGTTTGTGCGTTTAAAATCAAAATAAATATTTAAAAAAATAAGTCTTGTTTATATTTGATTCACCCTCGTAGAAACGTCGTGTTTTATGAGGTGGTTAGACTCTCCCATTATTCCAAAAAGGTCACAGTTTTAACATGATTCATGAAAATCAGTGTTTGAAAAAATCTATTGTCTTTCAAATCTTACAACGTACGAAGGAGGTCAAACAATTTGTGCCCGCCGACCTCCTGCGTTGTAGGGGTCATCGTGACTGCCTCACATCACAGAGGTCCCGGGTTTGAATCCCGGTGAGGGCGATGGATGTTTGTGTGTTTGAGAGAAACTCTTGGCAAATCAGTCCCCCGACTAGAAATAATGATTTTACACACGTGATCGCTAATAACTAGAGCTGTTGATGCAACTATAAATAAATAAATATAAAAAAAAATGCGTCAGTTGCACTCACTGGCATTAATACATTCGGTTTAACTAGTCGGCGGGTCTTATAATTTGGTTTCATCGTTGGAATATAAATTATTATTTATATAATTGTAAATTCACAGACAAACCTGCTATCGTAACGCATCTCTGGTTACGGTTCCATGACATTACCCTTCGAAAAGTATATGTATTTAAAACAAACTGTTCCAAAACACACTGTCTTGACAAAACACATTTATCTAAATAACAATAATTTTGATTGAAAAATGAAAAAATTCTGGTCGAAGAGTTGAGATTAATGGGCTAACTGATTGAACATAAATTCTATTAATTATAATAACACATAAAATTTAATAAAAAATTTTTTCTATCATTCCGTTTTATTAAGACTAGAATCTTTATCTTTCTTTATAAAAATTTCCTATTTTTCTTGACTTGAGTTGAAAGACTTAGACGACTATATATATACTACTAAAAATATTGGTTGTTTTTGTTCTTATTTCACCCAATAAAGTGATGTAGGTGGACTAAATTATTGTCAATTTGTATATATTGTATATTCATAACTAATTATGAAATTAAAAAATATGAAAAATATTTAAATTAAATATAAAATATTTCAATGATCTTACATTTGAAATTTGTTTTAAAATTTAATCTTTACTTTACACTTTTTTTCAATATATTTAGATTAATTATTTTTTATAACACCAGAAATGGTCCCAAAAATTAGGGGATGAAAATATGAGTATCTAATTATTTAATAAAATGTTCATTGTATGTTTTATATTATTAAAAGTAATATTCAATCAAGTTATTTAATAAAATAGTTTCTGACTTCATTTTTTGCACATAGATAATTGTTAGTGCCAAGAAGTAACGAAAACTATCATATTAAAACTTTTTATTGTTGATATTTGGAGGCCTGGTAATATTTTAAGCGATGAAAAACTGATATCCATCATCTCGAAACAATAGTATCCTCACGTGTACGTCGTAGTGCAAAAAGCTAATCATTACGTGAAGAACTATGGGCAATGTTTTCTTATGAAGGAACTGTAACCATCTAGTCATTATTACAGTTTAAACGCTTGACAGAATTTACTATGGATGGCGAAACCTGCTTACTGACTTCAGCTGTAGTGTGAGGTATTCAATGGCATTATACGCGAGGGGAAATTATTCTGCCGGCAATATTGAAACAATTGTGCAGGTTTCCGCCTCACAAATTGTACGCGCTTAGAAAGAACGGCGTAGTTATGTTGTTTGCGTGCACATCCATCACACCACGTCTCACTCTCGTTTAATAATGAACATGAAAAACAGAGAATCGGACATGCTAATTCATTGTGGGCGCGGCAGTTAATTGCCGACACTTAGGTTGATGTACGCCCGCGCCTGCGTTATTAGGCTACATTAAGCCACCTGCGCCGCCGAGCGGGCGCCAGTTTTAGCACAGGCACAGATTTACGGTGCCGGGTTCGACTCCCGAGCATAAATCGCCGGTTGGCCGGCGTGCGTGTGCCCGGCCCTGACAATGGCGCACAATATGTGTCACAGCATCCGTGCCCCTGACAGCGCGAGGGCCATATTGTGCCCGGAGATGGATGGCGCCATCGCTCTTCTTTAGCAGCAAATAACTCTGGCACGCGAAACACAGACTGCACACTACACACCTGTCATGCTCGAAACAAAAAAAAAAGGATTATAATTTGAATACAAGAATTAGAGTACGCCGGGTTGCAAGCATTTTGGAGGGTCATATTTCGTTATATGGATTAATTTTAATCTGCTTGCGGAAATATCTTGAGTTTTACAAATATAAAGTGAGTTGGTGTAATGTATGAACCATAGGATATAGTATTGAATTCAGATGACAATATATTCCATAATGTTAATTTGTTTTAATTTACTCGAGGGCTAGGGGATAGGAGAAAATTTATGAGTAAATGGTTTAATAGGTTTAATGATTTAATAGTTCTAATCTGGACCAATAATTATATGCTTTGGATGAGGAAAATTGTCAGATTTTAATAAACATAATAAAATGTTATTATTGGATGCTTTAAGCTAAATTAATGGTGTTTAATTAAACTTAACTAGTTGGTCTGAGACTGTTAAATAAATCTAAATTTTAATATAATATTATTAAAAATATTTTATTATTATTAACTTGTATTTGAGAGATCATTTTTCTAGGGTTGTTTTGGGTTCTGAGGAACTAATAAACAATTCTACATCAGAATAAAATGAAAAGAAATGGCAAAATCGTGGTGTGAATCTGCAACGCAACAGTTTGCTCACGAACCTTCGAAATATCGATAGCCAGCCGCGGTGTACATCGGTGATGATGATCATGCAGAATCGGCCTTATCCATCCAACGTGGATATTGTTGAAGGGTTGACAGTTTACTACAGCACAGCTAGCAAGCCTTATTGTTGTGGTGGCACTATAAGGAAGGCGCGGGGCTCCTGCAAAATTACAGAACTTTATTGCACCTGCGAATTTGCCAGCGGTAACAATCCTCTTACTGCATTCGATCATCTCGCAAGATTAAAAATTAATAAACTACAACTTGCTTAGCGTACAAAATATATACATATCTGACATATGAAGAATACTTACCCAAAAATCTTTTTGAAGACGAGAAAAAAATTAACTAGTTTCCAAGCGGGTTAAATATTTATTTATTTTCAACGTTATGCACGGGGGCTCGTCAGGTGTATTGTGGTTACTCGTAAACAACCGTTTGTGGTTATAGAGTTCAATTCATACACATAAATATTTAACCCAATTGGAAACCCGGGAATGTTTTATTCATAAATAAGACAGTAATGGTTTTAAAATGAGATTCGTTCTAGTTGTCAGTAAATGACAAAAAAAATAGAGCGTCGCCACAGAATCAATAATAATGACAACATCTGCAGCTGCGTGGACAGTAATATGTAACAACGTCTCACGAATTTGATTCGACGGCACAAGGAAGAGCTTCAAGATCAAATATGCTCATTTTTGAAAATAACTAATAGTTAGTAATATGAAGTCCTGGTCTAGTGCTTTGCTACTCCCTCCGACTTCCAAATAAAGAAAGTGGTAGTTTGCATGAAAGTTAATGTTGAAAAGTTGAATAAAGTTCAGGGGTTCAATTATTTCCTAAATATATAAATAAAATACCTTATGGAATAGTGATGAACTTACGAACTTAGAAAAGGGTCATTGTGAAGCCATAAAGTTAATTAGAGAATTTTTTTTCGGTTGTTTTTATAAAATGTTTGATTGAAAAATATCAAGGTACTAGGCGGTACGTGAAAACTGCCAAAATTACATAAGATGGACTGAGTAATAGGGTGAATATGAAATGAAGGAGATATATTCTTATAAGTCAGTGATTGATCCTACTCGAGAAAAGATGAAATACCACAAAACTATTAGTTTTGTTTGTGGAAAACGAAGAAACATCGTTCCAGTTCCGAGGAAAGTGGACTAGTGGCGATAGGGTGCGTCCACGTGTGAGAGAAATGGCGGCCGCAAGTCAAGTGGCGGTCAAGTGCGCATGCGTGAGCGACTTATGAAGATAAATGAGGCGACTAAGAGGCGAGAAAGAAAGCTGGCGACCATCAATTACGAGAGTCCAAGACAACGCCGCCGCGTGATTATGCAAAAATCGCTCGCTGACGGGGAATCCTGGAAGGAGGAGGAGGGGTGTAAAAACCCTGAGCCAGTAATAAAGAAGCTACGGAGAAAAGAATGCTGATGTGTAAGATGTTGGATGAGTGAGAGTGGAAGGGGGAGATGGATAGCTTCACGTTCTAGAAATTAATCACCTTGTCCTTCTCACATTTGGAGGGAGGTGCAAGCTCGAGCAAGCACACAAAGTAATAAATTACGGTGTATAATGAGAAAAGATGGACTCTTGCGGGGCATCAATAATTGTGTCCGTTTCCCTGGCAGTAATGAGGCTAGTGTGTGGTATGCCGCCAGAAAACGCGCTCTTTATTCGGTTCCGGTAGTAAATGTTCCAGCGTTGTCAGACCACGGGAACTCTCACTTTTATTATTTAATGTTTAATTTCGTGTTAATTCTTAAAAAATTGTTGTGCCGGTCTAGTCTCTTCTTCGCACCTGACGAAAGGCACAAGGATCCCAGAAACGTTGTGTGGTACTTACATAATCACTTTTTTGTCTGAATTGGCTAGATTTCGTATTAAAAAGTTCAATTGCTTACTTTTTTATGTTTTGTCATCAAAAGACGAAATAAGTAACCATATCGTGTCATTGAGAGCCAGTTATGATTTACGGTGTAGAGTATTTTTATCATATGGAACTGCATTGATATAGGCTGTCATCCAGTAATATGTATTCGTGTCAGACTATGGAATATGAACAGGTAATTGTTTTAAATTTGTTCACAGTAGAAACTCCCAGTTCCGCTATGGCACAAATAATAAGTTTCTGTTGACAATTAAAGCAAAATGAAGCATTATGTATTAATTAAAATTTCAGAATTCCAATAAAATGGTTTGTTTCTAAAGGAAATGGAGGAATAGTTTAAGAAGATAATAAAATAGTTGATTACAATGAGTTAGATTAGAGCTAGATTGAGGTAGATGAAAAATGTTTTCATGGCTGATACTAAGGAAATTGTTTTAGCACTGTAGCAGCTTCCTTGTATAAGATTTCTGGAATTTCTATTTATAACAGAGTGAATCAAAAGTTAGCTTTTCGTTATAAGTTTTGCGAACTTTTCTTGTCATGTGGTTCCCATATATATATACATACATATATATATATATATATATATATATATATATATATATATATATATATATTGTAATACCCCTGTCGTTAATAATTTTTTTTTAATTTTATTTTGAAACTTGAAAATTAATTAATTTGCTCCCATTGAATACCCAAACTATAGATAATTATGATTATAGAAATTTAAATTAAACAAGTTATTAAATTTTATAAACAAAACAATTTTATTAATCTAGAATACAACTCAAGAAAATCTCTGTATATTTTTGATATCCTTTTACCTCAACAATTAAATTACACTAATAATCCAGTTACATTTTATGAATCAGACTCTGTACCCCAGGGTCTTTACTGGGTTGATAAGGAAACGGAAAACTAAAATTTACAATTTAAACAATGCAATTAAATAAAATGAAAACGAAAAATGACTGATTAACCTTATTTAACAATTTACAGAATTTATTACTGAATGTCTACTTACAATTTTTTTGGGGTTTTCAGGAATGAACTTTACTCTACAATGTCCTTCTGTGCACAGACTTTCACACACGCTTCACAGACACGTTCACTTTATCCTTTGTGATATCCAAGCCTCCTGACAGCTTACATGGACTAAAATGTTTATTTTATTTTTAGGCACGGCCACCATTCAGTTTCACCGAATATTTATCACCGCCTCCACGTCCTCCTCCTTTGCGGTCTACATTTCAACTCCTATGTCTTTCTCGTTAAGATTCTGGCACCACACTCCAACATCCTTCCCTCTTGCGCTCTGGCACCCGATTCCACGTCCATCTTGTTTGAGGTCTCCAGTCCAACTAACTTTTATCTGCTTCCCCCTCTCCAGAATATTCCCTTTTTTCACAGTTTTTGAGTTTACACGTTCGCCAAAAAAACACCAACTGTTGGCTTTCTCACGCTCCGAGAGCCACTCAATACAATTAAAATAAACATTTCCTTTTAATATAATTGGATGTCCACAAAACTTCTGTCATTATGCCTTTAGGGTTTCGTCCCGATGTCTGTCAAAACCATTAGCTCTAAGAGCCGCTAAACGTCCAACTATAGTCCTCCCCTTCTCTAAGAGCCGCTTATCCATCATTTTATTATTATCTTATTTATATAAAAACCACTCAAGAATCCCTAGTCTGAGTTGGTAAATAAATCTGATGAAATAAGAACAAAATTTATGTTCTTCTTAACTGGGTATTACAATATATATATATATATGCACAAGCTCTGGGAAGACTCACATAAATTTCCATAATAAAATCAACCTATTCCTGGAAATGGTTTTAATCAAAGTTTCCAATTCGACATTATTGCACGAAAATTATTGGGATATGTAATGATCGGAGAAGAGCAAATGTTTCATATGACGCTATTATACACAGGGTGGATCAAAAGGACGACTGGTTTTAAAATCAACAATTGCTTTCCGGAAGGGATACGCGCATGGTAGTGATGGTAGGCGAGACGTTGGAAATACCGTCACAATTGAAAATATCACGAGAAAAAAATTGTTACTGTAGTAAGCGATTCGTGGTTTGCTGTTAGGAGTTTATTTTTCACCGAGGTTCAAAAAGAACCAAGGAAGCAGTTTGTGAAGTTGGAGCATCTGTACGACGGGATCATCTACTCGAAAGACGTCAGCTGTCATTGCAATGGCTCGAACACATTCGCGGTGTATATTTTAAAAATATATTAAATAAAATTCTTATGATAACCAAATAATGGAGGAATTGAAACCGAATTATCTGAGTTTTTTGTTGAAACTTTTAAAATTTTCTTTTTGGATTAAGTCAATTTTAATTTAATGGGCCCGTTCATGAAGAAAAGTGTTGGAATTGGGTATAGGGAAAACCTAAATCAAAACTATATTCTCAAAGTTCCAGTTTGGACTGGCATTTCAGCTCAGGGAATTATTGACCTTTATTTCTTCATAAAGTACGGACCGGCTCACAAGAATATTACGTGAATTTGTTTCCACGGGAACTGCTCTTTCTTGACAACAGATCATGGTCTCAACAAGATGGAGCCATATGTCACAAGTTTAATGAATCTTTGGCTGGGAAAAAATATTTCCGCGTAAAATTATTTCTCGTTGAATGGATCTCATCGGAAATACTTAAAAAAATTCAACAAAAAAATAACGAAAAAAATGCAATTTAAAGAGAATATTTGTTTTATTTTTCCTTGCTACTTCAGCCCATTTACGCGGCTTAGCTTGCCAGACTTTTGTCTTCCATAACACATTCCGATTTTTTTTTTTTGGAGCTGAACGTGGTCAGAGTACCGATTCTCCTTCAGAATGAGGGCTGACCGCTCCACCACAGCAAGTCAGCTAAGAGAATAGGCAGGCAAAGTGACTCCTTATCTCTCAAGTAATGTGCCAGGACATCACAAATTTTTAAGTCCAAATTTAAAAAGTGTTTAGAACGTGATTTTGAACAATTGCAAAACGTTCCTTTCCTTAAATAAATTCCCCTAATGTTTACTTTCCATTGGATAAAATTAATAGTTTTATTAACTAATTAGTTGATAACTCATCGTCTTTATGTCCCATACTGTAATTCTTCACCCACTTGAGGCACAGTTCGCCATAATTTGTCTCGGACTGGAAAGATCAGTGTCTAGCGTGGGAAGTGAGATTACTTGATATTCAGCCAAGTGTTGAGCCCGACTTCCTGATTCATTTACGTAATCAGTTCTGCTGCTCCACCTTCCATGAAATGTGGTTACTGTTCGAAGGAGGCGGGAACAGTTTCAATGTTCCCGAGCAGCCCTATCGCTTTGAGTAATGGAGTGTTATCTGCAATATGTCGCCCAGGGTGTGAAAATGGGGAAGATATTGCCCCGGTGTACAAGCCGCAGCAGGGATGACACACGCTCGAGATAATTACATTCCTGGTGCAGCTGCAGGAGGAGCGAATTAAAAGCTGACCGGGGCCCGTCGTCGCGGCGCGGGCGTCCACGTGGAAAATTCAATATCTCGGATTATTGTCCCACCCCGCCGGCGGAGGGCGCCATGCTGTGGCTGACGTCTTCGCCTATCACTACTGGAAACTCATGCAATTGAATGTTCGTATGGTCCTAACTATTATTTTCGTTAACTATTCAGTAGTCGTCAGGATCCTACACTTATACATAACTAAGTAATCGATAAGTTCAACAAAGAAGTTTGTAACAAGTGATAAGTGAAACGGAATAATTTTGTTTTGACTTTTTCTTTTACGTTGGACTCACGTTAATATGTTATTATTCTGTTAGCCGTATTTATGACTACGATGATGTATGCAATTGAGAAATATTCAAAGACTTTGTCTCTCTTGATAGAAATCGCACAGATGTTGCGTCGACAGCACAACTCATTCGTATAAAATTTGAATTTTAAGAGTGACGTCAGGCTAGAATCATACTCATTTTAACACTACGATACTTACCCGTAACTGTGAGGACAATCAAATAACTGATAGATTTCAAGCTACATTAAAATTTATATATATATAAAATTTGTCATCATTGACCATAAATAGGTTTTTCTTGATTCGACCTGCGGCATCGTTTAGTAAAACATTTTTCTCGAGTTTTATATTTTTTCGAGGGAAGAATAATACATCACGATAAAACCGGAGTATTTTACGGTAAACTAAACAAAATTCTTGAAGAGTAGAGGTAGGGAACAGAGAAAGAACGAGAGTCTAAACGTTCTACTGAATTCTGTCTAACAAAGAGTCGGTTTGAAATCTGAAATAGATTTGTAGGAGAAAAGAAAGTACACACGACGGAGATAAGAGGTTCCGTTACGACGCCAACGCAAATATAGTTTAGCGCATGTTCTATTATTGAATAACCTGCAAGTAACAAGAAAGAACTTTATTTAGTATCTATTGCAGTAGTGAAACATAACGAAGTCTCAGATGCTGTTCTTTATTATTTTTACGTTACCGTAGTAACGAAACTTCAACCTTCGTCGTGTTTAATTTCTTTGCTCCTAATGCTAATAACTGATGTAGTTTTTGAACTCTCATATCAAGTTCTTCAGTTGTTTTATTTAAATGTTTCTTTCTCACTCTTTAATACTTTTCCGTCTCGTCGAAAACTGAAAAAACAACTATCAGTTGCTAATTTGGTAAATATAAAATATTAGATTAAATTAATTTCCCATCAATCCTCCTCAATAGAATAAATAGGATAGAGGTACAATAGCGTACTTTAAATGTGAACAAAATTCATTCTAAGATCCTAATTTCAATAAAAAAAATTAATTTCACATTGCAGCACATCCTGATTCTGTAACTTTAAATTTCATGTTATATTAATTAATGATTATAAAACATTGGGCAATGCTCTCTATTGACGTATATATTAGTAAATCTCATTTTATGCAAACAGAACCTATTTATTTCGTGTATTTTTGTCATGTAATGGATTGGTGGTGTGGGGCGTTGTCCCACGATGTCAAGCGCCGCAACTCCTGGCTGTACAGTCTTCTAGTTTAATTAAAGATGACTGTTTCTCTCGCATTTTCCTCAGAAATTCTGAACTGTTCGCGGTTTCTACAAGATTACCAACTTTTTGTCCGCTTATAGTGCAATAATTAATATAATCGAGGCTGGAGTCTGAGAAACATCAATTAGTATTACTTGATGGAGACAAATGAAACTCCCTTCTACATGAAAGTGAACGTAATGTGACTGATTTGTCCTTCCGGAAGTTATAATTATGTTAACACGGTCAGCTGAGCCTCAAAGAATCTTCCAGTGCTTTTTGTCTCCGTTTCTCACAAAAACAGTTATTCCTCTTAGCTGGATATAAAATCAAATTTGATATTAACTCACGTGTAATTTAAACTATAGTTCTGGGACCCTAGTTTACCATTTGGATACCTTCGTCTACCCTTCTGCATCCCCCCTTTCAAATCCCTTCCTATGCTATTAAAGGGGAATACCCTCATGTAGCCTGTTACCCCTAAAAAATAGGTGTGAACAATATGGAGTTTGTTTAACCGTCTGAAGGGTACCTCGAACAGTTATTTTAAAATTTTCTAAAACGGTTAATAATATTGTACCATTTAAATGTTTTCATTCGTGTTCTTCAGCAAAACATCATTGTGTATTATGTTTTCAATGCAAATGAGTATGGATTTTAGATTAATTTAGAATAACAATTTTTTTTTCGTGCAGTTTCTTCTGTTGTTATCTCCTTCATCCGAACAAAACTAAGAAATTCATGTACAATATATATATATATATATATATATGTATATTGTAGTAATCACATAAAATCAAAGGAAAATAATCCCCGCGTTAGAGCAACAATTCGTAGTAATCACTAATTAAGACAATTAAATCGCCACGTTAATGAGTCGATTTTTAGTAATTTAAATATTAAAATGATGTTATTATAAGAATCAAGATTTTAAAATAGGCAAACAAATTAATTTATTTACGCACAAACAATTAAATTTACACAAGTTATTTAGGCAAATAAAATTCAATTTACATTATTAATTAATCTTTTACAATAAAATGACTATATCTCAGGGTCGTTTACTGGTCCTTTAATAAAGAAAATACTTGTTAACAATGAAATTTTTGTGAAGCTATCATGGACTTAATTCATCAATAGATTTCTTACAATGCGAAAACATGAAATATGAACTTTAAATACTGAACGAAATTCGAAATCTGACGACAATAACTTTACTTATGAGTTTCCAAATAGTAATTCTGTGGAAATTTACCTTACCGTCTGTCGTACTCAAGGAAATTGTCTCGTTCGCACACACACACACACTTTATAGACAGGCCATTTTTATCCACTGACTCTAATTAACACTTTAAATTTTGCAAAAGTTGGTTCACTGTTCGTTTACAAAATCCTATCAGCTCGTTCCGAAGATTATTAATTGCTGGATGTAGTTACCCGTGCTCCCAAAATCGAAGAAAATGTTCTCAGTCGAGAATATGATTTAGACTCAGCGCTCTAAACATTCAGCGTTGAATACCAAGTAGTTATCTCACAGACGCAACTTGTAAAAATGTTCTAACTGATTTAGCTGTTGTTACACGTATCCAGACACTTTCTGGATTATATATTTTTCGTCTGTGCACTGCTATATTCCCGAGAAGAGTTTCCTGGAGCTCGCCTCCCCACAGACTCTGCTCTCTGCGCGTCTAACGAAGCAACCTCTACAATACACATCAACATTGCATTCTTGCCACATGTATGACTTGTGTGTTTTGTGCTGCTAACAACGCGAGTCCAAATTTTTGTTTATTAATTAATTACTTCGTCTTAATTACCACAATATATATATATATGTTTAGTAAAAATTCGCTTTTTCAAATCGAATGACTTATGAGAGATGCGAATAAATGAGTGAGACTTCTTAAGTCTTATATTATTTTTCTTTACCCGCAAATTCTCTATTTTTCTTAAAGTTGTCGTAATACTATCATTGATGCTTCATGCCGAATTTACTTTTCTAATATTAATAATAAAATTAACGAAACCTGTCATGGAAACGAGAAGTCAATATCTCTTTCTTAGTTTCAGATTAAAATATACCAAGTAGAAATACTCGATCACTGCAATTGTATCGTCTGTATTAATTATATTACGAATGCAGATAACTTGGAGTATGATTTATATTTATTATTTCATACAAAATTCATGTTTTAGTCCTATTTATCAATTAAGTACAAAATATTTTTTGGAATCCACGAGATTGTATAGAGTTTATCTCACTGTCTTAAATTATGAAATTATTCACAGTATTTTTATCTGTTAATTTATGACACGTACGATGAACAATATTTTATGATACGATTTCTGAAACTAAAACCCCAGGTAAAGTTACGACTTTCTGCAGGCACAGGGAATAAGTGTTTATCTTTCTGTGACGTGTGTCTACGTTAATGGAGATAATTCTGTTCGCGACGTTCCCCATTAGTATGGAAACAGCATTTCAACTTTTAAACTATCGCTTGGGAAAGTGTCAGTTGTCGGATGAATAGCGTGACTCGCGGAAATTACATTTCTGTGCGAGAGACGAGAGATAAGGGCCCCTTAATCAATGCGCTAGTCTCGACGTCCACCTGCAAAACGCAACCCCGATAAGCCAGCCTTGGCCAAAAATACTCGCAAAATAATTAATATTCCCGGCATACAGTTGCCTCGCCTGCCTCAATATTGCGACTTGTGAGCGTTGATTTCTCTCTAACCAAGTAACTCGTGAGAAGGAACGTGATGAGTATTTGTTACGTAAAAATTAATTTAGTCACTTATAATGAGATAGTCGTTTCGATAACACATAATAAACCATCATATGACAATGTATTTTTCTGAGTTTTTTAATTATCATTATTATTAATTTTATTTCCGAAATTATTTTATGATGTCCGCCGCATAAATAATTTATGAAATTTAATGAATCCTAGGCATGAGTTTCTAATCTCATCAAGCACCTAAAATCACGGAAATTGAATAAATAAATAAAATTAATTTAAATAGAAACCAATATTTTATTATTATTATTATAGATTTTTTAATTTAAAATGGTTTTACCAATTTATTTATAGGACACTTGTACAATTTACTGTTTATTTTTTGAGCAGATTTTTTTTCACAAGGACAATAATAACACTGTGGTATGGCATATTTGACTTTGTTCTATGCTGAAGTTCCTGTATCTCATTTATGTTGAATCACGTTTGTCTTTATTTTGTACTTTCTGTACAAAATTCCCCGGATGTTACTGTAGAATCTGTCACCATCAAGATATATAAGTGGACTGTCCGAGTAACTGCGTCCTCATCTAACTGCTATCGCTTACTATCGACGCAGAACCATCCAACTGTTTCATGCAGAAACAACTCACTTGTTACAGCTAAAAACGCGTCCTGTCTCTCTCCAGTATCCCCTTAAACCGCACCATTGTCAAGAAGCGATTTTTGGCTTTATTATTGTCTATAATATCATTAAAATTGCCTTGTTTGAGCAACTTTAGACGTATTCCTGTCATCTGTATTTAAATCATTGGATTTTCAGGTTACACCTCCTCTCTGCTCCTAATCCTCATCCTAATCTATAAATCGCATAAGGATATATAAATATATATTCTGAACTAGAGCCCGTGGGAGCTGTTCTCTTGCAGGGAGAATATTTATGTAGGGACGGAGAGGACTACCTTTGGGGATGCCTTTTCCTCTCTCCGTTTTAGAACTAAGGTTCCCGCAAGCCTAGGCACCTCGGCCTGTTTTGAGAAGTGTGTGTTCCGGGGACGCAGGCCTTTGGAAAACGGTCTACGAGTTTTCCTCTGTTCCCATTGGAACAGTCGGCCAGCTGCCTCCTAAACTGGTCGAGGCACGGAGAATGGAATGCTGCGACCTCACAGAAAACCCCTCTCGCGCCATCCGAAGGGTGTGGGACAAGTACCCAATGCTCGAACTATCTGATGCAGGTTTTTTTCTAGGGTTTGTCCTGCATCACTTTTGGGCGAATGCCGGGTAGGATCCTTAAACTATAGCCCAGGGGCCCTAGTTAACCCTTCGTTACCTTGCTCTACCCTTCCGGATCCTCCGTTTCAAATGGAATATATTTATTTATTCTGACTATTGAGAAAACTTATAATAAAAAGATGAAAATTTTGGGCCATGGCAGTCACCATAGAATGACCTGTCTATCAATTTTTTTTAAAAAACTTGCACCTGATGTGGCCGTAAAATAAGCGATGAAAAGGTGTTTAATTTTACATTAATAAATTATTTTTTCTGACTTTAAATTGGCTGATGTTTATTTAATTATAATTCGTATAGTTTATCTTTCACCATTTTTATTAGGTGAATGCCTATAGCACAATAATAATATGAGCACAAAAAATTTAAGCCCTAAAGGTCTTGTGTGATAAGATAAAGATAATGAAACAAATGTGCGTAATTTTATTGTACCTGATGGCCAGGAATTAAAGGTATTTTACGATGCCTACCAATTGTTTAACTGAAGCTTTGAAACAAGTGGAGGAGCCCCAGAAGACGTCACAACACGAATTAAAAAGGCAAATGGAGCGTTTGTCCAACTATGCACCCTCTGGAAGAACAAAAATATTTCCAAGAAAACCAAGATATATGTAACTATATTTAATAGCAATGTCAAATCAGTACTGCTCTACAGATGCGAAACCTGGAAAGTAACAAATCAAATTACAAATAAATTTCAAACATTTATAAATAACTGTTTAAGAAAAATAATTTGTATAATATTGCCCGAAATAATAAGTAACTCTGCATTACGGGAAGCCTGCGGTGAGACAGAAATAGAGAAACAGATAAAAATGAGAAAATGGAGATGGATAGGACATACATTGAGGAAGAATGAAGCGTCAGTTGAAAAGGAAGCATTAGACTGAAATCCACAAGGCTAACGAAAAGTAGGAAGACCTAAGAGGACGATAATGGAGGAGGCGAAGGAGTGTGGCAAGACCTGGAAAGAAGTTAAAATGATGGCAAAGAACAGAGTTAGGTTGAAATGTTTCACAGATGCCCTATGTTCGTAACAGAACGGAAGGATATACTACTACTACTACCAATTATTCAAATGAAACTTTGAGAATCGAGTGACAGCCACTGGGGCTAGACTATTCCTCTTATAGTATGACTGACACGCAGTTGGAAATCATTCACATCAGAATACACTAAGGGCTGCTTTGGAACGTGGGGAAAGTATAGTTTAGTTAGGTCCGAGAACCTACTCGTTTCACACGATCAGCGTGTACTGCATGCATAAGGTCTTCACGCCCTGGCACTGATAGGGCTCTGAATTTTGAAAGAGTTCATGTGAAATATATTTCCGAATGAGTCTGCAGAGAGGCGTGAATAATTAAATTCTAATTCTAGATATTCTGGCAGCTCCCCTGACGTCGGAGGAGCGTGTCGGAGTTGGGATTATAGGACTACAGCGCGCTTAATAGCTAAAAGTGGTCCGGAACCTGCGGACGACACGCGCGCATTAATTCAGCGGTGAACGCTGTTAAACGCGGACGCGACGCCGGCGCCCCGACGCATTGATATGCGCCGCCCGCCTTCCTTCGATTTTAATTCCCATCAAAGGCCGTGATTTGATACCAGGTTCCCGAGGGACAAGGGCGGCTGCGTAGGGGAGCGGGAATTGACTTTGTGATTGGATTTGACAGACGGTGGCCGAGGATTGACTCAAGACCCTTTCACAATTCACACCCCCATCCACTCCCCTTACTCAGCCTTCAACAACACGCATGCGCTCTACTAATTCAATGCAGCCATTTCCATTAAATACTACTTCACTACACTGGCAACGGTTGAAAACATTTCTCACGGCCTACATTGCAGACCGAACATCAAACGTCCTGTAGTTCTTCAATGCATCGTGAAGACATATCTAAACATAAGACAACTGACACCAAAACTATAAATTTAATATAAGATTATGGAAATACAACTACTCTACAAATACACCAATTGTGGAAATGATGGAAGTACGTACTAAATCTGTCGAGTATTCATTGTAAATTAATTATATTGAATTATAACTAATTTGTGACTATTAAGACCTTGAAACAATTTCTTGAACAGTAATAAATTAAAATAAACTATGCCAACACAAGAATGTATATTTATTGATATTCTGAGGGTTGTAATGGTTACAACGTGAATAATAACGTGACCTTGAAACAATTTCATATTTAAAGAAAAAAAAGGCAAAATTGTATTGCCTATGAAATTAATATTGGGTTCATTCTAGTTACAGTCAGATTTGTTAATAACCTCTGGCGACGTCCTCGACGTCCCTCGTTGTACCGTTACGAAACTGTATTCCAACCGCCGCTTACAGCTCAGAAACTAGCACGTCTAATATGTTTAACTGCCAATATCTAAAGTTTTCCAAAATTTCATCCCAAGTTCATAACCAATCGCGGTTCCTCTAAGATTACAACAACGATACATGTGAAGTTATATATTTCTGCTTTACCTAAGATGAGACAGGAATCCTAAAACCACAATTAGTCTTCGTTGGTGGAGATATAAATTATGTTTAAATTTAGTGTTTTTTTTAGAAACTGATTCTCTGTCGCATAAATTTCCAAAGATTGATTTTCGTGTTTTGCCTCATTTAGAGTTATTACTAATTAAAATTAGAGATTGTGTATTAGTGAATCTTAAGGAAGAAATAGATTTTTAAACGCTAATTAAATCTTTTGTTTAAAAATATAAATGTGAATCATTATTCTCTATTTTTTATTTGCTTTTATCATACAACATCGATTTTTACTATACGTAATTGACAACTGAGCTGAATTACTTACATAATTTTTATTCTTGCCTAAAAAGGCTTCGCCCGAGCAACTTTCCTATGAAAATGTTTGCATAAATCTACGCTACTGAGAGTCAGTTCTATTCTTTGAAAATGTCACTCAGTTTTTGTATCCGATGAATTAATATTAAAAATTTTAACATTATTGTTACAAGTTGTCTTTCTGTCTTGTATCTCTATTATATTTAATTGAAGCACTAGTGTGTTGTATTTCGAAGCACATACACAATATTAGTATCTAATAAATTTTGAAGTTAATAATTTATAACTGGTACTTAAAATAAGGAATACCCTTTACACGTTTCATTGTTGTATCACAATTCCATGAATTTTCAATACGACTGCTCGACTTTAAGCTAGTTTGTTTTTTCATGTCAGGTGATTTCATGGCTGTATTCTCACTTTGTTAACGTTTGGCGCCGCCATTGCAATTGGTTATCTCAGGTACGCGTTTGTCAATGTACGCAGTGTGTAGGAGACGTACATATTACATCCGATGGACTGTAAGCTGCGTGCAATGCTACCTGCTGTGCGTGTCACAACAGCTGTTGCTGTGTCCCTCGCGTGTGACACGCAGGTGATTGATGTGCTGCTGTCCTGGACACGTTTCCGCGTTCCATAGCTCTTGTCATTACCATAGAGACCGCCCAAAACACTACGGAATGCAGTTTCAGCGGGAAAATTCATAAGGCAAAATCATAAAGTCACTACTTGGAAAATCGGTATTTCAAATGGTTAATGACAAAACACAACTAAAAAATGTAAAACTGTGAAGCAGAAAATGAGGGATTAAAGTACGGGAGGAATACGTTATTAATGGATCTTTTCTTGCCATTGCACAGGTATAAGTTAAATAATCCAGCTCTGTTAGCGAGGACACGTGTATCAAAGAAAAGTTATAAACGTATAAAATTATTTAACACTATCAAATTCTAGCGTAATTATCATTTATACCAGAAAGAAACAAGAAGAAACTGTACAATGTGACCCATACACTACGTAACTGAAAGCAATTTGATAATTCTATCTTAATACATAAAATAAAGACGACATAAATTTATAAAGGATTAACGACTAAAATAAATAGATTGCAAAACGTATTAATAGATATAATTTTACACGTGACAAGAAAGAAGAAAAAGATCAAGGTTCTTGGTCGAGCCGACAAGGTGGCGATGAAGCTCGTTGATTTAATAATGTACTCGTAGTTTTCCGTATTGAAGTTATAACAGCTTTTTCCGCAGTCTCTTTTATATATATTGATCATTATTCCCCAAGTTACGAATTAAAATTAGTGATAGCAAAATAATTATAAAGATTGGAAAATTTCTTGTCCACTTTTAAAATTAATCAATTCTGTTGAGATGTTACTAAGTAACTAGTATTTTCTAAAAAAACATAATACGTGATTACTGTAATGTAGTGCTTTAAAATTCGTAATTGTTGTATGATAGAATTACAATGGTTCGAGGGCTGAGTACTGCGGGATGCCTACCTTTATTTCTCCACACTCGCCAAGTTAGGGTAAGTTTTCAACTTACATTTTATCATTACGTAAGGATTTATCATTGCGATCTTGAAAATGTATTAGAAATACCAATAAATCCGAATTTGTGATTTATTGAGAACAATATGGTTTCTCGGTAAATTATACCATTATTGACTGCTGGAGCTTCTATTTTCAATATACTTGAATTGGCATCTTGTAAGTTTATTTTATGTCTCGTGATTTCTGAATATAAATACAAAATATTAGAAGTAAATTTTAAGTATGAAATTCAAATAAAGTAAATGAATATTAATAAAAAATATTACATGTAAATTTTTAGTATGAAATACAAAGAAGCTTAATGTTGAATAAATTAATAAATAATCAAGGAAAAATAAAATAGGCTGATTTTTATTAGTCCAAAATATTAAGGACTCAATATAACTGACTACGATAAATACGGCAGGTCTTCTTAACTTTTCAAAAATTATTTTCTTGACCCATTACGAACACGAATAATTTTATTGTCCAAAAAACGTAGAGTACAAAATATAGATCAATCATGAGATATTAATAGAAAAATAAAATTCATTTTTATTGATATTTTATGCAATGAGTGAAAATCAACTCTTGAATAAGTAAGAAAATTGATCAAGTGAAGACGCTGATCTTGGTAAATGGCAGCCCTGTTTAATATTCGTACCTGCGGCTTATAGCGATTGCACAGTTAGTGACGGACAATTTCGCTTTAAAATACCCTAACATAGATCGTCGCAAGGTTGCAGTCACGGCCGCGGCTAGTTGGATGTTTCGAAAGTCGGTCATATCGTGTTGCATATCGTAGTCATTTAATATTTTTAGTTTGGACAGTGTTTATATGTAGAGAATATAACGCACATACACTCAGACGTCCTGTGTTTGCCCAAGGTGATCAACGTTTTTTTTTGTATTTTGATAATTTCCTACTGTTAACCAAAGTTAATTGCCGATGCAGTTTCACTGTAAAATAATGTATACTTAAAGAAAGGATAAAAACTTGTTTCGGTCCCATAGATTAGAAACTATTGCCGTTTCTTTTAAACTATAAAAATCACTATAACTTTTGTGAATATTGTATTAAGTATTTACTTAGTTTTGATTGGCGTGGAATCTAGTATTATAAAAACTCTAGGTTTGGGAAGAGGGTTACGTACTTCTGTATTTATAATTATAGAGGGGGATTAAATTGTGACACATGAAACGTGGAAACTGACTCTTGTGAATGGTGATCTGGCAGATTTAGCGCGAAATACGATAGCGCTCAGGGACCAGGGTGGTTCTGTCAGTAAGTTGGAAGCAGGCAGCCGCCTAATACCAATTCGCCGAGTCTCTGTTCTGTTTGGCTAAGCCCGCTGCGGAACACTGAATATTTATGACGCTCCTCGGAACGGGATGACAGTTGACGAGCTGCGCAATATGGAGGAGATTTGGAGGACCCCACGCGGCGAGGAACCCTCGCGAGAGCTTTCAAAACTCGCCACCGCAACCTTTTCTGTTATTGATTCAAAATATGCATAAGGAGGGGCGTTGGGGTGCAGTGTCGTCTCCCATCACAACTTTGTGTTTGTGTTCATATCCAGAGACACAGACGACTGTCTCAATATCTGCGCGAAGCAGGCGACTTATGCAAAACCCCCACGCGTCTAGCGAGGGTGACATCCAATTACGGGCCTTTGTAACTAAATCTCGGCCCGTCTTCTTTCTCCTCGCGGATCACGGAGGTAATATGGCGAGATGTCGCTACAAGCACAAGCAGTAGGATATGCTTCCTGCTTCCAAGAAATCGCTCCTCGTTACCTGGGTTTACTCATGCCTCGATACTGAGACAGATTCTAAGATTACAGTTTTCTCCGTGCAGTTGCACTTCAAAACTTATATCTACAACGAAAAAAAAAATCGTTTACAACCGCCTGCTCCAGCAGTTTGAAGTCCGTGTAAAATATTTAAAATGTCAATAATTATTTCGTAGTTAGTTAGATCAGCTTGTGAGAGCTGTTCTCTCGCATATGGGCATATGGTGAGAGTTCCCGCTGTTACCATTGGAACAGTCGGCCAGCTGCCTCCTAAACTGGTCGAGACACGGAGAAGGGAATACTGCGTCCTCACAGAAAACCCCTCGCCCGCCATCGGAAGGGCGTGGGACAAGTACTCAATGGCCATACCCACCTGATTCAGGTTTCCAAGGGTTTGTCTTACATCACGTTTAGACGAATGCCGGGTAGAATCCTTAAACTATAGCCCGGGGGTCCTAGTTAACTCTTGGCTACCTTCCTCTACCCTTCCACATCCCCCCTTTCAAATCTCTTACTTTGCTATTAAAGGGGAGTTGCCTCATGTAGCCTGTTACTCTAAAAAAAATGTTCCAAAAACATTTTAAGAATTTAAAGCCCTTTTTTTACATAGGAAATTTATAAATTAGTTTTTTCCTCTTATTAAAATTAAGTAAAAGTGAATTTTAGTTTTAAATCAATTATATATAAATATATGGAACTTTTCTGTCAATGACAACCGAATGGATTTATTTTTATTAGTATTATGAAACTGGTGTTGTAACTTAGGAACTATTTTCCGAGTATATTGCGCGTTTACTCTTATGCGGTGAAAATTCAAAACTCAACTCAGTCACTGTGGGTTAATACAATCATGTTTGTAAGCTATGACGTAAAATGTCGGATACCAAAAGCTACAAACGCGTTAATAACAGGTTATTCATGAACCTTAAAAAAGTCGATAGCAGTGATTAGGAACAAACATATTACACTGGCACGTGTTTTTGAATGGCATAACAGATTCGTGTAAGATAACGACCGTCCCGAAGGACAACGCATATCAAACTCGACAAAAAATTTTGAAATACCGCGACATTAAAAGAGTAAGGTTTTGAGTGACCATACTTTAATGGCCCATGCGAGTTGGAACTACGATTACAAACGACAAAAAACTCCTAACACGCTGGACAGAGAAAATTTTTGATTTAATTTAATTAAGAGAAGTTCTTGATAAATTAAGAACATATGAAAATAAAATACTACAATCTAAATAATAAATAATTCCTCTGTTTAAGAATTTGAATTAGACGTAATATTTATTTCAAATTGAATGTTGTAAATAATTTTGAAATTGGATATACTTATAAACTATTGTTATTAATACATATAATGCATTGTATCATTGTAGTAAGTATCGTTGGTTTTTGTCGGCAAAGGCGCGCCCATCAGAACTTGCCACCCCCGTCATCCCACTCTTCTCGTAATCTGTGCGTGCGGCTCACGCACAAACACGCACTCAGCAGCACGCACGTCGCCGAGGCCGGGCCAATCACATCTCGAGCATGTGGTCGTGACGTGACCAACAAGCAAGCAATTTAGCCGTCCCGCCGCGCGACTTGTCGGCTGGAGAGCTCTCACAGTCTTGCGGAAAAGTAATCGTCCTCTCTGCGAACGGGGAGCCGAGCAATTTGCCAGCGAGGAATTTGCAAATCGGACAAAATATATTTCCCTCGCAAAAACGTTTCTCGGTGGATAAAAAGCGCTGCAATTTCAGTAGATTAAACTGAAACGAAAAACAGGCGCACAAACATCTATGCATATACTCTATATACTACAATTGTATATATATATATATATATATATATATATATATAATCACATATCTTCTCTTCTTTCGTTTATATTTGGCTATTTCATCTTTTTATTAATTTTAATAACAGACGTATATTTTTATTTTAAGGTAAATGATCACATTTTACACAATGTCAGATAATATTTCGTTTCACCTGATTTTTTTGTACAAATAACACCCACATTTTCAAATAAAATATTTAATAAGGAATTTAAACAGGTTAATGCAAAAAATGTGTTATTAAACAATTTATCTCTGGTTACGGTTGATGACTTGCCACATATTTGTATCCTCATTGAGATGAACATTTGGAGCAACGTATTGTAAGTCGTTTCACATATCCGTATGTAATTTCACCAATCAGCATGAAGGAATGAGAGCTATTGAGCCAAATTTAAATTAAATAATTGTTTTATATATGAAAGCTTTTTTTTTGGGGGGGGGGGGGCAACAGGCTACATGAGGGTGATCCACATTGGGCAACTCCCCTTTTATAGCATAGGAAGGGATTTGAAAGGGGGGATGCGGAAGGGTAGAGGAAGGTAGCCAAGGGTTAACTAGGGCCCCCGGGCTATATTTTAAGGATCCTACCTGGCATTCGCCTAAAGAAATGCAGGGAAAACCCTAGGAAAACCTGCATCAGGTAGGTCGGTCATTGGGTACTTGTCCCACGCCCTTCCGATAGCGGGAGAGGAGTTTGCTGTGGGGACGCAGCATTCACTTCTCCGTGCCTCGACCAGTTTAGGAGGCAGCTGGCCTACTATTCCAATGGGAATAGCGGACAACTCTTACCGTATGCCAAAGGTCTGTGACCCCGAAACATACACCTCTCAAAACAGGCCGAGGTGCCTCGGCTTGTGGGAACCTTAGTTCCAAATGTCCGACCTACCTGATGCAAGTCTTTCTAGGACTTTCCCTGCATCACTTTGGGGCGAATTGCCGGGTAGGATCCTTAAACCATAGCCCGGGGGCCTTAGTTAACTCTTGGTTACTTTCCTCTACCTACAGGTTTTTTTTGGATCTCCTTTATATTGAAACAATAGAAACAGGTTATACAGATTCCGCTGAGAGTAAATTAAA
The DNA here is from genome assembly GCA_037074705.1 of Zhengitettix transpicula. Lineage (NCBI taxonomy): Eukaryota > Metazoa > Arthropoda > Insecta > Orthoptera > Tetrigidae > Zhengitettix > Zhengitettix transpicula. The sequence goes on along the minus strand of CM073592.1, from coordinate 56,442,901 downwards.
TGAATATCTAGAAGGCTGTAACAGAATATTTCGCTTTGATTATTCACTTTCACTTCCATGTAACTTATTCAGCGTGTTGGGAGTTTTTTGTCGTTGGTGATCGTAGTTCCAACTCGCATTGGCCATTAAAATTGATTTTTTCTTCAAATTATAAAAAAGATTCATCCAAAATTTGAAATGTAATCTTAATACTGCGGGTCATAACCAAATATGTTGTTTCTTTATAAATTCAGAGAAAGTACAATCCCACCAACTATAGACCAATCAGACTTCTCCCTATAGTTTCCAAAGAAAGACTTAACCAACTTTCCCACTTTATACCCACACAATTTGGCTTTCGGAACAATCACTCCTGTCCCCAACTGACCAACATCCTGACAGAAACGATCAACGACTCCTTCGAAGAAAGAAAGATCTGTATAGTGACATTCCTTGATTCCGAAAAAGCCTTCGATAAAGTTCAATACCCTTCCCTCCTGTTTAAAATCAAACCCCACCTTTCCCAACACTACTTAAACCTTCTCTCCAATTACGTCACCCTATTCTCTCAGGCGTCCCACAAGGAATTGTAATTGTTCCGTTCCTCTGCTCCATTCACCCTCACGATATTCCTATTATCACCTCTACCACCATCTCAATATTCGTAGACGATATCGCTATCACTTCTCACGCACACGACTACAAAACCACATCAAACGACCTTCAAACATCCTTAAACCTAATTTCAATCTGGGCTAACGACTGGTGCATAGTCAAATATCCTTCCAAATCCGTAACCGGTACCTTCTACCTAAAAAGAAAAGGCTATGACCTATCAGTCACTATAAACAACTCCACTATCCCTACTAAATCTTCCTATGAATACCTCGGCCTAACCCTCGAATCCAAACTAACATGGTCCCTTCACACTTCCCACCTTAAAAAAATAATACTCCACAGATTCCACAAATGAAAACCATTATTACTGAACCCGAAATCTCCTTTATCCTTCACAACAAAAAAACTCCTTTACACATCCCTGATATATCCCCTCTGGTTTTATACCTATTATATCTGGGGTTCGGCCGCTACCACCTACATAAATAAAATTCAAATATTGCAAAATAAAATACTCCGCTTTATAACTAACTGTCCCTGGTACGTTCTTAACTCTAGAATCCACAATTACCTAAATATTCCTTTAACCCAAAAAACCATAATTCAAACCTCCCTAATCCAACGTCATAGAAATCTCCACCACTTAAATCCCTTTATCTCAAATACAGAATCTCATCCTCCTCCACCTAAACACCTCAGAAGGCTAAAAAGAAAACGAAAAATTGAACTGGCAACCACCGTAAATTAGCACACACACACACACACACACATATATATATATATATATATATATATATTGTAATAATCAACAGGTTGGGTTTAATTAAATAAAAGTATTAATAAAATTTAATACATAAAATTATTTATTTATTTTCACTTTGTAATTATAACTCAAAAACAATTACAATTTAAAATATTAATTTCTCAGGGCCTTCACTGGATTTGATAATGGACACAACATATTGATTTTAAAATGTTATTAACAAACAGTTCACAATTTACCTAAACAATATGTCTATAGAAAGAACTTTAAAAGTAAAGAAATTAACTCTGACAATTAAAAGAGAACGAAATCTGACCTTATCCTCTAATTAGCCTTTACAATTAATCATTAGTTTGAATTTTGTTAGTTACATCTGTCCAGCTGGTACCAGCATTCTTTTTGGTTTCGGAAGTACACTATTGCAAAATTATACACTGATTCTAAAAGTCGACTCACAGATTTTACACTATTGAAGTTAAAATTGATAGGCTCACAGGAACTCGGATGATCCTCATTTTTGTCAGCTATCTGATGTCTGCTTGGATTATACGAATCCTATGATTCGTAGATTTGTTAGTCTTTTACCGCTTTGGACTTAAACTGACTTCCTTTCCTGGCTGGCTACAGACGTAAAACTGCACTCCTTTCCTGGCTGCTGATAGACGTAAAACTGCTAACTTAGCGATATTTACGAGGTAATTCTTCCTTGAATGTTTTTACTTTGTCTTAAATTCACAACTTTGTTTAATAATACATTAACGACGGCTAGTCTCTGCTCTAGTATTATTCGTTCCGTCCTCTGAAATGTCCCGCCACCAACTCCTAACAATCTTTCTCCGCTAACTAACAGTTATATTACTTGTTCTGCTCCTCACGATGTTATTCCGTGATTTGACTCCTAGTTCTCCCGAGTTTTAGCGCGCATACGCCATTGTTTGACTTTTCGACAAAGCAACAGAGCTCGGCTCCATTGTCACTTTGGAAACTCCTGCCACTACAATTAAGTTTTATTAAATCCAATTAACGGCCTAATTAATTGGCATCACAATATATATATATATATATATATATATATATATATATATATATAAAACATGACTTCCTCTTCAACTACTCACTCAAGAAGAAACTACAATTCTTCAAGTTAATTTTAAGATGTTAACGTCATCAATGTATCACAATTGTAAAATATAATAAAATTTTCAGAATATAGGGGGGGGGGAGTCTGTTCCCTAGTTGTAATTGATTCCCAATGTAGTAAAAATCCAACAGTTTGACGGACAGTGATTCGCACCAACCTTTGGCCTCACGCATCCCCTTCATCACCCATTTCCGCTCCTGGAGACATTCGCGTTTTAAAGCCGTCGGCAAGGGGGAGGGGGGAGTTGTCTGTCTCTCTCTCTCTTTGAAAAGACTCCAAAATTACTTTCGGGATAAGCTGGCTTAGGCTTCCAGGCTGGATTAGGGAGGAGGTCGCTTGTTTTCTCTCGCGCTCCCGCTGATAAGTGCGACAATGTGCGCACTCGCGATAACACGGCGTGCCCCGACAATGTGCTCATTAGCGGCTGCACTCGCGTTTTAAGGAATTACACTCTGCTGACTCGGGGAGTAACACCTCCGAGCAGTCTTTCATTGTTGCGCATTATCTTATATCACCAAGAACTGCTGTGCCAGGAGCTCGGCGACATCGTAAACATTGGTGACTCTGGAATTAGCAGCACCTCCTCGTCACGAGCTTCCACTGGTACATCTTGACTCCTCTCTACGAAGTGAGACGAACGCGCTGGATGTAATAAAACTTTCATTTTTTTATCAGATGACAAATAGTTGCCACCATCAAGTACTCCAGCGAAAGGAATTATACATTCCTTCCAATTACACACATTGACCATCCATTTTGGTACCTTCTTCATTTCTTCACATTTAGAGTATCACACTCCTTGTCTTTTCACGCATTTTGCTCATCGAAGTACTATTTTCTTTGTACAATCTTCTTGGAATTACTACAACCAGATGCCCATTTCAACGTCTGTTAACATTTCATTACGTCTGTAACTTTTGTCCTTCTTCTACCCATTTGTTCCCTTTTACGATCTGTTCGTACAGCTTTAAGCACAGTCCTTGGCATATTCCTTTGTGCTATTTGCAAACGGTAGGTGTACGTCGCCAAGAAAAGACGTAAATCGTTTCCCGACATAAATCTTGCGTTAAAAGTAAACAAGCCAGACTGACATTCTCGAAATACGGCTGAAATTTAAGGGAAACGTAGTTTCTAAATGAGTTTTTCTGAATATTTTTCAGTTTGGTGTATCAATATTAAGAATAAGACCAAGTTAACCAAACAACCGCTTTTAATAATAAGAAAAAAAATGCAGGCAAAATAAGTGATAATATAAATACCACACAACGTTTCTGGGGTCCTTTCTTCAACTGCTAAGAAGAGCCTAGAGTGACACAACTGCACCCGTCAGTTGACGAAACTCAACATTCTTATTATTAATTTTCACTCAGACGTATTTTTTTTTAATTTAAACATCCATTTTTATTGAGACAACCTTGTTTTCGACTGCATTAAGTACAAAGTGAGGAACTTTCATCCCTTACGGGTATGTTTATCAAATGGAAAGAAGCTGATATACGTAGCAAAAATTACACCGAGAGTAGTACTGGTATCAACCAATACAGATATAAAGTATTTTTACCCGAAGGGTAATTGTTTATTGTATACTGAAATGTTAGAAGGAGACTAAATTCTTGTGTTGATGATAATTTATTTATTGTATTGTGACCTGCTTAAACTATCTGCCTATTTTTGGTTCCTTTACATGAATATGTTCGTAAGGGATGACAGCTCCTCACTTTGGACTTTTTGACATGGAAAACGAGGTTGTTACAATAAAAACTGTTGATTTCTTAACTTGAATTTATTCTTAATGTAATTTTTTATGTGCATTCGTAAGTATTCATTGAAATACTCGCAGATATAATTCAGGAATATGTTAATTATTTTTCAACACTAATCCAATGTAAGAAGCAGTCCTTCTTCGTAAATTATATATAACTGACGTGGTTCATATGTCTTAAAACGTGAAAATATAAATTCACTCCGTCCGTGTTTTGATGATGTTAATTATGTCACATGATAACCACATCAATATCCAAGCACCAATCAGATACCCTCACGTCAACACCGACTGGAGTGTAGTTTTAAGATGCATTACTAATAAATCAGTCTCGAGAATCGGTTACCATAAGACAACCTTCATAAGGTTCCCTCGGTTAGGTTTTAGGGGTGAAAGTTCCGGGTTCGCAGAAGTTGAGCATACGGCAAGACTCGTCTGTGGTTCCCATTAAAACAGTCAGGTTGAGACATGGAGTTTGGAATGTTGAGTCCCCATACCAAACGCCGTCTCCAGTCATCGGAAGGACGTGGGACAAGTACAGAGAGCCCAACCTATCTGATGCAAATTTCTCTAAGATTTTCCTACACCAAAATCAGGGGTCCCGAGTTAACCGTAGGCTATGCTGTCTGTTCCGCTTCCTCCTTTGTAAACCACAACGTGGATTGCCTTTGGGTAGCCTGCTTCCTCATAAATTAATATACAAACACAACAAAGTCATACTTTCATATATTTTCACTATTCATAAATTTTTAAGTGAAACGTATTTAGATTTATCGTAAACCATCAATTAGATAGAAATAATTGATGTATCTGGTTAATAAAACTTGTCGGTGAGTGACGAAAAAACTCTTTCTTTAGGCAATGAACATTCTTCAATGTTTAAACTGAATCGCGCTTAGTTTTTATATGTTGGTTTTAGACCACTTATACAGTATTTTACATGATACATTATTGTTTTTTGACACGTATTTGAATTTTTTTTCACGCAGTCAAATGAAATTAAAATTATGAGACTTCTGTTAACGTTTTATTATTCTATTTTTCGTGTAATAAAAATGATTGAATATAATGATTTAACCAGGTTAGAAAATGATGGAACTAGGAATTATTGAATAGATTACTTTATCAGTCTACGAATCAGAATATTATATAACAAAATTTCTGTACGAGCTCTTGTCAAATAGTAAACGATTTTTGTCAAGTGACACGACACAATGTGTTATAAATGGCGTGAGTGCCAATGCTTTGGATGAATATATACATTTTTTGGCAAGTTGTGCTGAATTGTGCGGGACAGCTTGTCAGTTCGAACTTTGAAAGACTGTAATACGAAACAAAATTAAAGTATCTTGACAGAATATCTCTTGGATCCCGTTAAAGAGAGAAACTGTGAGAATAACGGTCTTTTTTTTTAGAATAGTCCGATTTGGTCCAAGCGTGTGATAATCATGACGTGCAGTCATCCTAGTTCGAAGCCTGCAATGTGATTCCCACGAGACGGTCGACAATGAATGAGTGATGGCGATTAAGGTCTGTCTGGCTGGCTTCACGTTTCAGGCGGCGGAAAGGTGCTCTACTTCTCGTATTACCCATCAAGATGAATGTTCCTCTACCTGCTCAGTAACATTCTGTCTATGCGGCGCCAGCTTTAATAACAGGACTGGCTGTTTATGTCAGAGACCAATTTGAACCATATGCTGCTATTAGGTATGACAATTTTAAGCCTGTTAATAAATTTCCAAGGTCGCAGTATTATATTCACTTTTACTACTTCATACTCATTTATAAATTCTCCAATTATAACGAGCTACCGTCTTTACTGTATGGCTGTATCAATTTACCGTCCGAGTACCAATACTCACTCAATTTTCCTCCCGTTAGAATATGAACAACGAACGTTCGAGTACACCAACCTTTTATTCCACTTCTTATTTTTTTTTAAAAAAAAACTGTACTTACCACGGTCTATTACACCGCAATAATTACGACTGTGTTCCATTTTTATTATAAAATATTATGTGGAGTAGCCACGGATTGAAAAATGAGACAGTACACAATATTTTATTTCTGGTCAATGAAATGCAACACTATATAATGGTAAAAATATAGACTATTCGTTGTGTTTGGTCGTATTAACTGATAAAATAAATTTTGTTTCACAATATTAAATTTCACTACACCAATAATACAATGTTTAGCAATATTGTAAATGGTTTTAATAATCTCAATGTTGAATCAAAATCGTGAGATTTAAACCCTTTCATATTTATAATAAATTAAAATACTAATGATAAAATTCCATTATTTATAAAAATGCAGACACCACAGCTCAACATAATGTACGCCCTTTTTCATTGCCGGTGCCTTTAAATCTGACAACAGTCAACCAGACAGAACTGCTCACGGCGCCTCCAAGATAACCACAAATGGTTACGTTCCAAATTGATATAATTTGCTCTTCTGAAAACAAGGCAAAAGTTCCCCCCCCCCAAAAAAAAAAACCACCATACTTTGTGGAGATAGACGTAACTGCAAGTCGATGAAGATAAAACGAACATCCTGGGAACTTTTGCTAACAATTTTCAGCTCGCTTTAAAAGGAATTGCACATTAATAAAATTCATTTGTAACAAACTATTTCCGTTTGTAGTTTCCAGACGAAACTTGATCTGACGCTCTTGACTTTACAGCATCTCTGACCTTAAAAATAGATCAAATTAATATGAAACCTTTTACCCCAAAATATTTTAAGTTAATTTTTGCTGATTTTTGTTTTATTGTTTATCTATTATCACCAATGGTTTTCATCAGTTGCCAAATTTAAAAATAAATTTTCAAAATTATTTTCAAAAATATTTAATATTTCTTTTGCAGATTTCGGTCAATATCTCTTGAAATATATTTGTTCCTTCGGTATATAATTTAAATTAATTACACCGGTTTCCAGTAGGATAGGCCTAACGTGTCCATATTATGGAGTTTCTATTTAAGGGAATTACACTTGTGCATTTTGGACAAGTGAGTAATAATGTTTACCATTAATATAAATTTTAAAATTGACAACGTTCCGACGTAATATCCGATGAAAATTTCTGTTGTTGCTGCGTAGTCACATTGTCATAATTGAATTTCGTAAGACATATCCTACTGTATAACTGTGTAATAAAAATTTAAATCATATTGAGAAGGAAAAAATATATTTTTTTGAACAAATTATAGATGCTTATGGCAATATATTGCCGAAAGCTTCAAAAAATTTTCAAAATTAAATATTTATGAAAATTAATTAAAAAATCATTTGGGGTATAATGTAAGCACAATTAATATTAAATTTATATTAATTTTAAGTAATAAAATTTTTTATATGGAAGATTAATGTGTAATAAAGTATTCAATTAAGAATTTATTTTTCAATTCTGGAATGCAAAAGATTTTGTTATCCTTAACGATATTTTCTGGAATAATGTCTGGTGTCCTAATTATAATATAAACTGTAAATATATGTTATGTTTCTTCACGGAATAAGAAATATAAATAATTAATTACGCTTTGAAATACATGCTCGTGTGGATAAGTAGAGCGATGCCATCATAGAAAGGTATGAGGATTATTAACGGATGTTCATACGATACCGTAGAAGAAAAACTAATTACCCTTTGTGTTGTTTCACGTTGCCTTTGTTGTGGGGTTGTCTCGTTCAGCGCTCGTCCTTTATTATAGGATGAGGCAGGTGTACTAATAGAACTTGCAAACGTTTATTGACTTTTTTCTTCGCCGCATCTAATATTCGGCTTGAGCTCATCGGAGGTGGCATAAAAGTCGCAGGGTATGCGACGATTCATATTGCCGGAATTACATAGCGGAAGAAGATTGCTACTAAACCGGAAGCTTAATTAAGAATCCCTGCGCGCGGGCGGAGACTGCGAGAGGAGGCTAATGAAGAAACAAATTATGCACGTGAGGATGGCACCGCTGAAAGCAGTTTCCGGATTAAAAAACGCACCCAGCCGGGTCTCAGGGGCGACAATAGAGCGTCGAGCGCCGGGCTTTGTTGGCGGTCGGCCGACGGGAACGCGCGCGGGACGTCACCAACAATCTTCCAGATATGAAGGAATATTTTAAGTGCAGACATGTGCGCCCGTACATTAGAGCGGAAAGCTAGCGTCGTTTAAGGAAAACTGGGAAATATCTCCCACCCTCTCATGCTCGGATTTCTTTATTTTTGTGCTCTACTTAATGTGCTGACCACTTTCTTTTACCCTTGCAAAATTAATGCTCAAAACATTTACATCATTACATTAAAAGGGAATTTTTCCAAAATAAAACCCTATATTTAATTCGAAAATTTCAAATCTAAAACTAAAGACAAAATTATAATTAAACATTTATAAATTAATGTCATAAGTTTGTAAATATATAATTTTTATTATTTTTTATATTGTAGAGATTACCAATGTGTAATGAAAATTTTAATTTAATAATTTTTCTTTAATATTATCGCCGGCGTAATTATTGAGACTAAAGGATTCTTTGGAACAAGAATGCAGAAACTGAAAGGTTACTATTTTATTATTGTCGGAAAATCTTATGTAATACAGAACTTTGGCGGAAACAGTCAGTGTGTTTTTGGAGCCTGACCAGTGTGGTCATGGCGAGTCGAGTGGTTTGCGAAATTGACCTGAGTAGTGTTGGGCGAAAAAAAACACGATAAAATTGATGAACTAGTCTGGTTGGGAGTGCAAACGATAATGTTTTGAAGCTTGTCTTGTGACTTTAATCAATCTGAAAAAATAGGACGACATAAGGTTCGTGAACAGTGAACAGTTGTTTGGGTCGGAATTTTGTGATGTGAATCGATATAGTAATCAGTGTTATGGTATGTTAATTAAATTTTTAAAAATAAAATAATGGTACCAGAGCTCTAAATAAAATGGTATGTAAAAACTTTATTTTGTAAACATTTATATAAAAATAATTTACCGACAGATTTCTCCAGTTTTTTGTTAGATTCTTTCATATAATTTTGTTATTGTAAATTTAATTTGTATTTCTTTTGTAATTCTATTGGTGCTAATTGCAAATCACTATCATTATTAGAGGCCCAGTAAGCGGCTCTGAGTACCATTAATTTTTTTAAAATATCGTATAAATTATCTTTTCTTTTAAAATTTCTCTTTCTACTTAAATTGGTTGCAACGTGTTGGCACACTGTTAATTTTTAATTACCTTGAATATTACAATATCAACTTCACATCGTTGTTGGCAAAAAATGATTTTTCGTTGGCATGAGAGTAAAAATTTATTGCTGTATTCAATACATCTTATTAAACAGATGGGTACAGATTTTGTTGAATAGTATTTTATGGTTCATGCAATATGATTATAGTTTATTGCGTTTACTTTAAAGACAAAGAAGTAGTAAAAATGGTAATTTTTACAAACTGTTGCTTCGTAATACTCACCCACGTAATTCCTCTACATTTAAATATTTTTTAATTTATGTTCTCTAGCTGAAATGTAATTTTTGGTTATGCATTAATCAATTTTCAGATTATTTTCCTTTTGACATTTTGTACTTTACTTTTTTAATGCAGTCAGAATGCTGTGTATATGCTTTAAGAAGTTAAAATATATTCCTTCCTATGCTATTAAAGGGGAGTTGCAACATGTGGATTAAACTCATGTAGTCTGTAACCAAAAAAAAATTATACTATTCATATATATGTGAATATTTGAGATATACTATGAAATGAACAGATCAGCATTTATCATTGGAAGAAAATTGACCTTTCAAATTATATGCTAGCATGGCAAGAGTTTAAGGTTCCATTATCATGATTTTAGTTTCATAAATATGTTTAATTTCCCCATTCTCCTAAGATAGCCACAAAAACGTGATAAATAATGTCGTCAGTAGTGGAAGTGGCTCGACGACTGACTTATTCCTTGTTGTTCGCGTTTTTTCAAACGGTATATTCAGCTGCAAGTCTTCCATGGATTTGAGCTGCTGTTACACTTTAAGATCACAAGAAAAGTGATTATAGAACGCTGTTCGTCTGTGATGCAAGTGGACAGCGTTTCTGCGCAGAAGGAACTGATTTGATCACGGTGTAATGTGCAGCAAATGAGGATGATAATGTCATTTGAGTGCAGATAGCCGTAAAGCCGTAGAAAGAAGTAGAATAAAAGGAAATCCTGCCTATCTTCGTAATGTTTTGACCCCTTCCGTACTTCCATAAAGTAATAGTTGGTTCAATGGATTGTGAAAAAATTAGAAGAACAATTTTTATCAATGTGAGATTATGGATTAATTTTTATTAGTACATTTTCTCATAAATTTCAACCTTTCTTTAATGCAGATTCATATTACGGATCCATTACACAAAATAAAGGTCTCTATGTGAACGTAGCATTAATACGTTTTCTGATATGATCAGCACCAAATGAATACGACAGAAGCCGACAAAACGTTCTTGTTCTAGTAATAAAAACCTTATCACTGCAGGGAATAATTGGTGCAATCGATTGAAACGTCATTTACAAGTCTTTTGTGTCAGATGAAGTCCCTGATAATCTTTGCGCTTTGCAAGTAGCAGGTTTCACGGGGGCGGTAAATGAGGTGTCCGAAGAAGCCCTACGGATGAATATATGGACGGGGCTGGCGATGACAACCCTTGCTCCCCGCAAAGCAATCACAGCCTGTCACAACGAACACCCGCATACGACGGTCACACACTTTCTATTGAGAGCCCAAATCCCAGGCACGCGCCGAACTACGACGCGAAACCGATTGCCCAACTAATGCAACGGGTTACTCAGTATTCTCGGCTAATGACGCATTTGTTTGCTGCTGTTGGCAAAATATCAGTTCAACGCTGACTTCAGCAAAGTTCTACAAATTTGGGGAAATAGTGAGGTAGTCGACCTCGCTGTGTTAATGGCTATAAACCAGGCCGTGGGAGGGAAGTTATCGTCTTTCTTTACTTCCAATGAACCTTCAAATTGAATATAATACTTTTATTTTTCTGATACTACTACAGAAGGAAAAGTACGTATAATACGTATATTTGTTTTTGATTGAACTGAAATAAGAGATATTAGGATGATGGTAAGTGCCTGCAGATAGATCGCTTTCCTCAAGGCTCTTGTTGCTGATTAAGTTGGCCGATATTTATATGCAGAATAATATTTCGAATAGCACCGTAACACAAATCGATGTCAGCACCATATGGGCTTTCGTCATTATTTGACTTGTATTGGATATCATAAAACAAGAGTTTATTAATTACTTACGTTAGTACCCGCCAACTAATATCTTAAGCTCTGCGAAACAAACATGACCGTCAGTGATTTGAACAATGTCACCTTTTGGACATTTAACGGGAGTGTGAAGCTGATAACTATGCGTGGGATTAGTGCTCCAGCGCCCCTGTCAATCTGGTGCCATTGTTCGGCTGGGAGTGCGCGTGCGGCTGGCTTGCGGTCTGGCTTCGATTCCCGGCGGCCTTTGCCGGTCTTCACAAAGGACCTGCCCCCACTATGTAATGAATTCCACTCCCCCTCGTAATTAGGCAGACTGTCTATTCGCTATTACGATTAACTCCCTTACTGCATATAATCTGTCTATATATATATATATATATATATATGTATGTATGTATTGTAGACATTACTAAGGAATTTATTTTATTTAAAATTTTCTGTCTTCAGTTAGGCAATACATTTCCTTTACGCCCAATGTTTACGAACATTTAACCCTGGGTCAAACTGTGTTCCGAGGTAAAGGGATAAAAGCCTAGTGAAGTAAACACAGAAGTCAGTCGAGCACCAGCGAAGTAGGAGAGCATCAGCTAAGTCGAGCGGCCGGAGATATTGTTTACATTCAGTAGTGAAGTGTGAGGTAGTAGTGGAGAAGGCTAGCCCGAGGTCAGTAGGGCCGTCTCAGTCGAGTGGCTGTTGGTGTTATTTACATTTTGTCTGAGAAAGCTCAGCCGAGTGTCAATGTTTTGGGCTGACTAGACTAAATTCGGACATTCCGTCCAGGCGCGTCGTTGGTTTTTAGTCGCTTTTTTTATCTGAGTGTGAAATTATTCTGATCCTAAGCAATTTTCTGCGTTATAGTCGATCCAACTTGTATTTGTTGAAGGACGTTGATTTTGTATGCGGATCATAACGAATCTCACTCGAGGTTTAGATAAACTTGCCAAAGGTCGGTAAAAAGCCACAGGAGATGGAAATCCTGTGCAATGCCGTCTATCTATATAGCTCTGCCACACATCCTATGTTTGCTCTTGTCAATACAACTTGCTGTAGCAAAGTGGAGAAGGTTGTTTAATTTAAGGTTGTGAGATTGGTTCTTTAAAACTAAGTGAGTTGAGTTACTTTTGCTCGCCGCCTAACCGATTCATTCGGATTGATTCGATCAATTTCTAGACCTCCGAAGTTTGTTCCGAGCGTTGACAAAATACGAAGTTACAAGCATACATTGAGGGGTGCTGGGTCACTTGAGAACCGCTTTTGACGTTCCAAGGTATTCGTTTAGTTTTAGTTGTGCATAATAATTAGATTTCTATAATAAACAATTCATATATTTTATTGGAGGTCCGTAGGTGACCCTGCTCGTAAGAACTAAAATAGCCGTGGTATATTTTACCCCTAAGACGAGAAGCATTTTTCTATAAGATATTATGAATAATGGTGGACTCGTAAATAAGGGTTTACTACAATTTGGCGCCCAACGTGGCACGATATTCCTCGTAGATATAGCGTTTACTATTATATATATATATATATATATATATATATACGGTGCTATCGGTGTCAACCCAAAAAGTCGATGTAGCTCAGTTTCTTCTTTGGTTATTGAGTGTTCTTCAGATTTAACAATTTCAAGGGCGCTAGGTAATTTTTAATATAAAATTACCAAAATATATACAGTGCTTTGTCGTACAATAATTCATTTCGCCTCATTGCTCTCTTCACTACAAGAAGAAAGTCGTTCGAGACGCTATGTCAACCACTCACGACCAAATCCCAATCGACGCTCCTCTCCATACGCTGAAGTCTGTCAACAGTCACTTTTCTCCGTGTGTTAATAAAACTTTTTGTAGAGAATGCAGTTTTTCTCGGTGTAAAGAATGAACAAAAATATTGTTTGGCGATGTTATCAGCCCTTTATTTATATATAAAGGACTGATTGCACCGGACAAACAGTTTGTTAGAAGACTATGAAAGTGATCGACATCGAAACGTCGTGCTTTGATCCTTTCAGTCGGTTAGAAGCCATGCAATATTTTGTTCATAACACATTCTGACCTATTGTCACGTACAAACTATACACTAATATTTACAATGAAATTATTTAAATGTATATATAACATATTAAATTACACTCATAACGTATCTACTAATTTTCTTCCATGATAAATTATATACGGTCGTCTGTAATGATTGATCTTCGATGTCTAGTTTCGTCTCTAAGCTTGTTATACACCAAAATCGTACTACGACAAATTTGACCTCATATTATATACTGTTATCAACAATGCTACTTCACTTTATGGGAAAACAAAATAAATGAAATAAAATGATATTACGTAAGTGATAAAATAATAGAAATGATTTAATTTTTTTAACATTTACAATAAACACAAATCTTATCACAGGGTCGTGTTGTGGGAATTTTGATGGAAAAAAAAATTGTCTGAGTACATGCTAGCAAAAATATCTTGACCGCTAATTCACAGAAACGTAAATCTCCTGTCTGGTTGTAAATCACAATGAGGGCTTCGGTCTCTGGTGACGCGCTCAAATTACAGTCGACAACCACAAAACCTAAGCTGATCTGGCCCAATTGTTAGTAATCTTCAAACGACAGTTAAGTTGCAATACTCATGAAAGTAGTCGGTCAAAATATTAATAAAACTGAATCCAATAAAATACTTAAACAACTCCCTCAGCCTGACTGTGTGTCGTGTTTGTTCTCCGAATTACAATTACATTCATTTACGTTCCTCAGTCAATAACATGATGCTTCGTTGTTCTCCAAATGACAGTTAGTTTATTCAGCAGCTTAATTTCTCTCCGAACGACACTTGCTGCATTAAAATTTACAAACGACTCCCTCAGTTAAATACACGCGTCTTGTTGTCCGAATGACAATTAATTAAATCTTGTCACTAGCTGACGAGTTAATCTAAAGATAACAATACCTCGCCTCGAAAAATTATCTCCGCCAGAGCGATATCGATTGCCTAAAGTGAATACAAATAAAATTTAGAATTTTTTGCGTTTCGAATAATTACAGAACACTTTTTCAGTCTACTGTATTCTGAATGTATAGATTTAATTTATTTAGCAGTACAAGACACCGTAAATTAAGTTAACTACAATTTAGTGAGGAATGTCCCACACAGTACCGTAATTGTAATGACGTCCTGAAAATAGTACGAACCAGATTGCGCTGGATCTTTCTACAGAGGAATTACTCTCAAAAATATAAGATCGTGTGCCTGGGAGAGGATTCGTGATTCTCACTTGTAGTGAATAACAACATGTGGGGCCCCTGCGACACGCTATAACGAGGCTTCGTGTTAGTCACGCGCTGCGCGAGATATCGCCTAATTATCGATCCACAATTGTTCTACCGCCCCCGCGTCAAATTCGCCTTCTCCACGCTCTCCTTTTCTCTGCAGAGTAAGAACGTGAATTCATAGCGTCTAGAATACACGTTTGCGTCGTAACTTTATTAAATCAACAATACAAATTTAATACATTTTGAAATTTATTAATATCAACACGTAAAGAAGCATCTGAAAAATAAATTACTTTTTTACAGCTTATTAGGTTTAATTATATTTAAGATTTGGTTAAGAACTGTTTTTATTGTTTCTGGTTAACTCGGTGTCTAGTAATAATAATATTAAATTTCGTTAATAGTTATAATATGCTTAGTTATAGTGTGACTCTTAATTGTGTTATTTTTTTCCTCCGGCTATTTATACTTATGTATTTTTCAATTGCAGTAATATTGTCAATGATACTTTTTTCTGATCAATAAAATCAGGATCATAGCGTGATCCCTTAAATAAGACTGCCGAATTATAATAATCTGCACATTATTAATGTTATTCACTACTGAATTCACTTAATTGATTGTAATTGGCCATCTTTTAGACGACAGTTGTTGATAATTGTTTTTAATTTCTTCAGGACAGTTTTAATATCCGAAATATATTTTTTTATATAAATTTCATTTTTCTGTTCATGTTTTTCTTTTTTGTAAAGTTCATCTCATCACGAAATATTTCTTTCGTTACAGGTCATACAATGGAAGCACTAATTATTGGTAAGTAAAGAAGTCCTCATTTTTCAAATCCGTTAATATAATGTACACTGCTCTTACGAAAGGACAGAAACATATAATCAAGGTGACGTCACTTATCGAATACTTTCCTTGGAATGTGTACAACTGTTAAAAGTACGTGTACTACGGTACAGAATAATCTTCAAGTTGCCCCATAAATTTAAAAAGGGAAAAAAAACCAGTAAGCTTTAATATTAATAAAAACATGTTTCATGTTAGAGTATTTTGAAGTTGCTGAGATGGCGACAACTAGCGAAAAACAGTGCACATAACGTTCAAATAAACGGAAAATATCGAGGATTTCAAACCGATCAGTGTTGTATTATTTCACGAGAAATGGAGTCCAGTAATCTACTCCCCGTAGTAAAAATTGCATTCACAGGGTTATCAATTGGAATTTTTCTATAGACTTCTGTTGTTGAAGTAGCTATTACGTAAATCACAATATTCAAGTAGTAAAAAGTCCCAATTAACCTCGAATTGCGTATTAGTTGGTTTGAAGAAGCTATATAATAAAGTGAAGAATAATGAGTATGCCATATAAATAAGATGTAAAAATTCTGTCTCATTTACGCTACACCATAGAAAAAGTTGAAATAGCCTGATCGGCTCGTTTTGAATCTTTGAACGCTCAACCTATTCTTTTGCGATCTCATCGACTAATTTCTAACACGATAATTTGCATCCATATTCATTTTCCACGGATCATTTTGTTTGTAATAAATTGTGTTATCAATGAAATACTGGGCGTTACAGTAGACTCAGAAATGAAGTTTTAGAAAGTGGAAATTATGTAGGAAACGTCGTTTAAGTAACTTATAAATTCCTTTAATAGTTGATATACAAATATTTAGGATCTAATTTCACCGGGCTCGTCAGAGAATGCTCTCGACATATTTTAATTTGTTAGCCTCCATTACGTGTCTCATTCTCAAATTATCAACTCCTTCAATTCACTTATTATTAATTCATATTTCATATTCTGACATTTTCCCTCCATTTTTCGTAATGGCACTCCAGAAAATTAATTTGTGTAAATTAATATTTAGTCAACTCTAAGATAATATAAATAATGTTTTTCTTAACAGTTTTTATTAATACGAAAAATTAAATGACCACTATAAACGACATTTTAAAATATTTTATTCAAATCAACGAAGTTTCTGTACATTTTTATACTTTCGTCAGGTTAGTTATGTATTTATACGGTAACAGAATTTTTTTTCATAAGTGGTGTAGAGAACAAATAAAATAATATTAAAGTATGATGATGGAATGCTCTCGACATGTTTCATTTTGTTAGACTCGTTTACGTGTCTCATTCTCCAATTATCAACTCCTTCAATTCACTTACTATCAATTCATATTTCGTATTATGATATTTTCCTTCCATTTTTCGTAATGGAACTCCCGAAAATTAATTTTTTCCCCAGTGTAAAACGTCAAACCTGAATTGTAAATTAGTGTATAACGATCCACATCCGAGAAAGTGGCTGTAATTTGACGTCTGAGAGGTTTTCTTAAATGTAGATGTACCTGTCTTCAAAGACGTCCGCGGCTCGAAGAACAGACGTCACCGGCCTCTTTAAAAAGAGGGAAATGAACTATCGAAGAGGAAAGGCCGTAAAGTGATCTGTAATTCAAACGAAGCCAATGTATATGCATGCGTATCGTCCATTAGCAGGGCTAACAAAGGCTCCACTGTTTGTTTGTTAATGGTAATCTTTCCTCCGCATCGCCTCTCGGAGATTCCTCCGGAGGACGAAAACGTTTCCCATTAAGTGGATTTCACGCGTGGAACCTGCGCCGTGCTGGCGTCTTCTATCAGCTCGGCAGATCGTAATTAGAGAGAGGAAGCGGGCCGCCATTGTAAGGAAATGCCTGGAGGAAGTTCCCGCGAGCCTGGAATCCTCGGCCACCACTGCGGATTAGCGCTTCCTCCGCAAAAATCTATTAAAACTTTTAATAAAAAGAAATCCTACCCGGACGATTCTCATGATAATACACTGCCGACTAAAAAATATATGCTGCAATACCTAAGAAAGAAGAAGAATTTTGATTAATTTCTTTTTTTAAAGGCATCGTATTAAGGGGAACACTTCTTGGCGAGCAAAGTTTCCCAAGGCGCCAGGAGCTTGGGAAGGGTGATTCGTTTTTTTTTTCCGTGGGTAATATTCGTTGTACTTGGACGGGAGTTTAATTAAATTTTTACGAACACGGTCGTAAAAACCGGGCATGTGGGGACGGTGGTTGTCGCGCGTGAATTGCTGGACAAGTTGAGGAAGGAAATTAACTTCGGTGGGGGAAAGTCGAAGTGTGTTGGAGAGCTGCGAGAATTTTTGAATTTTAACCCACAAGCCCTGCATTGACACGAAATGAATGCTTAGCTTATCCAGTGCATAACAAATTATACATGAGTTAATTGTGCCGACGAACTAGAATTGTTTGTACTGTGCGTGGCAGAAAGCGAGTAAATATAACATTCTGATGATTCTATCGCATGTAAACCGCTTACTTTCACTAGCAAAAACATTATTACTCTACTACTAAGAATAATTTCTTCTCAAGCCGTACGACAAACAGCTTTCAAACTTGATGAAATTTTCCGTATCAACGTCATTAAGATATTATCATGATACTCACTATAATAACTTTGCAATTAAATTTAATGATACAGTGCCAAGAATATTTATAGTTATTGCAATGACCATTAACTTAAATAAATTTCAAAGAACTTTAGCCTTGATTACGGACTACAAGTATTGTTAGTTTTTTTTTAATTTAATTTTTCTTACGCTTTGACCTGCCTGACATCATTGTCAATGTCAAGTTGTATTTAAAATTTCCGTTTTATTTATTCTAATGGTTTGATGTGACATCCTGCCTCCTCTTTTACATTAAAGTACGTAGCGACTTCAACAAATTCAATTATTTGTTTCAATTACTGTCACATATTTATATGTAAATAATCTAGAATAAAATACTGGTAAACTAGAATATGTAGCGGATGGCAGGAATAAAAAAAACATTAATATTTGACTAAATGTTACGTTAATCATCATTCAGTGTCATTAATGTCAGCTTCTGACGTCATTAATTTGAAAAGTTATTATAATTTATATAATAATGAGGCTGAATGATTTTATTTACTTCAATTAATTTTACACTTGGTGGCATTTAATAATGAAATTTTAAGTGACTCTAAATAAGGACATTATTGATGTGTATTTAAAAATTTTCTTTCCTATCAGGCAGTCGACTTAATTTTAACAAAAAAAATATTTTATACGCCACCTCACTTTACATAGCTGTTGCATTTACTGTTAAAAACGTATTATTATATACTTAACTCTGTTTAGAATCATTTCCTCTCTGTAGAACAATTCACAAAAATATTTAAACGTATAGGAAATTAAAATATCGTACGGACGAGGGTTATCTATGTCTAATATTTTTTATTTTATTTTATTTTTCATTAAAATAATTTATCTGACCCATGCTTTGATTATTCTTAGGTAGGTTTTCTAGCACTTTCACATCATTCTGTTCAGCAAGGAGAATTTTTTTTCACATCCAGGGATTCGATTAATTTTAAAAGTATTAACACTTGTCAATATAATTTTGTAGACTAACGAAGCCTTTCCAAACAAAAGTGTAATGCCATAAACTGAAAAATGTTTGATCAAGCAAATTTATTAAACTTGAAAAATGTCCTTATTTTTATCCATTACAATTGAGTGTTACACACCAATTGGAATTGAGGGGTGAAGGTTTTCCCCACGTAAGAGGTGATTAAGTGACACTCTATTTTGAGCTGAAAATGACTGTATTTACCATAGTAACATCATGGCTTTACACAGTCGATTAGGAACCCAAGAAGCACTTATTTAAAAATTGTAATGATTTACGTAAAATACTTCGAAACTGATGGGAGTGACAATATTCCATAGCCGACAATATAAATTTTAATAATTAGAAAGATAACCAAATATAGACAAAATAAGTGATAATATAAATACCACACAACGTTTCTGGGATACTTGCACCTTTCTTCAGATGCTAAGAAGAGCCTAGAGCGACACAACTGCACTCATTAGTTGACAAAACAAAACAGAAATTTCAATTCAATATAAATTTTAGATGAGTCTAAATTTTATATCACTAAACGAATTATTATAAAATGGACAGCATCAAAGTTGTCATGTAATAATAATAAACAATTAAAATAATAATCAAAAAAATCTCAGGAACTGATAAAGGAGCTTCCGAAATTAACTTTTCATGTTTATTTATCTAGAAACTCGCTTCCTGACATGCTAACAGTTTAAATAATTAATTAGTGAATTATTTTCTAATACAATTATTGGATATTTGAATGTAAGAAATATTCCCTCTGACCGTTGTCGACGGTGTAATCACATCAATCCCCTTTGTTTCCCATGTAAATTAACGCACGGAATTCACGAGTAAATATTCTGGAGAATTTAAGACGTTGAAATTAGTGATTTTATAAAAAAAATCATTGCTGTTATTAATTGGTGACCAATATTTCCACTCTTTTGTACGCGCGAAAATGTATCTGAAAGTCTACATCGATCGTTTCCTGTTACGTGATGAAAAAGCACATAACACTCTAATTTATCAATCCTCCATTTAATTTAAAAAACTGTATCGTAGTTCACTCAGTATAATGAAACGTTCTCTTCATTTCAGAATGTTTATCGTGAACTGCAGACTTTCCGGACAATAGTTTGTATATAGGGGAAGCATTCTAATCTCTTAATGAAATTTCGTGTGGGCTGTGATTTTTTTACAGAATTTTATTTTAGCATTTTTGAATTTCATTCTTGTATGCCCAAATAACTAACTACACTTATTCTTGACGTCCGCGTTCAATCTTTGCTGATTACGCAGGGTGTGGAAAATGTGTGTAGGAGAACTATGGATTGTTGTTTTGAATATCTCTCTATTTACTTCTTTACATTTTTAGGCTTTAGTAATATATACGTTTATCCGAATCTTAGTAAATTGTGCTAACATATTTTATTTATTCTTATGTGACCACGTTGTTTTTTTAGGTTTTATTTAGATTAGTCGTCCACCATGCAATTTTTATTAGTCGTCTCCTCTGAGAATTTACTTGAAACGTCCCCGCTCTATTCTCATTTTTCTTAGCATTTGTTTCCAAATCGTGCGGTTAAATTTCTAAAACAGTCGCACCTACACACTTTAGCAACAAGAATATACGCGGTTGCGTAGGAGTAGAATCTTGTTGTTGTCGGTTTGCTGATAGGATTAGCGGCAGCGGCAGCACAAGCAGATGTAGGAGAGCAAGAGCAAGAGCAAGAGGTGGAGGACCAGCACCGTGGGAACTGAGAGCAGCCTCTCCAAGACCACTGGGCCGTGCACACGAAGCAGCTGCACATCAGAACTGGTTGCCGGCCACTAACACAAATAACACTTCATGACTCCACGCAGGATCATGCCTCAGATCGATCCCGAGTGCTTCCACAATAAGTTATACAGCGAATATTAAGTACGCTCGTAAATGGGGTTTGATTCCAGTTGATCAGTTCTAATTTATCGGCTGCGAGATTTCGAATAAGAAACACGCGTTTTAACGACATCATTAAAAATACAAAAATTACCCACAATTTTCCAGTACTAAACCTTTATATTTTAAACCTATAAACGTATTACTGTAGTACTGGACTCTGAAAAGAATAAAAAAATGTTGACAATTATTAACCGATAAGAAATACAAAACTTTTAACAAATGTTCAATTTTAAATTTAATATGGATGCAACACATTCATAAATTAGTGGATTGGCAATCCCCGACTATTTATTTATGCCAATGCTAAATTATCCGGAAGAGGAATGAACTTGTCTCTTGATAATTCGAATATTTTAATATGAATCAATTATTTCCCCGCCGCATGCCGACTGGGGTTGAACAAGTGACTTTAACAGGCATCAGGAGCGTCACTGTTTATCTCAACAACACCGTGGACCATTATGTTGTATATTTTTTCCTTCACACCCCCTACCTTCCCCACGGACTATACGCGATGAAATTCAACTTAACCGGCATGTTGAAGATGATTATTCAGCTCATAGACTCCAATTACACTGGATTAGATCTTTTGTCATTTACGAATTATTTGGGTAAATTAAATTTTTATTGTGTTACCCCATTGAAATATTCTACCCTTAAGGGAGCACGTATTACGGGTTGAAACCATACTCCAACTACACGGTGTGTCATGCTATTAATCTCAGAGATCCCAAAAACGAATTAGTCAGCACTGAAACAATATAAATAATGTTTTACTTAACTGTTTTTATTAATACGAAAAATTATATGACAATTGTAAACGAAACTTTAAAATATTTTATTCATCTCAACGAAGATTCTGTACATTTTTATACTTCGTGAGGGGCAACTGGGCTATATAGGCTATATTTATACGGTAACAGAATTGTCCTAAGTGGTGAAAGAGCAAACAAAATAATATTAATGTAGGAAAATAGAAAAATTATGACCGGACGATACCTTAATTTAACTTAACCATAGTCTTACAGTGTTATGCGTGTGAAATCCTCTCTCCATTCAGGAATTGAAAAAATCACCCCAAAAATCCTTTGATCGTATTACATAAAGTAGGTTCTTCAGTTAGGTCCTAGAATTATACCATGGAAGAGCTGTGATTCATAAATTCTAGGTGAGCCGCATTAGGGTTTTCGCACCGGATCTGGAGTCGACAGGGATGGCTCAGTAGTAGAGTTTCTGCTTGGTTCGATTCGTGGTCCGGTAGATATTTTTTTAAATTCAACATAACCATTGCTTGATGCTTCTCTATATTCCTGAATTAAAAAATCACCAAATCATATTTCGAATCACAAATTTATATCAGACTTTTTATTTCTTAAAACATTTATCTAATAGGAAAAAAGAGAATCCTCCTATCTTAAATATATAATAATAAAATGTAAAAAATATAATATTTAAAATAATAAATTTTCAACATTTTATCTTTTTAATAATAACTGTCAACAATCGTTAAGTAAATATGAACATAATTTTTTTTGAAAATTAAAATTACAAATTAATAATGAAAAAATATTGCATAAATTCGTGATTTGAAATATTATTTTATTAACCGTGAAAACATAACAAACAACTTGATAAAAGTGCAAAAATGTTCTGAGACGTCATTGAGTTGAATAAAATATTTTTAAATGTCTGTTATAATGGTGTTTTAATTTATCCATCTGATATAACATTTTGTGAAACTTTTCAGCACTTTTTTTAAAAATTTTTTTCCAAAAATGAGAGGATCCTTAAAAAGTGTAGCGTAAAAATATTTGAGTATGTGACGGCATTTACACAGTTTCATACATTAAACATATAGACGCTATTTCTGACATTGAGAGCATATGAATACAATTGGTTTGACCATCTTCGTAACTAATAAAGGCTAAAAATCAAGATTGGCGTTGAAATATACATATTAAACGGAGCCGACACACACCAAACATTTTTACACTACAGTCGGTCAGTTGTCGGCTAAACTGGTTGAGGTATGGAATGCTGCGTCCCCACAGCAAACCCCTCTCCCGCCATCGGAAGGGCGTGGGACGTGCATTGAAGTCTCATCTGTTTTCTTCGTTTGTATGTATTTTGAAATATGTAATTTAAGGAACTAAACAAGCCTAATTATGTCTTATTCTTTTTATATGG
This sequence comes from Zhengitettix transpicula, assembly GCA_037074705.1. Classification (NCBI taxonomy): domain Eukaryota; kingdom Metazoa; phylum Arthropoda; class Insecta; order Orthoptera; family Tetrigidae; genus Zhengitettix; species Zhengitettix transpicula. Next base: position 56,419,530 of record CM073592.1, on the reverse strand, counting down.
ATGAGATTTTAGTACATCGTATTTGTAAAAGTGTCTACTTTTTTAATAATATTTGCTATAAGTAAAAAATAATAATCTTACAAAGCTATAATTGCTACTGGAATGATAAATTATTTTTAAAAGTTTCATTTATTCACATATATCGGTTCTCTTCTTCAAACGTTTTTAAATTAGTACCTACAAAGAAATCATGGCTTAAATTGCTGATCAATAAAATGTTTCATATTGTGAAATGTTAGAGGTTTTGTTCGTTGTACAATTGGGCCATACATAATATTCATTATATTCCAATTCCAAACCAACAAACCCAGCGAAACACTTTAATATAAGTGATAAATAATGGAATATGAAGCTATTGCGTGGAGAAGACACGCCTAATTTTGCGATCCTTGCTATTAAATTTATAAACAAGTCTTAGTTGCATTATTATCGTGACTTCAACGACTTTAGAGCTATTAACAATCAAATTGTCTTTTCAGGATATGATCGTAGAAATTGACTTCATTCGGTTCTGTTCTTGAGTCGATACGATTATCCTGATTACTTGCGAGAAAAGCTACAGAACCCGTTCAAGTTCAGAAAGTTTTTGGGATTGATGTGAGGTCCTTGCGATCATTGGCTGACTTCAGCGTTGGGCAGTTAGAACGTGAGAACGTGACGCAAGCCCGCACGGAGAGCGAGGGGCCAGATTGCGGAACAATGGGGTCATCCCTTAAACGCCGGCAATTGCAGCCAGAGATGCCTCTTGTCTTGGAGCTACACCCTCCCGGAATTAGGCCCATTGTCGCAGGACGCTTTCTTGCCTTATTAAGACAACGCTATGGGGGTCATTGTCGTGGACCAAGCGATGACGTCGGCGATCCTCCGGAAGTCACGAAAAAAAAAAGGCCGGTGATAATAGGTTTTTTGTTGGCCAGTTTATTGAGCCTGTTTACTCAAATTCCGGTCTAACGAACAACTACGGAGGATCATAACTGATGAAAGAGTCGCTGGGGTCAAAAGAAATTCACACCTTACGAATCAAGTTTTTGTAACATAGTAACTTGCCCCAAAATAGCGTATCGAGGAAAATTGAGAACGTATTATTTAAAGTCGAGGCTGGAAGAGAGAACTTTATTATAGATTTACTAAACGAAAATAATATATCTCTAAGTTTAAAATTGTTCCTGAATTGAAATTGAACCTGACTTCGAGACTACACAATGATGAAAATATTTCTGAATTAATTCTAGTAATCTTCTGTAAGTAAATGAGATTTTATAAGAACTCTTCTCTACTTTTTATGAGGCTTGGAAGTTGTAGAAAATGAACCTCGGATTTAATGAGGTAGGCAACCAGTGAAATAGCGAATTGATGAAAATGTTGCCTTTCTTCTTAACATATTTTACTGTACACTTTTCTAGGAAAGTTCCGTCTGAGGATCTCAATTAGTTATTAACCAGCGAATATACCTTTTAATTTTAATGTAATTTATTTAAATATTAAATTTCTCTTGATTTTAATTTTGATTTTATTGTGTCTATTCTGTATCAATGTTGTTGTTCTTTATATTACGTATTCGTTAGCTATCTGTCAGATAATAGAATGTCGCATATAATTTGGATAAATAAGAAGTAGTTACACTAAAAAAAATTTTCAAATTGATCATGGAAAGCTATGTGTTTGGTTATGAGGAACATATTGTTCGAAAGTAAAAGACGAAACACAGCAGTTTGTATTCGAGAATTGTAGTCAAAATTCTTATTTACTCCATTATTAGGAGCTTATCATTAACAAACAGTCATTAGCATTTCTGTACTTATAAATGAAACTTTTCATAATCTAAATAATTTTTTTAAAAAAGAACCCAATATGGCGGAACATGAATATAGGAAATAGTTTGTCTATCCTGTAACAAATGAAAGAGCAATTTAACAATTTTGTTGTTTTAAGAATACCTATTATTTTGTCTGTAAGGCACTTGTATAATATACTTGTATAGCATATAGTTTCTTGAGTTCTACTTTACTATTCAGCTAATAATGGTGTGGAACAGACATTGTACTTAAATTTTCATTAGAACCACGTCCCTATTACAACGCCGTTATCGCGCACTTTATTTCCCCGAGATGGCCTCTGATTGGATAATTAAATACAAACAAAGGGAGGAGAAGGGTTGAGCGTGTCCGAGCGCTAACAAGCATACCCGTATATTGCACCAGCCCCTAGTCCATTTGCATACGGCAACGTTTACTAAACAACTTCATTGTGTTCATTGCCGTGAATTGGCAGCGCCTGTCTCCATAGTAAACAAAGACGTCGCTATTACTGCTCCACGGTAAAGTTCAAACGAGCTGCAATTAATGAATTTCAATTCTACGTTGTCCAGTTTTGCTCGGTAGATATTGCATTAAGAGGCGTACCAAATACTGGCATTAAACTGGTAATCCTATCCCAAATATCTGTAAAAGCTCTAAAGTTGCTGACACAGTGGCAAAAAAAACAAGGATGAGAACTTCCTACAAATAGGACGTAAAATATAAACCAAAAATGACGTTAATATTTTGTACCTACACAGTGATTCTTCAAACTAAAGTTAATAGTAGTGTTTCTTTGTTCATATTGTGGATTAGATCAAGTTCCAGAAGAAGGAGTACAGCCTGATTAGGTGCTACGTGCCCCTTGAAATCGAAATAAAGATCTCTCTCAATTGTATTTCGTAATCTGAAATTTTATATAAATGTTTCCTTATGATAATTTCTGTTCGTATCTTATTTTTAATTATTTTTTCAACATTTTTCGCAGTTCATAATTATAAATTAACTTCATATCTGAGATTTAGGATGAAAAATTATAATAGTTTAACATATATATATATATATATATATATTGTAGTGACAATTAATTAATACATTAATTGTGTAATTGATAATCTGAATTGTTAGAGAAACATTCTTGACGGCGGTACCGAACACATAACAGAGCAACAATGAAGGAGAGTATTGTTTTCTTTGTTGGAAGAAGGAATACGCGCTCAAAATTGGGAGACGAGAATTCAGTTCGCGTTATGATTTGGTCAGATGCAGACCGCATTAAAATATTGAGGAGCAGTTCGCATTGAGTTGGCTAGAAGGACCGGTCAAGGACAGGTCATACAAAAAGAGAAGAGATATTCTTTTAAAGAGTTCAGTTCGCATTGAGTTGGCTGGAAGCGATCGAGTGGTCGTAAAAGAACTTTTTGAAAATTGGAGATCAAACACGTACCGAGAGACGAGGACTAAAGCGAAAGGCGAGAGCGAGAATCGAAGGCAGAACTACGAAACCTGCTAAACACCAACCAGTTTGTTGACGTAGCCGGCAGTGGAGATTGCAGAGAACTACCGAGGGAGAGACGAAGAAGAGGTTCCTGGTTTCTGATTTAAATCCAAAATATTAATTAGAATCTGTGAGTTTAAGTAGAAGCTGTGCAAAAACCCCGTTATAGTGCTTCGTAAGTCAAAAGTATCCTGGGCAGCCGTAAGTAACAATAGAAAACAATTAATGATGTAAACCGGATTAAAAGATAGAGGTCAGATATCGTTATTTTCTTATTGATAAAAAATATTTTGTAAATTAGAATCCATCTTTGTAGGTTAAGTTCGCCGACAAGTAAATTTCGTTAATTGATGAGTAAAATCTTTTCCCTTTAAATTTAATTTTTGTTATCTTTAATTATTTTGAATGATTCGCCGTTATCAAACCCATTAGAGACCCTGAGATATGTTTTAAATTGTATAATGGTTCAGTTGATGATAAATAAATTTGTTTGTTGTTAAAATTTAATCTTTTATTTGAATGCCACCCGAAGAATTATTACAATATATATATATATATATATATATATATATATATGAAATTTTATATAAATATTTTCTTATGAGAATTCCTGTGCTTATCTTATTTTTAATTATTTTTGCAACAATTTGCGCAGTTCATAATTATAAATTATTCTCACAGCAGAGATTTACGATAAAAAAATTTCCTTACTAATCATTATTCTTTAAATGTGAAGTTTTATTAATAATTTAACCTAGGATATTAGATTTTATTTGTCAATATTGGTTTCATTAAAACAAATACGTAGTATTTTCATTTTATTGTCATAGCCTTTACGTAAGCTAAATGACAATTATTCTACTAAAAGGCAATATGTTTATTAATTATAAATCGGAATACCATTTTGATCGATCAAAGTGACGTTCTACAGAATAGAATCAATTAAAAGTAAAAGCTTTTCATTGATTAGTTTTTAAGTTTAATCTTACAATTTCTATCAAGTCATATAAGAACGATATCGTGAAGATCTCTAACTTTAGATTGATTGATGTCAACAAAATTGGCCGTGTTTTTTCCTCCTTTTAAACATTTTTCTGGGAAAAAGAATTCAGTTACCACATAATAAACAAATTTTCATCACGTTAAAAAAATATTTTCATACTTTCCTCGGGAAATAAACGCCGCTATAAATAGAAAAAAAAATCATGATCGTTATGAACTGGCATTCTCTTTTTTTATATTCAAATATGTTTATAGTTTGATCGCCGGGGAATGATTGTGGAGTATCAATCCTTGTCGGTCAACTTCTCCGTGTCTATAATTTTTAAATTATCGTTATACAATTATTTTTAATTTGTATGGGAGGTAGTTACTTTGTGTTCATAAAATGAGCTCTAAAATTTTAGACTCCTAGGTACGTACAACAATTTAAGACTGCCAGAGAATATGAATTAAATTCATGGGGCATGCTTGCAAATAACAGAATTTTTATCCCCCAGATGATAGGATTGTTGGAATAAGCCAGTTACTTGATTATTAATGGCTGGAGATTTTTGTGTAAAAGAAATTAGTTGATAGGTACTTCAGCTCACTAAACGAGGAAATTTCGTGGTACCCTCAGAGCCCGCATGACATTAATGATTACTTTTTGTGTAGTATTTTACAGCAAACGAGGGACGAGCCTGAATAACGGACGAGGGAAGACGGATGCTCGTCAACCTGGGAACCGTGCTGTCCTCGTCTCAAAATATTGATTAGCAGGCAATAAAGGAGGCCCGCTATTATGTCGCCCCTCAAGTGATTATGTGCATTACTCGTAATCCGCAACAGAGACTTCATACCTCATTAAATCCTCGCTGGAGGCATTGTGCAGAGCGGGGGTGGGCGCCCCCTTACGAGGGTCGCGTCCCCCGCGATCAAAAACCTCACTTGTCACATGTCGCGACACTTCGCGGCGAGATTATTAAATTCCCTAAATTCTACAGCCTTTTGCGTGTTTGCATTGATTAATAACGCAAGAAGCGTGTTATTCAAGACGCCTGGATTACTTTAATTTAACATATTTTTGTGGCGTATTTCAACAGGGATCAGCGTTGAATGATTTATCATTTCCACCATCGTCATTTGCAATGTTGCCATTGTCACTATTGGAACACTCGAGTGACTTATGCGATTGGGGATTAAGCCGTGCCAAACTAATATTAAATTACCAAGACGACGATAGTGAATTTAATGAAAAATACTTACGAATGTGATACCGCATTATTTTAAATTTAAGTTTTTGATATAGTTACGTCAAGATTAGATTAGAGGTTACTTATTCGCTACGTACGCACTGATACACTCATAAAATATAACTAGCCTCATCTAAGAAAGTACAAAGGCTGTAAATTAATTCCATTTTAAAACAACTGTTTCCCTTATCATAAACTACAATTAATCCAATAATTTCAGTTAAATTTTCCATTTTTGCTGCAGTAACATTGGTTCCACATCTACCACATTGTACTTCGTAACCTGAACATTGTTAGAAAAATATTTGCTTATGATAATTATTGTGATTTTTTTATTTTAATTACTTTTCAAATATTTAAGGAGTGGTTAGACGTTCATCCCGGCTACGTCGAATATTTTTCATCTTACTCGACAAAATAAAATTACTGGTAATATTCATACCAGAGATATAAGTTAAAAGTTTCTAATATTCAGATATATATAAAACAATTTTTCGTATTTAAATTTCCTTACTAATTATCATTTATAAAATTTAAACTTTTATATTATTTTATGGTTAATTTTGTCTTTATCATAATAATTATGTATTCTTTTCATTTTATAACTATTAGTCTTTATGAAAGCCAAATGATAATTTTCAACAATTTATTTTAATATTTAAACTTGAAATTTGCATCAATAATTGAAATCGTGAAGACTAAATTTTTTAAAAACAATCCTACTTCACTTATCTTTTTCATTGCTGTTACAGGACTGTCGCTGATGTTTTTTTCCTCAATCAAAACATTGTTCTAGGAACTGAAATCTCAGTAACGAGATAAGTTTCTACCGAGAATATAACGCAGTTATTCTGCGAAACAAATTGTCGATGTTATATATTTACATGCTGTCCTCGTGGTATAAATGCCGCTATAAATATGGTAATATACAGTTGAAAATGGCATCTTTGTGTAATGACATTCTCCTTTTTTTTATCGATATGATAAGAGTTTGATCACAGATTTATTTTAGGAACGGTACCCACCATATTGAAAAATATGTTCTGAATGAAATAAAATGGAAAAATTATAGTATGAATTTCCTAAGAGTAAGGTGAGCGTATGTTTGTAAGGGAGGGGGGGGGGAATTGAGAGAAAAAATGAGAGGAGGGAAGAGAGATATAAAAGTTTATGTTTACAGTTAAGGAAGAAAAATTATTTATTTACATAATTTCAGCAATTTATGCAATCTTAAACTAACAAAGACTTCATTTAACAAAATAATAAACTGAAAACATTCAGCAGTAATTTAATACAATAACCAATAAGTTTTTTTTGGTTTAAACAGGCAAGGAAGCCGTTGTTTTTTTTTTCAAAATTCTGTTCTGACATAATGAATAGTTTTTGGAACCTAAAAATTTAAGAACTAGCCACTTTATACATCAAATTATAACAAAACGTTTATCACAAAAATTATTACGTCTCATGTTTTTAACAACAATGCTTTCCTGATAAATTGTTTTTCAGTTTGTGTTGATTTAATCGTCAATGTAGCCACTGAAGTGGATCTTGTTCTGACTTATTGGCCATTATATTTATTTATTTTGTTATTGTACGTCAGGTAATTTATCATTATTTGACTAGGATCTTCTAGTTTCTTTAAATATCTCCATGACGTTATTAATTAATTCATTAATAGCTCGTCATAGCCTTCACACTTTCATCCACCCTCCTTTGCAACTTGATCAGTCCAGGGTCGTCTGATTGTACATATAAACGTCATTCTTCTTGTATTTGTTGTCAATTAAGTCAAGACTTCCAAAGTTTTATGGTCCGAATACCCATCAAAACGTTGGTTGTTTATTCTCTGCTCTCAGTTATACTATTTTATTGTGAACCGCTATATCAGTCATATTACGCCACGTTACTTCTTTTTTTAGAAAGGCTGTGGTTCAATTTTCTTTCAATTTTTATTTTATAAAATATCGTTTCACTTACAAACATAATGCGTCAAAACGTATATTTTGTTTTTATATCTATAGTATGTGCGTATGATCTAATGAATCGGAGCGTCTAACTGCGTAAAAATAATGCAATTTTCTAAGAAAGCCTCACCCTTTGTATTCATAAGCCAATATTTAACGCCTCAATGCCAGAATAGGGTGAGTATCTAAATAAATTCGTCGCTACATATAATTCAGAATTGACTCCGCCACGGTGGACGGATTACCGTAATTGGCTGTCTACGGAATGAAGCAGGATTTTTGCGCTGAGCGACGCAGTTGGCTGGCTCGGAGGGGAAGCCATGCCCCATTAGCTGATGAGACGCTCCAGTCGCCCTCGCTAATAGAAAAACTCGGCTCCGACATCGATACACTGCGCAGAGTGCTTAGTGCCGCCATTAGCAGCGAGATGTATTTCCCCAGAAACGCTAATAGTCGTGTTATAGCTAGTCCCCACAAGATGTTTGCGTCCTTAACTGCGAGCGCGCTGGCTGGACAGGGGTAGAAAGCCTCCCGGGGCTCGTAAAACCTTCCCGATACTCGCGACGTAACACGTTTAATGCTGGTGCAGCTTTAGGATGTATTAATTTCGTCTCTCAGAATGTGAGTTTTTTCTCTATACGTATACCTAGACAATCTGGTTGACTGTGATTTATGTTTTTGGATCGAAGACCTTTGACATTCCTCCGTTTGGATTTAAATTAATTCAGAAATGAAGGACATGAACTCAATTTCAATCGGATTACGTCAAAGACGATAACGAGACTCTTCAGCCGTTTTCTCTGCATACCAGATGCAAGTCGTACGGAATTTTTTTATTTTATTTATAAAAGATGAATGTAAAGGTCTACACAACTCGGTTTATCTGTCCATATCGCCTGAAGACCGACGTATTTCTCCCCATGGCTATTATTCGCCAGTAAATTTATCCTCAGAACTAAATCGGTGGCCGTGCCAAGTTCACGTTGAGCCTGCCAGGCCTTGGTGGGCTCCATTGGTCAGGATCAACGTAAAGTTGTACATTTTTCTGATGATTTATTTTTAATAAACTTAATTCTACTCTTTTCAATAACCAACCACAGTATTTATTAATATAGTTGCCGTTACAATTTGCATTTCGAAAATTAAATGGCTAAGGGTTTGGCTTTCAGACATAAAACAATTATTTAATTTAAATTTGGCTCAATAGCTCTCATTCCTTCATGCTGATTGGTGAAATTACATACGTGTATGTGAAACGACTTACAATACGTCGCTCCAAATGGTCATCCCAATGAGGATACAAATATGTGGCAAGCCATCAACCGTAACCAGAGATAAATTGTTTAATAAGCCAAATTTTCCTGTTACCTGTTTAAATTCCTTATTACATATTTTATTTAAATATATAAATAAGTTATAGATGTTCAAATAAATTATTCAACCTAATTCTCAATTACATATTAGTTATACTCAATGTGATCATGATGTGAATCGGAAGTGGTCTTCACGAAAAGTCCCGTAAGGTCCATAAATTCTGAGCACGGATTTAATTTTTAATTATTATATAGGTTTTGCTATTTGCAAATGTGGGTGTTATATGTAAAAGATACAACCAGTAAATTTAATATCACTTGTTTATTCTTAAAATAAAATTACAACAGGAGCTTTCGACTTGATGTCATATTCCTCTAATGAACACAAAAGGAGACAATCAGCTTAGCATAAATTCAATAACTACTAGATTTAACAATAATTAAAAAACATACCTGATGTATACTATTAAAATAACTTAATATAACGCATTGCATTATATATAGAGCGTGATAGCTCTCGTCAATCACATGAAACGAAAGGCGTCATTTTGTGTTTATTAGAGGAATATGACACCAAGTCGAAAGCTCCTGTTGTAAAATTTTTAATAATAAGCAAGTGAGACTGAATTTACTGATTGTATATTTTACATATAGGATAATTAACATCAGTCTCTTTATTATTATAATCTGGGTGTTGTGTGGTTCCTGTGGAAGACGGAAATTTTTCATTCTCTAAGTGACGGAGATGAGAAACGTTGAAGGCAGAAAAATACTAAATACTTTTCGGACGTGTTATTTCAATTTTCCAGCTGCTCCAATATTCTCCAGAGTCGTAAGCCTGTATTATTTAAGCAGTAACGGAGATGTAATTTCACCATAAAATTTTTTTTAAAAAAAACTTGTTCGCGCTACGGAAGGTGAATGGGCTCTGGGGTACATAAATGACCCGCTAATTCACTGGTTAAATAGCAATTGATTTGTGTTATGACTTCTGTGGTCGATTTGAGTTCAAAGGGGTTATGCCTACTCTGGCAGAGTGAACTCTCTTATACGCGAGAACTCTGACAACATTACAGCCGAATTGTGCCATGTGTAGTCCTTCAAGAAGCTAAACCAAGAAATGACTTCTTTCCTTTATATAATAATATTAAATTAAGGAGCGCGGGTGGTTCCGTTTGAAAGATTTAAGTGATATTATCGTTAGATGGAGTTTCTGATAGCGACCCGACCCACAACTGATGGATTTTAAATACCTTGAGGAATCAGCTTTTGACTGTTGAGCACCGACCGGTGATTAAAGATATTCCTCTAGGCAGTTCTAAACCGAATTGTCTGCTCTCACAGTGAAAACCTAATTCGTGAGTTTTACGTGTGTTGCTATGTATGTAGAGTGACGGAGGTCCTTGTGCGAGCGAGGCACATCAAAGCCAGGACATGCGTGGTATCAGCTGCATCTCCCCCGGGAGCAAGGAGGGCTGTCAACAGCCCACTATCGCCACGACCATCTCCCCTGCCAGCGCTTTAATTCCAGGACAGATTCACATCAAACTGCTCCCTCTCCCGGCGAACCTCGCAAAGAAATTAAACAGCGAGAGCGGCCACAATCCGAGGACGCCATCGCCAGCGACGGTCCATTAGTTGACGCGACCCCTAAGCCCACTCCACTAACAATTATTTTCTCAGATAAAGTCAGGCGTTCGTTGTTTCTCCGTAATTGCAGGACTGATGAATTTGCTCGCTGGATTAAAATATAGTTTTCTATGATTACGACTTGCACTACATATAAAACAAATTCCGATAATGTTGTCTGAAGTTTGCTTTGCTTGATGAAGTGTAGTCAAATTATAGTAAAATTAATATTTCAAGTTTTCGAACTAAAAAAATCTCATATATATATATATATATATATATATATATATATACAACCTTATGTTTTCACGATAAATCTAAAATAAATACATAACAATCACAACATGGTTGTTGTAATGTAATGCGATGACTTACGTGTCAGCTTCTCTCGTCCATCAGCACAAACAGATGAGTGGACCCAATATCGAAATGAATTAAGCATTCTATTGGTTTGGATCTTGAGAACGAAATTATATTAAACTTCTGCTAATCGATACGCAAATTAATTAAAGACGATAGGGTATAAATCAGCGACGTCACAGAACAAATGGAATACTATTTGTAAAGTAGTCGTCATAACTTTTTTCCAAAATATAACTGCAAGAATTACGATTAACAAGTATCCGAAATAGACCGTATATTATAATAATTATTTTAATAGAATCGATGACGTAGTAAAAAAACGTATCAGTGATATAAAATTTTCTTTCGGAACAGAACATTCGTTCATAATGTACTGGCACCCTCCAAATGATAAAAAAGTAATATCGTAAAGACTAAAAAATTGATTGTCGTGTGGTGAATATGTTATGTATTTTAAAAATTATATTTATTTGGTCTCAAATATATTATCTTAATTTCTTACGACTTTTCAATAACATCCTAAATCATTGTGTCTATTAACTTTCGTAGTAAAATTAATTCAACAGGTTTTGGTAATACAGTACAATCTATGTTTGAAAGCATTCATTTCTTAATAGAATTTCTGCCTTAAATCTTAATACAGAATTAGAAAAAAATATTTCCGAGACGAAATTAATTTAATACAAAACGTGTCTTTGAATAATGTTACATGAACCAGTATTTTAATCGTACGACTTTAATTTCATATAAAAAATTATTTTTAAAATTATTTAAATATAAATTTATAATTTATCATGATTATTATATGGATTACTGCAACAGTAATTAAAATTGATCAACATGTCTTTAGCTCTATTTTTTTACGTGTTTTTTTTCTATTTATTATGTATTCCAAGTATTTTTCTATGGATAAAAGACCCATATTTATGAAATTTAATTAAAAATAGCAACAACGTTTCAGAACATTTTTTGTGCTTTCTAATATAATGAAATAATTAATCACAAAGAACTAGCATTTTACAAAAATACAATGTTAATATAGACAAGGGCGTAACTGATTAATACTTCCCCAGTCCTACGAAATTTTAAATTATTCGTCATTCAAATACCTGTGAATTGTAAATAAAATCATCTAAATAAGCACAATACTAAAAAGGTTCATCTTACTTTTTTATAAACGGGAGAATTAACATAATGTAAACATATAGTAAAGTGTAAGATTGTCCTTTAACATAATTTAGTATAATTGTGTCAACTAAGTATTTTTTTAAGAATGGGGTCTAATTTATTGGCTGAAGATAAGACAGACCTTTACGATGCAGATAAAATTATTCGCGAGGAAAAAAGAGCTCATCGGAACCATTTAATAGTTATTTGTAATAAGAAATTGTAATAACTATTTATTATTAAATGTTGAGAATATATTATTATTGCGCTCCGAAAGTTTTATATTGTTTGTAAGATTTATTTTGAAGTGCTCATTTGATCCAATGCAACATCTGGTTATCAAAAATGGGGGGGGGGGGGTTGCAAATAGAAATGATTTTCATGTACAGTCTATGATACAATATATTTATTATCCCGCTTCGTTACTTCGTGTAAAAATAACTTTGCTTTTGAACCGTCGCAGAAGACGCTATCTCGTGTAACTGAGTCGTCACTGTACGAAGAGAAACGCGACACCGTGTTGTAAATGGCGCAAATCGCCCGTAAATGCACACGTGCTGCTTTTGTTCGCAGCCATTTCAGGTGCGGCAGTGTGTGGGCGTGTGTTCCATTAGCCGCCGTTTTCCCCGCTGTCTCCTTGGCGACTTCACAGACGCCGAGCAGGCGTCGTGATGTTTCCATGGCGACGAGCTGCTGCTGCTTGCGCGAGCAGAGTTATTAATCCCGAGGAAGAATAGAGCGACCGGGGAAGTTCATAAAGACGGCGACGACGACGAGGACGGAGGAAAATTAGTTGCCTGCAAACACAAGACGATGCAGCTAAGACCGCTGCCTCATTACCACCAGCTATAAAATATTACCCGTGGAACCAGATTAAAAACAGCCCGGCCCTTGGCCACTCAAAGACCAGCCTTTGACAGCGAATAGCTGGCCAGCGTCCGAGAATTTCAATACAAGCTGAGTTGAAGGGCGAAGGGCGCAATAAAAGACAATTTGAAAAATTTTCAAAATTATGTATCTCCATTCAGCTCTATTCCAGTTGCCCTTCATATTATTCCATCTCAATACGAATACATAAATTCTGTGGTTATTGTTCGAAATAATTTCTATTTGGCCAAACTGACATAAATCTATGCTATATTGTAAAGACTCTATTTATAAAACTGGTAACCGTGAAAGTTTACCGGTAATACTAAAATTAATTTCGTTCCAATATATTTTTATTGAGTACACACAAACTATTAAGAAAATAAATACTCTTTCAGTACTCGGAAAGGTGAGGAAACAACCATGTTTGATCGACGTAAAGAATGGTTTCACGTTCACATAATTTGGGGTATTTATTACATTACATTGATATTAAAGGAAACGGAGAAAGATATGTTGTAATTAACATGATCAAATTAAAAAACCAGAATTGTAATTACGAAAGTCTGTAGGATTAAAGCTCTATTTTTCTTAGTAGCTGATACTGTCTTCGAAATAGAAATGTTATATCACTTAACAATAAATTCATTTATATACTTCTACCACGTTTCAAAAACTCTATTGTCAGCTATATTTATCTGACCTTTAAATAAATAAAAAACGCGAGCTTTCTAGTTCAAAATTCATTATGAAATATTTAGAATATTGTAATAAAACAAACATGTCGTTTCATCCCTAATTTCTTGGAACATCTTCAGGTTTAAATTTCAATTAAATTATATATTCATAATAATTAATTTCAATAAATATAGGTGGATCATAATTTAAAATGTGTGATTTGCGCACACGTTGCGGCAGAACATTTAATTGAAATTTACATCTGAAGCGGTACCAAAAAATATTAATGAAACGTCGTGTTTGTTTTATTATAACTTAAAAAAAAAGTTTCATAACAATTTTCTGTTTAATAGACTGACGTTTTTTCATTCAATTAACGATTTTGTATAGTATATTTTCGTATCCCTGAGTCTAGACCTATACGCTATTTAAATTAATTCACACTATGAGTGTTTAGCACGACATAGAACAGATCCAGATAAATATTTGAAGGACATTTTGAAGTTGAATAGGAATTTTAATGTTCTTGTATGAGAAGCGTTTTACGTTTCATTTGGTAATCTCTTTAAAATAAATATATGCAGTATACTCGTATGCTTAAATGACGAAAGTAATACGTAGGAAACGGGAAAATATTATGGTTCAGTTCTTTTAAGTAAACCGCTCTCTCGTCATCGGATGAACTACATTTTTTAATATCAAACTGAGTTTTCTTTGAATGGGATCGATCGCGGTGATAGTTTGAGAACGACAATTAAGAAACAATTATAAAATAATCTTCGGTATTTGTCCACACTTTCAAACCCTTCAGTTCACTAAATGAAATGATACAAGCTCCTGACCTACCTGATGCAGGTTTTCTAGGGTTTCTCCTGCACCACTTTTAGGCGAATGCCGGGTAGGATCTTTAAACCATAGCCCGGGGGTTGTTCTTTCTCTACCCTTCCGCATCCCCCCTTTCAATTTTATTAAAAGGGAGTAGCCACCACGTGGATTACCCTCGTGTAGCCTGCTACTAAAAAAAAGTACACAACGTCTTTAATAATTTATTGAATAATGCCTTAAAATGGAATATTATTTAATTGACACAAAAAATAGCTCTAAACTGATAAAATTTTGAGTGTAAAATATATCCATATCAGCTAGTTTTTCCTAAAAATGAATTAATCCATCAATGAACAACTATTGCGCATAATTATGACTTATATTGTTTAGTTTGCACAAGGTAAAGGCTAGGGCCAATTCGTTTAAACCTTTATTGTTGTTTTGTAGAGCAGAAATAAATTTTTACAAGTATCAAACTGGCATTTTGAAACAAAATGGTGTTCTCCGAAAGGGATCTTGTCCACTTTACAGAGAAACTTCTTTACGGATATTTCTGTGAAGTGATATTTATCTTCGAAAATATATTTTGTCCACAATTCGAGTACCTACTATACCTATAAAAATAGGTTACACATTTCACAACAATACGGTTTGTTTCCGACCCTATCTCGCTCTCTTTCTCTCGCAAATTATGCGTACAGATAGATATATGCCGCCCATTATAACCAGTTAAAGCGAAGCGATAAGCAATATATGATGTTTTACAGACCGAACTGGAAAGTAGAAAATGGGAACAATTGAGTTTCTGTAACGCGTTAGAGATAAAAATAGACTCTGGTCTTACCCAATCAATTGCAGACAAAGATTTGTACTGAAAGCTAAGAACAGTGTAGTGTTTTCATCCCCGTAAAGAGGACGCTTAACCAACTCATTTATATTATGCATTAAACATTACTTAACATTGCACAAGCCCACCGATTTATCGTCATAGTCGCATTTTCTTACCTCTTACAATTTAAACTTTAATGCTTATGACTGGTTTTTGGTCAAATTAGATACATAATTCTTTGTAGGCTTATACGATCAGTTCCTCATGAACCTATACTGACTTATGTACACTTGATGTTGGGAGGGAAGCCCAATCAATGGTGCCAGAGCGATATTCAACATTTTAAAATAGATTTTTGCTTGGACATTATTCACCGAAAACATGGGTGTGATTCTACACGATATTCGTGATTTTGGGTGGTAATGGTCGTGGGATGTGAGGTCATAGCCGACCCCATGCGTCCAGACGCACTGCGATCGGAAGCCGCGTGATTTGTATGCAGATGACGCAGACTCGCGCGGATTTTCGGAGCATCCATCTCCAAGGCAATGAAATGCATTTTTATGGCTGAGAGAGTTGACAGGGAGGGGGCGGGCGCCGGAAGTCCGTCTAATGCATCCGTCTGCCCGTCAGGAATCAGGAAAGAGAGGGGAGGTAAAAAAGAAGGAAGCTGGCAGGGGGAGAAACAAGGCAGCAGTCGACGTGTAATTCCACTTCCGCCGCGTCGCCATTATGGCAGCCAAGACGCCACGACTCCCCAGAGCACGTGCAGATCAGATCTCGTCTGCAGCTTGCTTTGCAAACACGCCCTCTTCTCCTGTACCTGGACATCGACATCCGGCCGGATCACAGCGTTCTAGAGACAAATAACTATAGAGCCGTCTGTACCCTCTCAATCAGCGATCGGAGAAAAATGTCTATTCAGGATTCCTTCTACAGTCCATATTAGTCCAGTAACGGAAGTTAAATTCTGAATGCATCTTTTCGGATCATCCATCGTTTAACATGTACGAACAGAGAAGTTGTAGTATATATTATAAGTTATTTTGGAGGAATAATCCAATTATCTAGTGAAAATCGGTCAACTATGATTTTGTAAATTCATCATCAAACTCGTGTACAATGCTGAGCAACGGAATTGGATCATCTTTTCAACGCACATGACGTATAGTGTTATTAAAGTAAATAAAGATTTAGGCTCAATCTTAAAAAATCATGGAATGTAGGTTTTACAATAATTCATTCATCATCTGTAGAAATATTTTCAATCTTACATAAAAATCAGGATTCAGATCAAATTTTGGGAATTCGAACCCTCGCTAAGTCATCTTCAAGACTATTACTATGCTTTACTAAATTCAATAAATGCCGACACAAGATTAGTACGTATAAAATAATTGTCCTTTACAAACGTCTATTTTTAATTGGGTTTCCCAGCGAAAACACTGGATAAACTTCATACTTGAAATGTTGGCGTGACAGCGGTTATGTTGAACAGCTTCTCGCATCCAACATATTTGGCTTTTGCATTCATAATGTTTAAGCTTGTCAAAGATGCTGAGCAATGGAATTGGATTCAGGGCGTGGCGAGAATAGTCCGTCGCATACAACGTCAGGGCGAAAGTAATATATACTGTGCTCAAATAGCACTTTTAACTTCAACCTTGTTCAAATATATATTATGAGTGTGTCTAACATGTGAATATATAAATCTATTGCGTTGAACTGATCTCAGATTTCCATTGTCGTGGAGTAAAGTAGTTGCCAATGAGAAGAAAAATATATAATTATATGCGTATATACGGAAGAGTGAACGAGTCAATATGAGAGATCTCAATTGTAAACTACAATAAAACAAATCAAATAAGAAATATTTATCATTTATAGGATTTTTCAATTTAATATATTTTACAGCATCGAAATCTGGGTTTGTTTTATATATATATATATATATATATATATATATTGTAATGAATAACAATGAGGCGTTAATTAAATAAAAGAATTAATCAATTAACATACAAAATATTTATTTTATTTTGTGGCAATAATTTAAAAAATTACAAATTTAAAATATTAATTTCTCAGGGTCTTTACTGGGCTTGATAATGGACACAATTTGCTTTAACAATCTTATTAACAAACAACATTTACCTAAACAATACGTCGATAGAAATAAACTAAAAAGAAAATAAATTAACTTGACAATTAAAATAGAACGAAATCTGACTTCTATCTTTTAATTACGTTCACATAAATCATTATTTTGTAAATTTGTTACTCAAATCTGTCCAGTTGTTTCCAGCATTCCTTTCGGTTTCGAAAATACACTATTTCGAGATTTTACATTGATTCTAAGATTCACAGATTTTACACTGATTCTAGTCAAAATTGATGGGATGTCAGGAACTCGGATGATCCTCCATTTTTTTTGTCAGCTATCTGTTGACTGCTTGCCTTAGATGAATTCTCCTTGCCTTATATGAGTTCTATGGTTTGTAGATTTGCTAGTCTTTTTACCGCTTGGGACTTAAAACTGCAACTTTTTTGGCTGCTACAGACGTAAAAACAGCACTCCGTTTCCTGGCTGACTACAAACGTAAAACTGCTTTTACGTAGCAAGTTTCCCTGTAATGCTACCGTTCTCTGTAATGTCCCGCCACTAACTCTGTTAAATGCTAGTCACCCACTAACAGTTATACATCGACGATGATTTCCGCGAACTGACCTCTAGTTCTCTCGAGTTTTAGCGCGCATACGCCATTTTGACCTCCCGACAAAGCAACAGAGCTCGGCTTTTCTATTGTCGCTTTGTTCGATCAGACCGCTATAATTGATTTCTCAATCAATTTAAATTTTATGTTCAAATAATTAATGTCCTAATTAATTGGCATTACAATATATATTATGTATATATGATTTATATGCGTATATAGGGAAGAGTGAACGA
Organism: Zhengitettix transpicula; assembly: GCA_037074705.1. Taxonomy (NCBI): domain Eukaryota; kingdom Metazoa; phylum Arthropoda; class Insecta; order Orthoptera; family Tetrigidae; genus Zhengitettix; species Zhengitettix transpicula. The sequence goes on along the minus strand of CM073592.1, from coordinate 56,401,417 downwards.
GTCAATATGAGAGATTTCAATTGTCAACTACAATAAAACAAATCGAATAAGAAATATTTATCATTTATGGGATTTTTCAATTTAATATATTTTACAGCATCGACATCTGGGTTTGATTTATTATTTTTTAAACATTTTAAGCGCAAAAGCCTTGATGCTCAACATAAGTCGGTTAAAAGCCGCTATTAACATCTCCTGTACTTTAAAACTGATTCGGTAATTTGTTAAAAAATAGGAAATTGAATATCTGAAATGTGCAATCAATTTGCAGTATACTTTGAATTTGATTACTTAACAGCTGAATCCTTGGTTGTGTCAATTAAAAATGTCAAATGTTTTAGACCTGGAAAAATTAAAACGTATGAAGTTTCAAGGTTTATTTTCATTAAATGCAACTTTATTCTGTCTTTGATGAAAAATGTATCAATATTTATAACACATTACGATTTATAATTTTTTAAAGGAGTGATTAGCATTTCATAATGAAATTGTTACGTATTCACGATTGAAAACCGGGAACTGAGATGTAAATGAATATTCATAAGACGGTTTACATTGTCTGGCGAGGTGTTGTGTAACTACATTGCGTCACACTTCTTACAACTCTATTATTCGCTCTGTGGCGGAGAACAAATGTGCGATTTTTTAACTGAAATTAAATTCAAATTTACGTTATTAAATATTTAATACGGGGGTTATTTATAATAAGAAAGATAGCCAAATACAGACAAAAGAAGTGATGGTATAAATACCACACAACGTTTCTGGGATCCTTGTCCATTTCTTTAGGCACTAAGAACAGCATAGTGCGACACAACTGCACTCACTTCACTCCTGCTAGTCAATCAGAAGTCAGTTGGCAAAACTCAAAAGCGACGAAAACGCAACGACAATGGGAGAGCTGAAGGGTTAGCGTAACAATGAGGGAGCAACAACAATGGGAAAGCAGAAGGTTTAGCGTTATAATAAGGGATCGTAGCAATTGTTGAGTTTCATTGTGTCTGTTTGTAAATTAATTGCTATGATGTTTCATTTTATGTGAAGCGTCTCTGATATGAGTCTGGAATTGTACCTTGTGCCAATGTCTAAAATCTTAGCATTTTGCCAGTCAAATATATTCCTTGATACGGCTATTAAGGGAACGTTTTGTTTGCCCTGTGTAGCAGGAATTACAATTAGTGCAAGAGATTTTGTAAACTACACAATGTTTGCTGTAAGTGTCAATTGTCCTTGTGGTTTTTAACCAAGTAGAGAAGAGGTTAAGTAGATCTGTAAATGATGGATATTTGATATTCTTTAAAAATGTGGACGAATTTGTGATGTAGAATTTTTTTTATTATTATTTTTATTTTTTTAGGGCAACAGGCTACATGAGGGTGATCCACATTGGGCAACTCCCCTTTAATAGCATAGGAAGGGATTTGAAAGGGGCTATGCGGAAGGGTAGAGGAAGGTAGCCAAGGGTTACTAGGGCCCCCGGGCTATGGTTTAAGGATCCTACCTGGCATTCGCCTAAAGAAATGCAGGGAAAATCCAAGAAAAACCTGCATCGGGTAGGTCTCCCACAAGCCGAGGCACCTCGGCCTGTTTTGAGAGGTGTATGTTCCGGGGTCACAGACCTTGGGCATACGGTAAGAGTTGTTCGCTATTCCCATTGGAATAGTCGGCCAGCTGCCTCCTTAACTGGTCGAGGCACGGAGAAGGGAATGCTGCGTCCCCACAGCAAACTCCTCTCCCGCTATCGGAAGGGCGTGGGACAAGTACCCAATGCCCGACCTACCCGATGCAGGTTTTTCTAGGGTTCTCCCTGCATTTCTTTAGGCGAATGCCGGGTAGGATCCTTAAAATATAGCCCGGGGGCCCTAGTAACCCTTGGCTACCTTCCTCTACCCTTCGGCATCCCCCCTTTCAAATCCCTTCCTATGCTATTAAAGGGGAGTTGCCCAATGTGGATCACCCTCATGTAGCCAGTTGCCCTATATATATATATATATATATATATATATATATATATATATATATATATATATATATATATATAAAATTTGGGACGCGGTGTTTTGGGTACGAGTAACAGTAGGATATTGGATTTTGTTCAATCTAATGTGTCTTGAGTTTATTAATAAAATTTAAAGGTTACTCAATAGAGATTAAAATGTTCCGGACAATATTTATGTTGTGTTGATTGAGTTAGGAAGTAAAATAGCTGTCTACATGATTGTATACCTACCATAGACCTCTTTTGGTTAGGAGGATGATCAGAAAGAAAATTGAGAACACGTACTGAGTATGCAAGTTTTCTGAACCAATTGGTGAGAATATATACGATGATATCAAGGAAATAAAGAGAATGGTTCAATTCAAGTTCATGAGTGAATTGTAAGTTGGGATGATAATTATTGAAAGTATTGACTATGAGGTTGATTTGAGAGGAGATAACAATACAAAAAATGTCATCTACATATCTGATGTACCCAAGAGGTTGGACAGGAAGTAAATATATACCTGACTATCTCGTCAAAAAAAGAACCAACGGGGAATCTTTGACTTGATGATAAACTTGAATAAGTGGAATTAAGGATTAGATTTAAAATGCATAAAAATTCAAGTGGATTTTTTATATATTGACTGAAAATGAGCCATCTGGTTTTGAAGCTGTAGTAAACAATACGCGTATTGGTCATGAACTACTAGGAATCGACCAAATAAATCATCGGGATCATATTGTACTGAGTTTGAAGAAGATCGAGAATTTTAAATTCTGTAGCAGTCAGCGTTACAATAGTATATTTAAATACGTTTTACGAGTATAGTTGCATTATTACTTGAAAAATTATGGCAATTAATTTAAGCATATAATAGAATACATAATGCTGTATTGAATTTTTACTACCAGAACCTTAAAGATATGTATAGTTATATATAAAAATTCGAGACTGCAGTAATATAGCAACAATTTATTCCGAAAAAAAGGCTTAAGTACTTTATAAAATTTAGTTATAAACTGAGAACATAATATGTAAAAGTCTACGGAACACAACACACTATTGATCTTCATAAAGGAGCAGGAAGTATCCATTACTTGGCTTAAATGCGGCGTGTTATTCAACGTCACTACGTCTACTTATATCGATTGGCTTCGTACATGAAAGTTAGCTTTAGTATATCTTAAATACCCAGATACAGTCACAAACATTCATAAAGTTATTATTTTGATCTTTCGGCACTTTTATATGTGACATATAAAAATATGGTAACCTGTTTTAATGAGTCGCCCAAAAATTGGTGATGGTTTCCCAATAAAGTGCCTGAAGCACTCTATGAATGTCTGTGACTGTATGTATTTAAGACAAAATAAAACGTTGCTTTCCACGTACGAAGCCAATCGATTTAAGTACTGGTATTGAAGATCACGTCGCACGGAAGCCAAGAAATGGATAATTCCTGCTCTTTTCAGTCTCTCTCACTGACCGTTATGATATAATTTGGATAAATTGCGTCGAAAAGACCGTTTTTGAACTAAGGTTCCCACAAGCCGAAGCACCTCGGCCTGTTTTGAGAGGTGTATGTTCCGGGATCACAGACCTTGGGCATACGGTAAGAGTTGTTCGCTATTCCCATTGGAATAGTCGGCCAGCTGCCTCCTAAACTGGTCGAGACACGGAGAAGGGAATGCTGCGTCGCCACAGCAAACTTCTCTCCCGCTGTCGGAAGGGCGTGGGACTCTACCCGATGCAGGTTTTTCTAGGGTTTTCCCTGCATTTCTTTAGGCGAATGCCGGGCAGGATCCTTAAAATATAGCCCGGGGGCCTTAGTAACCCTTGGCTACCTTCCTCTACCCTTCCGCATCCCCCCTTTCAAATCCCTTCCTATGCTATTAAAGGGGAGTTGCCCAATGTGGATCACCCTCATGTAGCATGTTGCCCTAAAAAATAATAATAATAAACAATATATATTTACAGAAGAAAATGAAAACCGAATATTGAAGTACTGAGTATCGACCAGCGAAATATTAATAACAAATTCGAAAAACAAATTTGAAGGAGATTCCTGAATTACCTTCTCAATTTCCGCTTCAAAAATATCAACCTCTATCTTTCTCACTCGCTCACGACTCCGTATACGAGCACTTTTCTTCCTGCGTCAAATAAGTTTGTATTCGCTTGTGTTTCGCCTTTCAGAGACCTTTTACGATTCCAATTCATTTATTCATTGAAGTCGTATTCAAAATATCTGTTACTAATTTACTGACATCCATTTATTCACAACCCAAATGGTCGTAAAAACAGAAACATATATAAATCTGTGGACGACACAGATCTAATATAAAAATGTATATAGATATACATTTGGTTTTGTAGGCCTTAGAAAGCGAGGAAGCGGCAAAATCACGCTCGTCCTTGTGGCAGACTTGCGTGATGTATGCGTGTGCATTCCTCACATGACGTGAGGTGCCGACATATGTCGCCACATCCGGTGCTATGCTGTACTGCTGCTATTCTCTGGCAAACAGCCAGGCTTCACCACTCCCTCTTCCACGAACGCACCTTTTCCGTCCTCCACTGTTCCCATATTAGCGAAAGAATTCATACTGCAGAAAGGGTGTAATGCGAAACGAAAGTGAACAACGAAACGTACGGTTGGCATCTATTTCTCCTACTTTCTCGGTCGTCTCCTACGCATACCGCTTCGTCTCTCATTGTTTCTTACATCCGACATTACATTCTTAATTATTTCAAATCATTAAGGTATTTCTTTGAAAGACAAAATTTCCGAAGTGAGACATTAATTAATATCTTCGGTTTACTGCTGATTCCAATAATTCGATTAATGGAGTAATTGCAGCGTGTATTTGACTGAGGGAAACGTTTATATATGTTTTGAAATTTATTGTTGTTAGAAAAGTATTTAAGAAGCACCTGATTGATTGAGGGAGCCTACAATACGACCCTAAGATTCAATTGTGGTTTATTTTAAGACATGTAATATTTATTTTCACTTATATGAGCTATGTAAATTTCTCCGTTTCTTCATAATTCTTCGACTTAGGAAGCCCAGTTTACGATTCCTCTCGTTTGCTGTCCGATATGAATATATTTTAATCACTTGACAAAATTTCTTCTCTCCGAGCAGTCACCGTCTGGAAATCCGAGGCGAGTATGATTTTATTTCAAAACATTTTATGTAGAAGACGTTATTTAAAAAATCCATTTATTCCAGGATAATCGTTGGGAATTCAATACAGATTTCTTATTTACCTTATGCACGTCCAAAGAGTTAATTACCTAATTTTCTCTATGAAGTAGTCCAGATCAAGATCTGCATTTTTGTGTCTATTTGTGCAGCCCCTGTACATTCCTCATTTCGTACTGCCACAAAGATTCTCACTAGAGTAACAAAATATCGTATTAATTCGTCAATCCAAATACTCTTGAATATATGTCAAAATATTTCGCTTGCGGTTTGTCAATATTTATCCCGTTAGCCACATATGCTTCCAGCGAAATCGAGTTTATTTCAATATTCATAGCCAGTAATAAATTTAGAAAGACGTACATTCACACCTTTATTCTTTAGCTAAACAATTTTTGTTTTTCATGAGAATTCTGATTCTTTAACAGTGCCTGCCAACATCTATAATGCAGAAAAGTGGTCATTTAAAGTCTGGAAGTTTATACTGAGTTATTATTAAATTACATTAGTCCTCGATTGGGGTAATAACATTCATGAAAATACAAATCGGAAACTATAGTAATAGTAGTAAGAAATATTTAAATAAATGGAGGCCGAGAAGCTCACTCAGCATCGAATTATTAAACAATATCATAAAATGATTTATATATTATTCATATCATTAGTACTTTTAAAAATATTCGTTAAATACCTGTAAGATACAAATTATAGACTCACTGAGGCAAATAATAATATTTTTTTCATTAATAATGTAGAAAAATATATTACAAATCTTAGTGCAGGGTAAACGAAAATACGAATCAAAAATTGAAACGGCTGACGTCTTGTAAGGATGAACGACGAGAAATCTGAAATTCCTTCGTAGCTCCAGGCGGTATATGAAAAAGTAGCAGAAGTAACAGAAAAATATAAATATAAATAGTATGCTTTTTTTTTTTTTTTTTAGGGCAACAGGCTACATGAGGGTAATCCACTATGGGCAACTCCCCTTTAATAGCATAGGATGGGACTTGAAAGGGGAGAGATACGAAGGGGCTACCTTTCGGTATGCCTTTTCCTCTCCGTTTTTGAACTAAAGTTCCCACAAGCCGAGGCACCTCGGCCTGTTCTGAGAGGTGTATGTTCCGGGGTCACAGACCTTGGGCATACGGTAAGAGTTGTCCGCTATTCCCATTGGAATAGTCGGCCAGCTGCCTTCTAAACTGGTCGAGGCACAGAGAAGGGAATGCTGCGTCCCCACAGCAAACTCCTCTCCCGCTATCGGAAGGGCGTGGGACAAGTACCCAATGCCCGACCTACCTGATGCAGGTTTTTCTAGGGTTTTCCATGCATTTCTTTAGGCGAATGCCGGGTAGGATCCTTAAACCATAGCACGGGGGCCCTAGTTAACCCTTGGCTACCTTCCTGTACCCTTCCGCATCCCCCCTTTCAAATCCCTTCCTATGCTATTAAAGGGGAGATGCCCAATGTGGATCACCCTCATGTAGCCTGTTGCCCTAAAAAAAGAGATAGAATTATTTATAAAGCAACATATTCAACCAAATGCAGGAAAAAATTTTAACTAGGAGAGGAATGGTCATGAAAGTCCTGCAAGCTCCTGCTGAGTAATAGGCATCTTTCGAATTTATTACAATGTTTTATAAAAAAAAATTCGTATCATAATTTGGAGCACTCATCTACCTTCATTCGTATTAACTGAGGCTGCAATAAAGGTTGAATATTATTAATAAAGTCTGAAATCGAATATTCCCATCAAAGTATCTGTGTAAGATAGCTTGTTTATTGACTCTTCTAAATCACTGGATACATGCTTAATTTTATGTTTGAATTAATAGTTTTAAATAATAGTTTTTGAGACATTAAATACTAAAATAGCAACCATGTTATCTTTCTACACTTGTTTGAGGACTTTCCCCCACTGCGATTTGATGTAACGTATCAAAGATAATGCAATTATTAATGATCGGCAAAGTATTCAAACCTCAATCCTTTCCATTACCAGTCCTATGATCTATTATGGATTGGGGGGAAAAAATTTCCAAGCGTTTCAGAATTAGTGTTGAGTAGTGTGGTCTATTTTGAGTGGCTCGGTGTGAGGTTGTAGTGAAACTCATTAGCTGCAGCGGAGCTCCGTGTCATGTCACCGGTACGCGCGCCACTCCCAACCCCACACCAAACTACCCCCCCAACCCCCCGCTGTCAACCCTATCAGATGCGTTTTTCAATCAGACGTACATCCCCCGTCCTTGCACACATGGTCTCATTTCCCTGTGTTTTCAATACCTCTCTCTCTTTCTCTCTCTCTTTCATCCCGATTGCAAATCTGGAAATGAGAAAGTTGACGCATATCCGCGATTGGCCGGTCCCTCCGCGTGCCCTATCTTCTTCGTGTCTTAATTAAAGCCCTTTGTCTTCCCAAGTCCCTGGGGGTGGGGTGGGGGAGATAGGGTGGTTGGAACCGCCTTCGAAACCCGTTGAGTCCTCGGATTAGTAATACATCCCTAATACTAGATCGTAATAGCATTTCATAAACTGCCTCCGCATTTACAATTTCGTTCCATAGGGAATCCTGTCTACTTTAGTCAAGCACTAAAATTAATTATTATTGATTTGGTTAGTTCAACATCATTTTAAATTAATGGACTGCAAACTATCTTATATTACAGTGGAATTCAATAATTTATATAGTTGTTTTAGAAATAATGTCACACTTTGGCTGAACCTGGTTTTGATCATTTTGAATCTTCCTGTGTCTGTAGTAAACATTTATAATACACTATTTTTACAACAAATGACTTACTTTGCTTCTATTGTGTGTGTAGGACAAAACAGTCATCTATGTGCATTTTTTTCCATTCTAAAGTTTATTTACTGCTTACGTAACATAATTCTAGCTAATCTATGTAGATACTTGATACGAGTGCCATTTACTCATTTGAGGGATAACAGAAACTAAATATATTAAACAAATGTAGTCAATTCATTGTTTATTATGATTGTTAGCACAATTGGGCACCTATAAACATTCACAACCAACGGCAAAATTTCTAAACTTCAATAACAATAGTTTTGAATAAAATAACAATTAATGTGTTACTTGAATATTGTTAAAATAAATAAAAAACCGCCACTCACATTAAAATAGTAATTCCGGTTTATTACGAATAAAATAAACGATATATAAGAAACGCCATAGATATTCTGTAAATTTTCCTGAAATTTAAAAGCACAAGACTTTCGCCACATGCATGATATTTATTTATTTGAAATAAAGAATGAAAAAGAAAATAATCCAATTCAATCCACAAATATATTTACACTACACCTAGATCTTCTTGTTGCTGAAAAATGTTCCTCAAACAATATATAATTTGTTCTAGTCGCTTATTGACTTATTTGAGAATTTATTTACGTTAGTTTTTTGTGCTATTGTTATTTTAAATTTATGACCCCAATATCAGTCGGCTTTTCTAATCCTTGACTTCTTTCCTCGCTTTGTTTTCCATATAGGATTTAAATAGAGCGCGAAGACTATCTTTCTATCTTCTGCTTTCCAAATGCATGCACCGTGACCTAGTCCCCGTATTACAAATTTTGCAGCTATTTTCTGAAGATTTTCCTTACCCTCTACATTGTGTCTCTTTTAAGGATCCCAATTATCCTGAAGTGTTACTCAACCTATATATATATATATATATATATATATTCTATTCATATACTTGTAATTAATATTAATATGCTCAGTATCTTACTTTTGACTCGTGTTTGCGTGGAAGTATTGCTTCCTAGATTTCTGTAACGTTTTGAAACACTGTTGTTCGAGGCTGTCTCTGACTGTTGCTTCTTCAGTGTCGTCAGTCTGTTTTTGGAACTAAAATTTTATGTGACAAATTTTGTACGTTTTTAAAATGTGTTTACATTTGAGCCAGTTCCAATGTTTCAGATATTTAATTTTACAAAAATTTAATTTTTAACGATTTATCAATTTCATTGCAAAATAATTAAAGGTAACCCTAATAACGAGTAAAGTATAAAGTTTCCTACGCTATAATATTTTAATTTTCTGAGTTACAACGGTTGTACGGATAACGACATTTCTTTCCAATATACTCTACTTGTGTGTATTAAATTCAAATAGATCTCTTTGATGGTCGGCGGTATGCAAATCGTCATGACTCCGATATTCCATTAAAACTTACGAGCAGAAAATCATAACCGATGATTTGTAATAGGATCACGTCAGCTAAAACGCACCGCTTGTCCGTCGATAAACCCCCTTCCTAGCTCCATTAGCCGTCGTTAGCCAGTGTGACAGGGAAATATTGTTTTGCAATTCATTACTCCCTGCTGCAACAATTGCAATTCGAATCGGAGATTTTCGGAAGACATTACCGTTTCTGTATTTTCCCCCATACGCAAAGATGCATTGAGGGCGGGGGCAGGGAGAAGACAATAGTGCGAGGGGTGAATCGAGCCCATATTCGCCATCACTCTTACTCCCGTGTAGCAATAACTATCAGATAAACAAATAGAGCCTCTCGACCAGAAGGGAAACCAAACCCGACCGAGAACTTTGACATCTGCGATCCATATATTCCAACTGCGCAGTCGTGGTTAACACAAATTGTACTTAATTTTAATTCCGAAAATTTATTGCTGCAATTTTGGACGAATAAAAAAAATTAACTGAACACCAAAGCATATGAATTTGAATTTCATAACGATCAGGTGGCATCAATAGAATTTATTATAGATATAAAAACCGTTTCTAATTTAACATACTCCAACGTCAAATTCGGGTTTCAGTATGCATTCTTGTTAGGTCTGTTAAAATAGTATTCAAGAATTATAGTTTTTGGCTCCAATCCAAATTAGTGTGTTGTGAAAACAAACAAAATTTAATCTTTTCGTTTTCTTCTAAAGAGTAATCTGTAATATCTTATACGAATAATTAGTCTTAGAAAAACTAATCTTTTTGACGTATTCTAAATTTCGGTCCGCCTTCCCCATTCTCATTTCGTCGACCAAATCATCGGGAGCCGTCAAAACACGGTAACTACTCCACTAGGATTTTTTTCGTTACTCATTAAATTCTACAACAGGCAGCGAAGGTAATGTCGCATAAATGAATAGCAGCATACCATCAACATTTATAGGAGTGGCTGATATTCAGACGCAGTGAAACCAGCGTGCACAATTTGTGACATTTTAGCGCTCTCCTATAAATAGGAAATTTGGCTGATTTTTAAAAGCCTGCATGAAAATACTGACTACACCTAGACATATGAATTATAATGTTAATGACATTTTACAGACATTTTATTTTTATTTATAGCTGATTTTGAAAAGCCTGCATGAAAATACTGACTACACCTAGACATATGAATTATAATGTTAATGACATTTTACAGACACTTTATTTTTATTTATAGCGTTACGACGTTTTGATACGTGCTCCTATCTTCTTCAGGTATTATCCAAATTATTATAACAAACCAGCACAATTACAATGCCGTTAAATTCACCAAATTTTGAAAACGGGTCCGAGGCACAGAATTCACTTTACACCAACGAGATTGTTCATTGTTTGTAGTTCTTGTTCGTTATAATAATTTGTATAATACCTGAAGAAGATACGAACACGTATCAAAACGTCGTAACTCTATAAATAAAAATAAAGTGTCTGTTAACGGTCATTAGATGATTTATTAATTCAAAAACAGACGTAAAATAAAAACTTTCAATAATAACGAAATATACGCTTACTAGCCTACATGTAATTTAGTATCAAACTACAATGAGAATGCTGAATAAATCACTGCATGTTTTGAACGTAGCAGTCTGCCTTAAAACCTAGAAAATGATATTTAAAAAACAATATACATACTAAGCAAAAACACGCAGTAACACTTCAGTACAATTTATTTCTTATTGTATTTGGTCGTAATGTAATTTTGGAACCATTTACGTAACACATTATGATTGCAATTAACCAATACATGTTTATATGAATATGTTAAAAAATATTTTCATGCAGAATACATTCCAATGTCCGTATTTTGCTGTCTAATTTTGAAAATTCTCTCGTAAAAACTTAACTCTCGGATTATAGAACGATGCTTCTGTGAAAGGGTTTGTAATATAGTCTCTCCGTTATTTCTCCTTAGTTGCCTACATTGACTGTACCAAATCTATGTTAATTACGTCACTATTTTCTACGTATTTCGTAAGGATTCGGTTTGATGTTTGCAGTGTGGATCCCTACATTCTGCTCCTCATTCCATTGATACGCTAATATTAATAAGCCATTTATTTAACCTTTGCATTTCCACTGTTCCAAGTTTTTTGTCACAGAGATTTAGTTGTTAAGTCGAAAAATAGTCAAAATGTGCTAAGTGAACCGTGAACATGCCCCATGTTTCCCGTTCACCATGAAGAAGTTGGTAGATTATCTGGAGTAATACCGAGTTATGAAATGTTGGCTTCTTGGTGTTTCGTAAATGACTGCATGGTCTTGGGTAAAACGTTGCTTAACAACTTATTTACTGTGAGCACATAAATAAGACATGATGATCTACAACGATTAAAGAATGACTGCTTTTGTGATTTTCACCTGAAAGTTAACTGAAAAAAAATTATGATTAATACGAAAGATAGCCAATTTAGACAAAATAGGCGACAATTAATAAGTAAGATAGCCAATTAAGATAAAAAATGATAATATAAATACCACACAACGTTTCTGAGATCCTTGTCCCTTTCATCAGGTGCGAGCCTAGAGCGACACAACTTCACTTGTCAGTTGACAAAACTCAAAGGCTTTGAAAGGGACAAAGATCCCAGAAACGTTGTGTGGTATTTATATTATCACTTATTTTGTCTGAAAAAAATTATGAATTACTTTAATATATCCGAGTTGAATCGATTAGTTACCGTACAGATTTTTACACAGACCGTATAATGTTACATTAACTCGTGTTACGGATTCATTTACTAACGACTCTTTTTTTCCCGTTAGCATCAGTAATATTCCCGTTGCAATCCAATCTAGCCTTTATAAATACAACTGCCAAGACTAAATCATTGTGAAACAAAAAAATTAAAGCTTTTTTGGCCAATCCACACCGCAACACATACGGTCCTGGTGCGACATAGGATAAGCCCACTGTGAGGAGATACAATTTCCTAAGTAGTGTAAAAGTATTGAAAATGAGTACTACACGGGTAGGATACTGTTGTTATGAATATAACTATTTTCTCGTGTCCAGTAGGGTGGTACATGGACAGTTTAAAACCAATGTAAGGCTCATCGCGCGGACCGCTACAATTTCCCGCGTAACGGACGAGTGCACGCATAACAGACACGTCTCCGGTCTGGGAGATTAATGTCAACACACGATGAAACTGCGACTTTAAAATTCATGACGCGGGCTGCGAACGTTCCCAGGCGGCGCCCCCTCGCTGTGGCGATTCGCGACGCCTCGTCACGCAGTGATTCGCTCGGCGTCGCTCTCTCCACACGTGGCCGCAGACTAATACCCTCCACAGGGTGACTCCACAACTCCTTCATGGACTTCAATACTCGCAATGCTGCCTATTCCTGTACATTTTCTGAAGAAGAAGTATCACCGACTGTAGAGCGCTTCTATAGTAACCTATCTCCATTATTTCATACGTTAGTCAACAAAAAAATAACGATTCTGGTGGTGAAAATTTTTAGGTACAATTACTGGTAATTGTTTTCTTCGTAAAAAGAGCTACTTAGGCTCTGTATCGTATGCAATTTCCCCGTCACATCAGATGCTTTAACACTCATCAATTTCCCGAGAAACTTTCTCTGACCGCACTGAACTCTTAGTATCCGTAATTCCCCGTGTTTGAATCCCTTTGTGGGCTTGGATGCTTGTGCTTGGGTAATGAAAACTTCGGGTAAGACTGACGAGAATCGCCCACGCTGACCACGTGCCTCGCCAAAAAGTCCAGAATGAGTCACGGAAGATGACAGTCCGGTAGGCCAAGGCTCTCAATGGGCTGTATAGCCAAGGGGAAAGAAACAAAAATTTCCCAGCGAGTGACTATATTTACAGTTGCTCACCAACTGCAACTGAGCTCGCCAATCGAGTTGTAATTTCAAGCCGTGTATGAATACATTTCAAGGTCGAATACAGTAATCGTGCAACACAACTCAGGAAATAATTTCGAAAACACAGTTTCGTTACGTATTTGTTTTTCTGAATCACACAGTCTAGACAAGACTTGATTGACGCGTCTGTCTGTTTATTAAACATAAAAACACATTCTGTAATTGGTGATACACCAGTCCTATAGAATTGTAATTATTTATATAAAACATTTTTTTTTCGTGTGAAATCCAAACTTCAACACAGACAATATTTGTGAAGTGGTGGAGGAAACTTGACATTACAAAAGTACACAAGTTTGTCAATCCTCGCTATTTTCATGGTCATTTCTCGTGATTCTATTAAATATAAAATGTACGTAGAAGCTTTAGAGTTGCCAAGTACAGTATTTTTATCACATCTTTCTGTTAAGTTATACTATAATCGTTGATATTACTTTAAGCATGAGTAATTTACGGACGATTATAAAAATGTTTAATATATATTTAGTCATAGTTTTTTATAAGTTTTTTAAAAACTGTGGGAAATATACTAACCAAAACTCATTTTTTATGTTAAACACAACTAAGACTTTTTAAGTTATTTACTTAATTCCTTCCCAGAACATTAATAAAAAATAGAAGTCATTACCTCTGAAACCAGCAATTCCATACTGTTTTTAGTATTAGCGGCTCTTCAAATAAAAGAATGTATAATATAGCTATATATAAATATATATTCTGACTATTAAGAAAACTAATAAATAAATAAACATCAGCCAATTTTAAGTCAGGAAAAATAATTTATTAATGTAAAATTAAGCAACGTTTCGTCGCTAATTTAGAATTACCTTATTTTGTCGATTTTTTTTAAAAAAAATCTTTAACCTACTGAGGTCGCCAAATAAGAGAGGATACGTTGTTTAATTTTACATAAATTAATTATTTTTTCTGACTGAACATTGGCTGATGTTTATTTATTTATTAATGTCTCTCAAAGCTCTCTTCCATAAGCGTTCTGAATTTTCTCTCTCATACTGAATTTCCACCTATCACAGATCTGCTAGATTTCTAAATTTTCAGTACTTCCGTCATTCACCGTAACATTTTTATTTACTGCAGGGAAAAAACCCCTGTTATATAACCATCAAGATTACGAAATGTGAGTGACAGAAAGGTAGTTTCAAAAGTGATCTATGCAATGAAATAATTACTTCTTCAAGACTAAACTTGGAACAAAAGTTTACAAAGGAACAAATACAACGCTGATCAATCAAGGTTGGAATAGACCAGTAGAATTTGAAACGTGAAGTAAAACAAAGATATTTTAGCTTAATTGTCGGAGGAACGGGGTCTAACGTAACGTCTCATCAGAAAAGAAGAGCCAAATTAGTTATTACTCGGGCCTTAAAGATACAGCTGGAGATCATCATAAATTTACTCGTACCATAGATTTCTACAAAACACCGGTGATAAATAATATTGAATTTTGGTTAGTGTTGGTCTGGTGTTTCGTTGTCTGATTTTGAGGAAGAAATATGGGAAGAAAATAAAGAGTGAAATGAAATTGAGTGAAGGAGTAAAATGGTGTCAAGGAATTGAGAAAACCGATATTTGTCTATGTTCTGAATTGATTACCTTTATTCCCTGAAGACGAACAGATATTTTTACGCCTTAAACGTCGGTTTATTTCACTTCTTCCTTCTTGATACCATCCTATTCCTTCACTCAATTTTTTCTTTCTTTTTTCCCTGCTTGTTATTTTAATACATACGAGATATTAAATTCATCATTATCAATAAATTTCAAATCCACATAATATTGTGTTACTACGATAGTTAAACCCAACAGAACAACTGCTGTGATGATTACATTTAGAATCAAAATTCCTTTAACTCAAAGCAGTTTATATGCTCTACGGTCAATGTACATTAGGTCCCACTTTGAAATTTTAATGTATGTTAATATCTAACCTTGCCAATACGAACACATGTTATTCTGCGAAATATGTAGAAAACTGTATAGTGTTTGTCTCTTAGAAGTCAGAAGCCGTCTAGAGTAGCCAGAAACTCTTCATTTGAGTGGACGCGGAACAAGGCGAATTTCATGCGATTCTCCACGTCAACCATTGTTACGTGGCTGGATCCTCACGTTGAACGTGTTGAAGATTCAACTGTGAATTTTTTTCAGGAACTCTCCTATGTAATTTATACCCTACATTATAGTTTACTCTTTTTGGTAAACTTGCCTATTTAATGTATATTGTTTGTACGATTAACGTATATAATGTGTTCTAGAAACAAATATTTAGTAAGCGATCCGATTACATACCTGTTTCCAAAAATTACCAGATACATTGGAATTAAAACCATCTCATGCAATATAATTTAAGTAGTTTTAATGTAGTTTGATTTAAAAGACACTTGCCGTAAAATACATCAAATCTGAACCCCACTTATAAACCTTATATATATATATATATATATATATATATATATATATATATATATATATTGTAATAATCAAATGGAAGGCTTTTATTAATTTAACGGAATGATTAAATATGATGGGTTAATATAAATTAAAAACTTATTAACAATTAACAAACAAAATATTTATTTTATTTTGTGGCAATAAAAGATAATCACAACAAAATTTGAGATCTGTCCTCTCAGAGCCTTTACTGGGTTTGATAATGAACACAAAAAAATCTTATTAACAAAATAGTTCATAATTTACCTAAACAATATGTCGATAGAATGAAAGAAATTAAAAAGTAAAGAAATTAACTTTGACAATTAAAAGAGAACGAAATCTGACTTTATCCTTTAATTTGCGTTTACAATATTATTCAAAATTAAGTTACTTACGGACCGTCGGTCTGGTACCAGAACAATCAATTTTACCTCGTTTGGACACTTTTACACTCTTTAATTATTTAATATCAGGCCTTGTTTTTCACTGATTCTACAAGTCACTTTAAAATTTGGCAAGATTGGCTGTATTCCGTTGATTGCTCCGCTCCACAATAATTTACCAACGTTCTCCTGGATTAATTTCCACGAAGATTTGGAAAGTTCTATTCTGGCGAAAACTGCTCTTAATTTCCAATATTTACGCTGCAATACTTCCGTGAATGTTTTCCTTGTATTAATTTACAACTTTAACTAGTTATACATTGACGATGTCTAGTCTCTGCTCATGTTATATTACTCGTTGTGCTCTTCGTAATGTTTCTCCGCCAACTAACTATATTAGTGCTCACGAGTTTGAGCGCGCATACGCCATTTTTGACTTTTCAACAAAGTAAGCGAGCTCGCTTCACAATTGTTGCTTTGTTCGATCAGACCGCTACAATGGATTCATCAAACAATTCAAATTTTATGTCGAAACAATTAATGACCTAATTAACTATATATACAAAATTGATTTTAATCCAGTTGATGTTTTTATGCTATTAGTTTAAATATAGTTTATGACTATAGCTAACGGTTTTAATTCATTTAATATTTGCGTTGAGGGAGTTAGCTCTGATAAATACTCTACTTTTTTTTGTTAACGATATGGAATGTGAGAGTAGGTAAAAAATAGGTTGTTACAGTCACTCTAAAATATAAGCGAGGCTTTCGTCATCGGCTAAGGAATGATATTGCTTTCTTGACTCATTCTAACTTTATTATCAACATTTTTCGAATACGGTGATAAGAAATCTATAAAAAAAAATTAGCAACAGAGGAAAATGTTAATTTGGCTTTTGAAGATAAATTTTTTAAAATAAACATTACATTAATTTTCGAAGAGAACCAAGTATTTTCAAAGGTTTTCTCATTTTTAAATTCGTGTTTGCTTAATATTATGTGTCTTAGATTGTATAAGTGCAGCCTTATTAAAGTATTCCAATTTCAAAAATCTGTAGTATACGTTTTGATTATTACAACTCGTATTTCCTACAAAGAGAAATATTAGAATATAAAATACCGGTTTAATGCAAATAAAACCAACAAATTACCTCCGCCTGTCGAGATGATTTTAGTGCTGCAACTAGATAGTAGAATCATAATAATACCCATTACTTAGAGTAGTGTGCCACCTTCTGTTGTTTTGATCGTACTGCAGCCGTCCTCATTTTCGTTTGAAAATGTTTAGTAATATGGAAGGTCAGCGTTGAGAAGTGACTTTCCCGTCGTTTGTTTATGTGTTTCTGTTCCTTAGCGTGTGTCGTGATGTCTATTGACTTGTGTAGTCCGGCATTTACGGAAGTACGGTAATTATTTGAATAAATAATTATTTTATCGGTTAGCGTTTTATTTTTGTCTTATTTTTACAGGTAGTTAAGGAATATATTGAATAATACGATTACTCCATAAATTATTTTTTGTGTTGCATCAGATTTATTTAGCTGCATATTTCTAAATTATTTGTAAATATTATCTTATATATAGGTTCTATTGAAGCCTATAATGTGAATTTCTTATGTTCTGGTTTCCAATTATGTAATTGTAAATTTCTGAGTTCTGTTAATACTAGGTTAACTTATTTATTTGTAAATAAATAAAAATCAGCCAATTTTAAGTCAGAAAAAGAATTTATTAAATTAACAACGTTTAATTTTCGACGTCATCAGGTTCAAGTTTGAATAAGATTTGAGTGGACAGGTCTTTCTATAACTGATGAGGTCACAAAGTAAGCGATGAAACGTTGTTAATTTCTGACTTAAAATTGGCTTATGTTTATTTATTTATTAGTTTTCTCAATAGTCAGAATACATATTTATATATATCATTATTATAATTATTTGTAATTTCATT
Source organism: Zhengitettix transpicula (assembly GCA_037074705.1). Classification (NCBI taxonomy): domain Eukaryota; kingdom Metazoa; phylum Arthropoda; class Insecta; order Orthoptera; family Tetrigidae; genus Zhengitettix; species Zhengitettix transpicula. The sequence continues at coordinate 56,383,297 of CM073592.1, read as the reverse complement.
TGACAAGGATTACTAATTAGTCAACCGAAGACTCGTGAAAGTAATAATAAATTTAGTTTAAATCTACTGCTCGTTTAAAATGAATGGAAGATATGTGTAAATATTCGTCTCAAAATAGAACGATTGAATGTTGATATAAATAATTATAACTAATATTGTTATAAATTTGATAGGAAAATATAACATATTTAATACAGCTATTTCATTAGTCAACGGGTGAAGTGATAATAATAGTAATTAATTTAATAGGAAAAAAAACAATTTAAAGTCTATTTTATTAGTGAATGTGTGAAACTACAAAAATAATGTTAATTTTGTTTAACTTATAAAATAAGGCATACTTAAATAATACTTTGTGTGCAATTGACAACTAATTTAATCAATGAAATATTGTTTCTCCTCGTTTTGCCCGAGTTTAGGAACTAGCATTATATTGATGGTCTCTTAATTACTGAGATCGGTCATGCAACAGTTGCAGATCGTTGTGAATTAATGGACACAATATTGACTACAAATACAACACTATGAAAATTCCATTCTTGAAACCATTGCTTTTTTATTCAAATTTTTTCCGTGTTGGCACGCAGTTTAGGACGACACGTAAAGCTTTAATCGTAAGGGAATCTCAGAGGTGAGGCATTCCTGGGCACGTGTGCCGCAGTAGCATCTCGCGGTGATTAATGAGCGCGTTATTCAATTACGCCTGGCCGCCATCACGAAGAGTGAGCATAGCACCGCCTTTGTTTTCCTTTCCCCTCCGCGTCTTGAGCTAATGGCACGGCCGGAGCCTCCGTGACGTCACGCAAGATGGCGGCAGGGCCACGAATGTGGACCAAGGGACCAAATAACCGCTGCTGTTCTTCACATTCGTTTAAAAGTTTCTGACCTGATTCGATCGGCTGAAAATTCCGGATTGTGTGATCTAAAATGTGATCCGAAAATCGTTTCGTGTTGCGTCTTAATTGTGGGACTTAAAATTGCGCACCGTCAGCTCAGGAACGATACGTAAATTGCTCATAACAATGCTACTGTCTGACGTTAATGAGCTACATAAATAATTTATTACTATTTCGAGAATCAAGATTTACGCCCACATTATCTCAAAACACCCAACAGGAAATACAATTCTTATGTACGATATAAATTATTATCAGCCTCTCGGACAGAAAAATATTATTAGCAGTAAAATTCTCGGTGAGATTCATAAAAATTAAAGTGATTACGGAATAAATGCAATAAATTCAGAAATTAAACAACTAATTTTCTGTGGTTCTATATAACTAACACATTACTACATTAGATTTATACTTAATAATCAATAATACAACTATATACATAATTAATATATATGCAACTAATATAATAAATTCGTTGAAACGGCGAATGAAGGAGTTGTGGATTCAGAAAATATACATAATACTATTGATTTAGTGTAAAAAATTACCCATCGAGTCATATTCCACATCCTATATTCCTTCGGTTAGGTGAATATTTAATAAATAATGGGTTCACCTTTAAGTTGACAGTTGATGAGAGATAAAGTGATGTTATTTATTTAATTTAATTTTTTAATATTTATATGGGGCATCGTTAACGATTGTTAGTGTAGTAGTTCGAATGTAGAGCAATTAGAACAAAAAATGTAAAAACAAATTCTTACCCCATTGTATCGGTTCTCTCCATTAGAATAATCTACTGCATTTTTCACCTTATTGTGCATTATTTACAATTACAAGTGTTTTATAATTGCTATATATTATGATGGAACCAAATTTAAATAGCTTAGATGGACTGAGTTTAAAAATAATGAAAAATCTACATAAGTGAGTTATTTATGTAATTACATTAATGATATTATTTCATTTAATTTCATCGAATGAGAAAGTATTGAATATTCACAATTGATAAAACTATTATTCGATAAACGCCAAGTATTATTCATCCACGCCAAGAGAAAGGACTTGTTAGATTAAAAATATTTAAGCACAATTAACAATTATATTTAATGAAATGTGCAATATTAATTGTTATCAGCTTTGTGTTAAATCAGTGAGGTAACATAAAATTTAGCAACCGTAGCTATTTTCGCCTGTACGCCTGTACGAGAAAAGTGATGCAACTCTTCTTACTAAATATTCTGTTATTCTCTTGTCGTGAAAAACTCTACGTTAAATGTACATTCGGTTCGGTATTTCCGTCACAGATCCACAACTTACGTCTTTAACGAGCTTGAAGGGATCCTACAGCCACTTTCTCCAAAACTTCACATCGGTGTTGCGAAACCCGCGTGGCCACATAAGTGACGGGTCGGTCGCATTACTCATGGCGTGCTGGAAATTATGAATACGAATTTACATTCTACCTGCGCATTAAACTGTATAGTCGTAAGCAATTAATATTCATGAGGATGTTACATTTGATTCGTCGGTCGTTAGTGTGCGAAACGACCACGGTTTCGTTTTCTTGTTAGATTTTCTGAAATGATTCATAAAATAAATTTCTCTTGTAAGGATTAGAACTAATCTAATAAAAATGTTGTGGAGTTCACGTCCGGTTATTTTTTTTTAAGACTCGCCGATTGGAAAGCAGCTTCTGGTTACAACACTGGCTCAGCATTGGATCTAAAAGATGAAAGGAAAACTAAAGCTCGTCGAAGGGTCAGCAAGATCGTATAGAGCTCTCTAAAATCAATAATAATCTTATACGGTAAAGGCTTTCGCGTGGAAATTAAAATTTGAAGGAATCATGGTAGCTGAAAGTGACGACCAGGGTTTGTAGTAGTACCTTAGAATTCATTGCTTAAGTTATTGCAATTTATTCCACTTAATATGACATTTGAAACGCAAATATAAATAAATAAAAATCAGTTAACAGACGTTTTTCGAATCGCATACTTCCTGCTCGTCTTAGAAACGTATGTCTGGTTAAGGGTGCATTATCCCTACAAAGTTATTAATTCTATGACAGCCTGACTTTGTCGACGTATAATCTATCGGGGTATAGTTCCCATTATCTAATGTTTTTGTGCTGCCTTCTTACTTTAAATTTGACTGACATTCATATCATATTCTCATACATTTAATTAGATAATTGTCTTCCTACTCATTAGTAGTTATTCTTCTCAACTGAACTGTAGTAGGCCTTATCTTTCATACTACGTCTTCTGTGAATAATAATTTATTCATATGGTAATAAATAATGTGCAAGTTAAACAAATAGGCACCAGGTGAGCTCGAGTCTTGTGGTAATCGCAATATATTGATTAACTTCTTCACACTCAAATATTGATCGAACGTTCATTCTGATACGCCGTCGGTGATATTTCGTTCTGATCTATGTATACGTTAAACTATTTCCCCCTCAATTAATTTAGGTTTATTATTCATTCTATTAGTTTTAGTTACGTCATAATATAAAATTACAAGAAAAGAATAAAATTTTACAATAACAAAGTTTTAAAAACAAACATCGTACTTTAGAATATATATATATATATATATATATATATATATATAGCAACGTTAAATATACTAATATAGCTATAATTAAAGAAATGATAACTATATTGATCTTTAATTTTCATTCGGCGGAGTTTTCAACAGCAAATATTACTTCGATTCTCGTATAATATAAAAACAAAATACGTCGACAGTTAAATTTTTAAAGATTATAATCGCAAAATAATAGTATAACTTGGTGGGATACCAGAAAACTATTTTATTAAGGAGGATCAAATCTGACTTTCCTATCTACGAACTCTTTCAGCGAGTAATATGCTCCATCCATTAATAAAGCTTTACAACTCTGTATAAATTAATTTTGTGTACTTATAGTTTTTATTTCGTCCGGACGACATGACAGAATGAAAATGTATTATCATTTTATATGTAGATATATCGCTTTCCTGAGCTAACCCGAATTAGGAATTAAACTGTTTTTGTTTGAAGTGAAGTTAACGATTTTAGTTTTCTCTAATTTAAGAGAAAATTTGTTTGAAGTGAACCACGGATTCAAAACGACTCATCCCAATATCTACTTTCTCCCGCGTTTCCGAGTCGCTGTCCGTGATTACCAAATTTGTGTCGTAAGCGTTAAGGACTTATTTTAAGGGATCTAAACAATTCTGTAAATCGTTAATGTTTATGATTGAAAGTAATATTTGACTCACTTGGAAAATTAGAAAATCTAATATTTTTATTTGCCTATTTCAGTTTGTGATAAAAAAAGAATTAGCCCGTAAGACGTGAAGTTGCGTAAATTTCATTAAAACATGCTTAAAATATGATATATTCATTTCTTCAACGCCTAAACGAGGTTTATCCCGCTTTTAAGAACGCAACAGAACTGTGTATTATTTATTGATACGTAATTTTTCAGTGATTTTGTCTTGTGTAATCTTTTTCTCTATACTTTTGTCTACACACTTAGATTAACGCCAAGAAATTAGAAGACCAAAGAACAAAAATTCGGTCGAACATTCGGCGAACATCGGCAGACTAGTCCCGTAGTTCGCCGATGTTTACCGAATTTGACCGAATCGTTGTTCTTTGGTCAACTAATTTCTTAACGTTAACCTAAGTTTATTATACTCTAGGATAAAAAACTAGAAAATTCATTCTTGATAACCAAATGAAAAAATAATTTACTGGACGATCAGCAGGAAGGATAAAAATCATTTCACGGGGTAAGTTTGTCAAAATAAATACAAACTAAATATTTTCAAACAAGCCATTAATTAGGGCTAGACAGTAAATTATAAATTGTTTTCATGTAGTTGTGGTCCTCTTCCAAAACGCGTTTGAACCAACCTCAAAAACTTCTGTTAGTGTAATTCATATCACACCAAAAAATTGGCACAATGCGTCCAATGCTTTTAGTATTTTAATACGAATGCTGTGAATGACATACATTTTCCCGTAATCATATGTAGTATAATACTATTATGAGGCCCATCGAGAACGTGGCCCAATGGCGTCGGGAGACACATTTTTATTTATTAAATATATTTACGAGGCCGGGTAATTTATATAAATAAACCGATAATGTGACTGTTATCAGCCCGATTGAACGGTATGTCTCAAAACAGGCTGAACATATTTCAAAGAATATTCACATTTAAATTTTCGTACACCATAAGACATAAAGTGAAGAATTTTAAGTCAAGAATGGAGGTGTAGAGGAAAGGCATTTAAGACATTCAAATTATTGGTTACGGATAAATTCATTGTCTTGGGATTAATATCAGTTTCTTTGGTATTATCACCCGTTTTTTTATTTTTTCGTACACATTATTTCTTAAGTTAATCTAATTCTTGAGAGTGGTCTTCAGTAAACCTGCAAGCAATAATTTCAGTCTCTTCAATAAAAATATATGTTCACACCGCTGTATTTATTGTGTTCTGTGCTTCATTTATTCTGTTTAGGAGAATGTACAGATAATGGGTTGTAGAATTGTAGAACCCGAGTTCCGTTGATAGACGGCTCCAATAGGATATTTGGTTTTTGCTGGCGGTCGTATTTGTTCATGGCCAGTGTAGTGTCAGCAGCACTAAAGAAATATTTATATTCCCTCTTGGTGAAAATTGAAACACTGCATTAATTAGGCAGAGTTGCTAAGGCACAGTCGTGCTTAATGTAATCAGACGGGAGGAGGCTTGACACTAGAAATATGTTCTCCGGTGCCTCATTTTGAACGGTCTGCCTCTAGATTAGCATTGTGTACACGTTGAAAGGGCGATTTATTGGCCTTCTCAAAGCTGTTGGCAGCTCCCGGCGCAGTGAGTGCGTGGTCCTGTGGAGGATTATGGTCACTCGAGTTCATTAGCGGAGGATTAGCCGACGGGACAGCCTAGCTTCATTACCACCTGGGACCTGTACAGTGCTTCACAAGATCCCTGCCGCGCACATTAATTTACTCGCGTATCTGCGAACGCAATTAGCTTTCTCTTGCAATGAATCGCAAATATCGCTGACTCGAACAAGAAAATATCGTAGTTTCGTGTTTCTTCAGTCCTTTCAAGAAAATCAGAGGAATACAATATCATAAAATTATGGTTAAGCGTTCTTTAACGGCAATTATTCTTTAAGTAAATAAAATAATAAAAAAAACTAAATTCAGAAAATTTTGATAATAGTTGTTTACAAAAATTAATTCCAACGATTATTACGAATGAAGCATGTTAGAATAATATTATGAAAAGTTTTTTTTTTCCTTAGTTCTCTTGCAATAATTTCGATAAGAAGACTAGGAGTAAATGTTATAATAATTTTGATAAAAATTTTAGAACTTCCTAATTGCATATGTAAACCTGATTTTCCAGTTCATTTTCCATGTCAATTGCAATATTATAGCTCAGGTTCTTAAAAATCTTTCACAGCTTCAAGCAGAATGATGATCGGCAAATCAAGATAACCGAAAATCGTTAGTGACGGAATTAAGATTAACCAAACGTTAGAAGGGACTGTGTCCATTTTCAGGTTGTCGGTAAGTCTTTTCTTACCATAATTTTGAGCTAGATTCAGATTTAAAGAAATCTTCTCTGACGATTCGTTGGATTGATCTCTTTCAAAAAATTAGTTCAATTTTCATGAACAATTATTTACTATTTATAGAAACAAGGTTCTCGATCTAAAATATTCGTCGCTCATTCAAAGAGGTATCAAGCACATATCTGAAATTTTTGTTTGTTTGTGGTCCAGATATTCTTGCTGTTGGTTGTGTGCTCGAGATATAATATTACCATATATATTACCTGTCAACACCACCTTCTTTTACGAGTCAAAAATTTCAAGAAAGGATGCCTGCGAGAGCTGTTCTCCTGCAGGTGAATCTTCCCGGAGAGCCGGAGGGAGTTTATTTTGGGGATGCCTTCTCCTCTCTCTGGTTTTTGAACTAAGTTTCCAACAAGCCGAGGCACCTCGGCCTGTTTGGAGAGGCGTATGTTTAGGGTTCGCAGACCTTGGGCATTCCATAATGGTTGTTTGTTGTTCCCATTGGAACAGTCGGCCAGCTGCTTCCTAATCTGGTCAAGGCACGGAGAAATTTCTGCGTTTCCAAAGAAAACCCCTCTCCCGTCCTACCTTCCTGATGCAGGTATTTCTAGGGTTTGTCCTGCATCACTTTTAGGCAAATGTCTTGTAAGATTGTTAAACTATAGCCTAGTTAACTCTTGGCTACTTTATTTACCCTTCCACATTCCTCCCCTTTCATGTCCCTACCTATGCTATTAAAGGGGAATTGCCACCACGTAGTTTACCATAATGTAGCCTGTTATTCTAAAAAAAAGAGTAAATAAATTCGTGTGCATTGGGAAGTTCGTGACTCAATCTTAAGTTTTTTTAGTAACAGGCTCTATGAGGGTCATCCATGTGGCGGCTTCTACGAGCATAAGAATGGATGTAAAGAGGGGGGGGGGTGCTGAAAATAAGAATAATTATACCCTTGGACTATTACACATTTGAAATAGTAAATAGGCCTAAATATTAACATCGAGTCATTAAAGTTAAAGTATTAAATATTCATGTTTGATAAGGAACACAACAAGCGTTCAATAAATATTCCGCCATATAGACGTTGATCAGGACGGGAAAATTTCGACCTGACCGGGAATCGATTTTTGGCCTTCTGCTTGGAACGCGAACGCTCTATCACCATCCGAGTAGACTTCAGACCCTGTTATTTCTGAATGAATTGATCGTGCCGTTGATCAATTCCCATTAAAATATCCACTCTTCACCGAATCTTAAAGATAGAACGTGATGATTGTGATCTAAATAATTGTAGGTGAAGACGGGTTCTTGCTATAGAACGGATGGAGAAGTCTCGTATCGGGCTTGAAGTCGACTTTGATAGTTGAGTGGTAGAGCACCCGCGTACTAAGCGGGAGATCCAGGTTCGATTCCCGGCCCGATCGAGATTCTGTTGCATTAGTTCATGTTTCAGTTTATAAGGCTGAAACTTGTAAGTGAATTTTCTCGTAATGCATTGAATTATATTAAAATTATTTTTCCTATTTAACAGTAAGTTTGATCATAAATTGGAAATGTGATCATGTGACATCACTGATCCTGATTATTTTTCCAGGTCAGACCCGAATCGGTGCTGCAAGTATTTACGAGTCAGGTAAGTCAATTTAAACAAAACCGTTAGAGCCTACATTTAAGATTTGTCATTCTGTAGCACATTTAAACTCCCAGAATATGAATTTTTTATTTGTAATATTTTTAGGTTAGAGTATATTAAGTTGGTTAAAAGAAAAATGTATTTTTAGGTTGGTTTATTCGTTAGTCATTTTTTAATTGAAATGGATTAATTTTTCTGTTTGTAAGTGTACATATTCTACCCGCGTAATTGATTGTAATTGTCGTGAAGAAGACATTAAAGGGATAGCGCGGGAGTGTCCGAGCCTCGGATGTGAATGAATGTCGGTGCGTGCAGGGAGCTGGTCGCAGGGCGGCAGCGGTGGCAGGAATTCCAGCTCCCAGAGCACTGACAGGTGAAAGAACAAGACAAATGGTTGGCGATGAAAGGCTTCCCCGTCCTTGTCTGGCGATATGAAAAGATGCTCCCATGATAAATGATGCTGATCGGCTGTGTCGCGAAATCCGCTGCTCCGAGGAAGGGGAGAACACATCATCCCCCGCACCCTGCACGTGACACACGCGGGACTACCTAACCCATGAGATAATCCACAATCAGCGCCAATTGACTCACCTTATACAATTATCAATTAGTTTCTCCGAGACAGTGATGAACTCGCTCACAAGGTAGGCTCATTCATGTAATTTATTTTTAGCTGCCAAAATAATGACTACCTTTCCAGAAATTATATCGTGAGTCGTGTTTAAAGTCATTAAAACTATGGCATCTCAGATCCCAAGCTTGGATGGATGTACTAAATTACCTATATCAAGCACCATGCTGTCAAGTTTTTTTTAAAAAAAATTGTTGAGTTAATTTTTCCCCCAGGAGTCAAAGTCGAACACCTCATATTCAATCAAAGCGTACTACGTACAGTTAAACTACGGAATATAACTTAAATTGGTGATCGTAATCATGGAAAACAAGAACCATGAAATGGTAGATCACAAATACTTAAGAAGAACGCTTGTATCTTATGTACAAAAAACATAGGTTCGGTTCAATGTACAGGTATCTTTTTATCGATTTATTTAATAAAAATTTCATGGCCTATATGACGAAACTTAATTAAAACCTTTCCTTCAACTCTTCCTGAATTAATTCATCGCTCGGTATAAATTAAACATTAATGTCCAGTCTTCATTGAGTTCTAAAGCTATTCTGTGCAGAATTTTGATCCAGTGAATTTTAGGTGATAGATATGGCTATATATATCAAATTTATGGAGAAATCTCGTACATGGGCCTGGAGGCGACTCAGATAGTTTAGTGGTTAGAGCGCCCGTGGCCTACGCGGGGGACCCTGAAATGATTCTTAGTCCGATTTTCGGAAATCTTTCAACGATTATCATTATTTATTAGAACATGAATGGTGTTCATTTAAGTAAAAAGTAATGGGAAATAAAAACTGAGTTTATAATATAATTACTCTGTTCCCGCTGCTAGCTGATCATCTTCAAAAATCGTATTCAAACAATATATTTTGGGGATGGTTCATTATAATTGAACCATGAAAGGCATGGTAATTGAGAAGGCATTCAACAGAGTTCTAGGGAAGAAACTATAATTCAGGTGGCAGGACAATTTATCAACTTCTCGAATAGCAAAAGTTTATATTCAGATTCATAGGAAAAGAGAACATAAATTAAATTTACCTGCAGAAACTGGTCCACTTGGTCCAGTTAATATGGTTATGAATTAATTTTCTATATATATATATATATATATATATATATATATATATATATTCCTTTACGTATTTAAGGATACATTTTTTTTATGTGAAATAATGTGTTAACCTATCAACCATACATTGTACAGATTTCTGTTTCACTCGATCTATTTCTCCTTATTATTCATAAAGGTATCAACAAATCTGTAGCCAAATGCCCTGGGACTCGATTAAATTCATTATTATTTCCTCTCAAATTGGGAACTCGTAGAATTATATTTTATGCTATTATAAAAATAAAAAAGTATCAATTGTACATATTTCATATTTAATTTTAATCAATTTACAGATGTGTCGTTTCAAATTTGAAAGAACTTCAGGTGTCTTACAAATTGTAAATTTTGAACCAATTTAAAATAATAAATTATTATCAAGTCTGTAAAATTCTATACCGTTTAATTTTCTATTTACTCTATAATAAAGATTAAATGTTCTGCAAAAAAACTTTACTGCATTCGAATTAGATCACGCCATATTTTAATTCGGAGAAACGGTGATTTATTTTCGTAATGAAATAGTCTTTTGAAATATACGTAGTAATTGTTATTATTGTACATAAATATTTTAATTTGATATTTTCCTAAGTTTAATTTCAATAGTACGCTGCAAATGTCTTGTTGCATCTTGGCGGAAAAATGTTAATTGAATGAATAAAATTCAAACCTTCACAATACGGTGTTATAAGATTAAAAGTTAAAAACACAAGGTTCTCCTGGACGATAAATTTAAGAATATGTTTATATTGCGGTCGGTTTAATTAAATTAGTATTATTAGACAGGAATAATGCAGTGGATGGGTCATTATGCATTACAATTAAAATTTAAAATACAGAGGAAAAGGAAATTTTAAGGTGAAGTAATTGAAAAATTGTATTATTTAATTTTAAATAATTTGATATTTTCATCAGTTTCTGTCCGATTAAAGAAAAAAATTCTCTGGTTTATATTTTAAGGATCACAATTACATTAATTTTATACAAATGTTTTTTTATGTGATGTAATGATGCCACGCAGTTGTAGTGGAGTAATTTGATTTAATTTTAGGACTCAATGCAAAAGAAATTTTTTATATACAGTTAATTTAATTACAAAATTGCCGCTGGGCCGGAGAAACAATCGGATCTCTTTAAATCTTGGGTTTTAAGTGTGGAATTTAATCTTTATACAACTGTTCCGCCATTACTTTCTATTGGCCGTTGTCTCAACCTCGTTGACGAACTACTACGTCGTCGATTCTTTATTTCCTCTCTTTACGAAGTAATGTCTGCAATTCACCACGGCTGTATCAGAATTCCAATATTGTCGATCTTCCCGTGCCACAACATTTCATCCGTAAAGAGAACCGAGCGATTGTAACTATTCCTATATTTTTGTAGGTGTCTTTCCTCACTCCCAAGCACTCGTCAGCCACAAATTTGCAATATGGAAAACCCAGGTACTACGAGCGGAATTTATATGGCTGTGGTCTTGTACGTGTCCCGTCACAAAATTCTTGGATTAACTACGCTCCAGAATGGCGTCATCCAGTTAGACGATTAAACTTGTCATGTTGCTAAGATCTGTAATGAAATAAAATAAATTATAAGACCATAATATTAACTATTTTTTAAACTTTAGCAATACTATATTATATATCATATATAAAGTTTTTATTTTTATTAAATTCTGGCCGTGTTGTGGAAGAAAGGGACGAAAACGTAGTACCAAGTATCACAAACCCCGTATTTCCTAACACATTATAATATTCCTATCCCAGACTTGTTTAAAATCAAAATTTTAATCGAAATATGCCATTTGGATTACTTTCCCCGCCCAAAACAATAAATAAAAGACCTCCCGAAATTAATAATGTTAAATAATTAGAATATTTGCGACTTTAACTTATCGATAAAATAATAGACATTAATCCTATGCTGAAGAGGGCCTCTGACTCTATAACGGGAAAGGACACAGTCCTTGAATAACAATGACATCATTATCACAAGGATGAATGCAACATTATTTCATTTCCGTGATGTTACGCTCGTATTTCTAAAAACGTCAACTGCAACTTACGAAATATGACTTAAATAATTCTAAGATGGGTTGTTTTATATATTTTTTTAGTTTATTCAACTCAAGAAAAAAAATATTCTACGAGAGTTTAGTTGCACTGTAACCTTGAGAAATGTTCATCTAAGCGTAAGTGATTTTTGCTGATGTTATAGTTGTATATAGTTTATAATATATTTTCCGTCACGTCGTTCGTTCATTTTATATAGTACAGATATACGGTGTTTACCATTGCACGAGTTCTTTCGGCTATGAAACTTATAAAGTTTATTTTCTGAGTATCACACTCAGAGTTTATTCATCATATAAAGGAAATTGAAAGTGCAGATTGATTTTCTTGTACGGCACCTTTGGGGATGATTCGTAAAAGAACACGTCAGTGAGTCTGGTTTCTCTGTGAAAGACAGCTAGAAGGAGCCGTGTCCTCGTCACACCCATTGGCTCTTCGCCTGGTGCAAAAACAAGCCATTAGCCGGCAGCCGACGCAAGTGCAATTAGCCCGTGATGCAGCATGACCGCCTGCAGGGCTCAGCGTGCAGCCGCACTTTTATGATTTCGCTCGTTAGGCCACGAATTCCTCGCCTCTAAACTGATCTCTCCTATAAATGCCCTTCTTATTTCGAAATTACAGTTATTCAGTGGCTAAAATTTTCTTACCAAAGATCTCGAAACACTCGATGCAAAATAACGCCCAATTATGTGTTCGGTTTCTAAGAGCAACTCTGGCCACCTGGTCGCTTTATGGAAACTCAGAAAGTGAGGAAGGAGAAGTTGTCCGTTCACGAATATAGTCGACAATACCACTACGGTAAAATTAAAATATAGCATGTGATTTTCCTAACGTTTCTAAGTGTTTCCACAATTGTTTGTAGATGCCAATTCTGCTGTTCTGCGTAGTTTGACACACGTAACCCTCACTGAGGGTTTGAATGGAAGAGGTCTAACCTAAGTATGGTTGTGGTGCCGTGTGTTTCTACGGTTCATAAGAAAAAATTTCTATGTTTTTATTTTTTATAATTAAGATTAATTTTTTATTTATGATATGCTAATTATTCCTAATGTTTTTTTTAAAAAAATAAGACAATTCAACGAGTAAAGTTATATTTAGTTGCCTTCCGTCTCAGTGCCGACGTCTATTAATTGTGACGTTTCGTCGTACACCTCAACTTGTCGACCCTTCCTCTCCGCATTATTACACTTGCAGCCATAGCTCTTTCTTTGGATTAAAGTATTCTCTTCATTTTTTACGCTATTACAGTAAGCCAACTTATTTGTTTTGAAGATATTTGACCTTGCTGTAATATTTTTAAAAATAGTAATACTGAACTTTTCGCTGAATTTTTGTTTCAAATTCATCATCTATGTTTCCGTTTATCATTAAATTTTTAAACCAATTTTCAAGCTCTGTTAAACGATGTCTTAAGCGCACGCGTTGTCTAGCCAATTTTCCGAGCTGCAAATTGGGGGTCCAAGAAAACCCAACAAAACAGTCAGGATCATAAATATAAGGCGCTTAGTCAATAATTAGGTCCGATAAAAATATTATATGAAGAAGAAAACAGTGCTCCATCTATCTCATTGGAAGAGTTGCGAAAACTGATGTGGGAAGAAAAAGAAAAATGTGCAATAAAATAATAGATATAGAATTACATCACTTACAATTTACAGAGGCTATTGACATACGCTGCCTAAGTATCAAGTTTATCTGGATTTTAATTTTTTTGAAAATTGGGAGGTAACATTATTGTTTAGATTATTTGGGTATTCCATTGTCATGGACTAAATAAGTGAGCAAGAAAAAGTGAAAAGAGGAAAGAGGAAAGAAAAGTAAAAAACCAACATTTTCTTTGCCTTTTTTTACTGCAATTGCATTCCCCAATCCAGGCCATCTGGTGAAACGAGTAAAAATATATAATTAGTGGTTGTTCTTCTGTGAATAGTAAGAAAATAATCAATACTGTAAATTTTTTAATTAAAATAAGATTTTAATTTTTTTTAAGGTTTTTATCATTTATGAAACTATTTCTTTCCTTCTAATATCTTTAAAAAATTGTATTAAATTACGTATTTATCTATAATGTTATTTTATTTCTCATTTCGTTTTGTATGTATTGTTCTTACTTGGAACAGTTCAAGACTCTTATACAAAATGATATGGAGTCAAAGAACCCAAGGACCTTTATTAGAGATTGCCAAATATCCTCTACATCATTCATTAATATATTGGAATCGTTTTACCCACACTTAAATGATAAAACGGCAAAAAAGTAGAATAAAAAGACTCATAAATGGAGTGATTTATTCAGAAGCAGACGCTTCCTCCTAATAAAAACAGACTATGACTACAGCACACTGGAATCTGCAACAGTCGCAGCTTTAAACAAGTTAATGTAATGAATTATCAAATTATTATGATGAATGATTAACAAATGCGAATTCTTAAAATGTAAATGTAAGAAACCCACATTTGAAACGTATAATTATTCTTTCAAACTAGTTCAATTGTATGTCTATTATTGGAATTAATGTGAATCGCAGCATACTTATGTAAATAAGCACTATTTGTAATTTATTTATGTGTCGCTAATGGCCAAGTTGTTAACGCGAACATTATAAACCTTAAATTAAAAAGAAATTGGTGGGCACGTTTTACAGTATGTAACGTAACTCGTTAAAAACAAATAATTGTTCTTTCGGGCCCTGTTATTGTTATTTTAAAATGATAATGTTGTATTTCAAATACACATTGAGTTTAGTCTCTTTTTTTGAGTGACAGCCTACATGACGGTAATCCAAGTGGTGGCAATTCCCCTTTACTAGCGTAGTAACTTATTTGAAAGGGGGGATGCGGAAGGATAGAGCAAGTCTCTCTCACACACAAAGTAAGAACAATATATGCAAAACAAAATTCAAAGTAATTATATACAACATGAATAAAAATATTGAAAATTTTGAAAGTGAGATATCAAATAACAATAGATAAATATATAAATGAATACAATTTTTTACACACATTAGAAGGAAGAAAATCGTTTCATAAATGATAAAAACCTTAAAAAAATTAAAATCTAATTTTAATTAAAAAATTTACAGTATTGATTATTTTCTTACTATTCACAGAAGAACCATCACTAATTATATGTTTTCACTCATTTCACCAGATGGACTGGATTGGAGAATGCAATTGCAGTAAAAAAATGCAAAGAAAATGTTGTTTTTTTACTTTTCTTTCCCCTTTTCACTTTTTCTCGCTCACCTATCTACTCCAAGACAAAGGAATACCCGAATAATCTAAATAATAATGTTACCTCACCATTGTCAAGAAATTTCAAATCCAGATAAACTTCCCTAATTTTTTGATACTTCGGCATTGTACGTCAATAGTCTCTGTAAATTGAGACTGATGTAATTCTATATCTATTATTTTATCGCGCATTTTTCTTTTTCTTCCCTTATCAGTTTTTGTAACTTTTTTTTAGGGTAACAGGCTACATGTGGGTAATCCACATTGTGGAAACTCTCCTTTAATAGCATAGGAAGGGATTTGAAAGGGGGGGGGTTGCGGAAGGGTTGAGGAAGGTAGCCAAGGGTTAACTAGGGCCCCCGGGCTATGATTTAAGGATCCTACCCGGCAATTCGCCTAAAAGTGATGCAGGGAAAACCCTAGTAAAACCTGCATCAGGTAGGTCGGGCATTGGGTACTTGTCCCACGCCCTTCCGATGGCGGGAGAGGGGTTAGCTGTGGGGTCGCCGCTTTCCCCTCTCCGTGCCTTGACCGGTTTAGGAGGCAGCTGGCCGACTATTCCAATAGGAATAGCGGACAACTCGTACCGTATGCCCAAGATCTGCGACCCAGGAACATACACCTTTCAAAACAGGCCGAGGTCTTCCATAGCCTTACTTATTAATTGTGAGAATACCAGATTTCTGCTGCAACCATTAACCCCTGCTGAATTCCAGATAATATTGTATAATAAATGGTTAATTCTTTGTAATATTCTACTAAAAACTTAATACAATGTTGTAAGTAGGCTTCTACGTCTTTAATTTGCAAAATAATATTAAGGAATCATTCTTGTAAAATTGAATTGTTGAAGATCTGTTCAACAGTATTTTATTTTCTTTGAAATTATATATTGTGTTTTCATTTATATTGCACCACGTTTGTCACATTTTACTCGAGCGAATATGACCACTTTTGTTAACACTGTGTAGATAACAATGACATGTTCTACAATATTTAATACACCAACCAAAAATTAATACTCGGGCGAGATGTAAGTTTCATGAATTAACTCATTGGTTAAAAACTTGATTGAACTGCACGAATTTATTTTACGAAAGGAAGTTCAACATTAATTTTGAGTTAATTGGGTGGGAAGATTCGATTAGATACGAATAAAATATTCTTATAAATAAAGCACTGAAAGCTTTGCCAGTGAAAACCGAAGTGACTGCTAATAATGAAACTACTCAAATTTCATTTTATAGTGCGTATTACTTATGAGGGCAGGTCGTCTCTTTTTTAAAAAAGTATGTCATTGTAGCCAAATAAGTGGTTGGATTTTTCCAGCGAGAAATATGTCTGCGCAGAAGAGTTGGCCCGTATTTTTCTCTTTAAAAAATAATATTTGCACGTTTGCCGTCCAGCCGCATTACTCTTTTATGTTCAACCTCTGTTGCCCGTATAAAAGGGAGATTTTCCGAAACAGTTTAATTTGTGTGTAATAATTTTTTTGTGTGTGTATGTTGCCACATATTAGCTCAGACAAACATATTTGCTGTGTAATGATATTACAGAATTTTACCAGCCTGTGATTGTGTTATTAAAATTTAAAAGCTCCGGCCCGTGGCCCGTGTTGTTGGCAATATTCCAGAGAATGAATTCGCACTCTAGTGGCCACACATCTGTGCAGTGCGCGTGAAGCATTCTGCTATTGTCGCTGTAGGCTGCACTGGCATGTATGTCCCCCCCCCCTTCTCCGGGGGCCCGTGTGTCACCAGCGATCAAAAACACATTACGAGACTGCTATCTGCTGTCCGGCACTTCTTAGGTGTCTGTCTGCCGGCCCCTTAAGCTCATGATCGATGTCGGTATCGATTTTAAATTAAGGCACCTCCCCTGCCGATACAGAAGCTCCAAAACTCCACTATATGGAATGATTAATACGAAGAAAATACCTTCAGAATCTCATTTTCCACTCACAGCCAACCGAGTGTCTTATTATATTCTGCGATTAAACACGGCCATTTACACGTGGAAGGAGATAATTTATCAATAATTATTTATTATATCTCAATTACCTTTAAAGCAATAATATGTTGTATTCTTCATCTTTTTTTACTGTAATAACACTGATGAGTTAACTAAAGAGTAAGCAAGAAAACAGGATCTCACTCCATATCATTATTTAAGCTACGAACAATTAACTATAATTAAAAATTGTTATTTGAAGCACATATTAATGTTTTTATTAATTTAGGATCGCAAATTCATGGTTTCATTAAAAGAAAAAGTAAACATTAACTGTATCAAGTATATGTAGAGTTGGTGAAACAAATACTAATGTTTGAATCTATACTTTTGTCACCTTTAACAAATTAATTTTTCAAGAAAATTGAAACTGTTCAACTTAAATTTTTAGATTCATATCTGGTACACTAAATTTGTCAGACCATTTTATAAATCATAATTATAAAAATGTGACTACAGATTTGAAATTCCCAACTCTGGAATCTGATCGTTGTTCTAAAGATTTAAAATTAATTTTAAGTCAGTTAATATTTCTTTTGATTGCAATGATTTAATTAATAAACTAAATTTCAGATTTCCTTCTCGAACTTCTAGATTGAAATATACTTGCGGTAAAACATTATAGTGAAAATTATACTTTAGATAATCCCATATTAGGATGTCACATTTGGTTAATGCTTTGGGTATTGATTTAAATTTATATGAATTATTAATATTGTCTACAGATCATATTTTTATTTACGAATGATTATATAATATGATTATATATGATAAATGTAATTTTGTTTGAAGATGTATAATTTTATGTGACTCTTTTATTAATATAGAATGGAGAATCCGTAACAAAAAATATATTCATAATGTTTGCAAAATAGTGTTCGGGTTTCCCTTTGCAAAGTTGTAAGAATTTTTGATTGAGATTCATAACAGAATTAATGAATAAAGTGACGAATGTTAATTAATTTTATCACATCTCCAGATGATAGTCGACGTATAGCGTGGGATCAGTGTTACAATTTCTCAGTTGCAGGAAAGGAGTTCTTATAAAAATATTCTTCTCGGATTATAGTTTCCAAAATTCCGTAATAATTTTTGCTTTCACAACTGTGGGGGTTATTGCCACGCTACTATGTCGTTTTGTTTATTTTATAGTGAGATAAAAACAATTTATGCTTTAAATGTAAGAAATGAATTACGTCCATTTCTTTATTTTTCATGACTTTTTCCGTTAATATACTACGTAAAAAGAATACGATTAAGTGTTTCGGATTTAGTCTTCAATGTTTGTTTGGGCCATTTCTCTATCATAATATTAGATTTATATCAGGTTTATTTTAAAAAAAATTACGTTTAAAGGAGTCTCTGACTAGCCGTTGTACTTTTTGGTCTATTACTGATTTGAAATAAGAATATTCCAGTTTACCCAATTTATTTATTTAATTGACGCTTTAACGCAAACATGTTACATAAATCCTTTTAATTTTTTAAAATAAAAACAAACCTATTAAATATATGAGGAGTGACGTATGAGAGAAGGAAGGTCTATATACCAAAATAATATGCTGTTTAACTTTAAGTACTCTTTTTTGTTTTACAATGAAGCCCATATATCTAAAACACGAGGTTTCATAAGAATATTGAATACTCTTGAATGCAACACGCAACACACATTTTATGCAATCCGTTATGATAGGAAATAGCTCTTGCCACTTCAATATGTCTAACAAGTATGCTAGTATTCGTACAGTTACTCGATTGGTATATCCTCTTGTTCATATTTCAGGGGTATACTCCATAAATACTTTTACAACGGAACATGTAACTTCCAAAATAATGTACTACAATGAAACAGAGATTTTCGAGAAAATTACTGTTCAGTTTATGAAGTTCTACCAATTGGGCAGATTGTTACCAACGCTGCATGGTTTAAGGGCTGACATTCGTTCGAAAAAAAAAATTGTTGTCTTGAAAAGACTAGCGTGTTATAAAATTAACGACTAATACGGATGGCGTTCAATTTTTGTGACAACGCCGCTTTATTTTTGTTTGCTAAGATTTTGAACTGCAAGCATCATTAAAATTTTAGCATATTCGTCCATTTTCATTGAGTATATTAAATACGAAATATGGTTTCTAAAGTACTGTAGCCATCACATTCTCTTATAATGTAGTCCAACTGCAGATTAGTGAAATCCAATTATCTTTAAACGTTTGTGTCTTTGCGGACGATAATCTTCAAAGTTCAGTCATTGGTTGTTGGTCGCATGAAGTTTTGTTGATTTCGCTGGCGAGGTGAGGTTGTTAGCCGAGCTTCGCAGAAGTGCTGGTTTCCTGTTGAGCCGAAAGATTGCCCTCCACAATAGCTCCACGGGAGGGGAACAGCTACCACCTCAAACCGCGCTCTCCAGCCGATCAGTAATTAATTACCCACGCGTGGGAATTTCTCCAGCCTCCAGATTACTTATTTGGGGTTGAACCGACCGACTCCCGATTAGCGGTTCTCCAGAGATGTGCTTTATTCTCACGTGCACTCGATGGCTTTGAACTTACAGGAACAGGTCAGCCACCGATATACCCGCGAAACATTTCATTGCGAGAGGGGAAAATCGCGTTGCTGATTACCTGTTCGTTAATCATGAAAACGGCAAGATCAGACAGAAATTAAAGTTTCAGGTAGTTGAATTTGGTTAAATGGACTTCGAAAAGTATTTCCCAGTATTGACGTTCACGGAGGGGTTCTTTTCAAAATTTTAAAACATCTGAAATACTTCGTGATTTATGGTGTGGCTAGAAAACTGTGTAGCCTTAAGACATAAAAATAATCCCAAATATCCTATTTTAATCGCATAATTTACGTAACTTCCGCCCGATAAATGTGATCAGGCAATTATGAAATAATGCGGTTGATGACTAGTTACAGAAATTTTATTTTATTAATTCAGAAAACACAACCTTTCAGCACATATTTATACTGAAAGTACCCGAAGATGGTTAGAAAACGTACTGAAACGTTATATTTTTGAATTAATTACATTAACTGTCCATAACTGGTCATCAACTGCCTTATATAATTTTAATATAAAACAGACGTAAAAATAAAACCTATAATCATGAAATAATTTTTCATCTGTGTTATCGTATTAAATTATCAAAAACATATTTAAAAATAATGGAATCGAATTTTAGTAACAAAAATAAGAAAAATGAATATATTATAATCGCTGAACAAATAAATATAATATATATATATATATATATATATATATATATATATATATTTAAAAAGAATTGTTTGGTTGATAAAATAATATTCCATTGATTACAAAAAGTTGTTCTGGATCATGCTAACAACTATATATTTTATTACAGACGGGATAACTTCTGACATTATCTTAGCCCCTTCCTGAATTGAGGGGTATTAGGCTATTGAGATTGAATATATCCGTGGTAAATAATTGTAATATACGCATTGGAGGATCTTTGTTTTATCAACTTAATTTCTGTAGCGTAATGACTGTCCGAAAAAATTCTTTTCTGATTTTAACAATGTAATTATATAAAAAAAATTAAGAAAACATTCTTCGTTAACAGAAAAAAATGAAAGGTTGAATTATTTATTTTGAGAAAATTAGAAAGCACTTAAGACTTCTATCCGGTATCAGTGGTCTTTTTTGGTATTTCCTGTGCTATTCGGAGGAAACACTCCCTTCGTCAGAAGCAGGTTTCACGTAGGAAGGTTCCGGAAGTTGTGTGAAGAAAGTTAATTTCTTTCGCTTCTAAGTAAACTGTCAAACCATTGAAGGCATACGCATAGCTGTCATTCCAGAGATTTTCCTATTTGTTCTCTGATATTTCTTTTCACGTGGTAATGAATATGTTTCGGAAGCGTAATGAACTGATTTTACGTGTTCGTTCCTCCTTCTGAGGTACTCGTGCATATGCAAACACCTTTCACCACAATATCCTCATAAGTTAGTCAGGACATAACTGAAAAGAGGCACAAAATATATATTCATTATGAATACACTCAGGACCTTTATTTATCCTTAACCTGAATCGCTTACTAATGAAAGGAAAGAGCTTGTGGTATATTGCTATTCATTAGAAAGGAATATCTTTCTACTGTGCTTGATTTGGTTCTGTTCTAATTAAGTTAGATGATCCCACTAAAATTCGTAAAAAATTAAACTAATTTTCTCTCTCACTGAAATATAAATCAATGTTACTTAACGTATGTGAAATTGTATAGCAAACTCCTCTCCCGCTATCGGAAGGGCGTGGGACAAGTACCCAATGCCCGACCTACCCGATGCAGGTTTTTCAAGGGTTTTCCCTGCATTTCTTTAGGCGAATGCCGGGTAGGATCCTTATAATATAGCCCGGGGGCCCTAGTTAACCCTTGGCTACCTTCCTCTACCCTTCCGCATCCCCCCTTTCTAATCCCTTCCTATGCTATTAAAGGGGAGTTGCCCAATGTGGATCACCCTCATGTAGCCTGTTGCCCTAAAAAAAAATATAGGTCATCAATTAGTTTTAAACCGTATAATCTGTTCGAAATCAGGTACACTTAAATTATACTAATGTGACTACTGTGCATTCTCATTATTAATGTCTTGTTTTACTTAACTGTAGGTAGGTAATAGCATGAGGTCAAGTTTGAGTTTATGTGCCTGAAATATGATTGAGTATATCTAATTCATGTTTTGCTGTCGGAATACGTTTCTTCTAGCGTTAATAATTGTCTAGAGCTTTCCAAATTAAGTGATTTTTGAATTTAATAGTTCATTTATAACAGAAAATATATTTTTGGTTATTCAATTTCGTTATTAAATGGAAGGAAAGAAAATGGAAGTTGGATTAATATCGATAAAAGGCATTAACAGTAATATCTTGACCGAAAAACAAATCAAATAAAGTGAAAAGTAGAGATTCGTGGAGTATAAAAATTTTAAATACTAACTTAGTTTCGACGTAGTGAAAGAAATTTCCATTTTTAGAAGCAAGTATATAAAGAGTTACGTAAACGTAAATATTACATACAAAAGCTGAAAAGATGAAAGAAGAAAATATTGTATTATACGGGGATTATATTCGTTTATCAGGCATATAATTAAGATTTGGAAAGAAAATTTCCAAACGTGCACGTTTGGAATTTAGAAATATACGGAAGTTTCGATTTATCTGGAAAAATAAACTTTAAACTTTCGAAATGCGGAATAAAATAATTTTCAAGATGAAATGAAGTTGCGATGCAAGGAATGAGACAGATCATATAAATAATGAGAGTGGGACGGAATCCTGAACGTATTCCGAAAGTAATAAATGTGAGGTTTACTTTTAATGCACGAAGTGCCAGTGATCACATAAAGTGGTTCACTTTGAAGTAAGAATAGCCAGAAAGAGAGCGGCCGTTACATACACAAACGGTGATAATATGATGTAAATGGACGAGAGAACAATATATAGTTTATTTTAAAAAATTTCAGTTAAATAAAAGTATGTGACGAAGTGGAGGAAAGATAATACGGAACACAGTTAAGATTTAGAACAAAAAAAAGCAAGATAATTTTTATCTAGGAAAAAAATTTTTTCCGGAGCGATCATAAATATCATCGGTCGGATTCTATGCAAAACCCTAGGCAGCTTTTCCTTGCCTTGACATTTCTCTCTTAATTGTCTATGTTATTCCCGTTAAGATACTTTTTCTGATTAAATCGCGTAGAACGTGATTTATTTCAACCCGTAACCTTTATAAATCTTATCGCTGTATTGTTGACCAACTTATGTACAAAATTTGCCAAGCAACTATACGTGTAAGGAACATTTAAGCCAGTACTTTTTAAAATAAACAATGTCTATATTAAACTCATCTCTCAAAATTCTGATAATTTTACATGTCTCTCTCCTCGTTAGAATATTGAGTTTGTGGCAATCGCCGTCAGCATTCCGTTAGCTACACCCGCAACCGTTGGACAATATTAACCTCTTTATACGCGGTATCCCCTCTCCTCCCTCCCTTCCCACGAGAATAAAATAATAAAAAAGCAGGTCTGGGGTGCGCAAGAGGGAGATGTGTGTCATCCTAATGCTCCAGTGTATAATAAAGGTCATCATTGTGCCCCGAAATCTGTGTTTCCCACATGCGGGTGGGCGGTTGCGCGTGGCCTGTTCAATTCCATTTGATACGATTTGACGTTAATCCGGTTATCTCTACGGACGCCCAGCATATGCCTTCGTTCACTTTGGGGTGGGGGATAAAATCGCAGAATCCACTTGCAACCAGTTGGAGGCCTCAGTGTGTGTCTCTCAGCCGATAGTAACCAGTATAAAACATTTCCAAGGCCTTTCTTGGCATTGCAGATGGATACTTGTTTCGTCACTGTCTTTCCTGAGGTTTTTTTTAAAAATTCGTATCACTGTTTAATGAAATAACAAAATAAATTAAACATTATTTGATAATTGAAAAATTTTCATCTTGTATATATAATGTTTTCTTAACGACTACGGATCTGCACAATCTTGCCCACTGTAGGACTTACCAATTCAGAAACGGAAAGTAATTACAATCCGCATTTGCAAAAGTGTGTGACCGCTGTCATCTTGCAACCTCGTCTCCTGAATATAATCTACTTCTTAGTAAGAAATATATATTTTTTTACTTTCATTAAGTTCTAACCGTATTATTATTTAATTTATACTCTCCTATATTTACGTTAAATTCAGTGGCGGCTCGTGAGTTACTTAAGTTATGTGCTACATCACCACAAGCAGCCATTTTACTAAGATAATTATGTAAAATAATAATACACTAATAGTGTTGCCAATACTCTGACGCGACCCGTAATATGCTACATTTCTAATTACGTCTACATGAATAAAAGCGGAATAAATTAGCACCAAACTGACACTCATTTCTAACACGCAATTAATTTTCCTCCGTAAATATTTTAAACAAAGTTAATTTCCGTAATAAGTCTCGCATGATGATAATATTGTATGCAGAGTCGTACGGTAGATTTTCGCACAATGATTCCCCATTGGTGTAGCTTTACGGACGGTGCAGGGAGGTGAAACCGGAATACTGCGCATGCGCTTTTCTTATTCCAGACAGAAATTGTGTGCTACGGCAACGAGTAGCACGGGCATGGTCAGCTGCCTGCATTAGTGGGAGCGAGTACGCGCAAGGACGGCACTTGCATATCAAACCAGAAATTCTCCTCAGTTCAAACGAAATTATTATAAGGGTTCTTAAAATTAAGATAAAGTAATTTCTCCTAAATTAATTTATTTGCTGTAGCACACGAGTATATACCATTTTGTTGAAATTATACTTTTTTTAAAATTTGATTAATATTATTAATTTACGTGATTTAATTTTGTTAATTAATTGAAATTAAGAATATTGCTGCATTAACCGTCTCTCTGGAAAATATTGATTTTAGTAAATATTTACAGTAGTGATTGCACTTGTGTACCCAGCTCTGATTGCCATCTTTTTCTCTGAAGACTAACAGAGTAATTTTTAATGTCTTTGGCTTATCTTATTGACTGAATAAATTGAGTTTTACAAATATTCAATTATTAGGAAATCTGCAATCATCGAACATGTTGAACGGTGACTCATACAGTGAACCGTTTAGATATTCAGGGTATTTGTTGTTTGGAAAGTATGTGTATATTGCCGTCCCTCTGGGGAACAGATGATGTATTATAAGTTTTTTTTTAGCATACAGACGTAAACCTTGCTAAGAAATCTTAAACCTCGTCATGTTCAATACATAAGTTTAACGTACGCATAGTAATGCCATACGATCACTATACAATGATTGTATGTGAAATAGTCCAAAGAAGTCCGTCTCTTCGCTCCTTAATGACGTTTTAGCTGTTGAACTGAAGCTGTTTTGGTAGATAGAAACTTGCCCTAGAGGTTTGCCATAAATACTGGCCGTCCTTGGAGGCGATAAATCATGCATTGTGATGGAAAACTGCGCCAAGTACGCGGCACAGGTACGCTCCAAACCAAATGGAGATCGATGTCCTGTCTGACAGAAAAACACTTGTCTTCCATAAATTTATCTCTCCTTTTCCCGGCTTTTGTGATAGTATACAGATTTGTCATAACAATGTGGCGACCTTTCAGCTTTGGCCGCATTTTTAGTGCGTCCGATAGCCTTTAATCTTTTCAAAAAATAAAATATAACGAAATGATTCGGAATTTTAAAGAATCAAAAGCAGGTTACTGTATTTAATTACTGCTTACAGTCCGTAAATGAGAACTGATCCGGTTATATGCTTTCAGAACGTAAGAATTATTTAGAACTAGTTGGGTGCCCGGCGGTCCCCGTGTACTTATTTATATAAACCCGAAAAAGTACTTAATTCTATATTAATCTTTAGTCAAGAAGTGATTTAACCTAATTCTAACTGTTCCTAGTTCCGTACATACTTTAGACCAATAGTGCATTAATTTAACAGCTGTAAAAGACATTGAATTTTATTGCATCAATCCCAAGAAAAGTACCTCCGAAGTTCTTTACGAATACAATACTTAAATATATTCTTTGAGTATTGAGCGATGTAATTGTCTCTCAGTCTTCAGACTTTATGAAAGATTAAAGTTATGAAATTCTTAGATAGATTCACAATTTAAACAAATTTTCGCAATATTGGAGTCACTAATATGGCACGAAAATTAACTTACATTATCCGCAAGGATCGTAAAGTATTTCGTATTGTTTTCTATTATCATCAGATGGAGTATTTCTGGATACAATTATACTTTTCATTCAATGTAAATACTTCTGCTTTATTTCATTACGGAAAAAGGACTATTTCCATTGTTCATCGTGTAGTAACGTCTCTCTCTCGCGTGACGTCACGGTATTTTGGCGCTCAGCAATTTAACACAAAATGATCACAATTATAATTCTTTCCACATTTATGCTAGGTGTTTCTAACCCCTACAGTACAGTTTCTCATGTTATTAAGAATATGCGTACCAATTTTTCTCGCAATATGTCCACGCGTTTACATTTTTATAGAAATTAACGTAAATACATACATTTAAATATACATCCTTTTTATTATATAGATTACTACACAAATCATTCCTGAAGTGACACACAAAAAATTTTTTACGTGAAGCCCACTATAAATATCTGGAAACATAAAGTGAAGCACGTTTTTTGCATTTACAAATTTAATTAAAAGTATTTAAAAGCTTCACTAGATAAAATATTTTTCTAACAGTAAAACGAAAAAAGACAATATTTCTGTATTACACATTAAAAAATCAGTATTTATTATTTGTATTAATTAAATAATGTCATTAAAATTATAAAATGCCAAGCACTGCTGCCAAATTAACATTATTATAGGTAGGCCCTTTATTTTGTTATCTTAAATTTACACGTAATTGCACCAAGTACACAAACAGTTTTGTTTTATGTGATATAATTTTTCAGAAATGTGGGAACAACGCAAAAGTTTTTCACCACTTTTACTAATATTTAAAGCTTATGTAAAGAAGGAAAATTTGGTGTTATTGAATTTATATAAGGTTAATTTTTTTTGTAGGATTGAATTAACTCAGCTCTAAGTCAGCCATATTTTTTAAAAAAATAATATTAGATTCGAGAATACATCGGAAAATAAAATCTTACAGAAGTCAAAATGGTCACTGTCAGTAGATAAATAAAATTTTGACCATTTATGAAAAATCTTTATGAGAATTGATCAAAGGCATTATGTAAATACATGTCCAGCTACTTTCGAAGAATATTTTTTCCTCGGTTATTTGTCATTTACGTACTTCTAAAAAGAATTAATACGTAGGCAGTCAATTATTAATTCAATCTATCTTAATATGTGATTGTTGCCCGTTCATACCTCATGCTGAATTTACGCTTACACAGTAATCGGAGCAGTGTTTGCAACAAATTTGTAGAAATCTTCGTGGAGCGTGTTTGTGTGTCAGAGAGAGATGAAAATTTCAATTTTGTCCGTATATTTTCCTCTCAAGTGAAATATTACGTGTAGTCACTTCCTTCTTGAGTTGAGTTTCGTGGCGTAATTACTTTCGACCTGAGCATATCGACCGGGCAACGAACCAGCGCCTCGCGGTGATTAATAGCTCGTCTGGCTCACCTTGAACGCTGGTCTCCGATCGCTCCTGACACCTTATTGATTGCCTAGGATCACCCAGTGCCAGGAGCCGAGAACTTCCATTGGAAAGCACTTAACTTACTCGGGTTCGCCTACTGCAGTATCAATGCCGAGTCACTACAGGCTCCTCTTTCAGCTGTCACGTTTAACAAATATTTACGCGCAGACAAGACCCGTCTCTTGATTCTGTCACTGTAAACACGTATGATTATCTGCTTATTAGTTGTCAGTTATGTGTATAGCGTGAAACAATTGCATCACGAGTTTCTTGGTGCTCTTTCCAGAAATCCTGTTACGTAAATTCCTTCATGTCCGATTTTATCATGCGAGATACTTTTTGTCTATTAAGTTCATGAGAGAGCTTAACATTCTGAAATTTTATTCGTTATTTATTATTCAGAAAATCGAGTTGGACATCTAATAATGTGCCGTCTACTATGGCCGTAATATAAAAGTTCTACTCGCGGATGTGCAATATTGTAGCAACTCTCATTACAAAATGCTATTTAAACTTTAGAACTACATAATACTTGAATTTATCGAATATTCATCATATTAGGAACCATTACAATTACATTACAATTTTTCTTATAGGTATAAGGTGTAAAATACAGAACCCTTTTCGTCCTGTTACAGGTTTCTGTTTATTTGAACAATGTGGGACTCATAAAATATAAAATAATTGAAAATGACCAAAAAACAGTCACAATAAATGCTCTGATAATTAATTAAAAGTTTTATTAAAATGTTAATTAATTAAGTGCAGTTAACGATAAAAATCGTATTAAAACACGTTTCTTCTCGAAATTTGGGACATCTGCAGGTGTAATATAAAGAAATAGTGAAATGACTGAATATCGGAAGAAAATTGTAACGTGTCAAAATGCGTAACTTGAATAATAAGTAAGGAATCACGTCCATATGTACTCCAAATATCGATGAATTTACTTATAGACAATATGCATAATAAATAATTCTTAAACGACTTCCCTGATGGAAATGAAAGTAAACAATGCGAATACATACAGCTTAAAAAACTTTTACCGTTGTAACTTAATTTATAACGAACAAAAAAACACGAGGAAACACTAAAAAAGAAGAAAACATGTAAGTCATAATTTAATACAATCATAAATAAATTTTTAGATTTGAGTGTAATAATTTAGAGTAATAGAATTTGTGTTCCACATTTAATTAATTTTAACTTTTAAAATTCTTTTGGACAATATTTCATTATTGTATGCGAGTTTATTTATTGGCAGTGTTACCGAGGATAATTTATAAATTTACATATTTTACGCCAGTGTTTTAAAATCTCCGAAACTTGGTACAAAATTAATGAAAATATCCGGAAAAAGCCTATGGAACATAAATATTTTAAGGAGAGTTTCAATACCGCAATTAGTGATGCACTGCGACAGAGAATTATAATTATTATTTATATATATATATAATTATAAAATGAGGATTTGAATCAAACGAAATTATCGGTCAAATGTATAAAATTGTTGTGATTGATTCGTGGGACGAGTAAAACAATTGTTAAGAAATTTACCAGCAAAATAAAAAAGCTATAGAACTCCCGAGTTGCTAGTTGTTCCTCTCTTTATTTTAAAATTTGACATTATGAGTTGTGAAAATAACATTTTTGTTCTGTGTAGGAAGAAAGGTAATTTAAAAAAATAGATTCACGAATCGAACGGTTAATAACTATAATCGTCTTCAGGCAGTAAGGATAATCAGTTCAGTGCATAGGCTCGTGTGTCCGCACCGCTCGTAGACACTGACCTACTCGGTTCACCACAAATCAGGAAAACTACTGTCGATTCCTAACTGCATCGTAGAGAATAATATTATCTCTATATTAAATAACAAAAAATTTCCAGATAACCTCAATTTCACAATATTAAATACCACTGGAATTTATTTATTTTTCTTCTAAGCTATGAATTTTGGTCGTGTGTAATGCACTCCGTATTAATTAAAGTAATAGACATAATATACGTTTAAAAAAATTTCAGGTCAACCACCAAAACTTAATAATTATAAATCTTTTGCTTACGTTAATATTACCACATGTCAGAATAAAATTAATAATTGACAAAATAGTTAATCCAATAAAGGTATAGTATTACGACGTTTCGACCTCAATTTGGGACGTCATCAGGTGTATATTAATTTAAGACAAAATATTTCTTAACTCGAGTGGAGTATTATGAATAATTTGAGTACAGTGCCAAGGTCTTATCTTCAAGCTGGAAACATGCCTCTTAAATATACAGAATATTGATTTAAATATTATTAACTTTTGGAAGATATTAATGGAAGCTGATTCCATTGTATATAAATGAATTATAATACTCCAGTTCATTTAAGAAATTTTTCTTCTAGTTCTAGTCACAAATTCGGTTCAAAACGTCGTTCTGCTTTTGTCAATTATTTTTTCTGACTGATGATATTTATTTATTGTAATATTAACATGTAATATAATTATAATTATTAATTTTTTATGCTTGGAGTGAAAAATTTGCATCCAATTCAAAAAGTGTCATATTATTGTTTGACATATTTTCCATTTACAGCCCTAATAATAATTGAT
This sequence comes from Zhengitettix transpicula, assembly GCA_037074705.1. NCBI lineage: Eukaryota > Metazoa > Arthropoda > Insecta > Orthoptera > Tetrigidae > Zhengitettix > Zhengitettix transpicula. The sequence continues at coordinate 56,353,357 of CM073592.1, read as the reverse complement.
TTAAATTCCGTACACGAGCTTCGGGTCTATTTTTGTAATGCGGCACCATTTTGTGAAGATAATTTTTTTCTTGTTACGAATTTCCCTAACCAAATATTTTCATTATTTTGCCGCTTTCCCAGGTTTTTTGATGGAAAATGACGATGCATTACAAAAAAATATTGCCGTATGAAGTCGTCACACCTTTTAACGTTGATTTTGTTCAAGGTCTCGACCACTCTGCAGCATCTTTAGCAAATTTTTCGACGGCTATTTATGAATTAAGCCATTCTCATGCTAAGTGGCACTTTTTTCCCCCCGATTCCGCGGCACACGCACCTGCGTGCAGTAAACGTCGTGCAGTTCCTGGGGACATGTTTACGACGGTACCGACCTTGGAGCGATTCCCAGGTAAGGGACAGGCCAGTTTTATTGCCGCAGGTATCACAATGGACACGGTTTGAAGTGTTGTGACGCGTGGCCGTGAAATATCGTCGAGAAAACTTTCTAAACCCACAAATCTAGCGAGGTCGCTGTCAGTCTCGTCGATGTTCTGCATTAAGTAGAGCAAATTGGAGTCCTGCTGGGGATTGTAATTAGAGGTCTTCAGCAAAAGGAAGTAAAAACAGCTGGGAGCAACTTCCTTGAAGTGTGAGGTTTCTCGAGCAGCAGTCGTGTTTTGTACATTGCGAAATTTCACTATAAACGTATACCAAAATTTCTCTAATAAATTCCAGTTTAACTATGTTCGGCATTCGGACGTATGACATGAAATATTCTATAATGCTATCCAAGCGATGGTAGAGAGTGATGCCCATGCATTATGATGCTGATGCAGTGATTTCATGATCTATTATCATAAGCGCTGATGTGGAGACGTTCTGGAACCGTCATTGACACGCGTGGCGGCTTCATCATAGACTCTTTCGCTTCCGACGACGATTAACTCTCTCAACAGATGTTTTCGGTGTATCGCTGAATTCCCATTGAGATGTGCTTATCATTCGTATGCTGTTTGTGTATTTCGACGTTGCTCTTCCGTAGGTATAAGCCTGCATTGTGATGGAACTGTTTCAACAAGAAGAACAAATCTGTTTAATATGATCAAGACCAAAACGAGCGTAGCAGGCTCACTGAGTCCAAAAGTATTACTGCGTGAAATTTTAGATATGCGGAGAAATGATCACAAAATCAGAAAATCAAATTTAGCTGCTTTCATGTGCTGGACTCAAGTCTGACAGTCTACAAAAGTATGAAATGCTTGAGCAGGACAAGCTGTTCCAATGTCGTATTGATCTTTTAAGCTGTAAATACTTCTTTGGCCCAATTGGTTCGTTTCACAATTACGAAAATTTTGGGAGAATCGATGCTTCATCACGTCTGAACTGTATGGCGTGGAGAACCAGACCTTTCCCTTCTCCCTCGAGAGTGTGTCAGTAACATATTTTGCCTTCATTCCTACGACGAGCACCATCTCATATTCCAGATCCAATGTAAAAAAACGGATTACCTATCACTCTCAGTGCCCTATTCGTGATATGATCACCTCTCCTTCGAGATTTATTGACTTCGTCACTGTAAAGTCTTCATATTTAGATTGTCTTAAAATCTCTGAAAGGGAAATTACTTCCTAGGGTTCCAATGAAGTTCAGCGTTGACATCTCACCGCTGCTAGGACTGGGAAAAAGTCTTTTCTCATGCGATGTAGAAACTGATGTATCGGGAAGACTGGTGAACGTAACTGGCGGTGAAGAAGAATCAGAGTGAAACAAAGGAGCGGACCGGTGTGTGTGTCGCATAGATTACAAATGGCTGTGATGTGGACTTCCGCGCGGCGATTGGCTAAGCTGCGCCTTCCTGCTTACCGTGGCCAGGAAGCTTCGGGCCCCGGGCGCTGACGCTGCGCCATTACACCAATGGCGACACAATACTCCCGAATTGGATAATTCGCCTTGACTTCTTTTGTGTGTCGGTGGGAACGTGAGCAGCTGCCGAGGGAGGCGGGGGAGACTTTGGTGACAAGTACCAAGACGGGGTACCTCAGTAATAACCCTCCACTGGACATTCCTCTGACCTACACATCATTCACATCATTCCTGAGTCTTGGTACTTAACTCATTCATATGCAATATTATCGACGTTACTCTTTTCTTACAGTTACGAGGCTGATTCCCTCTACTTCTTAAAATGCTAAAGATAATTTCAGAGATGATCGTTTACAAGACAAACTAGTTAAATTGCAATGAATCACCAAGAAGTTTACATTTTTGGACATCTTGAGAAAATCTTTATCAGTTTTTAGCTACGGTTGATTATGAAACGTAAGTTTCTTTAAAAATATTTAACAATCAGTTTAATTTTCTCTCTATTGTCTTCTATTACAGAAACCTGATCATATATGGCACAATGATTTCACGAGACTATCTTCATAAGGGACGGTAAACTACATATTGGTTGCCCGACTCCAGGTTATTTCCGTTTCTTCTGAGAGATTTTATTGGACACAAAATAATTTGCTAAGTCATGAAATTTAGCGATCCAGGAATTAAAAATATTTGAGGAGAAATACTCATTGTCCACATATTGCGTTTTCTCATTGTCTTTCCTCGTAACTCTTTGAGATTTGACAAATTTAGTGACAAACTCGGCGTGTCTGTAGTCAATTTCGTATTCCTGATTTGCCCTGTATACGAATTAAATAATTAGTAACATCATGGATCATTTCATTATATAAGCGATATATTAGACTAACCTAAGTAGAAATACTTTGAATGTAACAGAGTATCACAGATCGACATTTCATGATATTGATAAAAAAATTCTGATCCATTAAATTTAGACCGTGTCAGATATATAGGCTGTATTGTAACGTACCACGTTACATTACGTTTTATTAAGTTTATGAATATAATTATTTAATGTTTTTCTAGGTTAATTAATTATTTGTTTTTAATACAATTATTTGAATTTACGGCACGGAAAGGAGAGGCACTGAGTTATGTTTTGACCTTATTTATTCCCCATGACAACTGCTAAAAAATAATAATCATCTTGAACAGACAGCCGGCTGAAGTCCGTCGAGGCTGTCTAATCACAGCTTGGGAATGTTAAAAAAAACTTAAGGGCATAAAAAGTAAAAAAAACGTCCTTAATTGCACACAATTAATACACGAAGGTTTTCCAGAACCGTAGCCAAGCCGATTCTGAGGACTGCGTCTTCGGACTGGGAGCCTGCTTGCTGCGGGCGGATTCATATCCCTGGGTTTCTGCCTTCTGAAATGTTGCACAAACAACCAACTTGATGATACATTGTAAGACTGTTTATTTTTTTATGCGCGAATCCGTGAACTCGTGCGCAATTCAAATTGTATTTGGAGATTTTTTATTTATTGTCTGACCTCCCACACCTATAGTCAGATATGTGTGAATAATCTATTTCTATTCTGCATTACGTTCTTATATATTACAGGAGTCCTATGAAAATAAGAAGATTTTTAATGATTCTGTTGGAAACAAAACATGTGACATGCCCTCGAGATCTCCTGCGGATAGCCGACCACTTCGAGATTAACTGAGTAACATGTCTGGGAGGGACGTTACAATATATATATATATATATATATATATATATATATATATATATTGTAATAATTAAACGAGAGGCGTTGATAAATAAAAATTAATTATCAACTTTACAAACAAAATCTTTATTATCAATGTTTGAAACAATTACACTAATAATTACAAATAGAATTTATCTCAGGGTCATTACTGGGTTTGATAATGGCTAATCATTTATTTAGAAATCTTATCAACACAAATTTCAATAAAAAGATTTACTAGTCAATTAACAAAGACGAAATTTACTTGTCGACGAAATTATACTAAAAAGATGGATTCTACTTAACAAATTTTATCAAAGGAAAAGAACGAAATCTGACGCCTATCTTTTAATCCGGTTTACATAATGAGTTGTTTTATATTGGTACTCACGGCTGCCCAGCATTCCAGTATACTTAAATAATTGTCGTAGCACTATGACGGGTTTTTGCTCACCATCTACAATTCACAGATTCTAAAATTAATATTTTTAGATCAAACTCAGGAACCAGGAACCTCCTCTTCGTCTCTTCCTCACTCGGTTGACTCTTGCTACTTCTCTGCCTGGCTATGTTCACCAAAACTGTTTGTGCTTAGCAGGTTTCGTAGTTCGGCTTGTGTGAATGTTTTGTCTATGCCTTCCTGCAAGTTTATTTCGATTTTCGTTCTCGCCTTTCGTTTTCGTCCTCGTCTCTTGGTACGTGTTTAATCTCCAAGTTCCAAAAGTTCTTTTACGACCACCCGATCGCTGAGGAGCCAAAATGCAGACTGAACTCTACCAAAACATAATGTGTGCTCTCTCCTCAATATTTTAATGCGACCTGTACTTGACCAAACCTTCCAGCCAACTGAACAACCGTCTCCTAATTTTGAGCGCGCAGTGCTTCTTCCGACAAAGAAACAATGCTCTGCTACATTGTTGTTTTGTGTTCGGTACCGCCGTCAAGAATATGTTTCTCTAACAATTTAGATTATCAAATTTACAATTAATGTGCTAACTAATTGGCATTACAATATATATATATATACATATACATATATATATATATATTAGTAATAAAATTAATAAAATGAGACTATTGTATTTTTAATTAAATTAGCTGTGGTTTCTCAACTCTAGGTTAAACGTTCGTGGATCCGTTTTACGAATTGAAGTAAATATCTACGTAATTATTCGTAATTGTTTTTAGATCGAATAGACTTTGACAGTATTCTCTAAAAATTCATTATCTTCATTTACGATTTGTGTGATGAACTTCATTGTCAATGGCAGTGAAACTATTTCTAAACAAATATAGTAAGACATGGTTGATAATAAAACAAATATTTCTGTTTTTTAATATTACTATCTTAAATCCTTTTTCATGATTTGTGGGTTCCTCAAACTTTTCATCCTGTAGGTTGACTACTCAGTGCGATTGTTAGGATCAGCGTCATATAGCAAATATATTGCTTTAGCTCATCTGTGCAACTTCGTTTCCCCCTTTATAAATAAAATATAATCCGTGTAAGTTTTCATTCAAATGCCCCGGCGGAGTATGTACATTGGCACGGTTTCGTAAAGAATTACTGTGTTGTTGTCACTTCACCAGTCCATATTAAATTAATTTCAATTCCGTGGTTTAATAGTCTATTCAGTGTTCAGTTATTTATTTTACTCCTATTTATTTAATCAAAAAGTCTGCAATTGTAACGGCTATAAATAATTAAACAACGGAATATATAATACATATTAATATTAGCCAATGAAAAACCATTCGCCAAATACGTATATAACGCTATAGAACTAAAAATACGATTAGACATTGAGTGTAAAAAACCTATATAATTTTTTGATGGGTTGTTCTCAATCAAACGTGAATAGTAGCATATTTTTAGTTAAATTGCCGGCTGTTTATCAGATGGGATCAGTTACCTAATGAATGTTAATGTGACTTCACCCGTAAAACCATTTGCTATGTCAGTTTGCGGCGGCGACAGTTTTTCCGCTTGTACCCGATGTGTCAACTGTGCTTTGCCGGCGCGTAGCAGTTGCCATAAATATGCACCACTTGTTTTACATATTTGTCATTATGAATCACGTTCTATCCATTCGTTTGCCTCGCCATTGTACGCTCCGAGTGCTCGCTCGTTGAAGCTCATTGCTTAAACACCCTCCACACCGTATAACCCAAACACCCTCATTAATAGAAATTATCCTGCTGTTGGCTCATGTAAAATTGATGGCCCTTCCTTGCAGCCGAATCAATATTCGTTGAGGCGAATTAGATCGCCCATCGTGCACATTGTTGCCACATCCCTTATAATTGCTTAACGATTTAATTCCCTTCTGAAAGTACGACTAACGCTTCATCGAAGTGTCGCGCATGGTTTGCAGTAAATAATTGCTCATTCATCGTGTCCCGTGTGCGAATTTTGCTGTCAACGTTGTCGGGGATGAGTGCTTTGTTTGGCAGGAATTTGGTAAACCGCCTCACCCTACTTGGCGGAGATAAGTATTGAAATATTTTCATTAGCATGTTTGAGCCATAGTCCTCGGACCAGGAATAGAATATTACGGGTTGATGTTTTGATATACTTCTTGTGCTCATCCAATGATCGATTTAGGAAAATGCATACATATTATTTCCATTCCAGTGTAGTTGTTTCTCTAGTAGGATATTGACTTATTTTTTTAAATAATAGTTCTCTGAGTATTATATCAAAATTAAGAAAACTACTTCATTCTCCTTACCCTGAACAATTTTGTACTTGGTTGTCATATTCCAACTATATACAAGTAAGTAATGTTAAATTAGTAATGTTCAATGAGTAATAGACTAAAACACCTTTTATATTCCCTTAATACCAAACCTCGTATTGTTCCCAAAGTTGTGATCATTTTTCTGAACTACTTGGGATTACACATATGCATATTACACCAGTATAATATTAGTATTATTTATAGCTCCACCAATTCACTTTCCAGTTTTATCAAAAATGGCAAAGATAATTCACAACCTGAGGACTCGCATTTTGTTGTATACAAAATCAGCTGCTGTGATTTCGATTCTGTTTACATTGGCCGGACCAAACGGCCTTTAAGACGCGGATGATAGATCACATACTGAATTATAAGTTTCCTAATGACAAGTATTCTGTGATTACGAAACACATATATTTAAAACAATGCAATATGAACTGGAGCAAAATTAATATCCTTGACGTTGAACCCAATTATTATCAAAGACTAATATCTTAATGCTTCACTTCAAAATTCACAAACAAAATGCTCTTAATATTCAGAGTGACACTGACTCTATGGTATTTGTTACCCACTTGACTCCATCTATAATCTTTGGACAGCTATATATACCAGCACACCGCAGTTTCCGGGTTTCTTGAGAAGGTCCACAAATCTGTGGCTGAAACGTACCCGGTTTATTTTTTGTAAGGTCTGTTTTATGGCCATATTAATCCTAATAAACAAGTTACTACATAAGTGAACACTTATGTGACGAAAATGGTCAAAATATTAAAAAAAAACTTGAACCTCTTATGTGAAGACGTTTGTATACTTTGGCACTTGATGGACAAATGAATCTCACCAACAGTATGACTGAAGTTTAAAAAATAAATTTATAGAAAAAATTATCATTACCTGTTTTTACAATACGTTATTCATTGGATTTATGCTTCCTGAAATATTCAGAATGGCAGTCGCGTAAGCTCTAATAGTACAGAGGGCAAACAGCCCAGTGTTTGAATTTAACAACAACTGATTTTTTTTAAAAAATACAGGCCTCTGCAACGAGAGGAAGATTTACAGAGTTAAGAAACTACGCGATAGAGGCTCAAACACTAGACCTTTTTCTGAGACGTGCGCCTTCAGAAAGAAGTTGTCGTATGTTTTTTGGCGTGGACAGTTTCCGGTAAAGCCGAAGAATGAAGATAGATAAGTGAAGAAAAAATACTGTTCAAGCCCACTAAGAACTAGGACTAAAGGTACTTCTAAAACCAGAAAGATGCTGTCCGGAATGATCTAAAAAGCATAAAGAAAAAATTTCACTCGTAAAGGAAACGGAAAGAAGAATGAGGAGGCCAAGACAATTAAGTAATAATGTTGAAGACTCGGAAGACATAAAAAACTGAAAAGTCATAAGAAGACTTTATAAATGACTTCTTTCAATTTTAAGCCTGTTGTGGTTTTTGTAAATGTTCAATATATTTGAAAGTAATTAATATAATACTGGTTATGGGGCCGCGATCATGTGTAGATGCGAGTAACTGAGTGCGAACGCAACCCAGTGACGTTGGGTTACGTCATCTCACACTTAGACAGACACAAATTCATTCATAGAAATGATTCTAATATATGTTGAATATTATGTATGAGGCTGTGTGTTGCTTCAGACTCTGCAGAAATTTATTTCGTCACTGCCGAAAATGTTTCTGTTGAATAAGCAGATGCTTCTGCACTTTAGCTTTTAAAATTACAGTATATTAACGGCTCTGTGGCTTACAACAGGCGACTACTATTAATTAGCCGTTTTAGATAATTTATGATGTACATAAAATATATACCGATTATTAGAGAAGTGGAAAATTCAAGGAAGTGACATTAAAACCAAAGGAACCATCAAGTTCCCACATATATTTCTTTTTTGAAAAACGTGTTGCATCACCTCGAGCATAAATGCGTTTCTTTTTCTTACTCTCCGGATTTTATGGACACTAAAGATTTACTCGAACAATGTGACACTTTTCAATCGTTTCGGGAAGATTTGCCATCAGTACTACCTGAGAGAAACAGCTGTGTTTTTATAGCCTCCACCAGTAAAAGATACCTTCACAAAGGGAACAAGCCCATAGACGAACTCGGCGTTTCCCCTTCTATACTCGCGAGGATTAAACTCTGTAAATAACAGCGAAAGTTTTTGTGGTGTTTTCCCAAAATTGGAAATTTCCCACGAAACCGTGGGACATTCAAGGGAAAGACTTGCCGGTTTCAAATAAATTATTACGTTTCCCTTTTCTTGTTAACAAAGAAGAAGGCCTAATATAGTATTCGGGCTGCTTTGTGAATTCTTTAAACCAAATGGATGAAATCGCATTTCCAATCCTAGAAGTTACGTTAAATAAAAAAAGGAGAAGTGTAATAAAAAATCCATACTTCGTACATCCGAAGGCTAATTATGCAGGTTGCATGTTTTTTACTTATTTAATTTTTTGTTGATTAAATAAACCTCTTGCAAATGGTTTCGAATTTTTCTGAACTGAAGAGATGGAGATTGATAATGAACAATTTCGTATGCAGTGACGGGATTTTTATCATCACAGTATCGTAAGAATACCTGATGATCATGTCACATGTAAAAATCATGATTCCATCGCTAATACTTGACATTAAAGAATGCTGTACCCATATATATGATTGTGAGACCTTTTTTGAAGGGAATGTCAACATTTTGTCGTCACTGTTATTCCTTCCGTGATTACACATTTCGTGTGCCAAACTGTAATGATATCTGCGACCCCAGGGGATCAAATCTTAATTATAAATTAACACGTTTTAAGGGTTGCGTTAATTTTATATCGTTAACATGCGCGAAGGTACGGATTGTAAGGGAACATCAAGGGAAGACTGTTGCTAAATTTTAGCACACATTACATGTATTGGCTTTTAGCCGGCGTCAGTGATAGCAGCGCTTATAGAATCTGTTGACATAATGACAGTAAGCCTCAGGCATTCACAGTCTCTTCCTGTATCGAAATGTCGCTCAATAACAGCCAGTTATTCGTCGGTTGGCAACCAATTACTCAAGTTCGTATCCTTTCTACACAAGAGAGGTTTCAGACACCTCAAAATTCCTTTAAAGGGGGAAATTCTTATTTTAACTTACGTTATACTATTGATCTGATGCCATGAAGTGCAAAATATTTTTCAAGGTACGCAATTTATTTCATTGTCAATACACAGACAAGAATTTATAGCTCTAACATTTTCCTGGAAGGTTATATATATTTTTAATGGAAAATTAGTGCATTCACGTAACCAATTTCATGATTTAAATTTAAGTGCTGCAAGGACACAGCGGTTTTTGCTTCGGTATTAGATCTTTTATTTATTTATTTACATTCGCATCAACAGCTCAGGCTATTAGCGACTCATTATTGGAACTTATTTTGACTTGTCGGATAACTAATTTTGACGAGAGACTCTCTCAAGGATTCGAACCCGAGATCCCTGTGATGCGAGGCATCCACGTTGACCCCCACGTCACCGGCTGTATTAGATTGTTTTAAAAATTACATATACTCTACCAGTCTAGCGTTCATTATTCCGGTATCGCACTATTTAACAGCCTTCCATAAACATGTAAAGAACATCAACAACTACAACTCATTCGTCAAGGAGTGTAAAACGTTCCTTGTAAATGAAACTTACTACTACGTACACGAATTTTTGAATCGGTCTCATATTCGTTGAACTGCCTCGCCTACAAAATTGCCGAATATGCTATAAATATGTAAATAGTTTGTCAAGTTTTCCCCTTTTGGTTCTGTTTTCCTGCCTCTGCTTTCTGTTTTAGTAAATATCTATGACGACATCCCTCCGTACCTAGCGACAGGAGGTTAATACCAGGAAGTGATTAGTGTCGTGTGCGTGTTTCCTAAAGATAGTGTGTATGATTGTAGTGACTAGACAAATGTAAACAGATATGAATTTTTGTGTGTTTTTGTGTATTATATGTTTTTATGTAATTTATCTACTGTACATTTGTGACGAATCCTACTTCCTCTTTAGAGGGCTAATGGTGAATAAATCTATCTATCTATCTAGATCTAGATAGATAGATTGATTATCTATCTTTACTGCCGATATAGGCTCTTTTTTTACGATCTTCACAATAGAATAAAATTATTTTTCTTTATACGCCTCATCAACTGCTAAAGTTAGCATTGTAGATTGTATTTAAACTGTCGAGAAACTTATTAGTAGCTTTTTCTCAGTATGAAAAAACACTCAGGCCCGAACAACAACTTGAATTCGAAAACGGGAATGCGTGGCAGTGATGCTGACCTCAACACCACAGGAGGTCGGCTTAAAATTCTTGAGTTGGACTTCAATGTTACTTTTTTATCTTCGATTTAAGATACGATAAGTAATTAGTATGTTAGTATCTCAGTATTTAAATAATGCTGCGTTTATTCCACGTGTGTATTTTCGTACGATTCAGAAACTAAGAGGCAATCCATTGGAAAACCGTCTTCCCCGTTCGCCTAAAAGTGATGCACGGAAAACTCTAGAGAAACCTGCATCAGGTAGGTCGGGCATTTGGTACTTGTCCCACGCCCTTCCGATGGCGATTGTGGGGTTTGCTTTGGGGCCGCAGCTTTCCTCTCGCCAGCTTTGGAGGCAGTTGGCCGACTATTCCAATAGGAATAGCGGGCAACTCTTACCGTATGCCCAAGGTCTGTGACCCCGGAACATACAATCTTGGAGAACCACTTTGAATTTACATAAATATTCCCTTATCGAAATTATCTACAGGAGAACAGGACCAACAGCGAGTGTGATTCTTATTAGAAGTAACGTCCCTACTGACGACAGTATGAAGTATCTCTGACTACACCTTGATGCCAAATTTACATGGCAGAACATATTCGCATCCTGGCAACGAGATCAAGAAATCGACTTTGCTCACCAAAGTATCTAGAGGACAAAAGATCGCCATTCCCCTTATACACCAAACGTTTACTATACTTGAGCCTGATCCGACCACTATGGTAATACGCTTGCGGGATTTGGGGGTTAGATGCCAACTCACATATCAACCGCATACAATTTATCCAAAACAGAGCATTAAGGCTGATTACAGATGCACCCTGGTTTATACGTAATTCAGTTATACACAGAGATCTATGTATAACTACGGTAGCAGAAACGATAAAACTTTATTACAATAGACTACAATCAACAAACCAACTGATTCCAGACCTCGCCTTCACGAACCCTACGTCGGCTAGAAACAAAACGCTCACAGGATGAAATAGAGAAGTAAAGAAAACATCTACCATTAAGAACAAAGGCTTGATTCTACCCTAATAGATGTATTCAAGTTATATGTAACAATATTATACTATCATACCAAGTGTAAAATTTTAAATAAAATAATATAGTTACCGTAAGTTAAAAAAAAACACTTATGAGACGTTCTCAGTTAAAGGTATCGATATAGAAAAATGGGTAGGCTACCCAGTGTTCCTAACTTCAGGAAAGTATTACAGACTTTTTTTAAAAAAATATTGCTTATAGTCGGGTCAACATAAAAGTCATTGGTAACTTACCATACCTACTAAATGGAAGTATTACAAATAGTTCACATTAACTGCATTTTATTGTTAGTCTCAGATTCGTTGTCTATTTAGATTAGATCTTGAATGCCGGTTTCCTTGCTAAACTTTAGTAGGTTATTTATTGCCACTGCTGAGGTACATATCACCCTTCTCGTGTATTTTTGAATTGTGGCTCTCCTAGTGCTGTCGTACTTTGAGCAGTCGTAGAGGATATGCTGGATCGTCAGGGCAGCTTTGCATACGTCACATGTTGGTTTCGGTGATCTAGACAATAGATAGGAGTGTGTGAGGTTAGAATGGAGAGTTCTTAACCTAGCAACAACCTCCTGCTGTCTCCGTGACAGATTGCCAGCGTAGGATATTTACTTGAAGTTGTCGACCTCCTTGTGAAAAATCCCTTCATTCCTTTCTACACTTGTACCATTTTTTCTGCAGTATACTGGCATAGGGTTGTCCCCCATGATTTTTAGTGCATATTGGACTGTTATTTTTATTCTTGTGTTGGGATGCCTCCATCTTTGCACTTTTGTCCGCCCTTTCGTTTTTATCACTCAAGATATTTTTGGTATGTTAAAGCATCACAGTCTGTGAACATCTACCCAATTCCTCTGATTTAGTACTGTACGGTTCCTTCCTACGATCAAAAATCAAATAAAAAGTACATTTTTTTCAACTGTATGACGAACAAGGGAGACGGCGAAGATCATGCGCTAAATCACGGAAATTTTTCGAGCTTTGGAAGATTTTGATGCAGGAATGGTTACTCAGTAGGTCCGTGCTTTAAAGGCGACTACCAGTAACTGTACATAAGAGGTGAATAATCGAGGTTACAGCAACAGACTAATTAATTCATTTGTGAGACCTAGGTCAAGGTGCGCAATCAAACTGTACGAACCTTCCCTATTTCTCGGTGATATGATGATAGGTACATACGATTCGACATCCTGTACAGGTATAAGTGATAAGTGCGTTAATTTAACATGTTCGCTGGCGACGGCTCGCCGCAGCATCTGGTTGACAAGCAAAGAACCACGCCCCCGCACGGCGCGGACGACAATGGAGGGCTGATTGACAGAACCACTCCCAGCAATTAAGCAGTACATACCACACGTAAAATACCACTCGGCGCGTGATTTAAGGCTCGCTTCTGTTAGCACGCACTTGTACGCGCCCGTATATCTCTGTGTGGCGACAACCCGCTTACTAACGCTCTGATTTAATATCTTCGGAACGCGCGCATGCAAAGCAATGGAATTCTTTACTCGTGTGCTTCCATTAGCCATGCGGTGACGAAAATAAAGAATCAAGTCTCTCCATTAAGAGCGCTTCCAATGGATAATGGAATGGCTGCGTCCCATTTGCGAGCAGAACTTGAAGAAGCGAAAGGTTTCATATAAGTTTTTATACTACTACAAAAAACATAACCCCATTGATGAAAGTAGGCCTGCTCAAATATAAATTGTTGAAAGGCGGAGTCATTTTCAATGCTTGGAAAGAAAGTCGTAACTGATGTGATAAATACATCTGGAATTTATCCATCAGGCGCTATGAACTCTAGACAAATAGGTCTACATTTTACAAACGTAAGAAAAAAAAGTAGAGGTTGCATGGTCACCTCTTATGTTAGTTGTGTAAAAAGGATGGAGCGAAATAAAAATTTATAGGCTTAAAAAATTAAATAATTTGATTTGACAACTGCGTGTCAGATTTATAAATAATTATTATTTTAATAATTGATACATAATTAATTAATATGAATACATGAAAACGGGTCTTGACTTTAAGTTTAATTTGTAATATTATATATATATATATATATATATATATATATATATTCAATACATTTCGGAATGAATTGAATATCCACTGTAAAACGTTGAGAATAACGTATTTTTTTTATGTATGTTGACATTGAAGTTCACTAATTATCTTGTATCCGGTTTTTATTTATAGTAACAGGCTACTTGAGGGTACTCCACATGGTGGCAACTCACCTTTAATAACATAGGAAGGTATTTAAAAGGAGGGATGTGGAAGGGTTGAGGAAGGTAGCCAAGGCCTCCGATCTATAGTTTAAGGAAAAGCCTAAAAGTGATGCAGGACAAATCCTAGAAAACCTGTATTGGGTACTTGTCCCACGCCCTTCCGATGTAGAGGGGACGCAGCCTTCCCAGATTAGGAGGCATCTGGCCGACTGTTCCAATGGCTAACGATTGCCTGTGAGAAAACATTATGAACCAGTCTGTTAATAAACGGCTTGTGATAACTACTGATTGACAGATTAAGAATTTTAATGCACGTTTTAAATTAACAGAAACAAGTCGTACATACGTTTCGTACTTCAATTTTATATCTTTCTCAACGTTTAAAAATAAAATAATAACAAATTATTAATCTTAAATAACAGACAAATATATCCTATTGTCAATTTGTTGAGTATCCAATTATAATTTTGTGAATGCCGATGCATTATTTATTCCTTTTGTTAAAAACACGTATGGTTTGTTCAATACAAAACTGCGAACAAACCCTATATTAATTTACATAATTTACACGTGTTTGCCATTTAACTCTACTGTGATAAATAATGTGACATTTAAGTTGTATTGTGTGATACCACAACCGTCGCCCTACTTCCATCATGATCGTTTTACTTACTCTACTTTCTTCTTAATCACGTTTAACCCTTCACTATTCTGACTAAAATAATTGTCTTCGTGGAATAGAAGAAATATTTGTTAGAGTCTTCATTGTCCGACAATTGTTCTGTTCTCAAACACGTACCACGTACAACTCTTTTCTTACAGTCTAATAATTATCAAGTGAAAATGTAAAGAAATAAATCAATCTTTTAATTGCTAAAATCTGTGCAATTTTTTTAACGAGGTTATATCACTGATTAATTACGTCACCATAGTTTTGAAATTTGTCCGTGGACGACCAATTCATTTTTGCTGTCCTCTTAGCTTTAGTACACCTGGAACATTAAAACGACGATAAACCACACTCTATTCAGAGGTTGCAGTATGTTATGCTGGAAAGTTTCACTTCATTGACGCGTTCGCGTGCGTGTTCCTGACGCGTTCTGAACGACCAGCGCAAGCAATTTGCTAACGTGATACATAACTTGCTCGCCGTCGTCCTTCCTGGCCGCTTTTATTCAATTTCTGCTTGCCCAATTTCGGTATGAATGGACCCATTGATGCGTGCGACATTGCAGAGGCAAATATTGGGTCCGCAGCCAATCACAGGGCCGTCCTCAACTCAATTGTCTTTCCGGGAAGCACGCTGGATGGACGTGCCTGGTTGCCGCGTGTATGCCCCATAAATTCCCTGCTACTTCACCAGACTGTAAGTAATGATTCGCCCGATGAATATTTCGTTTGGATGGATTGATTTACCTCCCAGAGTTTACGCCACAATCCACTAAAAACGATTTTATGTTCAGAAAAAAAAATCTACTGTACAAGGTAACGACGACACCTGCGCCTCCAGAATAAAAGAGCCACGTTTGACTATAAATTTGTGAACATAACCTGAAAACTTTTTGGTCATACCTTACTAAGAAAATGAATAGTTACGTCTTTACATCCCTATCAAAGGATCTTGAACAAGGACACGTCCAGATTCTGAAACCTGTATTTCGTCTATCCAGTTAATGACATTAATTATTTCCATGATGAAGCAAAAATGTCACAAATATATTTTAAAACAAACCTGTCAGCACCGCTGTTATTTGAAACGATCGGGTTTTTATAAATGACTCAGTAAGAACCAGATGAATGTTAAGATGTGAATGAAGTAGAATTCTGTAGTGTAGCAGTTATTTCCCCTAATACGTTGTCAATCAAAAGCTTTATGAAATGCAGCCACTTCCCCCAAACAACGGATATTTATTGTTCTTTTCGACGCACATTTTTAACACGTCTGTTGACTGTGCGCTGGATTGATCACTTTGGTGATGCAGCAGTCGGACGACGCCGCAGAACATCATCGGACACCACAAATCAAATGAGAGCATTCAACATGATAACTATGATAGGAACGTGTAAGAATATGATAATCCGTGCATTATTCTGAATTTAAGATTAAAAAATTAATAAATCTTTCAACATACACTGAAGGTGAAAATTAAAACATTTGTAAATGCACCAATACATCCTATACTTAATAAAAAAGATGGACAAATGCAGACAAAATAAGTGGTAATATAAGTACCAGATAACGTTTCTGGGAACCTTGTCCCTTTCTTCAGGTGCTAATAAGAGCCTAGAGCAACACAACTCCACTGGTCAGTTGTCAAAACTCAAAAGCGAAGTAAACGGAACGACAATGGGAGAGCCGAAGGGTTAGCGTAACAATAAGGGATCGTAACAATTGTAGAGTTTCATGATGTCTGTTTGTACATTATTTGCTGTGATGTTTGATTCAATGTGAAGCATCTCTGATACGAGACTGAAATTTTACCTGGTGTCAATGTCTGAAATCTTAGCGTTTTGCCAATCAAATGTATGTTTCCAATTGATGATATGTTTGGAGACTACAGATTGTTAATCGTTGGGAACTTTGATATTAGACATGTTCCTTGATGTGGGTATTAAGAGAACGTTTATTTTGCTCTATGTAGCAGGAATTACAATTAGAGCAAGAGATTTTGTAAACTACGAAATGTTTGCTGTATGTATCGAGTGGATCCTTGTGGTTCTTAATCAAGTAGGAAAGAGTATTAATAGATCTGAAAAAGATGGATATTTCTTTAAAAATGTGGAAGAATTTGTGATGTAGAAAGTTGTAATAAGGGAGTACGAGAAAAAAATGTATTGAGGTTTTTGGGGACGAGTGACAGTAGAATATCGGATTTTGTTCATACCGAAGGCTCTAAAATAATACATAATGTAGTGCTTTCAAAATAAATTTAAAATTTTTAAAATAGATATTTAAGAAGAAATTGAGATCAGTGTACACAAGTGTTTGACATTGATACGGCTGAATTTCTGGATGTTGGAAACATTATTTAAATAGCTGCTTTAAAATGCTGTTTAATGTATTCGGAATTTATTCAGTGGTCGATTAATTAAACGGTTGGCAAGTACCAGATTTATCATCATGGAATGAAATTATAGCTTTCCAGTCAATTTATAGAAACAAATCAAATATTGATCAGATTTATGAGGTACTAACATCTGAATTAATATTACAAATAGATCTATATCAAAACACGTTTTGAAATTATATTTTATTTAATTTAAAAAAATAATTCTTGAAATTTAATATTTATATACTGTAAAACGATTTAAGCGTCAACCAAATAAACTATTTAAATGAAGGTTTGTTAATATTGTTGGTGTTTTCAAGCTTCACGCGCGACACGTGTTCAGTTGTCAACCAGCGTACGAGAAATATTTCTCTCGCACGTTTTAGCGACGACGCAAATCCTCAGAGATTTTTTTTCCTGAAGCTGACCGTGCAGTTACAAACTTAAGAATAACAATTCGCACGAGGTTACGGAGTACTTCTGCAGGGAGTTGGCAACTTGTGAAATCCAATTTACGCGAAAGGGGTGTCCTCCTCCACCTCATCATGCTAATGCCACTGGGGAGGGAATAATTTGTGATCTGGCGCCGTGAAAGCTCGCGAATTCGCTCTCCCATTCATCCGCTAAAATGATGATTATTCTGTCTCGTCGCGGCCCGTTAATGTGATTGGAGGCCAGGCGTGGAAGGCGTGTGTGTGTGTATGTTTGCTGTTTATCAAGGGGCCGCGTGTTTTCAGATGCCGGGCATTCTTCGTCTGCAGGGCCCCCAATTTTTGCGAGCAGTCATTTAATTTTAATAACAAGTGAGCGCCGCTAAAGGGTGGGCCAAAGGGCCTCAAGGGAACGAGCCGCGTTCGCAATCAGAGAGAATCCGGGGAGAGTCACAATACGCCGTGATTGTGTCATTCATTTAGCGCTTATTAATCCTTGCGGAGAATATGCTCGCGGAACGTCGGCTGCTGATTCGGTTAAGTACAGGGGAAAGAGAGCAATTCAATGAAGGGGTCCTGCGCTTAAATATAGACTACGCGTCACGGAGAAATAACCAACAGTTTTTACATTTCTGACCTCGTCATAGTGATTTATGAATGGATAACCAGACAGCGATGAAGATATTTCTTTCGGTGAAACAACGAATACGTGCAAGCTAAAATATATTTCGTTTGTACTCGTATCATATCCCGAAAGCTTTTATAGTCACCATTTTTAATAAGAAAACTAATCTACAATTTTCTAAAATATTTAATTCTGAAATTATCTGGACCTTTGGGCAATATTTCCATAATTATCCGATGGTAATGTTGTATTTAATTATTAATACATAAAAATCATGCTAAATTGTTTTCAATCGGGTTCTTCCCTCTTTTTGTAAAGAATTTTAAATCTAACATACCTGATATGTGATTTATTGTGTTAGTATTAAAACTGCGATGTATTTTTCAGCCACAATTTAGGCCTATAATAATAAAACTAAATATAATTTGTGACTGATAACATCATTAGAAATATGATAAAAACACAATACGTCAGTTATATTAAATTCAAAATTCTTGAAAAAACCTATTATTTTATATTTTACACTGTTACGCGGCTCTTGTACTGTAGTCAAGCTATTACAGGGAAATAGTCTTAATATTTCTGATATTTAATTGCAATTAGACCTAAGCTAAAGAAAGTACAAATAAAACGAAAGTTCTGAAATTAATTTCATGGGTCTAAGAAGTTCTATAAATAATCTGTCAAATGTAGTGAAAAAAGTCGAAACAATTATAATGGCACGTAATAATAAATATTTCTGCATTGCTTATTGAGAAATAATCTTTAACATTTACATTCAGAAAATATAATTGAAAAGACCACCTCGGATTTGGTTCGTTGAACGGATTATTGAGACCCAAATTCTCGCCACTCCTTCATACTTTGCGTGTCGCATGTGACGTGAAGCTGGACTCTCATGAAAAGGTCTGAAGAGATGAGATTGGACTAATTTTGTTGACAGTTGTTCGAATTATTTTCGTGGATCGGGTGCTGTGCGACATTTAGCACCGTCCTGTTTAAACAAAAGATTCCTCACGTCAAATTTTGCATGTTTTGGGCACAAAGGACGAAAATTCCATCGTGTTATTTTAATAATACTGTTTTATGATTTAAATTCTTAGTTTCATCTCTGCATTATTATTTTTTTAAACAATAATACAGACGGATACTAAAATTGAGTGCTAACATTTAAGGAAAGTTTCCTATGTACCCGTTGAATGTTCTAACACTTATTGGTACACCATTTACATAAAAAAATTAAGACATAAATATTCGTAAATTATTTGTACATACCAAAACTTCCTTCCATTTCGTAGATTTTGTTTCCTGAAATTTAACTTAATATTTATTATATATATAAATTGAATGGATCTTGGATACATTAAGTAAAGAAAACTTTTGGAAAATAGTTTTTCTGCTTTATAGCTTTTTCATGATTTTGATTCCATAATAAAAATAATACTGAAAGTGATAGTGATTTTTTTCTGTGTAATGAATATGTGATCTGAAGAACTAAAATAATGACTCTGATCGGAGGATGACGTGACCAAGAATTTTGGAGTAAAATACTGTAGGAGTAATGCTAATGGGTTTCACTACAAAATGCTTGAAATAGCAAATAATTTCATTAGAAGATTCAGTATTCTTGGGTCTATTTGTTTATCGATATACGTTATGCTTGTTTATAGTATGAAATCTATGCTGCTATTTAACATTTATAACTGACGTTTTATAGATATTTCTCAGCATTACGAAAAATTGGAATTATTGAAAAATTGTTTCCTTTAAATCTACTCTGAGATACTCGCTTACAACTTACACAATATACAAGGTTCTTTTTTAAGCGCATTCAGGTTGGGCGCACATTTTCCTTTGTGAATTGTAATTCTTCCGCCTCATTTTAGTTGACATTATGTTGAAGAATGCAGAAACTTCTCATTATAGTCTTTTCACTATTCTGGTTTCTTCAAAGAGTTCAGATTATTATTCAGTTCTTAATAGACCATTGAGTCTGTCTAGTTATTTTTTTCCACTATTCTGACGGGAGTGTACAGGTCCCGTTATGTTTTATTGATCTCTTTTCAGATCCAAAGTGACCTACAATTCCTGTGTAAAATCATAAACCCCTTTATCGCAATTCCAATTTTAATGTATGATTTTTTTAGGTTCTTAGATATACTAGAGTCTTAGACATTTTTCTTCACAAAATACTTCCTGATCTCTTTTTTTCTGAGAACTGTAAAGCAGTGAACTCCCTTTCAGAAACTAATTCATGTTCCATCTGTGCGACGTTGTACACTTCATTTCTTTCCCTCTAACGCCGGGTGATAAATCCGCCTATCGGTGAAGACTTCGCTTTTACTGCTATTAAAGTTGTTGCGCAGGATTTGTTTCGTTTGTCTGATGAGAACCCTGAGCGTGAGGTATGCGTCTGGTTTAAGGCAGGGCGTGGCAGCGGAACGCTACTTTGCAGATGAAATATCGCCGAGAAGAAGCTGTTTCCGTGCCACACAATGCGCTATCGGGCCGCGTGTATAAATAAGACGGAGAGGGATGTGCTACCGTGACCCTCGCCATAATGGAGCTTCATTAGTTGCTATTCAGGATCTGTCTGGACGCCGGCCGTCACCGCCACCGTCATTACGCGCCACGACGCGGCGCCCCTTCACCGTCATCATCGAACACTCACATATTATCAACGTTGCATTCCTAATTGCGCCATCAATTTGGCAAGACGTGTCCGCCCTATACGCTGATTCATGGAAAAATCGTATTATGACCTGTGAATGAACTAGGACTCGGCTGGCGTAGTAGCTACTTCATCTAATACGTTGTCAAAAGATTTACGAACAGGCAAGAATGTTAATAACTCCATAAATAATTTAAAAGGTGGTCTCGTCACCAAACGTTTCACGCGACTTGCTCTGCTCACGAATAGGCAACGATTCGTAATTCGTAAATGAATTCGCAGAGGAAAATTTATGCGATTACGTGAAACACAGAATTACGCACGAAGTACTACCCAAACGTTCCAGGATTTTATCTGGATTAACAACCATCGCCCTCGAGTTGGTCTCCCAGCGAGCTATTAACAATTTTTTCATGACCTGAAAACTCCTTGGACGTTCTTTCTCGTGAGCGTGTTCAGTACCACTAGCGATTACGCTTGAACGTCCTCAACAGCATCAAATCTTTGGTCATTTAAGTTCCCTGTCATTTCTTTGTATAGGCTTCAAAATCGGGTAGGTATGGTAAGAAACAATCCTGTAACAATGTTGTGTATCGGTTGGTAATCATTGTTACAGCCACTCCTCGCTTGTTTTCGAAGAAGTAGGAGACAATACAATCGATACTTTATCATTCGGATGTATACATTTTCGACTTCCCTTCATTGTATATAAAATACTTTTAAAATTTACAAAACGCTCCAACATGGTTCCCACATTAATGCGGCGTATATTTCTATTTCAGATCCACTACTATTTAATTATGTAAGGTTGCAATTTCAAATGAATTTGTTTTAAAAGTATTTACCGTCATTGGAATTAGTTTGTATCACCAAAGCTCCAACTTCACTAATTGCTCCCATTATCCCCATCACCGTTATGGTCCGTTTGGAACCGATTCACGCAGTATTTTATGTTTCAACAATTATTATACACAGAACTGTGTTGCTTTTACGAAACTCATGAACCCCTGTCACTACCTTCTTAAGCGAGGAAGCATAGAAATATCATACATAGCAAGACATTTCAGTCCAAATAATTCTGGAGCTTGTTATATAAATAAGAATTAATTTGCATTAATCGCTATCAACCACTACTACGTTGAAAACCTGTAAATTTTAAACCAGTTAAAAACAAATAGGTCGATGATAACGTCACGAAGTGACTGAAACTGATTATTCTTATTTCATAGTCCAAGTCAATGCCTTTTTTTCCCCCTATCAGAGTGAAGTGAACTGATTATATATTTTCATAAGACAAACCACATACATTTTTTCCCGATTTCGTGGAAATATTGTCTCGAAATTCCATATACATACTTCCTTATTTTTTATAGCGTCATTTCAGTTGCAAAAAGTGTGATAACACATCTTCAGAAATAATCATAAAGTAGATTTAACGTTTAAATAAGTTTTAAACCTTTAAAACCATGAAAACACTTTTTCCTCTCGAAGAATATTCGCGAATTATGAAAAAATTTCATGAGTGGCTTGAGCCTCTTAGTTTTAAATATATGTATATACTGTATATGTGACCAGCGTATATGAAGAATGAACGAAAAAATATACAGTACTTATTTTTTATAAAATTATGATGAAAATCGGCGTCTTACCGCTACTTTCGCTTGACCATGAGTTAGATTCTCTTGCACAACGCTGACAGACCAATTTGCGAGCGCAACAAGTCGAGGCATAATTTTTTGAGCCGCGAGTTGCCTCACACAGCGCTATCATTACGCCTCGTCAGTGCGTGATTGGACATGGCGACGCTACGTGACGCGATCAGATCAGGCACTTAAAAAAAAAATTAAAAAAACCAGACGCACAGTGTTGCCAGTCTCCACGCGTAATTAGGTAAACTGCAGCTCTCGACGATAGAGTCGTCAGTGCTTACGAAGCAACTGGACCGTGAACGGGCTGAGGACATGAAACAGAATCGTTTAAATGTGGGCACCGTAAATAAATGTAAATCCATCCTTTTCAGTGGAGAAAACCAGATCATTTATAAAAACAGTCGCTAAATGTTAACGAAATTCCTTGAACCTACCAGTGCTTTATTAACATTCTTAAGAGGAGTACAAATGAAACTCGAATGAATTATGTGACCTAAAAAACGATTACTGGAACGTTATACGAATCAATGATTTTATAGACATAATATCAGTCAACCGTGTGTAATGGTATGCAAATTGTATATTTTTTCATTCATTTTTTGTAATTCCGCCTCTCAATAATGATTTCGGTACTCAAAATTAATTAAGTTGGATTTATGTTTGATACAAATTTTATAGAGTCTGATTGGATACTTCAACTCTTATTGATTTCGGGATGTTTCCATTTTTCTGTATTTTAAATGCATTAAACTTTATACATAGAGATTTACTAAGCCATTTACTTATTCCTCCATTAGTGAGCCTCACATTTTACATTTTGTTTGTAACGTGTATTTAAACAAGGACTATCCTTATATATTGTTGCCTGTACTTATTGGCTGCCTCAGGTATTGACGTTGATTGGTTAACGACAAGCAGGCTCTAGCAAAATGTCTCTTACTTAACGACGAATGCTTTGTGTAACAACTTTTCATCATATGAATGTCTAAAAACATTTATTTTTAGATTGCACTGAGTCACGAGTTGCGATACTGTCCAACACCCTCCATATCTGTCTTTCTCTCTAACAAGTTTCCTGAATTTTAAAAAAAACGCTATGTGCTGAGCTGTATGCCGCCCATTATAACCATTTAAACGGATAAGGCAGCCAACGGTTGACGGTCTATCGTGTTATAGATTGTCACAAGAATTAACAAAAATATTAAATCTAAGAATAATGCAACAATGGGTTTTGATTTGACTTTTTTTCCCATTAGTCCTCGTATGAGGAAATAGGATATGTCATTACATAAAATTAAAATATAATTATTTGATGCTACAATTATATAGCAATTAGAAGTTAACATAAAAATATTAAAAATTGGGAACACAAATTTCCCTGTTCAACATAAGTAAATTTACCATATAGGAATAATAACCAAAACAATAGTTCTTGAACTATACCAAGGGTATATAATATTTACAGAACTCAAAAAAATTCAATATGCACCAGTAAAAAATTAATGATTAGAGAATTAACTATCGTGAAGTATAGGATTACACATCTCACAAGAATAAAACACAAAACCTGACACACGCATACTAGGAGGAAGCGCAAACGAGGGACAAGTCATTTCACGAAACAGACAGACGAGGAATCTGCAAACTGCAGGCCGTACATGCAACAAACAAAAAAGCAGGAAAGAGCAACAGAGACTAAGCATGAAATAAATAGTTTTATGAGCAACATATTGAACATTTTTGTAGTATAACTAAAAATAATTCATCATTAGGGGAACGATCAAGAAACTCCTGTACTGAGTAAAACGCTCCTTTCAGTAGAATATTTTTTACATTCAATCCCAAAACTCTTGTAGTTATTATTGTTCTTTACATCTGGAGGAAGACTATTGTATAAAACTACCCCTGAGTGGTGAATACTTCTCTGGTAGAGAGCAAAGATCTTAGACCTGAGCGATTTCTAGTCTCATAATCGTGAGACTCGCCATTAGTTTGATAAAAGATTCATGTTCCACTTAACGAACTTTAAAATTTCGTGAATAAACACGCTGGGAAGAGTTAATATTCGCAGATTTTTGAAAAACGGTTTACAACTGGATTTATTATCCGTATTAAAAAGTATTCTAATGGTACGCTTTTGCAAGTTGAATATTTCAATGTTCCTGGAGCAATTGCCCCAATTTGCAATGCCATAACACATAAGGGAATGAAAATACGCAAAGTCTACCATTTTCGTTGTGTTGATTTCAACATGTTGCATTAATGTCCTGAGACAATAACAAGCCGAACTGAGTTTCCCAGCCAGCAGAAAACATCGTAAGCAGTTCTTTGTTAGAAAATCTGGCATTAACGGGTTCGAAAGTGTCCTGTATGAATGACGAGTAACAAGCTTCGAATAGGCTAGGATCCTAGTAAGAGTAAGCGACATCATTTGTAACCGAGAAGGACGACTTTAAATGAGTATCTCACAACCAGATGTGGGTCACTGTGGCAAGTAAACGCTCATTACGTGTTACAAGCATAAATATTTTGTAATGCCAATTAATTAACACATGAATTTTAAATTTGATAATCTAAATTGTTAGAGAAACATATTCTTGACGGCGGTACCGAACACAAAACAACAATGTAGCAGAGTATTGTTTTCTTTGTCGGAAGAATCTTTTATTGAAATTTGTGTTTGTAAGATTTCTAAATAAATCATTAGCCGTTATCAAATTCAGTAATGACCCTGAGATAAGTTCTAGTTGTAAATTGTGTAATTGTTTCAAGTATTGCCACAATAAATTCTTTTTTTTTTGTTAAAATTTGAATAATTTTTTCATTTAATAGCCTTTATTTTTTAATTATTACAATATATTGACTATAAAAATAGCATTGCCTGAATGATGCTGATCCAGGTAATTTTCAGTTTACCATGAAAATAAAAATTAGGGTCACGCAATTGACGTCTAAGATATGGATTAGATAGGTTCTCACAACTTCAGTGATGAAGTTAATCCAGGGGAATAAAGTAAATGCGAAGCGAGAAGAAGAAAAAATTAATAGCTCAGAGAATTCAGCTCTAGTATGATATAAACTAGTTATTCGGTTTTATGCAGATGAGTTGTTGACGAGCCCTCAATGTCTTGTTGTGACCAATCTTACAATTTATAGTGAAGGTGGAGTAAAAAATTATTCTTGTACACAGTTGACTGCCCAAATGTTTAAACATTTGAAAATTGTTAAAAGTACAGGAAGGAAGAAATAAGGAAGAGAGCCAATTCAGACAAAAAAGTGATAATATAAATACCACACAACGTTTCTGGGATCCTTTTACCTTTCCTCAGGTGTGAAGAAGAGCCTAGAGCGACACAACTGTTTCTATGGTTTGAAAATTGATAAACAAAAGAGATTGTAGAATAGAAGTAAAATCTATGGGAAGATGTGTTTAATTCTTAGTTTCTAATAAGAGGCCGTGTAGTTGTCAAAGGCACAGAATTAATTTATTTCCCAGACGAAATATTTCAGATTAATTAACTATTAGCTTAAAAAGAAAAGTAAATATTACTGTTCAGTGTCGAACTGATGAAACTGTCCGTCAAATCCACAAATTTTGATGACAAGTAAAATATTTACGTTTAATTATTTGGGTGGAGTACGACCAATTGATTTTTAGTCGGTGACGATTGCTAATTTCTTATAATGAATTAAATTCTTGTGTTCCACAGCAGATGCTAAGCATGTTTCCCTAAATGAGTAGGTACCCTGTTGCGATGGCTCCCTCAGCAATTGGGCTAATAGAGACGCCTCCACATTGCTGCGTCATGCGGCTCGCCCCCCTGTTTTTGTGCTGTCCTCTTTGGAGGTGCATTCCTTTGGTAGCCTCTCGCTGATGGCCGACCATCTGACCTTACTTTCCCTGCAATCCAGTCTTTCTACCCCTTTATCGGTGGGTTTCAAAGTATTTACTGGCCCAGACCTAGTATATTAACTAAACGTCTTTTAAATTACTTTAAACTCGTTCACTTAATTCTTATAAAGTAAAGTTTTTTACTCACACACACGGTCTGTGGTGAATTTCTTCAAGAGTACAACAAATGTTTGTACTGTTATTGGTTGAGTAGTATTTTAATCAACAATATTCATCATGGTCGTTGTTGCCGAGTTAATAAAAATTGTGTTACAATTGTTGACACAGTTTTCATTTTACGTCCTGTTTTTGAATTAATAAATCAGTTAATGAACTTTTTTCAGAGGCTTTATTTGTTATTCATAACGTTACGACGTTTCGATACGTGTTGGTTTCTTCTTCAGGTATCCAAATTATTATAACAAAGTTTTACTACAAACAATTACAGTGTTGATATATTCAAAAAGGTTTTGTCTCGCTACAATCTCCTTGGTGTAAAGTGAATTCAGTGCCTCGAGCCCGTTATAATAATTTGGAAAATTAATAATTACCTGAAGAAGATACAAACACGTATCGAAACGTCGTAACTCTATAAATAAAAAATAAAGTGTCTGTAAAAGGTCATTAACTGGTTTATTAATTGTTGACAAATATGAGGGCAACCGTAACATAGACGGTAAATAATATTTAGGAATTCCAAACCTTACAGGAACCATGTAATTTCGATAGGTCACATTGAGCAAAATGAACCTACAGAGGCGTCTGTAAGTAATTTCTATCACTGTTATGCATACTTCTTAAGAATTTACCAGACTAGCCTTACCAGAGCTAAAATCAGGTATGTATTTACAAAGATGACTACAGTAAAAATAATTTTTTTAAACGTTAAGACAGACAAATAATCTGCTGTTTATGCTTAACTTTAAAATAATACTTTATAGAAATAATTTTAGTGAAATGTATCTACTTGAAATAATAATCTCTTACGTCTAATTTATAATTCTACATTGTAGAGACAAGTTTTTGAATGATTCGTCTATGGTTGTGTTTTTATTTAGCGTTATTTAGGGACAAGATGCAAGAGGAAAACTTCCTGGATATCGATTCACTATTTTAAACCATTCACTTAACAAAAGATTTTATCAACCGGGTCAATTGTTCGTTAAACGCAACGTTTCGGGGAAATTCATCTTCGCCGTCACCATGTGACTGATGTGTTTTTACAATTATACATAAAACAATTGATCCGGTTGATTAATCGAGAATCTGTTATTAAGTCCTACGTTACGTAAAAATCTCATCATTTTCTCCATCTTCATTTTTTTTTATTTTACCTTGGGTCTACATCAAATAAAATAAAAATTAATAAAAATCATTACACAAAACTTGAACAATACAGAAGTTTAATTTTTGCTAAAAATATATTTAATTGTACGGTACTTTACCCTTAATGTAAGGAACGGTAATCGGAGAACGTATCATACTATAAAGACCAAACGTGTCGTGCAAGTAACGCAGGAATGTGAATAACAGCACGATCATCTCACCAGAGATTCTACGAAATTTCTGGAATAATTTTAACTATAATATATTATTATATTCGGTGATGACGTAATAAATATTGTTCTCTAATCCAATTAAATATTTATATTTAATTTACTGAGACACAGTAGAAAAATATGTTTTAATCGTGACGTAATGAGCAAAACCTTTATTGAATAAACTGTTGGGCTACTCCAGTAAATATTGATGCCACTGAAAATGGTGTTTAGAGTTAGATTCACTGTTACCTGATTGGGATAGAAAAAGTCTGACCTGACGGTGAATCGAAGCCGCGACCTCCGCTTAGTACTTGGTGCTATAACCATACTTGTCGACTCAGCATTCTTCTGTTCCAGAATCACTGTACCTATGATACATTAACACGCAATTTCCAATATTTCCGTGTAGTAAGCGGAAATCTTGGGTTCGATTCCATGTCCGATCAAGATTTATGTATTCTAATCCATTCCATTCAGTTCCATAGCTCTAGATCTGAACTTTTATTGAAAGCATTCTTATTATCTATTGACTCAACGTTTTGCCAGTGTCATAGTTTCCCGGTGATGTTTTCAGTGTAAGTCGTTCCACAGTTCCTTAATTCATTGATTTTTAATGACTAGTGTGTTTACTTCGTTGTAAGTATTTTAAACTTATTATGTAATTTTACCATGCGCTGACCAGCTCGCTGCTGTAGGGTAATATCTTATTTCAAGAAACGCTAAACTTGTCCGGAACGTCAAAATATTCTCACCTGTATACATAAAACGAAACAGGTTGACGTCACATTGTAGTAACAAATGTTTCCGGTAGTTTGCGGTCGTCCGCGTGGCGGTGACCGAGTTTTACAATATGTATCGCGATTACGCAACTATTTAACAAGCAGGGAGTAAATATGTAACTAGCAGGTAGGTCGATGGAACAAACAAGCTGTGCGCACAATGGCGGTCGGCCGGGGCTGTGTACTCTAGGTAATTGGCAGCCCGGATTACCGGCGGGCTGGCCCAGGTAGGGATGGATATACATATTGCTTTTTGTGTGGAGGTTCCCTGTGCCCCGCGCCGCTGTAATTTATTTCGCCACATTCCGAGGTTTCGGTGAGGTGTGAGGAAGCTGAAGGGACACCTGGGCTGGGTTTGTGCAGGAATGTAAACAACTGGTTCGGGCAGACAGCGTCGCGCCAGGCAGCAGGGAAGGCCGGCCTCCAAAGGAAAACCAAAAGAAACATTTGTCAACTCACGCAGGCATAACGATTACGATTTACGAGGACTTCCCGGCAATAATTAATCAACACAGTATTGACAGGAAACAAACAGCAGAATCCAAGAACTGGAATGTGCGTAGGCCGAGAAATATCGATTTACAGTACAATGGTCATCCACAAAGTCTTAAACGTTGAAATAAATATATTATCACTGTCTTCCACTTTTCCTAAGGAAAATAGTAATGATGTAGGCAGCCAGTTTATCTTGGCATGGAGAACTATTGAATCGTGGAATTCCATCTCATGTTTGCCAAAATAAATTTATATGTTGCGCAAAAAGTAGGGATGGACAGGAATCTGTCAACAATGTAAGAATAGTACGAGTACCTGAGACGCCACTGAACGAGATTTTTCCAAAACTGTTGGGAAAAAATAAAGATTCCTTAGTAAATTATTTATTTTATCTCTTAACGTAGTCTCCTTTTAAGTCAGTACACTTATTCCACCGTTTTTCCATATTACCTATACCGAAGTATAAAAAGGCGCATCAAACTTCTCAAATTAGGTGTTTGTTTCAGCTATGAATTATTTCGATGAAACACTTCATCCAGCAAGTTATGTGTTTGGACTCGGGAACAGGAAATGGTCTCTTGGAGCTAAATCTGGCGAAAAGTTGGCGCAATTTGTGGGATTGAGCAGAAACAACTGAGGACGTATGCGTGGGTACATTGTGGTGGT
The DNA here is from genome assembly GCA_037074705.1 of Zhengitettix transpicula. NCBI lineage: Eukaryota > Metazoa > Arthropoda > Insecta > Orthoptera > Tetrigidae > Zhengitettix > Zhengitettix transpicula. The sequence continues at coordinate 56,323,654 of CM073592.1, read as the reverse complement.
CGAAAACCTTCTTCATTGGGTAATTGTGGACGGGACGGTTGGTCCAGCAAGCCATGTTATTTGGACTCTGGAACAGGAAATGATCTTTTGGAGCTAAATCTGGAGATAAGTTGGCGCAATTCGTGGGATTGAGCAGAAACAACTGAGGACGTGTGCGTAGGTGCATTGTGGTGGTCGAAAACCAATTGTGGACGGGACGGTTGGTCCAGCAAGCCATGTCATTTGAACTCGGGAAGAGAAAATGGTCTCTTGGAGCTAAATCTGGCGATAAGTTGGTGAAATTCATGAGATTGAGCAGCAACAACTGAGGACGTGAGCGGGAATGCATTGTCGTGGTAAAAAAAAAACTTCTTCATTGGCCAAATGTGGATGGAACGGTTGGTCTTACCAGATTGCTCCAATAACTGTGCGTACTATTCTCCGATTGCTGTTTTGCCTTCTTCCAGATAGCGTATGAGAACCACACTACGAGAATTTCAACACAGTCATCGTGACTTTCAATCTGATGGAACGGTTTTTGCCATCTTCGGAGCCCTTTGGACCGCTACTTTGATACGTCGCAAAAACTGAGAAGAATTGAGCTTGAAACGATCTAGTCAGTGATGATAAAATGTTCATTGGAGTGTGTTTATCGGCTATGATCGAAATCGCGTGAGGCATTAAAATGTTGTGGAAACGATCTACAGATATCTTAACAATCTCCGCACGTTCAGTTATCTTCAATCGGCGATCTATCAGTACTTCTTGGTGGATTTATGTGATTTTATCCTCAACCTCTTGGCATCATCCTTCTTTTATTCCAGTCTGTTCTAGAACTTGAACATTAGTTAACAACTAAAAAAGTCTCACACGTATAAGCTTATTACTTGCAAAAGCACCTCATTGCTAAAACTTACCGGACTTCCCTCTATAGTAAATTCCTCTCGCCAAGATCCTTCTTTCCTGTTTTACCGTTTGCATAATTTTGTGGGACCCAACGCAGTATTTTTCATTTAGTAATACCTGTCACGATGTTTCGTCTACCAGGCTTTGCGTATGAGCTTTCGGCCCCCGCGCGTTCGTTAACGGCCCCTTCCCACGGGAGAGGGGCAGCGCTCTCTACGATTGCGGCCATCAAACGGGAACATATAATTACCGCCTGTAACTCTAGCTGGGATTCCTGCACGTGAAGACCGAGGTCCGGCCCCCATCCAGTGTTGCCAACGTGGGGACGGGGAGGGGAGTAAATATCTCTGGCAGATCGTACTCACCACCATTCACGATAAGAATTCCGGTAGCGCGGGGGATGGTCACGGCTGCTTTGTTGCCTGATATATGTGGCTCCCCGCGGGAACACAAACGGAATTTCATCGTGGCCCAGGAATTTTTGGGTGAGGCCGGAGATAAACTCGTAGGCCCCGATCTGTAAAAATGCGAGGAATCCTGTGGGTACAAAGAGCGGCTGAAGTGAGAGAAATGGAGTTTTCGCATCGGACTGGCGTGTCCGGAGATTCAGTCGCCTTTTGCAAAAAAGAAAAATGAGTGCCAAGTGTGAGATAAATATCACATTTAAGCCGGTCGTCGAAGATCATTGCTTAAGTTCTCCGGAGAGTGGAAACTCTAAAATAGTTCGACAATGATGAAGTGGGCACTACCACTTCGGTGATTTATATTCCCTCACTTACATAGGAGTTTTTATGAATTTATTGTATCACATCCAGGATATGTCTGTCTTCAGACATAGTTATATTAAGTAAATGGAACCAATGTGACATCAGTGTTTCGACTCCGAGACTTATTAAATAAGGAATTGGTTCATTCAAAATTTCAGCTTGTCGAATCGATTACTTAAGTCGTGTTACTATGGATTTTAGGTAGTATTAAAAGCCAAGACACATCACCTGAAGGATCCTGAATCTCAATCAGGCTATATTTATACTTCTCTGTGGGCTGGTAAGAAACCGAGTGGATTCATGTCTCAAAAGGTAGTAGATTCACGTGCCTGAGCTCATGTTTGTTCTGAAGAGCAACTCGCCGAAAGCTAACCAAATACTAAATCAATTATCCTCAATAAATTTGAAATCCATACTACTCATTGAATTTTCTTCGTTTCCGAGTCACTTTCAAGGTTTTCACACTATCAAACCATAGCTGAAAAATAATATTTCTAAAATTTTCACGAAAATATTTTATTTTAAATGCATAAATGTGACGTCCTCATAGGTTTAATTACCAAAAACAGAAAAAGTTCAATTTCCAGATTGATCTGAAAATAATTTAAAAATTATGAGATTGTTTTAGCATATTTGAAACCTAGGCCCACTGATAGTGTTTGGTTAGTTTTGGTCGGGTATTGCATTGTTCGGTTTTAAGAAGGAATCAAAAAGAAAAAAAAAGATGCTATCGAAGAGAGAGTAGTGAAATAAATCAGAGTAATATTAGCTGCAGATCACCGTCGACAGACTTCTCCGTGGGCTGGTAAGAAACCGAATGGGTCCATGTCTCAAAAGGTAGTAGATTCACGTGCCTATGCTCATGTTTGTTCTGAAGAGAAACTCGACGAAACCTAACCAAATACTAAATCAATCATCCTCAATAAATTTCAAATCGATACTACTGATTGAATTTTCTTCGTTTCTGAGTCACTTTCAAGGTTTTCACACTATCAGAACATAGCTGAAAAATAATATTTCTAAAATTCAATCTACTTAGCTCTTCTTTTGTTACAAGAAAAATTTGTGTTTACGTATTTATTGAAGTTATTTTATCTTTATAGATACTACAGATGTGAAGACCATAAAATATTTATTACTTGAAAATAAACTATAAGCATGTTTTTGTACCAATATCCTTTTAATATATTATTTAATTCACTGGAATTTGAGTGTTGAAATGTTTTTACAACGTTGAGAAGTTATGAGTTGCAACTCGATAATATTTGACTAAACTCGTGTTTTGGAGCTAAATAGTTTTTTTGCGTAGTTTGAATAAAAATATGTATTTTCTGTTAGCTGTTCGCTCATTTTATTATAACTGTTAAAATCAGTCCTTGTTTTAATATTCTGATCCAAATGATATCCACATCAAACCTTATCTTTACGCAATTTTTAACTTAAAATTACTACGTGTGTATGAATGAATCATTATTCCGCAAAATAAGTGTTACAAAGCAAAACATGGCATATTTTACTTTAATTTTTTTTCTTTTGAGTCACCCTTACCAGTTTCATCGACGTAAAGTTATTATATTTGGACTAGATAGTTAAATATTCTGTTTCATGTCTTGGCTATTCCCAATTTTTTTTTCTCGCCAATAAGATCTGACAGTTATTTGGATCAGCTTGAAGTAGACAGTTTATCGGAGTTTCTAATCCAAACCTAGTTCAAGATTTAATTCACTAACTCATAATACTGGGTAGTACTAATAATTTAATTTAAACTTATACCATCAACTGAGTTCTCTCGCATCTCATACAACTACAACGGATTCAAGTCGAAATTGATAAGTGGAGTCGTATGCTGACATGTGAATCAGATAATTTTATCTGAGAGAATAAAAAACTTATTTGGAAGTTCTAGAGTTTCTGCTTAAATTGAATGTTAGAAATACCACTTCTTTTTTTAAAATTGTTTTTTCTGGTCGCGTCAACGTTAAAGTTATTGGCGACCACATTAGGTATTTAACTAATTTAGGTGATAACTGTTTGCTGGCGATGTTGTTTCATCAGATGAGGGGGGCGATTCAAATTGGCCATTTTGATTGCCATTTCAATTCTTCTACTGAAGTAGATGAGGCGAGTCTATTTGTCCTTGTAGATTTTGTATTTCGTTAAATATTACGGCACTTGAGGTTGCATTGTGAGTTTTCTATGCGTTCTTGTAATCTATATAAACGATAGTTCCGCTATTAAATTAGATTATTTTTATAATATGATTTTTTTTGTATTTCAAGAGTGTCATAGTAATTGCATACAAATACACTGGAAGTTTCTTCCTTATGAATCGTAATTATATAATATTATTTTGATGTAATGTTTTTGAAATTGTCCGAAACACTTTAATCTCCCATGAGTACCCTTTAAATTTTATTTTTGAACACACAAACAGCACACTGAACAAAATCCAACATCCTTCTGTCTATTGACCCCAAACACCTCAAGCCAAATTTTTTCTCGTACTCCCTTATTACATATTTCTACATCACAAATTTGTCCAAATATTCAAAGAATATCAAATATACATCATTTGCAGATCCACTAATACCCTTTAATACTTGATTAAAAACCACAAGGACCCACTTGACACCTACAGCAAACATTATTGTTTACAAAATCTCAATTCCTGCTACATAGGGCAAGCAAAACGTTCCATTAAAACACGTATCAAAGAACATATATCTAATATCAAACTTCCCATTGTTAAACATTATTTATTATCCAAACATATAATCAATTCTAAACATACATTTTATTGGCAAAATGCTAAGATTTTAGACATTGACACCAGGCACAATTCCAGACTCATTTCAGAGATGCTTCACATTAAATCAAACATCACAGCTATTAATGTACAAACAGACACTATTAAACTCAATAATTGTTATGATCCCTTATTATTACACCAAACCTTCTGTTTTTTCATTGTCGTTGCGTTTCCGTCGCTTTTGAGCGTTGTCAACTAACAAGTGCAGTTGTGTTTCTCTAAGCTCTTTTTAGCAGCTGAAGAAAGGGACAAGGATCCCACAAACGTTTTGTGGTATTTATATTACCCTTTTTGTCTGATTTGTATACCTTTCTTATACATTATTTTCAATCAGACGTAATTTTTTTCATTTGGTATGAAGAAACTTTCCACGAAATTTTCGACGAGTAAGGAGCAAACGATTACGTTTCAGTCAGACACTACTTTGCGAACCTTGATCTCGATAAACTAATTCTCTAACATTTGCTGGCAGTCGTGCTGACTTTAAAGAAAAAGCTTGGAAATTCACCTTATTAAGAATTCGAACCAGGGTTTCTTGCAATTTCTTACACGTCCCGCGGACCGCAGACACGTCGCTTGCGCTGGAACTAGATTCCATGCTTCTTGCTCCTGCGCCGCATATGTGCGCCACATACCGAACGATTTGCGAGAAAAAAAAGTTAACTTATCAGTATTCTACGTGACGTGGAAAATCCAGGATGCCTCGGTAATGAATCCAATGGTGTGATGTTGAATATCAAGCGTCTAAATAATTACTTGTATAAGGTAAAATTCAGTTCATTGTCCTTATATAAATCATTCTTCACGACGGAACTAAAGGAACTATTTGAACAATGTTGAGATAAAAATAATAACATACCCATGCAGAAAAAAAAATTAGCTGTTTGATTATAACCCCTTAGTCTAGAATAAAATCGAAAAAACTAGTCAAATATCAAAGTATATCTGTTTTAGTTACTGATAGTTGTACACAACTAGAAATAAAAAAATAGTCTACCTGGTCAAGCTGAAAGTGTTGTAAAAAATGAGACAATTTCTACATACTACTGTTACACGTTTGCAGAAAATTTTCTTCTACGTCCTTTATCTGCAGATTCTTTGTGATTCTGTCATTAATACAATATTGTTTCCTTGATCAGACATTTTCAATTTCGTTTGACGATAATCGATGGGCCGAATATCATACGTGAATTACATTCTCTCACGCTCGTGGCCACTTATGAATTGAACCCTGAAATTATTGTATGCAAAGTATAAGAAACACTTTTATTTTTTACGGTAATAATCACTAGTAACGGTAGTCCGCTGTAAACCATCGGGACTAAGCTAGCCTCATTAGCGGTTAATATAGTTTAAACTAAGAAATTGGACGTCACTGAGTTGCGTTCGCACTCTGCTTAAGTCTCCTATTACCATTATTTTAAGTCTGTGAAGAGTATATTATATTATATACTTATCGAAGAAGAAGGTGTAGACAGGCCTGTGTATAGGTAAATTCATATAATGGCAATTCTTCTCTTATAGCATAGGAGAGAGAGAGAGAGACAGTAAAAGGGGGGGGGGGATGGGGAAAGGTAGAGCAAGGTAGACAAGGGATAACTAGGGCCCCCGGGCTATGGTTTAAGGATCCTACTCGGCAATTCGCCTAAAAGTGATGCAGGTAAAAGCCTAGAAAAACCTGCATCTGGTATGTCGGGAATTTGGTACTCTTCCAACACCTTTCCGATGGCGGGAGAGGAGTTTTCTGTGGGGTCGCAGCTTCCTCCTTACCGTGCCTTGACCGGTTTAGGAGGCAGCTGGCAGACTGTTCCAATGGGATGAGCCCGGAACATACACCTCTCAAAACAGGCCGAGGTTCCTGTTATGTATATACTCTTATATATACATATATCTTCTTAAAAAATCTGTCCTGTGACATTTATGAACTGGGAAAGATTTTTTTAAAATAATTATCAAAAATGAAAATTGTTTTAATTTATCTTTATTATTTGGCTGAAAATGAGACTCAATTTACTCTCTCCATCGTTTAAATTTTTTATTTATTCAGCACATTAAATTACATTAAACCTCATAAATTATAATTTTCAATCTGCTCTCTCCTCAGATAATAACCATTTTTAAAATACAAAATTCCGTTGCCTGGCAACCTACTTTACAATGATCTGTAATCCAGTGTCTGAAGTCACTAAGAGTTTCGCGGGAATTATTACTAAATTACCCTTCGTAAATCAATCGAAAATTTCTTGAATCTCTTTCACGTCAATTCTCGTCTTGTCGCACAGACCCACATTTGATGGTTCAAAATATTCAACACCTATTTCTTCCGTAGTGACCCCGAGCTTAACAGACCGCCAACTCGAATACTCAAAACCGCGTATTTTATTATACATATCTCAGAAGATAGTGCGAAAATACACAGTAACCTCAACAAATTTTTAGAATATATTTAAAAATTCAGAGAACAGAATTAATTTTGTTCCTGAGTTTAAGGAAAAAATAAACGGTGACATAACGTTATCGGTGTTCTCGGTTATCGTAAATATTTACGACTTGACCAAGGAATGAGGGCAAAACGACGTCATGGATCGACAGCCAATTAACAAAACGATTCTCCGAATGAAGGTACTAATTATATTTTCATTATGGAAATAGCGCAAAATCTAAGATATTACTTATCTTTGGACTCCGATCCTGAATTGTAAATATGGAACGACTGATATGAGCAATTTGCTTCACCCCGTGATTTATCGAGATAGGCGTTTCAATGTGAGTGGCTGTTTTCTCTGTGGCAGCTGTATAGTCCTTGGAGAAATCAAATGTTGTTTGTGGAAGCCGGCAATTCAATGAGATTGCAATGATAAATATGAAACTGTATAAGCTCTTATACTCAAAGAATTGTGAAAGGTCAATCGAATTGTGTACGAAAAAGATGTTTAATTAGATAAGGCATTCGTAAATAATGAACGTAACTTTTCATTTGCGACATTTTAGATGAAGCGTCTAGTAAAAGATCTCGTTTGGTTCTGGATCTTCAGGTTGTTTTCCTTTTGAGGTTGAACTGTAATTGAAAATATTTTGTGCTTAGTAGATAGCGTCGGCCTTCGGCCATCGGCGTAGTTTCGGAACTCGGCTGGAACGTAGTGAGGACTTTCCCAGGCGTGCTGGCGGAATGCGGCAATTACCAGTAGTTCTGAAACCCGATCCGCAGCTACCTGGCGCATTGTGCACTGAATTACGCGTAACTAGAGCCCTCGGCGTATTGTGTAGGTCACTCCTGCCGCTCTGCTCCGTTCCGTTTCAGATTTCCCGGATGCTGCTGACCACGTCGGAGACGATGGCGGTCTCTTGAAACAAATAAACTAACCGTGCTTCCTAAAACAGAAACAACATTCTCACGGTCTGCTTACGACAATACCAAGGGCATCCTCAAGGTTTTCCTTCAGACGTAAATAGATACGGGTAGGATGCCCACTTCCGTCACTTTGACATCACGTCAAATTCTTTTCTTCCCAAGGTTTGGAAATTAAGATAGAAAAATAATTCCTGAATGATGCATAATATCGGTCAACGTACCAAACCATCTGCATTGGAGCGTCCATACAGTTTTAAACGTTTCAGTGAACTATTTAGTGAATAATCTCCTACTCCCCTTTTCAATGAATGAACCTTGTTCATATAAATGGAAATGTTAAGAACAGAAGAGCTATTTCGATGTTCCCTGACAACTAAACTCTACCTACTGATGAAACGCAATAATTATGCTTTTCCTGACTAAACCATTCTCAAATAAACAGTTAACCGTAGTCATAACCTACCCTACAGCAAAGTGTTATTTCATTGCATCATTGATAATAATTTTAGACGTGTTTTGTTCTTTATATATATATATTGTGATTTTCAGTAGACTGCTTCTAATTCGCAGGGTTTCGCTTATTCACTTGGTATATTTTCTAATTTTTATTTAATTTTTTAAATAAATTTATTTGTACCGAATGAAGCAGACTTTTTTATCTAGCGATAAAAAAGTCATTAGTAACAAAATTGTCATTTCGAAATGAATATCTAGCATTTACTTAAACTCATAATATATTATTATAGTCTGACAACTTTAACTTTAGATCCTGTAGAAATCTGAAGTCACTACCTGAGGTCGCTGGATCACTGTATTACTACTTGACCACCATCGTCATGTATTTAATTATACACGGAAACTGATGGATCATTTTTTTATTGTGATCATATACGTACGAAATAAAACCATTGTAACTTTTTTGTAACAAGTTCTCTTTTTATATAGTTTTATTAAATCTGTGATTAATGGGTGAATGATCCGAATCGTACGGCCTATCCCCGAAATTTCACTTCTAAAATACATTTTCTATAAATTCTTGAGAAATGTGGGTATACAATGAGTTTTTATCACGTCTGAACGTTTCACATCTGCAGTGCATCACGTGGTAAGTTGCCCGGAATGAAGGAAAAAGAACTCTCTTCTTCTCGATTCTGAGGAATACGTAGGAAATATTTACATAAAAATACTTAAAAATAGGAGAAATGTATCTTTAGTTTCTTGAAAGAGAACTTAATCCTGAGAAGTCAAAAATGTGGAGAAAATAAAATTGTGTTGTGGTATAGAAGAATAGATCAGATTAATAGATAAATTCGTAATGCACTAAAGAACTATTCTATTTATTTATTTACAGTTTTTATCAACATAAAAGTCATTGGTGACTTGATTATACTACAATTGTTCTTTATTATATAAACATATTATTCTTATCCTTAGACTCATCTTGTTAGATTACATTTTGATTGCCCGTTTAGTTACTAAATTTTACAAGGTTATTTATTGCCGCTACTGAGTTCCATATCTCCCTTCTTGTGTGTTTATCAATTGTGACTCGTTTAATGTTGTCGTGCTTTGGGCAGTCGTAGAGGCCATGCTTAACCGTTAGGGCGCCTTGCATAATTCACATGTAGGATGCGGTGACCTATTCTAACTTTATATTGACAAAATTTCAGCTCTATTTTATATATATATATATATATATACTAAAACATTTAATAAATATAATTTTGTAGGAGCTACAAAATAACTTGTAACTTGACTGTTAATCATCATAATAATCCTTAATGAACGGACAAAGGACCTAATTATATTATTATTCGATAAAAAAATGAATAAATTCTGCTGTTAATGTTACCTACATATTAGAATTTAAGTTCTTGAAAATTAAATTGAATTTAGTATCAATTATATAAAAAAATTCATAGATCGTTACGCAACCCGTCTGGCAATGACGTAGTACGGGAAAATGAAAGAAACTTGCAGGCGTGGTATTAAAAATAAAATACAAAGGAACGATAGTTTCCAACGTATGTAAGGATGAAGTAAGCCTGCGAGAGGATTTCTCGCAGGTGAACCTTCCCAGAGAGCTCTGGCGGGGGCTACCTTTGGGGATGCTCTCACATCTCTCTGGTTTTTTTGAACTAAGGTTCCCACATGCCGAGGCACCTCGGTCTGTTTTGGGAGGTGTATGCTCCGGGGTCGCAGACCTTGGGCATACGGCAAGAGTTGTCCGCTATTCCTATTGGAATAGTCGGCCAGCTGCCTCCTAAACAGGCCAAGGCATGGCGAGGGGTAAGCTGCGTCCCCACAGCAAACTCCTCTCCCGCTATCGGAAGGGCGTGGGACAAGTACCCAATGCCCGACCTACCCGATGCAGGTTTTTCTAAGGTTTTCCCTGCATTCCTTTAGGCGAATGCCGGGTAGGATCCTTAAAATATAGCCCGGGGGCCCTAGTTAACCCTTGGCTACCTTCCTCTACCCTTTCGCATCCCCCCTTTCAAATCCCTTCCTATGCTATTAAAGGGGAGTTGCCCTAAGTGGATTACCCTCATGTAGCCTGTTGCCCTAAAAAAAAAAAACGTATGTAAGTTAATAACTTTTCCATTATGTATACGAATTCTGTTTTTCATTATTGGAATTATATATTCAGGTGAAAGTTTTACTTTGCAGAATTATGAATACTTTTAAAGCTTCTTTAAGGTTACAAAGATGGATTATAATAAAAAATAAAGTTAAAAATTAAAGTAAGTTGGATACACTCGACAATTTTGAGCTACACGTTGACGCAACAATTGTAATAAATATAAATAAGGCTAATGGCAAAGTTCGTCGCGAGCTTATTCGCTGACGTCACACAACTCAGCTGCTCGAAAGATTCGTATTCGTACCCCAGTCTCTATAAGCTGATTTGAATATCGTAGGACAAGGCAATTAAGAACCTGATGCTAAAACTGCAGCTATCAAGTCCACCATTACTACTAATTCTGCCTTCTTAAATACACCTTCACGGGAATAGAAATCTGTAAGAGTAAAATAGTAAAACAGGACCCGAAATTTTTAATTTTTAATGTGTGTGAAAACAACCGTCCACTGCCATTACTTATTTATTTCTAAAAAAAAAAAATACGGATGATATGAATATTTTTTCCACTCACAAAATTTTCCCCTGTCACAAAATATTTTGTCCCTGTCATAGATACGTAACATATGTGATCGGTTTATTCGGATGAGCGTATTCCGGGGATTCGCCTGCTTTTTGCCGCTTCGCGATGCAGGCGGCGCGTGCTTCCTGAGTGTTCTCCTGTAACCAATCGCTAATTAGCCGTCATTACCCGAACGGAAACAAATGAGACTCGCCACGCCTGTCAGTCCGCTGCATGCATTAATAATTTTCCCCGCTTTCAAACAATTTTTGATTGGTCTGAGTGTCATTTATCACGCGCTCCCCAATATCCACGCTAAGGTTTTTTCTCCCCCCCCGATTTTTTTTTGTTTCTCTTGTTGGTAACTGAAAAAGCTGGTCCCGTCAAATAGTTCTCATGATTTCGTTCGCCAATTTGTTGCTGTCGTTACGTGAGGACTTCAAACTATGAGACGGTTTTTGACGGTGGTAATTGCATCGCTGATGAAACATGTAGTTGAGCCTGTCAGAATATTGCGAATAAACTACGGTTGTCCTACTTCTCAGATGCACTTACGTGTGTTTATCTATGTTACTAATATATTTAGGTAAATTATATAACTAAGTCTAGTGCATAATATATCCTGACATTTTCAATAAACTAACATAAAGAAAAAAATCCAATCTTTTTCTCAATCGATGTTCTTCTGTCGATCGTATCAAATTTTCACCTATAAAAAGGCTTTATTTCTGAAGTAATGTCAAATACACCTCTTGCTTTCAGTATCTTAACGATTTTACAGTCACGGGTTATAGCCCTAATTAGGACTGTTTGGAAGAAAAGAATCCAACTGTTTTAAATTCTTAAATACGTGACAGTTTTCCGGAATAAACGGTTTTGTCTCATACATTTATAACTATGGGATAAATAAAACTAAATAAATAGATTAGACAATAAAGTCAAAAAAATTGGATATTTATTATGCTCTTGTAATTGAGAAATTAAGAATATAATATAAAAATAAATACAACGTTTCGTCCCAACTTAAGCTTTTCGTCAGTTTAAGTGAGTTAGTTGCAAAACTTGACTGGCCCAATATCAAATCTGTAATTGTTAATGATTAAAATCAGAATAAATGAATCACCCAGCCAAATTTGTCAGATATATTTTCTAATAACATAAAAAATTAGAACATTAATAAAATAAACATTAGCACGATGTGTTATATTAATTATTTATTTGATTAAGATGCTATAATTTTAATTTAATTAAATATATATATAGTTCTGGCACATTTGACTGGTTTATTCACTTATAATTAATTGAGTCAAATAAATACAACTATTATGATCAAAATATATCAATTATATTAAATATCCAACTTTTCAGATTTCATTGGCGTATTTTAGTTTTATTTCTTTCTTGGCATCGACGTCAGATGAACTTCTGTTACTTGTATTAGTGTTAAAATTATTTGTGGTTACTGACTATTTTATTAATGTATTTAATCTTCGAGGGGCTCTATAACCGAGGTTGATTGTTCTTGCAATTTTAATAGATGTAGCTTTGTTTCAGATATGTTGACTTACATACGAAATTGTTCCGATTCAGTACGCGCCTTTAACCTTGAGAGAAAGTTTAAGTTATTTATATTTCGAATTAATTAAATTATGTAAATATTCCATAAAATTGGTAACATTTTGTTAATAGATTGTATTTATGCTCTAAACTACATTATAGTAACCCCAATTTTATTAAATTTTGTTATTTGTACTTCGCCAAAGTTAGGAACATCACATTATATTTGCAGTCGCTTAGCTGCCCTTGTAACGTAAAGTCATCTTGTTAAAATAGCTTGGAAATGTTGTCTGTTGACAGAGATAAATTATTCAAACTATTGAAGTGGTAGCCCGGACACTTGGCTGTCTGTCTATATTTTTATTATAGTGATAAACTGATAAAATTTCCATAAGAAAAGACGCAAGAATTAATTGGTAGATGCAACGAAAATATTAGAGTTTTGAAGTATAAATTTTCAATTTCAGGGGAGATGAGTGCATTTAACTGGGATGTTGGTTGATAATTAGAAATCTACTACAATCAGTCACAGAAATATATTTTATTATATTATCTGATCTTGTCATGTCAAATTCAGAAATATTGATTATTTGAAACTGATAAATATTTCAGGTATAATATTAGTACTTTGATCGTCATGATAATCTGTATGTGTTCGGTCAAGTCCTTAATCTGACAGGCAACACGAGCTCTTCCTTCGGCAAGTGAGGCGTAACCGTATTGTTGAGTGTGGCAAATGTTTACCCTTTTGAGCGGTGTGAACGGCCGACAGCGAAGATTACACACCTGTTACCTTTGAAGCCACTTAAACGTTTTAGCTCCAGCCGCGGTCGTCGCCTCCAAAATAAGTCATCTTGTAAAAGAGTCTTTTGTCGCGGTGAATAATTCCATATTCATGTCGAACGCCCCCTCCCGCTTCACGTGAGCATGCACGTACAAGCGAATTGGGGTTGAAGGGGGGCGGGGGAAGAAGAGGGGGGGGGGGGTGCTTAAATTGAAAATAATTTGCCAGCATTGTGTTGATACATTGTTGGCGCCCTGAATGCAGGCGTGGCGCAGGGAGGGGGGGGGTTTCTTGCCTCTTTTTCGCCTTTTCTTCTCAGCTCAGCTCTGCGATTATGTCTCTTTGTCTCAAAGAGAAAAGGAGCCTGAAGAATACAGTGTATTTATTGTAGAGGGTTTCCACAGCGCCATTCAGCCTCGCGCCCGCGTTCCGGCCTTTCATATGAAATGAACGGAATAAAAAGCATCTTTTCTCGGCGTGAATGACGTTAAAGTTCGTCATAAGGAGCCTTATATATTTTTGCATGCGAAAGTCGGCATTGTTTCGCGAGCCGGGCCTTTCCTCGAGATGACGGGGCTCAGTGCCTTTTAGTCTCGACTCTGGCTGCAGACTGGCTGGATGTGTTGGATGCTGTTGCACCTTCTCCGCGTGTCCGTGGCACTGTCCCGTGTCCTCGTACGTGTGCGTGTGTGTGTGTGTCTCTCTGTGCGTGTTTTGTTCTTCGGCTTTGTGGCGCCATCTGACGGAGGGGTCGCGAACTGAGACGCTACGCCCCTTACACCTGAGGAAGACGAACCGCAGAACACGTGGGTAAGACACCTATAACGCGCCGAGTGGAGGAGGGGGGAGGGGAGACACACCACAACACTCTTGGACAACTTTCAAATCAGCAATGGAGTCTTGGTAAATTAAAACACCTCCACACCTTTCATAAAATAGGGTAAATTACACGAACATTGTAGCAGACATTTTAAAATATTTTATTTAACTCAACGACGTTTTTGTACATTTTTGTAATTTCATCTGGTTGTTTATGTTATGTTTCTACGGTAACACAATTATTTGTAATAACTAATAATTTCATATCACAAATTTATAGAACATTTCTAATTTTTTTTAAAAACTTATTTATAAAAACAGTCCTAAAGTAAAATATTATTTTAAAAAAATAGATTTATCACTAATTATTTAACATCTCGAAAGAATATAAAAATCATAAACAAAAAATTACCGTATCTTATTAAACTTGCATTCATTTAGAAAAATTGTCACGCAATCAACTTACTGAAATTACCTCAAATATCTTGTTTCCGTCTTAGTTAAGTAACAGTATACAAAGAGTGACATTAAAGGATTCCATCTCTTGCAGGGACAAATAGAGAAGGGGGTTCCGCAAGGTTCTATTCTGGGTCATCTTCGAAGATTGGTTTTCGGGAAATGGATTATCATCTGTGAGAAACACTTTTTATAAAACTTTAAAAAATAGTGTCAACGAATTTTGTAGCATCTCAATATTATAATATTTGAGAATTTAATGAATAAATAAATAAAAATTGGAAAATCCACATTAATATCCTTTCAAACAAATAATATCTTTTCATTTAGAATAATGTAATTATACGAAAATTAGGATATCAGTTTACTTTGCATAATTTCACTCCTTTTTGACTATTATGCCTTTTTTTGGGACAATTCTCCAGAGAGAGAGAGAGAGTTTATTATTAATAAAAGAGTGTTTTAACTTGTGCGCAAAATTTGTTCAAGCCAAGACCATCTTTCAGGGAACTTTCAAAACATTGTGTCTTCTTACTCTTACAAGTCAATACATGCAAAACATTCGTGCTATTTGTAATAAATTAAATTCGTCTACTCTTAAACGGATTCAGATGTGCACAATTTTAAAAAATAAATAAAAACACTTCATATAAACGTGGATAAAAAATGTTAAATACAGACAAAGGAGTCTATTAAAATAAAAATAATTGAATGGCATAAGCTTCTATCATTAGAAGATAGTGGAATGAAATTAAAAACAGATCAAAATTAATTTTGTCTATTTTCTCCTGTTATGCGATTAATTTATTTGAAAATTTAGATTTATACAAAAAAAAATCTTCTGCCAAGAATAGTTCTCGTGTTTTTTATAATTTCTGTGCAAGTATTAAATGATTTTACTCCCTTGAAGCCATTTTCCCGATAAGGTCAATGGAGCATGACGTAGAATTTGGTTTGGAAATAAGATGTCTAGATTTACCGACCAATATGAACTTGTAAAGAAATGGCAATACCTGAAGTGCAATCAACCGGTATAAAGTGTATCGTCAGTTTCTGTACACTTCAAAACTGATAGTTGTAAATGTTAAAATATAAAATATGGGAAATATATTTTATCTGATAATTTTTGGCAAAAAATAGGTTGTAGAATAAATTCTGGCGTATTTACACAGTTTTTAACAGTACGACAGACTGTGTTCTGTCGTCCACTTTCGGTGTTTTTCAATATCTGCTTTCCTTTCGTTATTCTTTTATGGTCTATTTATAGTCTGTCACAATACACTTCTAGTGTATATTAAAACATCAAATAGTTATAGATTATATCGGAAATCGTTCAATGGATTCACACTAACTGGAATATATAGTATATTCTGTTTAAATCGTTATTTTTTAATAATATCAATTTTTTCTACTTTAAAATATCTACAAGAACTAATTTCAAAAATCACTCATTGATCCTTATATTTCTTATAACTTATATACAATGGTTAATTGAATTTGATTCCCTATTTATTTGTTCTCAGTCACTGTTAATTTAAAATGCCAAACCACCAACAGTTACCATTTATTAATAATACTGAAAGACTTTTAGCAAATAATTTGACTAACCTTAACAGCGTAATTTTATAATTACGCAAAATACATTAAACAATTTCACCTTGTGTATTATTATAATCAAATATTAATATTTCGTTATGTAACTTGGTTCTCTATTCGCACTCGCCTCATAGTTGCACAGCCACAGTGTTTAGTAAAAAAGGTTTGGTTAAAATATTTCTCAAAACCATTACTTCAAATAAATTCTGAATGCACGTATCGAATTTAAGACATAAAAATCTGGATATTATGATGTACCATATGAACATAGTTAAAGGAATTTCTTTCGTTATCGAGGCCATAGAATATTTACTCCGTCATTGATATTGAACATAATGTAAATGGCAAAAATGCCATCCTACAATTATAAGCAGATTAAAATTGTTATGTTAAAAAATTATAAGTAGTATTTTATTACAATTCTATATTAAATGACATACTACCACGTCCTTTAAGCTTTACTGTGCCGAAAATAGAGAACATTTACCATTATGGAGACATTATATAACAGTAAACTTAAATGATATTTCTACAGATGAAGGCACTCAGAACAGACATGCCAGCTATAAGTTTCTATTGCTTTAAATTTCTGATCATATTGAATGTTTTGAGAAATATGTTTTTTTCCAAGAAGCTAGTGAAAATATTCTGAACCTCCCTTAATATTTCAAAATCAGTTAAACATTGATTAAAATCTGTGTCCAACTCAGACAATATTGATTTGATAAGAAAACGCGTAACCAAATACGATCTCTTGTATTTTATTTGAAAGAAAACGTAATGGGGTGCAAAATCTGAATATTTAACTATCTGTTTTTAACAATACGACAGACGGAAGAAGGCCGTCCACTGTCGTGTTTTTTTACTTTCTGATATTCGTTATTCCTTAATCTCACTTTTTCAACAATGGCATTAGAAATATTACCCGTTCAGTGGTATATGTGGATAACAATACATTTAATTAATTTATTTTTATTTTTGTTTCTTTTAAATAAATAATTATTAAAAAAAGTTGGCGGGGTTTATTTTTTAGTTGTGTCAGAAGTTTAAAAACTGTAGTTTTAAATTTCAGGACAATTTAGAAGATTATTAAGACATTCCTCATATCATAGTATTTATTATTTATATTATGTTTAATCAGAGGAATTAAGTAAATTGACAACAATTATAACTGACACTTAAAGTATTTTATTGAAAATAATGAAGTTTCTGTATATTTTTGAATATATAACTTTCTCAGAAAAATTTAATGTTTATCAACGAAAATTAAGTTTACGACGGTGCGTCGTCTTTTAGGATCTCTTTACGTTGGAGATTTTTTAATATTTAATTTATATATGAATAACATAAGTGTTTGTAAAGTTTTTGAAAAATAATTAAAAATTATTTTCATTTGTTGTCGGTTGCAACAGACAAGAGCGCAAAACATTCCCTCCAAATTTTGATTGAATTATGCACAAAAATGTATACAAAATTAAATAAATTAAAATAATTTATCATATTTGTAAAAACTTTAAAAGTACTTATCTTTTTAATTTTCAAATTGGAGATAAAAATTTGCCAACCTGAAGATGTCCTAAAAGAAGACGAAACGTCGTAAATTTAATTTTTGTTATTCACAATTAAAATTTTATTATACATGCCAGATCTTTTTAAATAATTATTTTTGAACATCATGCGGTTGTTTATGTTAGGACAAAAATATCTGTTACCGTAGAAACATAACATAAACAACGATCTGAATGTATAAAAATGTACAGAAAAGTCGTTGTGTTGAATAAAATATTTTACCAGTTTGTTATATGGTCGTTAGTTTATTTAATTAATATTATTAAATGTAAGAGACTTAAAGAAAAACATAAATTTATATTATATTTTATTTTTATTTTTTATAAAGATATTCGTAGCGAATTATATGCATGCATAAATAAACGCACCATTTTATATTTGGAGTTGTCACAATAAAATGCGATGAAACGTATTGTTTGTAAATATATCTATGTGAATGTTATTTTTGAAGTCTTCTTGGTAACGACGGGTAATTATCGATTTTTCTTGTTTCCACCCCCTGTTTTCCGGGTACCGCGTCGTCGCATTCCTGTCGCTCAGGTACTCCGTGACTGGAATAACTCCGTCTGGGCCTCATTATTCACGAGACTTCGTGACGAAAGTGCGCGACAGCAGCTGAACGAGTGCTTAATATTCACCTCCTGGTAATGCGGCGAAACGCGCCGTGTCATCTGGCCCGGGGAGACTCTTTTCTTTCGCTTCATTAATAATTCTAATTCATGTGTCTTCTCCATCCCTGTAACGAATGCGCCTGGAGGCGGGGAGACGTCCTCGGAAATCACTTGAAAGCTTGTCGTCGACTAATACAAATATGTGATACCGACTTGTCCTCAGTCTGCCAACGTAACTCATTTCGACTCCAAGGCCACGATGACATGCATATCCCCGCGCCGGAGATATTATTATCCCACCATTTACAAGCGTCATTCCCTTAATCTTTTTGTAACACTCCTTTTAAACGAACGCTCACTTTATAGAACATGGTGTAGTACCTGGAATAGTTAAATACAGTTTACATGCGAGTATTGAGTGCGGACAACGAAGATTTGGGAACCAAACAGAAGTACTTAGGCTTATATATTTCTCATAAGCACGTCCAATTTCGCATTAAAGCTAGCACAGTCTGTACATAGAAAGGAAGAAACGAACTAACTGCCATATCAATGCATATCTGAAACTACTTGATTAGGATCATAAGAAATAATTTTGCAAAATTCAATCCTTCAATAAGGCATGAAAGAATATTTCACCAAAAAATATCGAAAAAAAATAGCATATTTCATGGTACTTGATGCGCTGATCACTACTTGGAAAGACCCTCTCTGATACCGAATATAATGTTTAATGACCTAAAAATTCATGTTTCGAGAAAATTATTCTATATTTGTAAGTGGCACGGAGTGTTTTTTCCGTTCACGAAAGTGGTGTCACAGTTGATTACTTTTTCAACTATCATAAAAACACTGGGTAAATAACGATCTCGAAATTTTGTTAATAAAATTGAATGTTGACTTTTGACAGTGTTACATTGGACAAACCAAACGTTCTTTAAAACTCCGAATTAAGGAGAAATATGTCACTCGGAAATTTTTTGTTAGAGTTCTTGTATTTTTATTTCAGTTTTTGTCAATTTTTTTTATGTTTACATGTTGATAAAGAGATAAAACTAAGAATAAATGCATGAATTATTTTTGTTAGCCATAATTATTTGTTTTAATTTTTAATATTTGTGTAAGTAGTCACCGAAACAGGATTATAAACAGGCCTACCATATTCCTTACGCTGTCTCGCATTACTGAACTGCTCCTTTGTTACATTCGACATTCACTCTTATAGACTATTAAAGAGGCCACAACGTGGATAACGTACAGGTAAACTGTTTATCAAAACAAAAACTCCAGAGCCGTCGTCAGATACCGCAGATGAAGAAAAATACTTAAATCGATGTCTTCTTCTAGTTTTGAATTAAGGCCGCATAAGCCGAGACACATGGGCCATTTTTGAGGGTCACATATCGTTTAAAATTCAGTCGACCAACTGCCCCCAAACCTGGTCGAGGCATGGAGAAAATAATCCTGTGTCCCTAAAGCAATAGTATAATCAGGCTTCTCTATGGTTATATATCTATCTATCTATATCTATAATAAATATATATAAATGTATATATATATATATATATATATATATATATATATATATATATATATATTGTAATAATCAAAATAAAAGCTGTAATTAATTTGCCCCACGTTGTGGTAGCCATTTATGTAATGAATAACTATTAGTCGTTTAATTTACTTGCCCCACGTTGTGGTAGCCATTTATGTAATTATCAAAATGAAAAGGTTATTTAAATTAAAAGTAAAACAATTACACTGAAATTAAGAGCTCTCCTCTTGGGTCGTAACTGGGTTTGATAATTAACAGAAAAGTGATTTAATAAACTGATTAACAATTCAAATAAAATTTACCTAAAAACAATATGTCGATAAATGAAAGGAAACTAAATGTAAAGAAATTAAACTTGAACGAAATGAAAGATGAACGAAATCTTACTACCCTTTTAGTTATCGTTTACAAATTATTATTATCAAAGTTTTGTTTACTCACATAATGTCCGACTGGTACTAGCATTCTTTTTTAGCTTCAACACTACACTATAACTGCAAAATTTTACACTGATTCTAATTTCGTCACAGATTTTACACATACGCTGTCGAAATCCACGTACTCAGTTCTCAGGAACCTCGGATGATCCTTTCCTAATTGGTCAGCTGTCGGATGTTGGTTTTCCTCAATTCAAAATTGTTCAATTTTGTATAATGAAGCAACCTTTGCTTCACCGTTGGCTAGTTGTTATAAAATCTCTCTGTCCAACTATCTGTTTCCTTGCAGGAACCCACGATTTGCAGATTTTAGACTCTTACTGATTTATTTATCGATTTGGATCGAACTGCTATGTATCTCGGTGAAGATTTGTTTTAATGTCTCTCCTCTCGTAGCTGACCATAGACGTAGACTCCTCGTATGCAGATTTGGTTGTCTATCCTTTCGTGACTGACCGTAGACTAAGACTAACTTTACTTTTGCGCGCACAATCGCCATTTCGGCTCTTCAACAAAGCAACAGAGGTCAGCGCTATTGTCGCTTTGGTCGCTCAAATCCCCCTACAAGTCATTTATCAAAACAATTCAAATTATCCCTAATCAATTTAATGGCCTAATTAACTATTGCTACAATATATATAGATATATATATATATATATATATATTATACTTATATATTATATTTCTTATTCTATTTATTCAAATATAATTTATATATATGTGTGTGCTGTGTGTGTTTGTAATTTTGAGAAATTCTTAACGGATATTTGACCTAATTAATACAAAGAGTCATTAAATCTTCAAATTTGAGTAAGTAATCTTGATGACCGTAGCATTGTCATAATTAATGTTACTTTAGGTGTTAATTTAACTGCATAATTAGGATTTATGTAATCTGAAATGTCCCGCAGCACAAAGAATCTCTCGAAACTCGGATGTTAACTTAGGAGGAAACGTTCGAAACTAGGACTTTACGAAGGTGTCCAATATGAATCCAGAAATCTTAGAGAAGTGCAAGATTTAATTATCCGACATAACTAAAATTCTTGAGGTTGGTTAAACCAAAAAAATGTCCATACTTGCAGAGATACTTTCATAAAAGATCTATAAAAATATCAGCGTTGTTTCTTTTTTTTCATTCATTGGATCCTTACTTTTCTTATTTCCACTATTCTCTAGCATTTACATTTTTATAAACTATTTCTCTCTTCTGTGTATTCCGATACTCATAATTCTTGTAAAGTTTCCACTGCCAAGTCTACCAACCAGAGTTTGGAAACTATGAATAACAACAAATAAAATGGTAAAATGTATCATATATAATGTAGAAATAAGTGTAATTAAAACCTACACAAATTTTTGTAATATGGTATAAATAATTTAATTCTTGAAAACGATGTAGATTTAATCTCAACAACGAAAATAAAATTTATTTTTGTCTTTTCATTGTAAAAGGCATTCTGAAAAATCTTATTTTAAAAACTAAGTCGTTAATCACACGAAGGAAAACAGGAAGAGAAACATTATTAAAAAATAATAATAGTATTGATCCATATTAGTACTGATACATTGGGTACTATTTTAAGGTGTGGGGATGAATAGCTCTTTAATTTAAATGAAAACATGAAGGAATACTTAAATTAAATTTTGTGATATTATAGTATCTAAAAACCATTACGTTTTGTGTAATGAGCATTTACATAATTTTTTTACAATTATAACGAATAATGTAAATGAAAATGAGTGACTTTTTCGATGTCACTGACAAACCATTTTAATTGTTAGTGAAGTTACCATTTATATTACTTATTTAATCTAAATCTGTATAGAAATGATCGGTGTTTTTTTTAAAACATTTATTTAAAACATTTTAATAGCATATAAATTGACAATGAACTATTTACAATGAATTATGAATCCATTTGCTTCATCACTTTAAACATTCATCGTATACAGACTTAACCGTTTACTGGGAAACGGTTTCAAAACCCATGTCGGTACAGAGATTTCGAAATCGACCTTGAATTCAAGTCTTCTTAACGATGCGTGTCCATGGACGACATTTTGTTCCTAGATTGCAGGACGTACAATTTCAATGAAGAAAACCGGGAACATGCCTGACAATTTGTATTATTTCTGAAAATAAAATTTTATTATTTTTAACATGATTACGATTACTCTAAAATACCGCGGGCGATCTACCTCGTAGGAGAAATCATATTGTTTCATTAGCAAAATTTTCAGGTTGATCTCGTAAACAGTGCACATTGTACGTGATGTGGATAATCTGTATTTCCAAAATCCGAAAGACGTTTACTGTTTACTTAGGAAACTATCACTCAGTTAGTAGCAAAACATAAGGTCTTCTTTTATACGGACGTCTGAAGGAAATGACGCGTCAATCATTCACATCAACTGACACTGAATAAGTTGACCCTTACCCGAGCTCCACCTTCAAAGGTCGTAAACAAAGTAAAAATATAACTACTTCACGGAATTACACTCCTTCAGTATCAGAAAAATTATGGTAAGCTAGTAACAAAAACTTTTCTCCATTCAGCTTAATTGTAATTATAATATTATAAAATATTCAAGTATTAGAATACCTGAAATCAATGGGACGTGATAGGAAAGAAATCTGCCTTAAATACTAGGTTTATTTAAATCTGAATTTTATTTTTAGTGTATCTTGTTTTATGTCCAAATGAAATAAAATGTTCATAGTAACTTTCTATGGAAATATTAAATTAATTGTAATTATAATATTATAAAATATTCAAGTATTAGAATACCTGAAATCAATGGGACTGTTTCGAATTATAATTAAAATGAGAAAATTGAGCAGAAATGTTTGAAAATTAATTATATTTTGCATTAGAGCTTGTGGTTTAATTTAGTAAACATATACCTAACTTTTGCAATTATTTTCGAAACTATTTTTGTGTTCCTCTTTTCTCTGTCTCCCCTACATAGGATCAAAAAAATAAATGAGTTTTTAGAGACAAATTATAATGTTAATAATAAACTTGCACAAAATTCCCAATCTTTATGTTTCTGATAACATCAACAGTAAATACGTCTGTCACTAAAAGGGTTAGAGATATTAATAAGAGTATTTTTTATATTTTTTAGAGACTCTGCTTTGCTGTACAAATGGATTTTTTAGAGTTACAGGCTGCATGAGGGTAACTCACGTGGTGGCAACTCCCCTTTACTAGCATAGGAAAGGATTTTAAAAGATGGGATGCGGAAAGGTAGAGGAAGGTAACCAAGGGTAAAGTAGGCCCCCGGGATGTAGTTTAAGGAACCTACCCCGCATTTTCCTAAAAGTGATACAGGACATACCCTAAAAACCTGCATTAGGTAAGTCGGGCAGTAGGTACTTTTCCCACGCGCTTCCGATGTTGGGATAGGCGTTTGATGTGGGGTGCACCATCTCCGTCTCCGTGCCTTGGCCAGTTTAGGAGGCAGCTGGCCGACTAATCCAATAAAATCATTCGTAATATATAGTTGTGATTATTAAATTTTGATGATGAGATTTTATTTTTGCGATGGCTGTGTAACTCTTGGAGCTCAGAATTAACGTCGGTCATTGGCCATACGTTTTTGGAAGAATGGAGAAACCAAGTCAGTATGACTGAAACAAAATCCTTTCATGTATTGAGTAGAACGGTTCACCATGACAACACCTACTTATATTTTTATTCGTTGATTCATTTTTTATATTATGAAAATTAAACTTTTGTGAATATTATTATTCTATAAAGGGTGAAATGATCAGTAAATAGCAAAGATACAAAATTTACCTGCTTAAATCTAACGAGACTTCTTGATTATCTTGAGTTGTATATTATTTTATTTTGTAGTAATATAATAAATATATAATACATATTTTTATAATAAATAACGTAATATGCTATAAACGTGACACAAATATTAAATTGTAACATTTTGTGAAGGCTTCTATACATAAATCCAAAATTATATGGTAATTTTATCTGAGGAAATTAATGCTGTATTGCATGTTTTTGTCGAGTACTTGTTAGTAATTGAGAAGGGCTATTCTCTAAACAAACGTCTGCTTCCCTGAAACAGGGAAATTTTAATATAGATATTCAAGGGGAATAAAGTGGAAGTAGCTTTAACCGTAAATGACCCCAGCAAGGGATTTAATGGTAGGCCAACGCCCGCAGCAACCCATTACCGCCCCCTCGGTGACCGGAGGGAATATGAAACACGTATATTTAAATTGCAAAGTAGCCACTGCGATCTTGCAGGATGTACGGCGGCTTAACGTACCCCAAGGCGCACTGGACTCCAATAACCTGCGAACTGGGCTTAGGCGGCTCAGCTCAAGCTGGACGATATGGACTTTTTAACAAGAAACCTGGACGTTAACCATTGGTGCTCCGGCCTAAATTGCTTAGCTTCGAGTTGCTTAAGAAATGAGATGAGGTAAACTTATGAAAAATTCTTAGTTGGCCCCAAACCAAAGTAAAACTATTTATTTTGGAATTTATTGACACAGGTTCAAAAAAGAGATGAGGCTCCAAATTATTATTCTTGCACTCGAGTAATTTTATGTATCAAATTTAGAAGAGTTAAAATAATATTACCATTTAGATGCTGGAACCCCGTTATATTAAAGTGACACAAATCCTCGGCCAGTACCTGCCGAAGATAGAAACATTGACACTTTTTTATATGTTCACCATCAAAAATGTGAAAAAAGGAGAGAAACATATGCACTCGACGTCTGGATAGGTATATATGCAGATTGTACTTTAAAGTTACCAAAAAAAGAAAATAATTGTCTTAAAAGTTACAAAAAATTACGTTTATGGAGGCTTTATCTTAAAAAATACAAAAAAATACCGTTTACGTGAGAAACGTCGATCATATAAGAAGAAAAAATTAAATTTTTGAAATTATTATTAGAGCAACAGGCTACATGAGGGAAATCCATGTGGTGGCAACTCTTCTTTTATAGCATCGGAAGGGATTTGAATGGGGGAATTCGGAAGAGTAGAGGAAGGTGGCCAAGGCTTAACTAGGCCCCCTGGACTATGGTTTAAGGATCCTACCCGGCATTCGCCTAAAAG
The DNA here is from genome assembly GCA_037074705.1 of Zhengitettix transpicula. NCBI lineage: Eukaryota > Metazoa > Arthropoda > Insecta > Orthoptera > Tetrigidae > Zhengitettix > Zhengitettix transpicula. The sequence goes on along the minus strand of CM073592.1, from coordinate 56,298,211 downwards.
TTATGCAGCACAAACCTTAGTAATCTTGCATCAGGTATGTCGAGTATGTGGTAATTGTCCCACGTCCTTCCTATGGCGGGAGAGGGGGATTTGCTGTGGGGTAGCAGCATTCCCTTCCCCGTGCCTCGACCAGTTTAGAGTTTAGGAGGCAGCTGGCCGACTGTTATCTCTATCTTTTTGTTTATACAAATTTAGTAAAAAAGAAACTACTACAATCAATTTAGATGAGTAATAACATAAGATTGTAATAAAAATGAGGTCCTCGAAATATAATCCATAGAGATTTAAAAATAGGATGAAAGAATAATTTCAACTCAAAATACGATTAAAAAAATCCATTATTCACATATTTCACTGGAGCCTAATAAAACTGAAACATTGATTCACTAACGCTTGCAGGTGAGCTCGTATCGAATCGGCCGGCGATTTATTTTTATATATATATGCCGTTTGACGTGGGGGCTTCTGATTGGTGCTTTACGGTCATCTGAGCCGTCACTTCATATTACAGGACTTAATTCTCATTCGTTTACGTTACGCTCGTATTTCCCAATCGCCAACTTACCGTATCACAGCAAAATAAGTTACAATTCAAAACGTATTTTTTTAATCCACTCTTGTGTATCAAGACGATAACGTATTTTGTTTTTAATATTGACTTTGTGAAACTAAGAATTTGGCCACTAAAATTGCCAGAATACAGTGTGAAGATTTAGCTGAACTTGCCATTCGATACAAAAATGTGCCAACTCAGTCACAGTGTTGCAAACTCTGGCGCTCCTAGTACTGAAATGTTGGTGATGCAAGATGCAGCGTGTCTAGCGGATTAAGAAACTTCCCGGCCAAACGGACGCGAGTGTCCTGCAGAATTAGGTTCCTTATAATTCTAGAGGTGACGAAAACATTCGTTTCAAGACTCGTCCAATGAACGTATTTGTCGTAACTATTCTCTGTCACATTCCTAATTCGACTAAACTCTCTTTCCTGTAACTTAATCTCTAAGCATAAATGTAAAGTGCCAAGTGCTAGACTGTATCTTCTGAAAACTTGTTATATACAAAATTTCCGCTTAGCTTTTAAAGTAGACTTTTTTATATTGGAAAACAGGAGCCCAACGTAGCCGATTGTACATAACGCAACGAAAATTAAGTGATCATGGAAATGGCGAGGCACCAATCAAAAGTCGCCACGTCGAGGGCGTACAGACTTAAAAAATCTTATTTGTCCCTTTCGTAATAAATTTATCAAAAATTTATTAGAAACTGAAGTCATATTTAGCTACCATAAACACAATATTTTTTTTAGATTAAGATGGAATCATGAAAACTGACGTGAAATAACATAAGATTGTAATAAAAATGAGGTCCTCGAAATATAATCCATAGAGATTTAAAAATAGGATGAAAGAATAATTTCAACTCAAAATACGATTAAAAAAAATCCATTATTCACATATTTTACCTATATACATCTTAGTTTTCTAACTTTGATGTATCTCTTAAAACCCGAGTAGCTACACCACGCCGTTGTATTTTTTGTTTAGTTTTATAACGATGACAATGGCGCGGAAAGGCAAAAGGAGATACAAGGGTCTGAACGTCAGTTGATGATAATTTTCTACTCACACACTAGTTATCGTGATATTGACACATCGACTTATAATTTGTTACGACAACAACATAATTTTTTTTCTCGACATAGAAAGTTAACTTGTTTATTTCTAATTTTGACTTATTGAGACTGCTGTTGCCAATACATGCTCATGGAAATTTTTGCCTAAGAAGTTTTCCAGAGTATATGAGAGAATTCTCTCGCAGGTGAACCTTCCCAGAGAGCTCTGGAGGAAGCTACCTTTGGAAATGCCTTCACATCTCTCTGGTTTTGCCGAGGCACCACGGCATGCTATGAGAGGTGTATGCTCCATGGTCGCAGACCTTGGGCATACGGTAAGAGTTATCCTCTATTCCCATTGGAATAGTCGGCCAGCTTCCTCCTAAACCGGTCAAGGCACGGCGAGGGGAAAGCTGCGACCCCACAGCAAACCCCTCTCCCGCCATCGGAAGGGCGAGGGACAAGTACCAAATACCCGACCTACCTGATACAGGTTTTTCCTGCATCACTTGGACCTGAATTGCCGGGTAGGATCCTTAAACCATAGACTGGGGGTTACAATTAACCCTTGACCACCTTCCTCTGCCCCCCTCACCCCCCCCTTTCAAATCCGTTTCCTATCCTATGAGAGGGGAGTTGCCACTATGTGGATTACCCTATATATTGCCTGTCTACATCTACAAAAAAAAAATTGTGAACGATGTATAGGATATTTGGTCATCTTTAATAATGGTCTTTGGGCTTTTTGAGTCCAAAGCATTTAGTATATGAGTCTTTAACTGTTCTAAAGGTATATTTTCTTCTTCATATAATATTTTTACTGGATCTAATGATCGATCATGAATGTTTTGTTTTGTGTTTCTGGGGTGTTTTAGTACTTGTATTATGTTCAGGATTACTGACGTCTTTCTTTTTAGCTCGGCTTGTCGAGCTCGTAGATGCAGTTCTTTTCTTGTTTCTTGGTTGTGAATTATCCAACTCCGTTATATGAGGGTTAGTTATTTGAATTGTGACCGCCGGGTTCTTACAGTGAATTTGGTCATAATTGTCATTTGAGGTAGTGTCTCTCTATTAGGACAATTTATCGCGATATAGCCGGCATTTTTACAGTTACAGCAGCAATCGTTTTCCGCTGCAAGGTACACCCTATAATTAGTGTTTTCATTTTGCACCATTATGGAATCCGGAAGGGAGTTTAGCATATCCGGGTTAATGAGGAATTTTCTCCTGAAACATTTAATGTAAGAAAATCTTAGGTCTTTCTTTTTTGGACAATAAATACCCCGATCAACAATACAACGAATATTGTCATTACAGTGAATCCACGTGTTCGTAGTTCCTACAGATAACGAAATTAGGATTTAAGATTGAGTCGTTAAATTATTTATGCATTGGCGAGGTTCTGTGTTCATAGTTTGGTTGGTAACAGAAGTTACTAAAGTAAAGATGGGCGATCTGGCATGTCTAGTCGTCGAAGTTTGTCGCCTTGGTTAAAGAGGCACTTCGTTGCTTGCCAGTTTAGTGTACGTTTGTGAACGGCTTGGCGCCTCCGCTTTTTGCGTGACGCCTCCCGCCTCCTTCGTGGCAAGAGTGCGCCGATCCGTAAATAAAATATCTGCGGGCAAAGCTCGCTGCAGGCCACGGGAATTATCTCGGACCGCGTTGCGCCGCCTGCGCGTTTGATGGATGGTGCTCGCGGGATTAGACGCCGGGATCTTCCCATCAGCAGACGCGGGCCTCAAAAGCGGGAATCCATCACGAGGCTCTGGATCACACGGCGTGACGGCTCCGTGATGTATCACCGCTGTACTGCGGCAATTTACATAGGCGGCGTCATTAGTGGGTCATTACCGCGCCTGTGCCAAATTCATGATTTATTTTCCGAGCCGCCAGTAATCGTCGTGGGAAAGGAGCCGCTGTAGGTGTCAATAATTAGAGCACGCCAGGGGGCAACGGCTATAAAGATACGCACGCCAGTCTGTTATCAGTTCCTTCTCTCCGATCTCCAGCAGTCATCCTTGCGCTACTCACACTCGAGATAAAAAATTAATTCTGAAGGCAGTTACTCTCGCCGGGGGCGGAAAACTTGGTTTACAATGTTTTAAATCCTCTTACAAAGCAAATTCCGTTTAGGTCTGTGTGAACACATCACATGTCCTCCCTTTCTACATATCATTTTATCCACGATTTGACTTAAGAGATTATAGGGGAATTGAGTTGGCACTGCAAGGTTCCCTTTCTGGTTTCCGATGAATATACATTATTTGGCACATACAGAAATAAATACGACGTAATAAGTATAATTCAAACTGAGGAGAAAAAACCCATAAACAGTCTCCAAGTTTTTAATTCTATTAAATAATTAGTTGGAAGCTTTCAACTATTTTGTTATAATCATCCTGAATAAACAGGACCATAATTCAAATTGACTAATCTGTAGAACAGCGAACCATACCACTATTGTAACGGTAAGGAAGGATAACGGTTTGTGGGTGCATTTTTTTTGTGAGTGAGTGGGTGGGAGCAGAGGCTCAGTAATAGTAAAGTTTCAGGTAGGGATGAAAAAAACCTACCAGTTTTAAAAGAAACCGTAATTTTAGTTCCGATTAAACGCTTTTTTATTATTATTTCTTCGACCCAGCTATAGCCGGTTATTATTTAAACCTTCAATAAGCGCAGTAAAAAGCCGGAACTTTAATATTTTTATAAATTAAAGAAAAATTAGAGAGAGAAAAAATCAGTCATTGTTCAGTATGTGCGAAATTCTGAATGACTTTTGTTAAGTATTTTTTTCTAGGTTCCAAATCTCCTACTCAAAAAAAAATCAGAAAACCCGTTTATTTTAATAACCGTTTTTTTTGAGCGGTTATAACCGCCAGTATAAACCGGAGGTAAAACGACCGGCGTAACCGAAAACCGGTTAATTTTGCAACAACCTCTCAATTCCACAGACACATGAAATCAGATATAAAAGTGGTTGTGGAAAGTTCCAAAAATATTAGAAAATGAAAAAAGTAATATATATATATATATATATATATATATATATATATATAAATAAAGTGTTTCGTTCCCCTTAATTCGTGTTGTTGGGAACTGATAACAATCATTTTTCACGCCTAGTCTTAAACTACATATTACATCTCTTTTACGTTGAGGAAAGGGAAGCGAATAAAGATCATGTCCTAGGTTTAGGCAATATACTGTTTATATGATACAGAGAATAATATAAAATTCGGAGCTCAAAACTGTTTAGCCACGTAACGCTGGATCCGGGTCGTTTTTTCAGCGATGACAATCACCATATGTGGTTTAATGTGCAGGAATCGAGAAATTTACGTGGTCACAGACCAACCATGCATTGAAATCCGTATGATCGGTCGCCACGAAAATTCACGCAACTGTTCCAATGTGACGCATCGTCGGCCATGGTCACGATTTAGATGATTTTACTCTGCGATAAAACATAATTATGTTAATCAATTACATTAAAAAATGGCCAGTATATTTTTGGAAGTCCTACCCACTTTATGCACTGGTTAGAACTCTTAAAATAAATATATTCGTCAATAAGCGGCCATTTTAAAAGGTATAAAATACGAAACTATTTAGAAAGTACCTTGAATTAAAATTTCAAGAACATTTACGTGCGCGTGCATGCTTAGCGATGCATTAATATTAATAATGAATTAATACACGTATTCATAAGCTCGCATCTGCCCAGTTAGTAATATATATATATGCTACATTATGCTGAGATGCATAAAGCACATTGAATACTTACGAGACTGTACGATCAGTTTTTGTTCATTTAATGAAATTAATTTAGTCATTGAACATACCTGTTTGCCCGATAACATGAAGACAGTTTACAATAAATCTTCATTTTTTTTTTGACGTTGGCCTTGTAACGTGTGAAAATTGCCGTTTGAAGCATTTGTAGGCAACAGTCGCTCGCTTTTTGTGTGTGCTAATCCATCAAGGCAGTTTCATGTAGGTTGATGTCACACAAAGAGGCTGCGTCACGGGTCGAGATATTGGATCATATAGCAGCGCCATAACCCTCCATCTCACGGCGCATTGCGACGAAATTGCCGGAGATAAAAAGTTGCACGGCACTGGCTGGCGTATTGGGTGCTTTGTCTCCTGTTGCAGAGAGCTGCGGAATTTATCGGGACTGTGGTGGCTCCAGGAAGGCAGTGCCCAGAACTCAAACAAACGGTTCTGCAAATACTAGCTTATAAATTAGTAACGATCAAACGTAACGGATTTTAAATCTGGCCAATATACACATATTAACAAAATTTAAAAGATTTTATTCGCATTCAGAGGATATTAACTTTTTATCTTATTGCGAAGTAAAGTTTCTTCGAAACATAATGATGGTGCAGGATCTCTCAGTAATATATAAAATAATCCATCGGTAATCCTCTAAATAAAGTTTACTCATTAAAAAAATTAAATACTCTTGTTTATTATCTACGAGAGCTGTATCTTATTTAACGACTGCCAGTAATCTGGATTAGATCTAGTATATTAACAATTAGAAATCATTGTATTCCATTTCCTATCGCTATTTTAACGGGTACATAATGATTGATTTTTATGGGCTATCCGAGTCAGGTTCCCTCTACATATTAACATTTGACTTTAGCTAGGTGAAATTTATATTTCAAGAATTTTTAAAAATCCGCAAATGGATAGTTTCCATCCACTTATACAAGACCACACCCCTCTCTTCATAGACAACGTTGAATTTTAATTACGTGATTCACTCATCGTCACATACCAATCGGAAGTCATGCAAAATACCAAGAAGAGTTTGCGCTAAGAATAATTGAAAATTTGGTTCCACTAACGTTAGTCACTATTTATCTCGCTGTGTATTTGTTTGATGAGAATTGTGTCAATGAAGGAACTTCATAACTTTCTTCTTGGGTTGGTGGATGTATATGTTCAATATCTATTGCAGCTACGTTTAAAGCATCAACCAATGGATTTTTCATAAAAATATCAAATTTTCAATCGAATTTCTTGACAGAAAATTGCATGTGAATGGTTAAGCTATTTGTTTTGTTACGTTCGTGTAGAAAATATAAACTTTGAATAGTAGGGTGTTAATTGAATCTGCACATGATTTCGTTTAGGGATAGTAGGCTACTTGCGTGATGAATAATTGAAGAGTAATTACAAAGGAAGGGTCGAGAAGACCGCAACGCCACTCCAGCAACCCCCGCAGGAGGGAGAGCCAAGCATATGGTAACGACGCCTCGAGATAAGCGCCTCCCAGCGTCGGCACCTGTCGTCTTGGGCAATCTCCTTGTGACCCTAGGAAGTGGCCTTGTCAGATGGAGTTCAATGGCACGGTGTGGCCGGAAATGGAGTGGTGACGCGTCTTATCTGTCCCCAGGAAGGACGCCGCCGCCCTCCACAATCTCCATAGAGGTGTCAGCCATTGTCGCGGACAGGACACACACATACATTCACAACCAAATCCCGTAGGCTTTCCCGATAGCTCGGCTCACAACTTTCATGCAGCAGTCTCGAAGAAATCCTTCAAGAGGCCGCGTTGCGAACTCCATTTTCCCAGGAACATATCTTTACTGAATTCTACATCATCGTGGAAAGTATTTGTTAATATATTTACCAATATTTGGGGGATAAACTTACCTATTAAACGTAGCTTTTTCCTGCATATAGAAGCAGACATTTTGGTAGCAACGGCGCATGGTACAACAAGGCGATTGGCAATGATGAACGCAAGAAAATTAGTGTACAGACAGAAGCTTAAATATTATAAACATACATATTTTTTTAAAAAAACAAATAAACATATCTTTTATATGTTGATATTATTATATAATTTTCAAAAGATTGACTCTTCGTCTCCATAATCTACTGCCATCAGTACCAAATCTTTTTTTTTTCTGAAACCAACATCCAATGTAAAAGCGTCTACGTTTCTCTGGATGTTCATATTACGTGATATGCTATGATCGGAGGCAAACGTGATGTACTAAAACAGAAGACATACAAACGTACAAAATCACTTGTCAGTCAGCTGACAGCCGTTCTGCCAATGTAACTTATTGAATACATGATAGATGAGCCGATGACATCCCATTGACTAAATTATCTATATTCAAGTACGTGTAGCAGTTTTACAAGCATTTCTGTGATTATGGAAATAATGTCATGCTGTCCCCTAAATTTTTATTTGTTCCCGTTTACAGGCAGGAACACCAAGCAATCAATAATTTCAAGACACCTTCCCCTTAAAATTGCATTTTCAAACTCAAAATTTTAATGATTAATTTAACAAATGTCTGAGTCTCACTAAGCAAATATTGGTGGACTGAATAGTACTTCCAGTTTTTATTCATTTAGCAAAACGTTGGTTGAATTTCGTTTCTATAACTTCCACACGCGACGATCATAAACGCATCATTGGGTCAATTTTCTGAATAAATGTTAAATAGCCGAATAAAAGTTTTTTTAAGGTCTAAAAGCTACATGTTAAATCTAATTTGCGTGATATTTGCAAAGGGCATGGTTCGCCGATTTTGGAAAAAGCCGAATTTAAAATAATCTTTTTTGAAAAAACCGAATTAAATTTCTTTGTTTACTACAGTATCATATAGATATATAACACCAATGTTTACGAGACATTATAAGTTTCAGACTAATGCATTATCCCCGCGCTCTAGGTTGGATTTGGAATTTTCCCGTTCAGGTTGAAATAGCCACATTACGCGAAGGCTTCCACGCGCTATTGGCGTTTCGGCCCTTCAGCCAGAGCTATTCGCAGTCGGAGCAGATTGGAGAAGCTTTTTGGGGGAATGCTGCCACTTTGTTCCTCACCTTGGTTCTTCCACTCCCTGGGGCTTTACGAGTTGCGGCGAATTTGCATGAGCTTCCTTTCTGCGGAAGCAAAGATATCGTGTTGTCTTCGCTGTGGCTGGGGATGAATATAAAAGATTCGTCCCGGTGGGAAGTCTTCAAAACGCATGTAAAAGTTTATCTGCCTGAGAAAACCGTTTATCACGAATTCTGAAGCTGGTTATTGAAACTCAATTACATGTATAAATTTTATCGTGTACATGAGGTAAATAAAATCAGCAGACATTCTGAATTTAATATTTTCTTCCTCTTCGATCGTTGCAAATGATCAATCGACATACTACGGGACCGTTCGCTCAAATAACTCAGTTTTACGTTAGCGTCACGGATAGCTGTCCACAGTATCCAAATCATTTAGTGATCGTACCGCAGATACGTCAACCAAACTAAAGACAGTAATAAAACCTGGTTTTGGCTGAACTAATGAAAGAAAAATTAATTGTATTCCAGTCATATTATTATTTTCGGAAATAATAGAATTTTTTTTATCTGTATGACCCGATTTTAAACAGACGCAGATAACGATGAACAATGAAATGCTTGTTCCTATCAATCCGGAATAAAAGGTTTTATTTGGAAATTTATAAGAGTGTATCAGTTAAAGTTAACAACAATTAAATAATGAAATAACCGGAAAATAGCCAATTCAGAGTGTAAGAAATAAATTCAATGCAACGTTTCTGTTATCTTTGTTGCTATATCGGGTGTAGAGGAAACATCATGCTGTCTTAATTTAAACGTCGTAATCAAAAATAGGACACTTAACCATAGGGGTCAGAGTAATAAAATAATAATTATAAATCTTTTAAAATAAAAGATAATTCATAAACAGTCAGAAAATAATAAAGCAATTAATAAAAATATAATTACACAACGTTTCGACCTTAAATTAGGACTTCATCAGGTGCACGTTCGAGTTGTACTATTAAAAATAATAAGTATATATTTCCAAGTTTGTCAGTTAATACCTGACTAGTTTTTATATTATATAAATAAATTTTGTGTAAAATTCTAATGCTCTGTGGTTTTCTAATCAAAATAATGTTTAAATGTTTTTAGTTTTTGTGATAAAACGTGCTTCAAGGAACTATGGATATATATTTCTATCAATTTTTTTAATGAACTTGTTTAATCATAATTCTATATACTGTAGTGGCAGGTAGAACGGCTAAATTGCACCTTGCTGTTCTTCAGGAGTGGAACTCACTAAAAACTATTCAATGTTTCCACCATAAATTAGGCACGCAAAATAATTTATAATAATAAGAATGATAGCCAAGTACAGACAAAATCTTTTGAGTTTTTTGAACTGACTAATGCAGTTATCTCGCTCAAGGCTCTTCTTAGCACCTGAAGAAAGGGACAAGGATCCCTGAAACGTTTCGTGGTATTTATATTATCACTTCTTTTCTCTCTATTTGGCTACCTTTCTTATTAATTTTCAATCAGAAGTAAATTTTTCATTTCAAAAATATTTATAGCTAATATGGAATAAAAAAATTCATAACTTAACAAAATATGTATTTCAATTTCGTCTATCTATATAATAAAAATGGATGTAAATTTTTATGTATGTATGTATTTACGTTAATCTGTTTCAAATTTTAACTCGTGGACAAATTGCAACCAAAATTGGTATACATATTATTAAAAACACGAGAAACGGTACTGTGGGGTTAAGAAACCCGTAGCGTAAATGTGAAAAGAATTATGCTTATAAAACGTGATCATTAAGTGATAAATTACTGCTCGGCAAGATACCATGACGTCACGCGAGAGAAAAAGACGTTGCTACGCGACGAACAAATGAAATAATTTAATTTTTATGTAATGAAATGAAGCAGAAATATTTTCATTAAGTAAAAAGTATAATTTTATACATTAATACTCTATCGAGTGATAATAAAAAACAATACGAAATACTTTACTATCCTTGCGGGGACTGTAAGTTAAATTTCGTGCCATATTAGTGACTCCAATGACTCCAATATGGCGACCATTTGTTTACATTGTGAATCTAACAATTTCAACAATTTAATCTTTCGTAATGTCTGAAGACTGAGGGTCAATTATATCCTGCAATACTGAAGGAGTATAATTAAGTATTATATTCGTAAAGAAATTCGGAGGTTTGTTTGTTGGGATACGTGCAATAAAATTCAATGTATTTTAAAACTATCGGTCGAAAAAATGTAAGGAACTAGGAACAGTAGTATTTATGTTAAATCACTTCTTGACTAAAGATTAATATGTAATTAAATACTTTTACGGGTTTATATAAATAACTAATAAAATCGGACCATTATATTGCCATAGAATTAGCATTTTATCGATTTATCTGAATTCAGAGTCCAACGAATTGGGAATTTTTTTAAAAAACAATAGAACGGTCTCACGTGTGTTTTGTAAACATAAAACATAATGATGAGTTAAAGATATCGACCGGACAGAGAATCGAACCCAGAAACCTCCCATAAGTACTTGGTGCTTTAACCACTGAGCCATTCTAGTTGACTCCCTAATACTAATTGTAGATTCATATAGGAGAATAATAAGCTAATTTTTCGCGATATGTTTGTTGTTACACTGAATTGGAACCACTCTGTACAAGATTTTATTCATAAATAAAATCCCTGCTACTTTCAAAATGAACTCGGAGTTTCATAATATAGACTACGTTCACATTTTAGAAACATGACTAATAGCTATTATTACTACAAAAATAAATCTCACTAATTGTGTAATTGCATGACGAGTGCATTTTACAATTAATTATATTTTACTTGCGTGAGGCTTCTTCACCAGGATGCCTGAATTCATTTGTGGTAATAACAGATACTTTATCGACTCTTTTCGTCACAAGTTTGCATAATATCGTTTCTGATTCGAGCCTTATTCATTAGCGGATTGATGACACAGATGAACTATTTAACGTTTTAGTGCATCGTACTTCCGGTTGATGGCGGAGTTACGTGAGTTTTGACGACCTGTTGGGAAGCTGAGCGTATTCTTCTAGAGAAGGGGTTTACTTCCCTGGGGCCTGGAATCGATTGTTTGCACAGGGCAGTAAAGACTCCACGTCGAGATTATAACGCAATTTCACTGACCATAAAAATTCGCGTTGATAAAGTCCACGCCGTAAAAATCCTCCGTCATGACGGCAATGGTAAGTCAAATCCGCATGTATCACGCACCATACAAAAGGTCATTTGAGGTGGTTTGATGCCGCAGTCTTGGAAATGTATCGTTTTAAATAATGATTATTGCAAAGTGATATCATTATTTTTATTTCAATATAGAACTTAAAATTTTAACTAATAGTTCAGAGAGAGACTAAAATTCTTATATGCTTATTTGTTGACAATCATGTCATAGACAATAGAACACGACCAGATTTTAAAGAACAGAATTCAGTTAAGTTTCTTAAATTTGTCTATATGCGCCTTAATCAACTCTAATGAATGTTTTGCATCAATTATGACGATTTATTATTTTTGTAATATTTCTTCAAAAGTAATCAGATCTTTGAATGTATTGGGTCTCTTTCTATTAAATTATCTTTGAAAACCCCAGTTCAAATAATCAGCACTTTCGTTTTCGCTGAGGAGGATCGCGGTTTAAATCTTTGTCATACCCGGATTTTCCGTGTGACTTAATTTTATAATTTCCAAATATAACTTTCTGTTACTTGTAGAGTCGCTTTTCGGGTTTTGAATTCTCTCGTGCGTGCATAAGAGTAAAATAGTATGAAAAGTGAAAATTTGCCTGGCTTCATATCCTATTCGAGGCATGGAGAAGAAAATGCTGTATTCTCACAGAAATCCCCACTTCACTCGCGTGTGACAAGCCCGACATATTGATGCAGATTTTTTAGGGTTTACCCTGCGAAACTTTTATGTAAATTCCGGGGAGGATCCTTAAACCCTGGGTCAAAAGTTAACCCTTGACTTCGTCGATATCCATTCTGCATTTTCTTTCCTATGCTATTATATTGGAGCTGACACCTCGTGGATTATCCTCCTGTAGCTTTATCACCCTAAGAAAAATGAGGAAATGAGTAAGATAGATCCAACATTTCTATCAGTAAAATGTCAGAATTGGTCACACGAGTTCTACAACGCCATATCGAAACGAGTCCACTAAATTAAGTTTATTAAAGTCGAGGCCATAGCTACTTTCTAATTTACTTTTCCCCGCAACATAGTCAATTGAGTACCCAAAAAATTGTTTCATTAGATCATTATAAAAAATAATCAATTCTGACTTATTTATCATTTTTCTATTTATGAAGAAAAATTTTGAAGTTGATAGGAAGATCTGATCGCAGATATAAGAACATAAATAAATTAATATCTTAACTGACGTTCCAGAAAAAAAACTATCTTCATACACAAATAACTCAATGGAAGCATCAGAATTAAAAAATTGATGTTAATATTTTTGTAGTTAATATTTCGCTTATGCTAATTTCCCTGATTAAGTTTTAATTCCCATTAAATAAATTTAAACGTTGAAAGGATGAATTATAATTTCCAGTGAATGAGTACTCATAAATAGTTTCCAGCTACAATTAACCACGGTAGGGTATTCTGGAAGTCCCAGCTCAAGAGTATGGAAGAGAAGGAAAAATTCTTTAAACCTCAATATTTGACTTTTAAGGCCACCTGGATTGGAATAGAAAGCATTACACAGATTGCCCAAATATTTGGCAGTGTGCGTAGCGTGTATCTTGCGACACCTGTTTAGTCCGTAAACAGGTCGTGCATTATGCATGGCGCTGCTGGGGACGTGCCTCTAATACCGATTGTTTTCTTGTCCTCAGGAAGCGCCCAGAGATGTCGTGTCCTGGCCAGCCGAATACGCCACAATCACTAATGACGCAATGCGGACGAGGTAGGCTCTCTCTCACTTCTCTCTCTCTGCCCCCTATCCCCATGTATTGTGCGTATTTCAGTACCATCACAGCCTTTTATATGATTTCGAAGAAATTTATTCCATTATCCACTACAGAAGCAAAAAGATAGCGCCTTCCAGATTCCTAATAACTGTTAATATTCCAACTTAACATATTTATTATTTTTCGTTTATTCATATATATATGTATGTTTCGTTAAATAAAATATTTCTTTTCTTTTTTAGTTAATAAGTTATCTTGCAAGGATATCATATGAAGCAGTCACAGATAGTCACAGTAGTGTGCAGTTGCTGTGGCAACGGTTGTTATGTAGAAACATTGTTCTGAATCAGGAGCATCGATGACAAGTAATTTTCTCTGTGTTATCAATCAATAACCGGGAATTAATCAATGTTAATCAGTACGCTGTAAACTATAAATAATACAATAAAAATAAATTAATAAATCAACAAATTGCTTTCCCGAATTTATCTAATAACAATCATTATCAGTATTGAAATGAAAAATTTACGACTGGGACAAGGGCACCAGAAACGTTGTGTGAAATTTATATTATCACTTCTTTTGTCTGTAATTGTCAATTTTTCGTATCCAGTCACTTAGACTAATTTTTTCTTGGTAATTTTGTCTCGCATTTTTCTGCCTCATTTCAGACTTATTCCATAATGCGAGAAAGTCGCGCAATATCCTCGCACTATATAAATTTCCAGCGCGAATCGTTCCTTAATTGGTACACAATCGCGCAATTTGTTCAAAATTCTAAACTGCATCTTAATACCAGCTCCATATATATATACTTCAATAATCCATAATTTATGTGTTTAAAACCATTAATATTGATAACTGTACTGGGACTATTTATTAAATAAGCGTTGTCTAAAAGGAGTAATTCATTATTGTTATATACTTAAACGCGTTTCGGAAGATTTAGTTTGTAAATGTCTAACTAAAAATCTTGTAACGCTTTGGGGAAAACGATAGGATTGAGAAAGGGAGACATTCATAGAGACTGAGCGGCGTTGAGTCATTGAATATTAAACCAGCGAGTCTGTTAAACAACAATGGTGACCCTAGTTGGTATTCCGCTTCGTTTTGTCTCCGTTTCTACTCTGGCTTTCACCCATATTTTCCCGTCATCGTACTTTGTCCCAAAGTTTTATAATTAGTAATTGAAAATATTTTATTCTTTCTAAAATTACCATATAATTTAAATGTATTACTAATAAATCAATACATAGATTCAAATCTAAAACAAATTTATATTAATTTTAGACGCTTGCTATGGCAAATAATAAGAGACATTTTTCTCCAGAATATTAATAACCAAATGTTGGGTGTAGATTAAAGTCGGACTTCAAACGAGTCCAATTTCTGGGGTGTGGAAAATTAATTAATTGTATTATTTATGAACTAATCACTGAAAAGTTAAATAATAATGTTTTTAATGAAATTTAATTTCTGGTCCACGAAGCGCACAATTAATTCAGCCCTATATTTATTAATTATATTATATATACTCTATTAAATATTTTGTCTCTGATACACCAAATTTATCCACAATTTCTGAGGAATTTCTTATTACTTCTCCTGTAAAGCGTTAAAAGTACTCGTAGCACGTACGCCTCGTCAATTTCGTATTCAAAATTCTAACTGAATTTGCAGGTCTGAAGTTGTTGTTTACTTCGTAAAATTATTAACATCGCTTCTGTTTTACGGTATGCAGTTTATCTAAGAATAAAACTTCCCGTTCTTTTAAGTGTGTAATATTATTCACTGGATAACACCAACGCAAAATAACAAGTTCAACGCTCGTTCACGACGATTCCTCTGACGAAGCAGTAGTTGAGATTGGTTCTGAAATAACAGGCAAGGTTATTACATCCACAGGGTCTCCGAGCTCTCTCCGATTCACGGTTCATTACCACGGGGCACGATCTACACCGAGGTCGTTTAGGAATTATTTAGTGGGCGCAGCATCTGCTTGGCGTCGTGGTCAGGCCCCTGGAGACGCCGCCAGATGCCGCTGTTTGCACTCGGACTCGGATTTCACCCCTCACTCAATCCTGACGTCATAGGGCAGTCGTCCTTTGCGACGCTACATCGATCAAGCAAATCGTCCGTTGCAGGGATAAACACCGGGTAATTGCCGCAGTCTTGGAAACTCCCTACAAACTGGTCATCTCACCAATCCGAATCCACCAGGCTACACGCTTCTCATTTTACATTCTGAAAATAAATAAATAAAGGTGAATTGGTTCCATAAATAATTTTAAACACCAAACTAAATATCCACTCATTTAAATATAAAATCCAGAGGATGAAATAGTAGCACAGGAATGACAGTTTCTCCATTCGATTCCTACAAGTCAATATGGCGTAATTACAAGAAACAATGATAAACTGATTATTAATGATATTTAGTAATTTGTTACGTCACTATTAAATAATTATTGATTTATTCATAATTTTAGTTTGGTTCTACAAATTATGTTATTAAATTAAAGTATTTATTACATACATTTTTCTCTCAGGATTTTATAGGCAGATTAATTGTTCAGTGGCTACAAATTTCTGTATTTGTTAGTATCTGTCATTCGATGCACGTTTATTCTCCTCTACCTTTGTTCTGCAGGCTCTGGACTGCGTTCTGTAGCTGTTACGTCACGACTCCGGACCTACAGTGTTCGTTGTTATCAAACCAAACTCCGAAATACTATCGAAGAAGATGAAGGTGTAGATAGGCTAGATATAGGGTAATCCACATACTGGCCACTTCCTTCTTATAGCATAGGAAACGGACTGAATCGGGTATGCGGGAAGGTAGAGCAAGGTAGCCAAGGGTTAAATAGAGCCCTCGGGCGATGGTTTTAGGATCCTACCCGGCAATTCGCCTAAAAGAGATGCAAGGAAAAGTCTAGAAAAACATGGATCAGGTAGGTCGGAAATTTGGTACTTGTCCCACGTCCTTTCGATGGCGGGAGAAGCGATGGCTGTTGGGACGAATCATTTCCTTCTCCGTGCCTCGACCTGTTTAGGAGGCAGCTAGCCGACTGTTCCAATAAGAATACCACACAACACTTACCCTATGCCCAAGGTCTGCGATCCCAGAACTTACACTTCTCAAAATAGGCCGACGGGTCTCAGCTTAGTTCGAAAAACTAGAGAGAGAAGAAGGCATCCCCAGAGCTCTCTGGTAAGATTCACCTGCGAGAGATGCTCTCACAGGCTTCCTTGAGAGTATCTGTCCTCAAAGAGACCGTCTTATTTGTTAAATTCAAGTTTTTATCTTACTTTTATGTTTTATCGACTTTAAACTTCGAGACGTCACTACCCAACTCTTGTCACTAACTCTTCTCAAATAGCAAAAAATAACTTCAAACTTTACTGACTCGTAACTTCCAACTCTCACTTCTCCTCTCAGTTATAACTAACAATTAATTCTCAGCCTTCAACTTATTCTCGCAGCGATTAACTCCCGCCGCTCCCTCAAAAAATTTCGTCCTCTCCGTTAAACGTAAAATCTGCCAATTCTCAAATATCAGTCCAAAATTATATTCTCTCTCCCACATTAAATGATACAGATCTGAAGATTAATATATTTTAATTAGTAGAAACAAACCCTGATATTACACCATCTTTGAATTTATGACAATACAAATAAATAATCATTTTTGTAATTTGAGGAATTAATTCCACCGACCAGAAACATTCTTTTTTGAACAATCTGTGGCTATCAATAAGCTAGTCAAAAGTAATTATAATCTACATGATGTACAAGGAACTTGTAGCTGCTTCTATGACGTCCGTTTCAGCGCATTAACTTTGCAATTATTTTTTAAACAAATTTACCATTTCAAATATCACATTAAATTCAAATTTATAAATATTTTAAAATTTCTTTATGTTTGAAATATGTTTGATTAGGAACTTGTTAGGTGCATTTCTATCACTTATTATAATCCAAGTAAACATACTTTATCTTCAATAATATGAAGAAGAAATTTTAAATTCTATTAGCTAATTAATAAATACGACCTCAGTTTCCAGACAAATTTAATATAAGAAATAATTACACAGAAAATAATTTCCATGGCTGGACGTTTCCACGCTGCTTCGCGCCTCTCTCTAACAGCACTTGAACATTAAATGATTGATAAATAAAGCAAATATCTAAAAAATATTCAGTAGTACCAATCAATTAAAACAAGATATCATAAAAATGATTGACAATATATATTGTTTTTTTAATTTTCGACATTTCTGCAATTATTCTTTTGCCATACTGAGGTTCTCTGCTAAATATAGTAGCGTTTTCATACTCATGAGGGTTAACAGAATAATTCTATTAGTTTTATAGAGGAATTTGTCACTCGTCATATTTGTATTAAAATTTGTACTATTAAAAGACATTTTCAGGTCGTGTTCTTAATTTTTTTTATCTGATCGTCAGAAACGAACAATAGGGTACAGTGTTTCATTATTTGGCTTTCTCTATCACTTTTAAAATCTGAATTTTGTTTAAATGATCTTACTGACTAACCACTATCCTATTGATTTATATATGTATTATATAATTATATTAATATTAGAGCATCTAAGATTAATCTCGGTACCAAATGCAACAAAGTTATAAAGAATAATACTATAAATTATTTCATTGTGTTTCCATATTGTGGTGCTTTATCCTTCAATCTCATACATATATTTTTTTCTGTCATTTATAAATCTTAACCTCAGTTTTCGGATGTTATTAAGATCTTACCAATATTACCGCCACAAATAATACAGTTTCTACAACTGATTGTTATAATTGTAGTTCATGTTACATCGGACAAACCCAAAGGACATTGATTACGAGGATTAAAGAACATAAATATAATTTCGAGTTTACAGCCAGATTACACAATCCGATTACTTAACACTGCTGTAAAGTTCATGACAAAATTGAATTTGTAAACGTCATATTCGACAGGGAACCTCATTACAGTAAAAGAATAATTTAATAAATGACATTTATTAATAAACATTAAAACACTGTCTACATTGAGACCGATATTATAAACAAATTTTTTGACGTCTTATTTTAAGTTATTTGGTATTTCTGCATATATCCATGGTTTTAGGTATTTTCTTTACCTATCACTCTATGTTCAAAGACGTTTACAGAAAGACGCAAAGCAGCGTCGAACCATCCAGGTATTTAAATTATTTTCTTATAATTAATTTGTCTGTAAACTAAGGTATTATTTATTTTTATTAATTGAATCCGACGTTAAATTTATATTTATCATAATTAAATTAGTTTATTGTCCTCTCATTATTGTATATTTACCACATGACGATGTCCCAAATTCGGTACGAAGATTTGTTATAAACACATAATATATAAATAAGTCGTTCTTTTAAAAAATATAGATAGAGTGAAGGGAACATCGTGGACCTGGTCAAAGTTTCCTGTGATTGCTTCAACCAACATTCTTGTTCCCATCTCTCTTCAAGTCGGCAACGCTTCAATATCCAATGCCGCGCCATTGTTCCTACCTCTTCAATAATAAAACGTCGTCAAACAAAATTAATCGGCCAAAGAACGTGGTGCACCCGCCCTGAATAACTCGCATCATCATTTCATGACGAGCAGGGAGCCTGCTGAGGAAAGTGGGGGTGTATTCCTTGTTTCTTTACTTTTTTCGAAGCAGTCCTCCTCTCCTCCCCTGCCGTTCTCTCTGAGAAGCGTAGTCTTGATTGCTGCGTAGGGGATGAAAGGTTTCAAAGTGGATGTTAGCTCGGCACAGGGCAAACTGAGCTGAGAGAAAAAATCTTGTGTCGACATACTTGCGTAGGCATGTCAGTTCTCGTGTTTGGTTTTAATGCATTCTCAATGTGCGGAGGTGGCAGAGGGCGCCTGGAAGTTCCCCAGCTACACCAGACCTGAAACTCTGGACAAGAAACTTATAACTTCCAATCTATATATACCAAACTCAATACCTCGGAAACTATGACATTAACTTCACGAAAAGTAATTTTTCATGTTTCTCTGACAGAAACCCTCTTTGTAATATTTAATTTTGGGTTATAATTAATTTGTCCCTGAATCAAATTTTCACATTTCATTTTATGCTCTACGATCTTAAAAGAAAACTGGTATCCGGAAGAATACATACCTTACATATGGAAAGATTGCGAAAAGTAATCCGACGGAATTGGAGATACTAAAAATAAAAAGAAGGAAAATTTAGCAGTGAATGAAAAAGAAGATAAAAAAAGGCGTTACGAGAAAAGTGAGGTCAATGTTGAAAAAAAGAGGAGGAGAATAGGACTATACCAGTACTTCACACCCAGTAATAAAAATAAAGAAAAAGAAAGAGATGTAAAATCACTGGAGAGTCGGAAAGATGTTGAAAAATGGAAGATTATCAACTATCACGGAATGACTTATATAAAGTAATTTTCGGAAAAGTTTGGGAAATTAATGAAAGACAACGGATTCTGGGAAGCGAGGATTGCGTGAAAACCGATGAATAATAATAAAAAGAATATGGTGCACAGTATGAAGGATAAGATTGTTTAGAAAAAAAAAAGAACGAATTGCATATATAAAATGAAATGTGATCGGTGCGAGAAAAAAATATATCGGTATGAGGAATATGGATATGGATACTAGAATCCATTACCACAAGGGAAATATTAAAGAGAAATCGATGAAAAGCTCGGCATTATCACAACATTTAAAGGACACTGGACATAAATGTGAGAGGACTAACTATGAGTTGTTAGATATTGAAAACTTAAGATATAAAAGAGGGTTTTTCGGGGAGGTATCTATACATTGAAGAGCATTTAAAAGAACTTGTAAATAAACGAACGGATGCAGTGAATATGGGTGTTTTCTATGCCAATATAATGGAAAAATGTTAACAGAGCACTTGTGAAAAATAAAATTAGTGGCAAGAAATAAAAATATGTAATTTGCAGTATATGTTAGAATACGTAGGTTTATAATTATTTTTTTTAGAAAATAGTAATTTATGAAAATTGTAAAACAATGTAATATGCACTAGAAATTATTAAGTCGATTAACGAAAATGAAAAATTGTGATTAAATTGACGTATGAGAAATTGATTGACCAGATACAGGTATAGACGTAACCATATATTATGCTATGAACGAGGGAAATGAATTGGCGTTAAGCACTTGATGAAAATCATTGAAGACATTGTATTGTAGATGACAGATATGAAAGTACTGATGAAAATGTATTATAATGAACTGTAAAAAATTATTAAAAGTTGTATATAAAATTATATATGTATGATTGATTGTATTTTTAAAAAACAGATGATTATGGAAAAGGCGTCGAAAGCTCTTTTATCTAATAAAATAAAGATATGAATAGAACTTAGATAAATTTTGATGCATTACAAGTTAAAAAATTCTAATTAAAATGCCAAAATTAAATTAAATTAGGTTATTATCCAAAGTATTCGTCACGTCGAGACCTGCTCATTACATAATGCATCTATTAACAGAAGTTCTTTAGTATTTCAACCCGGCTAATACGTCCCATCCCATAATTTATAATTTACTTTACGGTGCTTTCCGAGTCACGTTAAAATTACCTATCAAAAATATTTACAAAAATTCACGATATATGGTGATATATTATTAGGTAAAGAAATAGCCTAACAAAATTCAACACAAGTGGTTTGTGAACGTTCTTGGGGCTCATAAATAACCTGACGCAAGCAGCAAAGTTTTCAGAAACGTTGTGTAGTATTTATTTTAATACTTAATTTTGTTTATTTCTTTATCTAATTAGTATACTTTTAACACAGATGTAGATTTTAATATATTGAAATATTGTTTGATAAAATTGAACAGATATTGCCGTTGAGAAATCCTCGATAATTTATGCCAAAATAATGACTGTGCTTAAATATGTTTGCTTGGTTTGCCTTCTGGAAAGATATTTTGATAAAAAAATTATCTGATTTATATATCGTACAACGTGGTTTTTAAAATCACATCTAAATATCCATCGTCTAATAAAAGCAGAATAGAAGTAAATTGTAAAGTACTGCTTGGAGCAGTCTACAACTAAGTAATATCTTAAAATAATGACAAAACTTATTTAAATATGTCTGTTCCTTCTTTGAAATTTCTATCCGGCTGCATAAAGGGCAAATTTTCTCGATAACCTGATAAGTTTTAAGGAGAGTTGTGTGGAGTATTTACAGTGGCTTCTCGAGAGCCTACGAGAAAATTTATGAAGAGTCCCCTTTTTTTCTTTCTGTACTTTAATGGCGACGACAGCTTAAATAAATAAGTAATACGCCACGTACACTCTCCCGCGCAAACTAACTAACGAAGGTCGTTAATAAAACTCGCATTTCACTCAGGCTTGAGAAATTTCTACTTATGAGCCCGAAGCAAAGATAAACGCTTTGACGTTTTCTGCATTTGCCTCAATTGGTGATATAAGCCGACATCAAAGCGACGGAGCGGGCTGCTAATGAACGACGCCAGTAATTAGAGCGAAGGCGTCCTGATACTGAGGGAGGTCGCCATTTTGTGTCATGTGTAATAATTATGGGCCGCTGTCATCCACTGTTAAGCTTGTTGTGCAAATTGCTTGTTAAAACATGGCCAGACCATTGCATCATGTGAAGTAAACTGCGGTCTGTTTTAATTAAACTGATTTTCTTAATTAGAGACGTCTAATAGGAAAACTTGCTCAACTTAAGTAACCATTGAAAATGTGGCTCGAGCGGTTTTTCTTAGTACTGGAGATATTTCACACTACACCACGCTAGGAATTGGGTTTTCATAAGGGCAATCCCTCTTTTTCCAGTGACTACTAATGAGCAGGAATTATCAAAAGATAATAAACTTCTCTAATGCAAAGAAAATTGATATTGGAAAATCTGAATACAAACGAAGATATTTTCTTTACAATTTACGATTAATAGTTCGGTGTGAATATAAAATTATACTACAAATGTAAACTACAAAGGTCAACTTCAAAGTTAATAGAACAAATAAAATTATTTCTATTCAGTGATTAATATGTGCTAAAAATTCTGTTACAAAATTTTATGTACGTGTTACTTGATTTTATTTGCTCTGTTTATCGAGTAGGTGCAAACATCTAAATACAATATCGTTGAACAGCCTATTTAACTACGCATTCGAAGACACGGAATTATTGAGAAATTAAAATTCCTAGGAAAATATTTTTTTTTATTGATTGGTTTAGTCGCATCAGCAGCCCAGGTTATTAGCGACTAATTAAGGGAACTCATTTTTACTCTGTCGGGGACCTGAAGGATAATATTGAACTAGGTAGAAATATTTATACTGACAGGCTGACTGTATTCAGCCATAATAATCAATAAACTTCGTTTATATAATGTATTTACATCCTCAACAAGAGGAATATATATTTTTTATTCTTTATATTTTCTAATATTCTCTTAACGGCTTCAGACCTTGTCTACATTGACGTAATAATTAGTAGAACGACACGTTTCACGAGAAGTTAGACATATAAATTTGAATGATTACGTAATAATTAAAATCCATAAAATAATGGGAATTTAGCTATGCATAAACACTCAAGAAAATATTATTCTCAAAAACGAGTTGGAAATTATTTTGGATTATTGAACTATTAAAGTAACATTCTAAAAAAAAATTAGCTAGATAATAAAAACACAGTCTAAATTTGTAAAAATTGTCGGTAAATGAAGTAACAGATGTTTTACCTGTCTTTGTCATATTTTCTCTTATCTTTCCGTAAGCTCTCTGCTTCCGGTTTTTTACGTTGGAATTATCGGGAAAACCCCACACAGTTAAAAACATTTCCTGGATATCCCTTTATTTTTTGAGTCACCTCCAATGGATCCGAAGTGTAAGATAAATTTACATTTATTTATTCTGCAATCATTATTTGTATTTATTTAATGGAGCTAGGCCTACTTTGGATTGTTTTACTTATGGCTCCATTTTATGCCATGAGTTAGTTACCAATTTTTTTTATTAATAGAGCTTAAACTTATTTCTGTCAGGATTATTTTATACATGAATGACTTAAACTTAATAAACTGTCTAACATTTGAATATGGACACTAAACGATACCAAATTAATTACGTCTCTGACCTAATTGTTTATAGTGATAATATTCACATACTTAGGAATCTACAATAATGTATTACAGACTTCTATACATTATTTAAATTTGATTTTATTCATTTCAAATGGTCCTCATAATTTTTCAAGGGTGGTCGCACAGAAGAATTGAACACGTTGAGCCTAAGTTATAGAGTTATTTTATTTCGCCGACGATCATTCTGAAATTTCGTCAGGTATTTTCGCCCGGCCCATTAGCAATTTTTATATAATTTTAAAGTACGTACAAAAGTGTGCTACTTATGATCGATATCAGTTGATGCCAGTATTCATGCGTTATCTACTAATACGAAAATAAATCCTACAGTTCATGTAAGTTTATTTTATTTTTTTCTGTGTATAGTATATAGTAGCAGGATTCACGCTTCGGCCCTATACATTATTGTCTCGGAATGGGAACTATATGTTTGAGTAGCATAAAATATTCTAGTATGTATCAGTTTGTCCCGTTGGAAGCCGTTATATTCATAAAAATTCATACGATCAAGAGGGAATAAAGTTTATTTCCCCCAACCTGAAAGCCGTGGGGACTTTTTAAAGCTAAATGGCTGGGGCATGTAGGAGTAAGTCCCACCCATATGACAAGTGGAGACAGCTGCTCAGGGCTTGCCTCTGACAGCTAAAACAGCGGTTCTCTAATGGCTGTTAGCGGTGACAACACGCTGTTTCCACGTGGCCAAGAGCTCCCCTCCAGCTCTACGCCACCGCAGCTCACGAGGGGGTGGATAAACTGTGGCCAACCCTTTTCTTTATTGTTCAGCGTAGGCATGTGAAAGGGTTATGTGATTATTCCGAGCTCAGTTATAAACATCCACTTAACAATACAAAAATTTGGCTACTGCAAATTTTGTGTTCAATGAATACTTCAGCATCAGGATAAAAAAGGATCGAAAAAAAATCATCCAGGTCCAGATTGTGAGAAACAGGGCTAGCGTTAATTTGGTTGCATCAACATACTTCTAAAGGGGTAACCATTCCTTTAATTTGTATACATTCAACCAATTTCGGCAATCAAAAAATTATACACACGGAGCTCTAAGAATCTGTCATCATAATAAAATATAACTGGATTTCTCAACTACCGTCGTAAGCTGTTGCAATATTTACCTTCGGGCAATCAAAATTGCGTAATCATTTATGTGAAAAACTACTTTTATATGTGATTATAATTTATTGAGAAAGCATTTTAGGGCGATAGGCCAGTGGTAGATTAAAGGAGCACCGGAAACCCCTAACAGATAACGAAAAGTACTTAGAATGTGAGAATAGAATAGTAAATTTCCATAGATCCCTACGAGAAACAAGGATTCAAGGAACCATTTATAGCGTACTTTGAATTGTTATTAATTAAAGATATGGCTTTTTGAAGATACAAAAAATATATTTTATAACAGTTACAGTTGTAACTTGTCGTCACACCTGAAGACGTCCACAAGGGTGAAAGAAACTTTTTTTTGTATATTATAATTGGTTAATTTAACTTTAAAATATTTTTTTTGTTACAAATCAATTCATTTCAAGAAACAGGTACATGATAATATGTTCATAGTCTGAGATCAAATGTTAAAAATGACGAATATAGCGTCTTAGTCTGAGTATATTAAAGTTATTTGCGCATTGGAAGTCGGTAAACCAATAAAAACACCAGATGTTACTTTCTGTTGTAACAACACTAGCATTAATTCAAATTTCTGTAGTTAGTTCTGAGCGGAACCAGAGGAATTTCAATAATTGAACTATCAGAGTGACGGAGTGCGATTAGAAAGAATAAAATAATACTGTCTGTTGGAGACAAACAACTTATTAAAAGGGTAGGTCTGCTATTTCATCATATTTGTTCATAATCGCAAAAAGTAAATTTTAACACGCATAGTTATTCATTTGACGAACGCAAGAATTAGTCATGTCATGTCAAGAAGACAGATCGATACTGACTTAGAAACGACCAACATGAGAAGCTGATGAGTTACGTTTAAAGATAACGTGAATTTAGTCAATGAAAATGCTAGAGATGGGGAAATTTTTTTGTAGGTTTGATATTTCGTATTAATAATTTAATTTTTTTTCATATTTTCCAACAAAAATTTGAGTAGAAATGGAATTATCGGATATTTATCTGTAAAAAAATTAAGTTTTTGAAAAAAAACCTTTTAAACCATTCATTTATCGGAAAAGTAGACTAAGTATTAATTTCAAAAATATAAATATTTCTACTTTTTATGTGTTTTATATTTTTCGGTCCTAGTAACGGTTCAGTCACATATGAACGAAACAAAGTGGTAAAAATAGTTTTCTCTATTTTTTTAAACGTTTAACTTACGTGCCACATTATATATTTGCCATTCAATAGCGAGATAATAAATTGTAATAGTGTTTAAAATATTATGTCACAATATATTTTATTAAATCCCTTGAATCTGTGGGCTTGATGAGGAATATTTAATCCGGTTTTGAGTCTAAAGGACCTACTATTACATATGCATAAATAATTTATGTTTTACTGGTGCTTGGTAAATATTAATGTGAATTTGAAATTTATTTACTGATAAAGCGGTCATTTTTTATCAGTTCTTTCACTTTCATTTTATCTCAGTATTTTACTTTTCCCTGACATATACAATGGAATACCAAAACGCTGTCTCTACCAGTCGTAAATATTGGTAAAGATTTACCAATTTCTATAATCGTTGTTCACATCTGATGAACAATTCCGAATCAACTAAATTCAGGAACAAATTGTAAAAAAGTTTATTGAATGTTCTCGAAGAGGAAATTATCCCGCGGATATATACGATTGGAAGAATAAACACAATGGCAGGCTGACTTATATGTGTATGCCTTTATATATCCAATCTTATGAAGCACGACTATGATGAGATACTATAATATAAAGTTTTAGATTTAAAAATTGAGGAAATTTATTTTACATTAAAATATTTTAACAACGTTAATTTTTTATATATACTATTTTAATTTTTTTCCTTTTCACACAGTGAACTGGAATCATTAAGAGAAGTCCACAATTTTTTTAGTGTGATGAGTAATGTTGGGAAGTAAATTCAACAGTCACTGGTTAATGGAAGTGTTGTAAAGTAAAAATAACCCTTCTAATCGTCACGCATTTACACTCTCCTGTTCTTTTCACTCCCCGAGTTCCGCTTTCTGTTGCCGCAATAACGGGCTGAAAACGAAAACAGACTCAACGTCAACAATTAGCTGGGATATTGGGGATCGGGGTACTGGAAGTGGCTGTTTTAAACGCCCAATGTTTTCGTTGTTCGGATTCCGCACTTTAAAGCAGCTGGCTGTTCCCTCGGCGCTAATAGGCCAGACGTGTATTAACCCCCTCCTCATCTCGGAGTAACGCACGGATTGTTATTTCTCGTCCCTCCACCCTCTGTTTGTCCCGTCCCACTCACACTTTTTTAAACAGGCTCATATATTTGAAACCGCAATCGGCTATTCAAGGCGTAAGTAATGGAAGCGAATTCCTTTCCCAAGCAAGCAATCTGCGGCTCGCCCAAGACGACTACTGGCTTTTAAACCACGCTGGAATTCCACTCGGCGCGAACGTGGGAGGGAGAACACCCCTCCCCCTCCCACCCTCAGAATCCCCTTTCCATCCCCCCATTCATTTCTCAAAAAATAAAAAATCAACTGTGTGGCTGGATAAGCGCGCATTGTTGCGCCCATTCGCGAACACGTTTTTCGCATTAACGGCAGGCGAGTGGATGTTTGACAGCGCATGCTCTCGCGTGGTCTAGCTGGGCTGTAATTTGTACCTTCGTCTCGGAGACTGGGAGACAGGTTCCGGGAACTCCTCGGATCGTGCGCAATTTCATTTCGCTTTAATCGTATGGCTATTTCGAACGCAATTACCTTTGCCGCGTCACGGCGTTCCCTTGCCACTGCGTAGAACGATTCGTTGACACGTAGCTATTTCTAGCGCTCATAAAATATCCATTACGTTGTCCTCATCACTTCACCTTTCCACATGCAGTACAAACGTTAATTATGTTCAACGAAGAATTTATTCGTGTTATTTACAACAGTGGAGTCCTTACTAATCCATTTGCAACAAGTTTAAGTTCCTTACGTGTACCACGAGGGATGCGTCGAAAATTCATTACCAATAATTTTCGGAGAGTGAGACGATAAAAATTTCCAACGGCGGTGTCTCGTCATCCTCGCCAATAACTCTCACTTCATTAATATCTCGTGCTCATTTGAATTGCAGCAGTATCCATAGAGCCGACCGAACCAGCCTCAACGTTGATTTTGTTGCTATGCAACCGGTACGATCCTGTGCATTGTTACTAGCGCTTTGGTAGTTTTGCTGCAACAAAATACTTATATTTAGTTTCTAAGACGCTACAGTCGTATAGATGGATAGTATATTTGCATAAATATATTATAAGAATAAGAAATTGAAGTACAATACTATTATAACATACCATTATTAATACATTATTTAATACATTCAATATATAATCACGATTCCTGCTCATTAAAATACACCAAATATCATCGTTGAAAAATCAACAGGCCTGGATTCACGTACTTATAGTCCTTTTTAAATTAGAAGATCGATGGCGGCTACTTCCCACGAGGTATGTGACCTTGAGTCAACCAATCACAACGCTTGAAATAAAGAAGAGTTTCGAAAAAATTGCGATGTTATTCTACTGTTTTCAGTGGCATCACTGCCTCCATCAACGCGTACACACCAGAAGACTAGTTTAAAATGGACTATAGTTAATTTTATTCACGTTTTATCCGTAATGAATTAAGTCGTACTATTAGACCGTGAAGAATATGATCTAGTGAATTATAGGTGGGCTCAGGCCATCCAGAATGGATAGAGAAGTTTCTGACAGCACGAATGTAGCAAGATGGAGTCCTGGGTTCTATTGTCGGTCCGGCAGAAATTTTTCCGTCCTGATCCTTTAATTCAGTTTCATTGCGTAAATGCTTGAGCTTCGTTTGAAAGCTTTTCTCCTGTTCTTGAACTAATTTTTTTATTTAAATAGAAATAATCTGTCTCTCTTTCTGTGAGTCTTCACCTTTGGCAACGCCCATTATAACAACTTTCGGTGATTAATTTCACCTTTGATGTTCCTGGGTTGTAGCTATAACTAATGAGGGGTATTTATATAATCAATTATTTGGTCTGTATTAGGCTATTTTTCTTATTATGAACTTTATTTACTGCGTATTTTATATTCTGTTCTTTTTGTATTTTATAACTAATGTATTTTTCTTATTTTTGAAAATATAAGAATTTTGGAATTAAATCTATATAATAAAAAAGGGAGTATATTTGTATGTATGTATGTTTGTATTTACGTTGTTCTTTATACAAATTTTATCGCGTGGACAGAATGCAACAAAAATTGGTATACGTATTCTGCCAAAATCGATAACCGGTACTGTGGGGGTGAGAAACCCCTAGAATAAACGTGGAAATAATTATAATTGAAATAAGTTACGAATTAGTGTTAAATTACTGCGCGAGACGATGACGTCATAAGTTTTCAAGACATTGACGCATCCTAAATATAGTTCTGTATTTCGTAATGAAATAAAGCAGAAATATTTTTATTTAATATAAAGTATACATGTGGAAAGAATTATAATTAAAAACCGTGATCATTAAATATTAATTTACTGCGCGCCAAGAGACAATGACGTCACGCGAGAGAAAGACGTTACTACGCAACGAACGAAGGAGATTATTAGGAATTAAATAAAGCAGAAATATTTTCTTTAAATAAAAAGTATAATTTTATGCAGCAATATTCCATCGAATGATAATAAAGAAGAATACGAATTACTTTACCATCCTTGGGGAAAATGTAAGTTAATTTTCGCGCTGTATTAGTTGTGAGTCTAGCTAACAATTTCATCAATGTAATATTTCGTAATGTATGAAGACTGAGTGATGATTATATCCTGAAATACTCAAGGAATATATTTAAGTAATCAATTAAATACTTTTTCGAGTTTATATAAATAAGTACACGAGCAACGCCGGGCACCTAGCTAGTATAAAATAAAAATAGACAATTAGTTTGCCAATAAAAAGCCAAAATAAGTGATAAAATAATACTACACATCACATAGTTTTATCTGTTGTATACTTAATTCTATATTTGTTATTTTTGGTCTTTAATTGACGTGTTTCCCTCTTTTATATATATGTATATATATATATATATATATATATATATATATATATATATATGTATATAATTCTTGTATTTTTTGTCTACTAGCTGATTGTTAGGCGGTCGCAAAAATAGTCGATCGTTTTCGCATTATATTTGCAAGCCAACCCCATTACCGTACGAACCCTTACTAGTGCTAGGGGAGGTTTACGCACGCAGTGTTCTTCTTTTCAGATCATAAATTATATGTGGACCACGTTTGATTGAAATTGCACCCATACGTGTTAGGGTTAATGACTATATTTGTATGTGTGTTTATTTTAAACTATGTACAGACGCCAACTTCATTTCTCTAAAATAACTGTCTGTTTTTTTTTTTTGAAAAAGTAGAATAATATTTTAAATAACAATTTATGTTTGAGCCTTTTTTACATATTGATACATTTATCAGTAGTTGTCTTCATATTTTAAAAATGTAGTTATCTTATCAAGAATTTTATTAGTATTAAATTTAATAATTGCCCGTCACCGCATGAGAATGACTCCCGTAATTTGGCAAACGTAGTGTTGCTAGTGATTACTCGAGAGCTCTATTTAATTCTTGAGTTATAGGCGTAATCAATTTTAAAACAAGTTTTGTGGTTGCGATCGATTTGATGGATGCGACGCGGATATTGTCAGATAGCTCGCTGCTGTTCTGCATTCTTTGCTTCCCCTATTTCGTTCCGCGGCGTGGGATATTACAGCGGTCCCACGCTAATATGAAAAATATTTTCTATCTCAGGCAGATTTCCCAAGGAAGAGCAAATAATAAAAATTAGTGGGAAGGCACATAAAACTCGTGATGGAAGAGGGGCGACGGACCCTAGAGCGGTCGCCCCACGGTGCAGCTATTCTCATGCAAATATGGCGAGACTTCCGCTGCAGCGCGTCCTCGGTCCTGTAATCCAGCATCCGAGGGTCAACCGACGGTGGACTCTCTACTAGCTTTCTTTCTGCTTCGTATTCCACACATGTTTTGACGACTGCCTCCATATTTCTATTCAGCGGATTCTCAATATTTTACCTATTCCAAGGACCTCTGCTCATGCAGGCAATGCCATCTTAAAAAAGAAAACAAGGTGCTTCGTTTAGGTCAGGTTGTTCTGTGACGGAATGAAAATTCAGGTGTTCCTTGGCCGTGTTCGAAACCCTGCACCTGCAGAGATCTTCACTCAAGTCCCACTTAAAATGTTCGGCTATTCATATACCTTATAACGGCTATGAAAATGCGACTCATTTTCGTCAGGTTCAAATGGGCTGGCAATGACTGAAAGATGACGTACTGACCCACTTTATTTCAATTGAAGAGGAAGCTTCTCCGGCGAATCTCAGGTTAAGTTCAGCCCTTGATACAATACTAGTTAGACGGCCGACCTCCTTCACGAGGCAGTACAACCCGTCTCAATTCTTTATCCAGGGTTAATGGTGCTCCGTTTTGGGTAGCTACTTTTCAATAAATTCAGATACGTTCTTTTGAAATATGTATTATTTCACCAGGGAACATTTAACATTAACGATAATATTCCCTCCATCATCGCTCAATTGTCTTTGTTATTCTCTGCAACCAGCGATGATGTTCTCACGCAACAATAATCTCTTCAGAGAATAATTATAGCACAAGCCATCGAAGAGAAGAACAAAGAATATAGAGAGCACCTACAAAAGAAAACAGAGGAGACGAAGGAAAAGTACCATAGTATTCGGAACCGTACAAAATCAATTATAAGGCAGGCACACATTGCATCATGGGACAAATTCATAAGTTGAATAGAGGATGATCTACATGGTAGACAGGAGATAGCATACAAGTTAATAAAACATGTTAATGAGACAGAGAAAGATACAGTACGATTAAATGTTATAACGAAGGAAGATTGGATAAAACATTATAAAAGACTATGGTATGATCCAATGGTAAAAGGAAACGCTTGATACACCGGAAGATTCAATTGGTGTAGACTTCATTGATTTGGAAGAGCTGGAATATGCTATGAATAAAACAAAGAACAGAAAAGCCGCTGGCATAGATGGAATTGGGTCGGAGCTAATAAAGTATGGAGGTAGAACTCTAAAAAGAAGAATTCTACATTTGTATAACATGTGCTGGATAAAACATGAAATCCCTGATGAGTGGAAGATTGCCAGGGTTATTTCGATGGTTAAAAATGGAGAGAGTAATAACCCAGAGAACTACAGAGGCATAAGTCTAGCAGAATAATTAATACAAGGCTACAAGCTGTATATGATTATGTTTTATTAGAAGAACACGCTTGCTTCAGAAGAGGAATATCATGTATTGACGATGTTTTCATATTAAAACAAATGATAGAGAAAAGAATAGAATTTAACCTGGGAACACATGTAGCGTTTGTGGACTATTAAAAACCATTCGATCGTATTAATAGAGATATGTTATGGAAAGAAGATTTAATAGAAGTTACTCAGAGCTTATATAGGAACACCAGGGTTGTGATAGATACTGGAAAACAGATGACCCTAGAAATTACCATTAATCAAGGTGTAAGATAGGGTTGCAGTATGTCACAAAATCTGTTTAACTTATACATAGATGATCTGGTAAGGAAATGGAAGAAATATAATGCAGCACCAGGCATAAACCTGGGACACTCTGAATATCTAAACACATTGCTATTCGCCGTTGACCAGGTTATTATTCAAGATAATAAAGATAAACTACAAATGGCGGTTTATAAGTTACAGCAGCAGAGTAAAATATATAACTTGAAAATTTCAATAAGTAAAACAAAAACCATGGCGTTCTTAGGAAACAATCCAATAAGAACAAAAATTGTCATATAAGGGGAAAAAACTCGATACAGGTATCCCATTTCCAATATTTAGGATGTGAAATAACACTTGAAGAGGATAAAGGTATCACAAATAAAATATACAATTTTCAGAGGATATGTGGGACAATAAGGAGAAAGTTAAAAGGTAAAACCAAAAAAGAAACACAAATTAAATTTTATAAGATGATGGCAGTTCCTACAATGTTTTATGGGTTAGAATGCTGGGTAAAAAACATAAAGAGCTCAAACAAATACAGGCAGCAGAAATGAAATTTTTTAGAGCAGTGAAGGTGTGTACAAGGATGGATAAAATAAGGAGTGCTTCCATAAGGGAGGAACTAAGTTTTCAGGCGATCACAGATAAGTTAACAGGGTATAAAAAAGATGGAGAGAGCATGTATTGCGAATATATAATAAGATAAGAGAACAGGGTATAAAGAAAGGTGGAGAGAGCATGTATTGCGAATGTCTAGAGACAGATTTCCAAAACAAGTGCTGGAATATAAACCATTAGGCAAAAGGAGTGTTGGAAGACCAAGGTTGAGATGGTGAGGTGAAGCCGGAACAGTCTAAAAGCCTAAACCTGGAAAGCAGAAGAAGAAGTGAAGAGATGTTTTAATATCAGCTGGTATTACACAAAAAGCAAAACAACACAAAAATAAATAGAAATTGACACCATTACAACCTATTTATGCCGATGTTGGAAAATTATTTAATGAAAAGTTGTTTACGAAATATCGGTTGAACAATATTATTTTTTCGCCACTCCCATTCCTGAAAATTACTTAGACTGGCCCAAATCTCTTAATCATTGGTCGTCTGGTAGCATAAAATTGTTATCTTTCAAATAAAGTCAGGTGTGTACAAATCGATCGATAAACGATACAAGACATAATGTTCCATCTCGGAGCACAGTATGTCATGTAATCATATCCTAATGACTAAAGCTTGGTTGGAGCTATGGGTTCCACATACTACAACAAACCGTATGGCAAAATAGTGGACAATCTGGTGGTCTACCATCAGTTGAAGTTCTTAGACGACTATTAATCGTGTTTTTCAGACGAAGATTAATTTTACGTCTTACGCTGCTTGAAATATTAACTAGGAACCTTTATTTCGATCCAGAAGCTTAGAATGAATCTACACCAATGTTCATCTATTCCTACCAATACCTACCAACTTCTCAAGATATGTTTTATCTAGATTAATTTCGACCGTGACTAATTTAAAGCTTTCTGGATCACAATCACCCAGGTATTTCAAACTCAAACTTGCCATTTTCTCTCAATATCAGTATTTAAACCAAATAAAAACCACAAATTTATTTTTAAGAGATGCCTCAATTATCGCAGAAAGAATACGTATGATCGTTTTTACGCTTCTCTTAAAATAAACTCGATATTTCACATTTCAGTCTCTGACAACGGTAATTCACGTAAATGTAATATCGTGAAGCATCACCGATTTCTATGACTTTATAGTCGAATATATTCATGTTAAAATAATAATCCCACTTCACTCATTATGTTTTATTCAACTCATGATAGCTTTACTTTCTAAATGTAATTGCCTCGTGTTCAAAGCTCTTCGTGTATCACAGAATCAACCGCCATTTATCTTCATTCCTCAAAGTGGAACTACTTTCTACAAGGACCGTAAACAGTACAGGAGGCTTTATTAATGCAAATGTTTCTTCTTTTTTTTGTAGACTGGCTATGTATAGGGTAATCCACATAGTGGCAACTACCCTCTTATAGCATACGAACGGGATTTGAAAGGGGGGATGCGGAAGGGTGGAGGAAGGTAGCCAAGGGTAACTAGGGCCCCCGACCTATGGTTTAAGGATCCTACCCGGCATTCGCCTAAAAGTAATGCAGGACAAACCCTATAAATACCTGCATCAGGTAGGTCGGGCATTTGGTACTTGTCCCACGCCCTTCCGATGGCGGGAGAGGGGTTTTGCTGTGGGGTCGCAGCTTACCCCTCGCAATGCCTTGGTCAGTTTAGGAGGCACCTGGCCGACTATTCCAATAGGAATAGCGGACAAATCTTACCGTATGTCCACTGCTTCACATCACAGAGGTCCCTAGATTCAAATTCCACCACATTCACGGATGTTTGTCTAACATCCTCAAGAAAACCGGGGTTAAGACTGAAGGATAATTGGCACATTACTACGTGTCACCACTAAATACAGAATGTGTCATGCAAGATGACAGTCTATCAGTCGTCTCTGGACCTGATCGCGATAGTCAAGAAAAATCTGTTAGATTATAGGTTATTAATTTTTTTGACATTCCCCTATATTAACTCCAAACTAAGAAATAAATTGAAATTCTGTATTTTATATGCAATAAGCGACACTTGATCAATAATTCAGCAAACGGATCCATTATATAATTTTATAAAAATATACGGGTTGCTCAATTAAAGGTGGAAGTTAATTAGTTAAAGGTGATAAAAATATAATATTTTTAAGTCAACATAAATTTTCAGATTGGCTTCTCATGTGCGTTATCGATTTATATTCAATATATTGTTCTGGTTTGGAGATTTGAAATTACTAGATTCGGAAGCCGTGAGGAAAAGTATCAAATTTTTATTATTTTTTTAAATAACTGCTAAGTTTTTATGGATTGACTCTGAGTTGTAGTGTCTCTTTAAGATTGAACGTAGTGTTTGTGTATACTTCACGAAATCTTTCTAGATTTTTAGTGTTCAGTTTACGTATGACGAAAGAGTGTAACAGCCTCCTCGTTTTGTACCTTATCTTCAGAAATGTTTGTTTCTGATAAATTTACTTACTCGTTCTCTGCGGTCTTTCACTTCCTTTCAAGATTATTTATTAATTCAAAGTTTGATGTGCATAATATTCCTCCACTGTCCAGAAACTAATTCTCGTTAGTTTGTGAGAACTTTAATCAGTGTGAAATATAGTCCCAATTGTTTTATGTACGTAGTCAGGATATAATTCCGCTTTATCTCACTTTGACTAATATAAAATGACCAGTAATCATCAATGGAAATACTTAAGAACCAATTCGTAATTAATCATGAAATTATCGGTCTAATGGACATTAAAATAAAAGTATATAAGCGCCTAAAGACGTAATATGTAAATTAAGGACTGCCTGCTTATTATGCAAAAGCAATTAATTTTAAAAGTATTTAGGGCGCAGAAGGTTATTAGTTTCGGAAGTCCTTCGCTAAGTCATTAAACGTGTAGATGGGGAGCAACATTTACCGTGTCCCTAGCGCATTGCATAATTTATAACTTCCAGTCCGAAGGTACTTTGCAGTGCATGTGCTTGTGGCACAAGATCTGAATATGTAAAGAGTGTTGTTCCAAAACCAGCCATTAGTCCGTTGTAGTTTGTATGCTGAACGCGTAGGCACGACGTGCGTGGAGCTCTAGACGGAAACAGACAAAATTACAATCCTGCCACGAAAGAAAATCTCAAACACCACTGCTTTCCTCTTCCGACAACACTGAAATATCGAATTCAGCTTTATTATGTCTATAATTTAAATTTTAGTCAGCATTTTTATTTAAAAGTCTCTACAAAATAATTATAGGGCGGGAAATGCAAATGTCGCTTGTGTAGAAAATAAGGTTGGAACCTGAACTATTAAAAGTATTTCATACGTATTTATTCATTGTCTGGTCATACCTACGATTAATAACAGGATATTTTAATATGAGGAACATATTATTTTACTTTTGTAACTCAGTGTATATTTTACTTAGAAAACCTAGAAATCATATGACGAACAAGCCAATATGTAAGTAAATTTTAGTTAATAAATCAACTTAATTTACGACAAAGTTTCCTTGTCATATTTTATTAATACTAACTGATATTATTCACGTGATGCTAATTCCTTGTAAGTGACAGACCAACATATATATATATATATATATATATATATATATATATATATATTAAAATAGCCACAACCGTAAACTGAATTTAACCCCAACATATCCTATAATTTTTGTCAGCTGCGCTAAACTACTCATGAAAAATTCGAAATCTGATGTTTCAGTGGTCTGAACGTTTTTTTTAGGGTGATCCACGTTGGGCAACTCCCCTTTAATAGCATAGGAAGGGATTTGAAAGGGGGGATGCGGAAGTGTAGAGGGAGGTAGCCAAGAGTTAACTAGGGTTCCCGGGCTATATTTTAAGGGTCCTACCCGGCATTCGCCTAAAAGTAATGCAGCGAAAACACTAGAAGACCTGCATCAGGTAGGTCTGGCATTGGGTACTTGTCCCACGCCCTTCCGATAGCGGGAGAGGAGTTTGCTGTGGGGACGCAGCATTCCCTTCTCCGTGCCTCGACCAGTTTAGGAGGCAGCTCACCGACTATTCCAATGGGAATAGCGGACAACTCTTACCGTATGCCCAAGGTCTGTGACCCAGGGTCACACCTCTCAGAACAGGCCGAGGTGCCTCGGCTTGTGGGAACCTTAGTTCAAAAACCGAGAGGAAAAGGCATCCCCAAAGGTATCTCTCCTAAAAGGTTCTGCCTGCGAGAGAATATCCCTCGCAGACCTTCGTGAACGTTTTTGTACGACACAAACCATGTATATATATATATATATATATATAAATGTGTGTGTGTGTGAGAGAGAGATTTAATGACATTTATATACTCGTGTTTTTAATAGTATCTGGAAATATCGACGAGGGTATTTGTAATAATTCGCAATTAATATCTGCGCTCATGTATCAAAAACATAATTCCCAATTAAAAGTTAACGCCAATATTGACATTCCAGTAATGATCCATTTTACAGCTAATTATTGCGCTGATTAATTTTAATAACGTTAAAAGGACAAAACTCGACGTTAACTTTAATTGGACGGTGTTTACCGACACTCTGACTAATAATAGAACGATACCGGTATCCTTACAGGCAGTAATATACGAGGGCTTTGGACACAATAGAAAAGCGATCGGAGAATTAATGTCTATGGGGTGACCCACTGGGAGCCGGCGACTGCTGAACGAAGTTTCAGTACGTTCTGTAAGGTAATAGTAGATCAACCGATTAAAAATTGAGGGAAAACTTGCAAATTATTGTTCAACAACCTTCAATAATATCACAGTACCACTCTCATTGCAAAAGTGTATTTTATCGCAAAAAAACTGCATGCGGAAGTAAGAAATAATTTTATACATGTAATAAATAAATGTACCCCAATCTCCTGCCACATTATTTAAGTATGAATAAGCACTGCTTCTGGTAAATGAAACAAAGGACTCTACAATCTACAATTCACTACTCATTTACGTACTTTCTAGAGGTAGTTCATACCCATTAAGCAAATATCTGGATTCCGACGTTTTTAGATGCGTTAATACCCAGAATTTATTTACTTTCATAAATTTTATTGTCGTTTTAAATTAATAATGTAATAAATTAGCTAAAATATATAAACATCTTTACATATATGTTCTTATGCCTCCTTTATTAATGTTTCAGTATGTAGAACAAGATGTGATACTAATAAAAAGAAAAATAGCCAATTAGAGGAAAAAGAAGTGATGATATAAATATCACTCAGTATTTCTGAAAACCTTGTTCCCTTCTTCAGGAGTTAAGAAAGCTAAAACACAAAACTGTACAATTCAGTTGGCCAAACTCAAAAGCACCTGACGAAGGGAACAAGGTTTCCAGAAACGTTGTATGGTATTTATATCCCCAAATCTTTTGTCTGTATTTGGCTATTTTTTTTAAATTTTCAAAACAGACGTAAATTTTTTATTTTAGGGCGTGTTAATCTTTTGAGAATTATGGGAGTTAGTTCTTCATTAATTTATATTGAGTTACTTTCATGGGTTACACAGAGTTGGATTCCACTTACGTATGTTACATCTTGAACGAATTTCTCTGATTCCAACGTTAACAATGTGAGGTTGTTTCCGGTCAGCTATGGACCGAATAAGACTGTAGATGCGATTGGCCTGGGCCACCCCCGCCCTGTGGCTTCCGCACGTGGTTCCTTTCCGCCCTTCCAGCACGTGGGTTCGACCGCTACTTGCGCGTGCGCACACGCCGCGCAATCAATGCGCACTGTTTCACCCTCCACTTCATACAATGTCGCCAGTAACCATGGCAACAACCGCGCGCCAGGGCTGTCCACTCTGCCATCGAAATGATCCTTTAGCTGGAGCATATAATTAGTCAAACCTTTGAATTACACTCTACAGTTAAACGCTTTATGAAAATAAGGTACAAAGCTTTAATTGGAAGCCCTGTTGTTGTGATGATTTTGCGTAAGCTCAGATCGTAGAATACCATTATTAGTTTATTTCTTGCTTCTCAGTTAGACTTAAGCAATCGGTAATTTCTTATTTCAGAGTAAACGCCAAAATATCAGAAAGGATAGGCTGGGAAAGCTGAAATTTTATATACAGATTAAGGGGTTGCAGAATGATTTGAAACAAACTGTGTTATCCCTGAATTCTCTTTATTGAAAACAATATACAGTTCGGACATTGTGTAGTTTAAATATATTAGTGTAAATGAATAATTATTATACCGAAGCTATTCTCGAAGCATTACTCATTATTCAGGATTGGCTGGAATAAATTTTTCTATACATCATGGACGACATTTAGAATGAATGCTACGACCAGGAAAGTCTGCGTTGTTTGGTCCAAATCTGGTCTTACCTGTGATTCAAACTATCAGCTCACCAGTTTTGATGTTCTGTAACTTCCTGTCATCAATGTTTATCCTCACAGGGGCAACCTCATTGTTGGTTACCACGCCAGCGATCCAGTCTTCATGATGCAGTGTTCCCAATTTTCAAGTACAATTATTACAATAATTTTATTACTTTAAAACTCTGAACTATTCTTCTTCCCAGCGCGGTTAGGATTTCATGTTAAACTGGACGGAAAGATTAATTTTTTTAAAAAATACTCTGAAGTGCCGGGAAAAATTTGATTAAATTAATCCTCTAAATTTCATAAATCATTTCTGATAGACCCTTTCCCGACGATATTATCACGATTAAGGTTTTCCCGACCAGTAAATATTGCGATTAGTAATTTCCCCGAAACATGATTTCCAGAATGTCGTTTTCCCGAAAGGTGCGTGTTTTCGAAGGGGTCACTTCCCCGTATCGCGGTTGCCGGACTCGCATTTTTACATAAAACGTCGTAATAGTGATAAAATACGTGATCTTACTACACCTGATTCTTATGTAAATTAAGTTATTCATTAAAGAGTGTCATAGTTTCAGCCATACTTGGTACACATGTTACCTACATTCCAGGAACAAACTCTGTGAACTACGACAACTCCAGAAAAACTATGGGTGCTGGTGGATTGTGGTGTATGCGGAAAGAACAGATATTAGCGTCAAATATATACGGAGTCGCTAAGATTGATAGTGTCACTCTCGATGTTGTCAGTCTCTAATAAAATAACGGACACATTATGTGTTTAATTAATATTACGTTCTTTTTCGTAAATAGGACGGTACGGCAAACGCGACTCGGAAAAACGACTTTCTGGTCTTTCGGGAAAGCAACGCATCGGAATATTGACTGGTCGGATAACGTCTATCCGTATAATGTCGTCGGTAAAGTGTGTCTGTCAAGTGTCGTTCGGGAAAATGACTTGAATCCTTCGTAGAACTGTAGATCAGGAAGTATTTGTTTAAAGTTTCGGTAATATGAAACCGATTTTTATAATATAGTTTCTTTTCTACAAGAATTTAACCAACTTATTTATTTTAAAATTATACTAATAATTTACTTACTTCAACATAAAAATAGAATTGTTTTTCCAAAGCATGTAACCAAAACGAGATGAAATTTCTTGACTACTTCACGAAAAAAGATATAAAGTAATTCAACGAGCTGTAAATCGCACACGAGCGTAGGAACGCTGAACACATCCTCGCTACCCTTGTAGGCCCTCTTGAAGCATTTATTAGTGCCAGCCCCGAGATAGAAATGTTTGTGTAACAAATGAGGCGGCAGCTGATTTGCATTGGTGTGCGCGAGGGTGAGGTTCCCTACTTGAGTGTGAAGTACTGAGCTACGGAGCCAGCATCTAATTGGATTCCTGGCCGAAATTGACCGGCGAAACATTGCGTTCCTCTCGCAGCACTGAGTACAGTGGGGTAATAAGATGTGATAATTTTTGTTCCGCCGATCCACCCTATCTTGTATTGGTCGTTCAGCAGCCCTTTTAATTAGTTCGGCTTTATTGATGAGTACGGAATTACTTACGCAGGAGAATTCGCTCAACAAGTTGACTGAACCTTGTGCAATATATTTTCAGTCCAATTTGATGCAAGTTTTACAAATATTTTTTACATTAATTTAAAATTAATGTAAATAATATTACCTTTAATTTTTCGAACTTTTGAAGACATTTTATTTATATATATTACGTAATAAAATACGTGATCTTACTACACCTGATTCTTACGTAAATTAAGTTATTCATGAAAGAGTGTCACAATTCCAGCCAAACTTAGTACACATGTTACCTACATTCCAGGAACAAACACTGTGAACTAAGACAACTCCAGCAAAACTATGGGTGCGAGTGGATTGTGGTGGAATTTTAAAAGAACAGATATGACCGTCAAATATATACGGAGTCGCTAAGATTGATAGTGTCACTCTCGATGTTGTCAGTCTCTAATAAAATAACGGACACATTATGTGTTTAATTAAAATTACGTTCTTTTTCGTAAATAGGACGGTACGGCAAACGCGATTCGGAAAAACGACTTTCTTGTCTTTCGGGAAAGCAACGCATCGGAATATTGACTGGTCGGATAATTTTACCTTTAATTTTTCGAACTTTTGAAGACATTTTATTTATTTTCAGGGTAAGTTATACATAACTTTTTTACGTAGCGTCACAGCCTATCTCATCAATATTCAGGCACCAAACAGAAACCGCCAGTCGATTTATCCACAACTTGCTATTTTTAGAAACGAAAATTTCAATAATTATTTCATAGACTTAATCATTGATAGCTAAGAATAAACGAAAAATTTATTAATTAAAATATTTTTTCGTATCTTCATATTTTCATTACTTCTATATCTTGAAACAAAGCGTAATCAATACTTGTGAAAACCATAAAAAAACTATAAAATAAATTATATACGTCTAATAAGACTTATTGATGAATTCTCCGACAGTTTTCTTCTTCCTCCATAGAAAAACTAGTTATTATTAATCTACTAAACCTATGAAATTTAATTTTTGTTTCGCGTCATTTTTCTCTTAAAAGTTTTTTATTATTCTTAGTTTTGTATTTCAGTCCTTAGTATCAAATTATAATAAATAAAATATTTCCTGAACTCGGATACATTATTTGGTAATTTTATATACGCAGAAAAATGTTCCTATTAAACAAATAATTAAGGCTGTTTTTAAATTACTCCCTTTCATGCAGCGTTCTGATTTGTTTCAACGAAACCAATAGGAATATTGTACTACCTGTAAACTAACGATAATACTGAAAAATGCGCTAAAAAATTTACAGCGTCACGAAATCGCCGCATAAAGACCAAAAAATGAATTTTAATAAATTTAAAATCGAAGATTCATTGATAGTTAATCTGAAACTGGAAATAAAATGATTGCTTCTATGTGAGGAACAATTCGTTGGAAATGAATATCGAACGAAATGACGAGTTCAGTATTTACTCAGTGTTCTGGCCCGTTTAAGGGTCGTAATTCTATTATTACCCCCGGGGGCCCCCATACTTCCGTTTGTCGTGTTTATCCTGCGACACTGCAATTCACCTACGAAGGAATCCCGTGTTTATGTGGTTGCCTCTCTGCGAGGGGAAGGTGAACATCGATTTTTGCAGCCACTCATAAATCAACAATGACCTGTTTATTTGTTCAGCGCAAGACTTTGATTTACTTGTGGGTGAATCAGAACTAACCATTTGATAAATGATCCCTAAAATCCGCAAATAATGAGAATTAAGACTTGATTTAAAGGGACCCTTAAATGATTGGACCATGGACACCTTACCAAATTTATATAAAATTGGAATTGATGTGTGTATTTATTTTTACCATTAGGTAAATTTTTTCGTATATTATCGAAGACTAACAAAACTTCCATACAAGGTTGTAAAACATAATTTAAGGACAAAATTTAATATTAA
The DNA here is from genome assembly GCA_037074705.1 of Zhengitettix transpicula. Taxonomy (NCBI): domain Eukaryota; kingdom Metazoa; phylum Arthropoda; class Insecta; order Orthoptera; family Tetrigidae; genus Zhengitettix; species Zhengitettix transpicula. The sequence continues at coordinate 56,255,409 of CM073592.1, read as the reverse complement.
TGACTTATAAATTCGATGAAGTTCTACTCTGATTTTAACACTAATGTGTTATATTTATTAACGATTAGGATAATTTATTATGAGACTAAAGTTTTGAGCTAATTTTAAATAAGAGCAAGTATTTTGGACTTGTATTCAAACTATGATGCTTAATTCATATTTGAACTTCTAGCAAATATATTTTAACATTTAGTGTAGAGATAAAGAAGATAGCTTTCTTTCAGTAACAGCTCAAACATACATAACGAAATATAGAATTTATAACTTAAACTTTTACAAATACGAATTATTGAATATGTCGGTTCTATTTCAATTTTCCCTAAACAACGCCCAGACGGTATATTGTCAGAGAATCTTGACAACTAGGAACTTCGTATCTAAATTCCATCTTCCGTGTATCTCATTTTAATTCTATATTTATGTTCCAAGAATACAGTAATAATTTATGCATCAAAAGAGAAATAGATAGAAAACTTTCAAAATATAAAAATAATTCACCTCGTTTAATAAAAGGTATTATTTACTTTTCGTTAGAACGAATATGTTCATTTATCTTTGATAAACGTAAGTAACAACAATGGTGTTATTTATCTTGAAAGTAGACCCAAGATTAATCTTCTGGCAAACTCGTCTCAAAATATTATTTACTGAAAAACAACCTTTCTCCTGTTGTTATTTCAGTTCTCGCGTGCCGTTAAGCCACGGACGCTAATAAAGGTATGCGGCTCAAATTAAAATTGGTGTGGGCACACATTTCCCAGGTGGCGGGGCGGTCGATAGCCGGGTTTCCATGGCAACAGCGCACACAGCCCGCGGCCAGCCAATGAAACTGCGGCGGCCACGCCGTGTTGCCATGTCGACTAAAACATATGCCTCTCTCCCCGCCTCAATTGGTCGTTACACAGAATCCATAATAAGCCAGTTAAGTGACTTGTTGCACAAACACTCTAAGCCCAATTTGAGCACAAATGAGGGTTAATAATACTCATGAATCTTAAAGCCTCCGAAGTGGATGCACGGTCTGAGGTAAGCCCCATTGTGGTGATGTTCAATTGTTCGTCTGGTATTATGGCTCACTGTCAGACTGTTAGGTTTGAAACTATTTAGCAATGGAAGTATTTAATAACTTCTGTCTATCCGCTTATGTATTTCCAGATTTTCAGCTCCTATCAATCCTGCCTGTCGCCATCGGGACAATATCTTTTACCAGTTTAGTGATGATGCTTCAATATAGTCTCATCACCAGAGAATTTCATACAGTCATTCTAAAACAAATACTCTGTAGTACTGAGAAGCAATTTAGAGTTTTCTAAACGTATCGCATATACATAACTCCTATGTGGCATTGTATGCCTTTCAGTAGACCAAACACCATCGGAAATCTTAACTTCAACGCATTAATCTTGTAAATACGTTGTCAATATATGAAATGCCTAACAGCATTAAAGAATATTAGATGCTAGTCGAAGCTGAGCATCTTTACCATCGCGCCTGGTTAGATGCCGTACCGCAGTACAGAGTTTTGCTTCTCTTGTTTTCCGCTGAAGTTGGTAGAGTGGATTATATGCAGTTTCGTTAAAAATTATGGAACATTCATTCTTCTTTTTCCTTCATTGGGTGTTTTATACAAAGACTCATTAATGTCTTATTAGTGCCACTGTTATATGCTTAAATGGTTATAAATCGTATTGGTCGTTTTTTCCGCGTCAGATGATTCACACATTCCTGTGAAAAATGTATTCTTTGTTAAATATATTTTTACTCCTCCTCAACACTATAATTGTTTGCATGAATTACATTTTGAGAACAACAGCAAAATTAATCGTCTAAATAAATGATCCTGATGTCAATACTTTGCATACACGAAACCTGTCATTTAGATTTTAATGTCGTATTTGTTTTAATAAGCATTTAAATTCATTTAAATATCGTCCATAAACTTGATTTCTTCCCTTGTCTTTAAAGATTTCGTTATTTACTTTAGATTCCATATGTTATCAAACAGATGTTTCCAGTTCACAAATAAACGTCTAATTTTAGAAATGTAGACTATATATTCTTTTCATACGTTGTTAACAGTTCTTGTTCTCAGTTTCAAGAACACTTCGAGAGTTACAGTAAATAATTGAGGTAATTTAGATTCACTCTCCAGCTCCGTCATTTCGATCTTGAATTTATTTTTTCACTTATTGACGTTTCACAAGGATGCCAGTGCTTCGAATTAAATAAACCTTCATTCCTACTCTTTATATTTCTCACTACTTTAATACGGTCACCAGTATTCTTTCTTACATTGCTCTTTCATTATTAATCTGAAAGAAAATAACTTACTTAAGGGAAGGTAGGGAAAAGTGCAACTTTATTTTTATTTGTCGTACGACGCTGGAACGGGTCTCTTTCTTCTCCACTCGTCTGCTCCCATGTCGAGGGCTGAAGCCATCTGAAACACAAACACGAGGGCGTCAGAACAGTCCAGAGTGGGCACCACACGCTTAATGACCTGTGTCGCTAGAACACAGCTACTTCGCCACACAGTATTAATCAGAGGTCTCCAGAGATATATACATCAACGTGCCTTTCTGTGCGACTCAAACAAGGGACATACTGCGCTTGTGTCCATTAATACAAAGAGTGATTTTAGAGGTATTATCGGGATACGAAAAAAATGGGTTTTAAGTCTTTAAGAATCAATAACAACACTATAAACTTAATTTTAATAATAATAATTAATACAAAAGGACATGAAGTTATCTTTCACATGTAAAATATTTGTTACATTTCTAAGTTTTAATAAAAAATATTCCTGTATCTCGGTATTGTACACAAATATTTAATTAAACCCATTAAACCTATTTTACGTCTGAAAGTTATTCTTTATTATGAAAACTTCTCCCTGTAGTTCCATCCGTCCTAATAATAATAATACTAGTAATAATCATATAATTCGAAATTTTAGATTAATTTGACAGTAGAGTTCTCTAATAGAAGAATTAATGGTAAATAAATTTATTTTAGGTAATGCAACAGAAAAAAACAATTTAAACAGTTTTGAAAAAATTGAACATTTTTCTCGGAAAATTCATGTGGACGAGGAGGTAAGTAATCAAATTATCAAGTATTTATCAACTACATTTTTAAACTTTTTATCTACAGTATATTGGATGTCTGTATAAAGCTTTTCGACTGGTAATACTAACGATTAGTATATAAGAATTATTTCCTTCTTCACTTTGTTTGCAGTAATTAAATTTTTCAGGTTCATAAATATTGGAGGGACTCTTCCGTGATAATTCTAATAAACTGGAAAGACCGCCATCATAAAATAATTAATATTATTAATTGATGGATCAGCATGGAAAAAAAATCAACCAGACCGTTATAGAATAATAGATGGAGAAGTCTAGAGCCGGGTCTGGAGTCGACTCGGATGGCTCAGTGGTTAGAGCGTCCGTGTTATAATCGAAAGACTCGGTTCGATTCCCGGTCCGGTCGGGATTTTTCCATCCTGATCCTTTAATTAAATATATTATATGGCCTATATGGCTGAGCTTCTTCTGTTTCTTCTGAATAAGAACTATTGTATATTAGTTCTTTTAATTTTATTTGCAACCATGAAGGATTAAAGGATGGTCTGTCACTTATGTAAATATAAATTTGAAACGGGAAAAAATCAATATTTTAAAGTAAATAGTATTAGGCGACTGTCTACTTCTGTATTTAAAATTTATTACTCTGGTTTTGATGAGTCTCTTCATATAAAGAAATAGATTATAAAACAAGAATGCAGGATAGTGGCATTTGTAGGAATTTATGCACAAGAAATCGAATAAATTCAAATAATGGCTGGAACAGGGGAGGAAATAATAACAAATAACACATTATACAATGTTCAATTTTCCATTTCTTTAAATGCGTTCCGTGACTTATAAATTATTTAAATACGAATATTTCCGAATTGCTTACATTGAATGGTTATAACTGATTCTTCCGAACAGTGGGCTCTGTAGTGACTGAATAACAGTCTATCGTACAGTTAAAGTCATTTAATGAAATGAACGGTGACTATCGTTATTTAATTACCCTAGATGTCCGTTTCAACATGGAAAAACTCGAATATTGTGGTATAGTGGACCACTTAGAGGAGTGAAATCCTTTGTTGGTTTGTCTATACTACATCAAGGATTGAATTTCGTGAACATTGCACGTGTGGTGTAGCTTTCCACTTGTTGAGTTCTGCGCAGGCGCAGACGAGGCAAAGCAGTGGGCTGTGATGAATCCCTGCCCATTACCGCAGGCGCGACGAAGCTGATTTCATAGGGAAATTGCTTTTAAGTTTAGCAAAAAAAAAATGCTGCACCCGTTGTAGGCCTCAATTTGAGATCCCGTTCCTTCATCGGGGTAAATATTTCTTTTTTTTAAAAGAAATTACCAGTTGAGACGAGGCGTATTGGACTCGTTACGCGTGGAAGAAAGAGAAAAAGTTCGTGGAGTTAAAGAATAAACTTTTAAGCTAGCTCCTCATTTCTTAAATAGGTGTTATTTGGTAAATGTTCTATTTATTACGACAGCTCAGTACTTAGTAAATGTTGAATATCGGGTATTGATCAATTTTTTTTATAAATGGGGTTAGAGGATGGTAACTAAAGGTGTTGAAACGTTGTTAATATGTACGCCACCCGATTTTATATAGCATACTTTAAATTACGATTAATAAAAGTAAAACAATAATTAAATTTGAAAAATTATTAATTAAATTAGAATGTGACGAACACTCACCAGCCATGGAATATTCTTTACGCCCTAGAACTAATCAGTTTTCGTTTGTTTATAATTAAATCAGTTCTCATTCAAGAAAGTTACCCATATTTGTACAACGTTTCAACACCTTTAGTTGCCATCCTCTAACCCCGTTTATATGTAAAGACATATTAATTCACCCGAATCCCGTATGGAAAAATATACTTAAGCTTTGGTTATTAGTGTAATAAATTAAGTTAGAAAAAAAGGCGTTAGAAAATTCTAACGTTTTTCAAATGGTCTATTTTGCTTCTAAGAAGATTGTAAATTTGCATTCACAGAGATTTCCGTCTATTTAGTATTAAATGGTACTGAAAGAAGTAAAATAGGTAACCTTTTCCCTGAGCAATTTATGAATATTACAGTACGAGATCTTTAAAGATTGGGAACTGATCGGTTATTTCTTCTTTTCCGAATATGTCCTTGTCAACAATTGTCTAACTGTGGGTCACATTGCTTTCAATTGCTGCCTTGACATTATGCGTTCCAGTTTATTCTAGGAATTTCCCCATTACATTTATTCAACAGTATAGATTAAATGTACTCTGGTAAATTAAGAGCAGCACGAAGTAACTGTTCCCGTTATTCAGGGCCGAAACGGGACGTAAATGATAAATTCAAATATATAAACGTATTAAGTACGCTAGAAGTAGAATTGATTTGCCTGTCATTAAGTTGCTGCAGTTGAAATAAAATTGTTTTATAACATTCTCGTTGGTTGCAGCTGCAAATTCTTGCTAGCAATGAGAAAATCCTTTAATTGTTTTTCTCATCATCAAATTTTTTAGATTGGTTATTATTTATTTCCTTTTCTCATCATGATATTAATTATATTTTAACACGAGAAAACTGTAGTGAATAATTTTTCTCCACAAACTTTCATAGATGGTTCGGATAGGAAATAAGTTTAAGAATTGAAATTTTATACAACATTTATATAAACCATAATTTGGACTGTTACACTTACTGTTAATTTAATTATCAGCACTTTTATTGATTCACTCATGATGTTTACCAGGATCTGGATTAAAATAAATTCTTATTAGGTGTGATCGAAAATGTTTTCATGTTTCCAGCAGGGGAGCTGTCAGTAATTTACTCCGTTTCTATAGGTTGCACTGACGTGAAGGAAAGAAAGGCAACAATCGAAATGTTGTGTACTAAATTATGCAGTAAATTAAAGTTAATTCTATCAAAGTAATGTCAGATAAATTGAAACCAGTTCTCATTCAGTTCTAAGTAATTTGGCGTAAGTCAATTCCTTGAATAATAATATTGGTTACTCGACGGGCTGATATCTGAACAGATCTCTTTAAATTTACAAGAACCATTCGTAATTTGCTTTTGGTAACCATCAGATATTGTACAACACAGCAAAATATGAAGACGCCATTTTCCATTCGCGGCTGAAGTCTGAACTCGGGGGAAGAGAAATGCAGAGATTGGAAAGCGTATTTTCCAGAACTGGGCTCAGTGTTCGGGATGGCCACCATTGGGAATCGGCTTTTAATGGTTCCTTCAGCCCTGTAATTTGCCGCATTTACAGCGTTATTTTTTCCCTCCAGGGGGTTTATCGGCGCCGCAGCTGGCAGGCAAATATTGACAAATTCCTGGCAGCCGGAATCTTGATAACTGTCTGCATCGACCTTTCAGTGGAGAAAAAAAAACGCGACAAAGCCGTTTCGTGTTTTATGTGCACAGCAGTTGAGATATCGATAAAATTGAGGTAGATGGCCGTTTCCGGAAAAATAAGAAGTCAAAAACGATTCTTGGAATTATTTTTAATTAATCAATTACGGAAACATTGACATCGCTTTACCAAATTTAAAATTAGCAAAGGCATATTGAATTCGATTTATTTTTCGCTTCTGAATATTCATTATTACTTTTGAAACAAAACTGAATAGTGGTTTTTATCTATTATCTGCACCTTAAATTTTCTACTAGATAGATTGGGAAAGTTCTTCAACACGTCGGCGTAGAAGTTTTTTTTTATATTTAAGGTTGAAACGATTTGCAAATAAATTACAATTGAATTAAGTAAAAATAACAGTCGGACTTCATATTTAAATTAAATAATAAAAATAGAATATCAGTCAGAAAATATGTAATTATTCAATTTGGAAACAAATAAATTTAAAACACGATTTGCACTGTAAATTATATTTTATATAATTGTATTTTTTTAAAAAAAATTATCATTTAGTGAGGTAATTGACTGTAACATCTATACTCCAGTAGAGGCCCTAATCAGGGACGAATTGTCGTGTTTTATATTTATTAAGTTTCAAGTTGAATAATTAAATTTGTTATGATTAATAGGCTTCTATTTGTAATACTCAGTTGAATTTATATGAAAAGATCCTATTTTAATTTTGAATGGGATTCCATAATAATACTAATGACGCCGGAAAAAATTAAAGCATTGTTAGTACAGATTGTTAATATTTAAAATCCTGTGTATTGCTATATATTTTTTTTTAGGGCAACAGGCTACATGAGGGTAGTCCACGTTGGGCAACTCCCCTTTAATAGCATAGGAAGGGATTTGAAAGAGGGGATGAAGAAGGGTAGAGGAAGGTAGCCAAGGGTTAACTAGGGCCCCCGGGCAAAGCATTGCAATCTTAAAAAAAAATTTAACGGACAATTAACGGTGAGAATTACATAAAAGAACATTTTCTTTCAGTATTAGCGGCGTTACACCGTCTTTGATGTCCTCAGTTATATTACGTACAAATTACAATTGTTTAAACCATCGTATGATATATGCAAGTGGGTTTAATCCACGAGTACAAATACTCAATTAAATTGTTAAATAATGCGAATTATTTTTCTTCAGAGCACGAAATTTATTCGTGCAAATAATTTGATTTTGCGTTTTAATTGACCACAAATATTATATATTTATAAAGGGACAAATTCTAAGTAATTCTTTTAAAACGAAGCTAGTGACGAATTTTCATTACATCTATATTTTATTTGGAATTATAATCCTAATAAAAGTGACTTTAATATTATATTTTTATTAAAGAATACTTATATGCCTCTGTAAAGATTCAAATGTAGCCAATGATATTTACTATAATAGAGCAAAATATTAATTTTTGTTCTCTCATTTATTTCTAATTTTATTAATTTTTTTCAAAATAAATGTCATTGTCACGGAGAAAAGCCGACAATATCAATTTTAATATATAAAACCTCTGGCGACGGGACGCCAATGAATATTACATCTGCATTTGACTTTAGTTTACAGACAGGACTAAGCTAATATTTTGCCGGCATTTCATTTTCAATTTCGCAGCTTGCAGTTAGTCAACAAAACGTTTGATGTGTACCTGTTTCAAACACTATTTTGGCCGCGCAAAACCACCCAAACATGCTTTTCCGCGGGACATAAACAACCCGGGCCCAGATTAACTCGGGCAAATATCACGCAAGTTTGACGCAGTTTTGCGAGCTCCGGGGGTTTGGATGGCGGGTATGGGGTGGATGCAATTGTATTTACAACCCGGCCGGCAAACATACGTCATTGTCAACCGGGGCGCCAGTATTTATGCGGCACAATGTATTTGCCCACCGCAAGCTGCTTCGCTATGATTTTAATCTAATTTTACTAATGAAAGCACCCTCAAAAACTAATTATGGCGAGCAAACTACAAATAATGTATCCAGTCATTTTGTTTCACGAGGCCTTTCCGCGTTCCATTGCGCACGGTTTGTGCGCACGAGTATGAACCCCCCCTTATTTTCCCCCTCCCCTACTCTCCTCACCCCACCCCTGCGTTAGGCGGAGCGTCGGACTGGTTGGCTATCTCTGTCTCTCACACGGCCTCTTGCGAGTTGTTGTTTATTTTCCTCCTTGCTCTGCATGGAGAAAGAAATATCTCCGGCGATGCTTTATCTTTCCGGCCGAGTTCCGTTTATTTTTCGTACGAGTTTGTGTCACGGGACGCACAAGAACCGGACTGGCCATTAATTCCAGCAGTTTCTGGGAGGGCTGGAAAAGGGAGAAGCAAATTAGGGCCGTGACCCGTGCCGACATCTGTGGGTATATGCAACTTCGGCCTCCGGGGTTCGAACTCGGGACCGACGCCGCTCACGCTCCGGCGCAGGCGAATATTGGACTCCTGCTTAATGAGGCGTGACTTCAAACTGCTCCTGAAGCCCCGCGTTAAATCATTTACCGCCAGATGTTTCCCCGATTTGCGGAGCGTAAACCGCGCATTTTCTACCCGTTTTTTTCTCCCCCATTCACATGCAAATGACTGCAAATACAAGCTATAAAATCCATACCGTTAAACGTCGCGCTGCAAAAATGCACCTTTAAATACATTACTCAGGCGAAGCAACGGGTAAATTGATCACGTTCGGTTTTTTGGGGGGAATTTCATAGCCTGTGGAAGGTCGAACAAAATAAAATCCGGAATCTGTTCAAAGATATTTTCTGGCTGGGACAAACACTGTCTGATCGTATCAAACAAAGGAAGTAAAATTTGTTTTAGGTATAAAAGAAAATATAAGAAAATTAAAATAATTATTTATGCGTAATCTGGCGTGGGAAAAGTAAGTAAATAATGCAAAAAGCATGTAAGGTTGTTTTTCACGTTCTTCCTTCAGCCCAATTTTGCACTACGATCATAATGTTATTTCCGGCTTTGTTTATTATCAACATATTTTGGAAACAATCACACTTTTTCCAGGGACCGCTCTAAGTCCAACAGTTCAATTAAAACATATTATGACTTATTTTCATATAACTTATGCTTACTTAGCGATTAGTTAGCAGTGAAATTTTTTTTTATAATGAAACTGACGGTTCGAAATTAGCCTAGCAGTAAAACTCTGCCATGAAAATCTGTTCCTCGCGACATTTGGTCGATAATTGATTTCCCGTAACTCCCCTTCCCGTATCTAATTTGACTTCATTGAATGCATTTGTTACATACAATACAATCACTCAAAGTGTTGTTACCGGAGGAAAGGGGGTTTGTTTTCGCGTTAGGGGACTGAATATACTTAAGATTGTATTTAAGCGCTTCGTTGTTTGCATAATAACGTTTTATTAAATCGTATCAACTTGGAAAAAGGATTCGTAAAAGGGGAGGTTCAATGCTGTCACAGAGGATTATTTACGGTCCGGAAACTTAAATTAGTTCCATAACAAACCGCTCTGTTTTGCGTGTCAATATCAACGTTTACATAATAACAGTCACTATTATATAGTGGGTATTGCCTTCTCCCGGATTTATACGGGGCAGTTCTGTAATGGCCGTGCATATATCAGTGGTGCAGTGAAAGGAATCAATCGAGAGCTTGCGGTTGGGAATGCGATGGAATTTGCTTCAGTCATTGTGGGTCTGGATGGAAGAGTGCGCCTGGCAGAGGTGTAATCGGCAATGCAATGCGTGTGTGTGCTGTGGACGCTAATTACAGAGACCAGCGGGAGGTTCTCCGCATGCAAATACTACGGACCCCAGCAGTGCCATTGTTGCACTGGCCACGTCATTCCGGCTTATCTCGCGCAGAAAAACCGCTGGGAAAGCCCTCATCAAGTCACATCAGGTCCACCGGTGGTTCCAGGCAATAACGATCATGCTACCTTCAATCCCTTGCTTGCTCGTTTTCATTAACGCGGACCTCACTGGAAATTAACAAGGAGCAAGTCGTGACACAGCGGGAGTTGTGCAAATAATTCTTTATATGGAATATGTTACGGCGAATATCTCGGTCATTCACAGAGACCATGATCATGACAAAAAATCATTGGAAGTCGGTATGAAACAGAAGCAACTGTCGCCATGTTTAGAACTTTTTTCTTGTGACTGCGGATCATATTGGCCCTGATATTTCAATACCTAATTCAATCTCTTACTCGCATATCTGCTTCTGCAAGGTTTTTGAGACCTCAGATTGAGAGCCTGGATACTTTTGGCTTAGTTGAATAATTTTTAAATTTTTAGAAATCTAATTCTTTAATTTTTGCCCCAGTTAGTTTAAATAAAATGGTATTTAAATCTTAACAATTACTAATGAAATGTTTTATTGCTGTTAAATTTTAAAATAAAATAAAATAGTTGTTAAACCTTAATAATCACTAATTTAATCAATAAATAAATTAATTATAAAAATAACAGGAGACTAATTAGGACTTTGAATATTTCATAGATATAAATAAATTAAAATTAAAACAACTTGAGATCCACTTTTTCGTTATTATCTTTATAATACAATCACCATTTAAGCTTTCGTCTTGTGTCATAGTCATCTCCTGTTCATCCTGTAGGTAATCGAACTGTTATTTAATATTTACCATAAATAACAGTTTGACTGCCTACGGACTGAACGGATGATGAATTTGACACAAGTCTAAAGCAACTTGTTAAGCTAAATGACGTGTGTGTTATAAACATTATACCGAAAAAGTGGACCTGAAGCTGTCACAATTTCCAATTATTTGCATAATTATAAAATTGATGTGATGACAAATTAGTTGGGACTATTTGTAAATTTACTGTCGGGCAATTTTCCAATTCTTTCGTAATCACTTCCAAATATCAAACTTCTCCATAGTTCTTGTTTACTTTACATTGTCACACTCCATAGAGTGATTGATTTATTTAATCCGTTATTTCTATACTGAGGAAATAGATTCTTCGACATATTTTGCAAGTATGATATGATGGTATGATTTATATCAAGTTTAAAATTAAAATAAAGTGGACATATTACATTTAAGCACCCGGGGATAGATTCATTTTTATTTACTAACCAAAATAGGTGTCACGGGAATATTGTAATAAACGATTTTATTGAAGGGTAAAGTTGTATTGATCGTGACCATGACCGACGATGCGTCAGTGCATTTACGAGACAGACATATCATCCTACAGTAGTTGGTCTGTGGTCATTTCCAGCTTATTAAACCACAAAAATAATCTGATTTTATGCAAATTAATTCTGTGACGTTTATGGCTTCGGTTAAAACTAAAGTAATTTGTATTGATATCACCTTGCTATTGAACTGTCTTAATACTGAAATTTCGTCAATGTCTAATTGAATTCTCCGTAGAGAGGCTACAAACAGGAACTGTACTGGATTATTTTTATGGATAAAGTTAAAATTTTCGTTTCTGAACGAATCAAATTCGTGAGTCAATTTTGAAGTATGTATGCCCTTTATATGATCTGAAGTAATAAATTCCAATTGCTTAAGAAAGTAACCCAGATTAACACACGCTTATCCAAATGTATTTTGCGAAGACCATTTAAAAAATTATGATTACACATTAATCGAAATCATATTTTTAAAGTTTAAAAATATAATCTTTATCTTACTTTTATTAAATATCTGTGTAATAGTGGCCAATTATTACAATTAAAATTTAGATCTAACTATAAAAAGTTTATTTACTTTCATAAGGATGTCTTCAGTTGCATATAATTAACAAAATATGAAGTGAATTTATGCAAACCATGCGACAGAAAAAACATTTGACTACCTCAACTTTCGTACAACTGAAGGGATCCCTAAAGAAGGGAAAGGAGTTTTTAAGTTAAGTGTATTTTTTTTAAAATCCTGACATTTGGCCATTGTACACTAATTATATTTACATTTTAAGTTCTTGTAATAGCGGAATAACCACATTGATAATTAATTGATAAAATAATTTATTTGGCCTTCACAACAACTAACAAAGGAAGTGTCGTAGATCGGAAGGTGGATCATTAAATTGTGTACAAATCGAAAGAGAAGAAAATAAGGTACATAATAATATTCAGGAAAATATTTCCAATATTAAATAATTACTCTCCGTCCCACTCAAAAATTATTTGATTTTACAGGCAGATATTTATGCGTGAGTGACACCACCCAATAATTGTTTTTGATTTAAATGACAGTACTTTTACCCTTTGAGACGCTGCTGAATAATGTCTGTGTTAGCCAACAACTGAGCTGTGAAATGGCTGTTCGTGAACGATTTGACATTGGTGTTACAGCACAACAAGTTCTCATAGCCGCAGGCTCAAAGCAAGGGAGAAATGTTTTGATTTCCTCTCGCCACAGTCTGGTAGACAGTAGCACCTTACTCGAGATACGAACTGGCGCTGTGAATAGCCGCGATTGAAAAGGAGATAATTGCTCGCCGGCTGAATGGCGATCAGCGGTCGATTTTTATTGTCATGTTAAACAGTCTGGGCGACACGCCAGTGGCAGAAATAGTGAATTGGCGAGTGCTCTTCAAATGTCAGCTAGGCGTTTTACTCTCAAGAATAAAATATCAAACACAGCAAGGCTATTGCAAACATTCACTTTGTACCGTTGTTTACCGAATAGTTAAAGAATTCGTGTAACGGTACGATACTTATTCAGATATAACGAAAATAATTCGATACTTTCATTTCTTCGAAGATACTGGATTTATTGTAACATCAAAATGAGTATTTATTCTGAGACCTTAAGACGAATACGGTGACGCTGAATAAAAATTCATGCATAAGAATTTTTAAAAAAATATCACCTTATATTTATTTATATGCATACATTTATAACAAAAATTTGCTTAATAATATTTCTAAAATTAAGGTCTATAATTATAAATTAAATTCGATCTAAAACATTAACTATCAAGAAAAATAATTGAGCCGTTTTACAGCTTAGGCTAAGTTCTATCGTTTCTAGTTCTAAGAAGTTATTATAAACAGCCATACATATTACTTAAATGTTTAGTATCTTTTTTGACTTCAGCAGAATTTGTTTTACTTTTAATATAAAAGTTTTATTTTCGATGCTTCAAATTTTTTTTGCCTGAAAAAATTGTCCGTTAATGATTTATATGTAGTTCGTCAATAGTACGGCATTTAAAATATAAACTTCGGAAGTATCTCTGCGTTTGTGTAAAAGAAAATGTATATGGTCATTTCCAACAGGGTGGCGCCTACTGAGCACGACGTTTCGTCGACTATAGCAATAATCACGAACGATGGCAGGTGGCGCAGATTGAGGTAGAAGGGTTGGGTTACTACGCGGTATAAACACATGTAGGGCAACTGATCTAACGCGATCAAGCTCTAGACGCTTTCTGAAAAACGATTTTGGTCATTAGATCATTTTCATGTTACATTAGGGAGCTTTTCAACAGTACAGTTACAACAATAGATTTGTTTTTTTTAAAAAAAATATAGTCTTTGAAATTAAATTGTTGTATCACGGCATATTAAAATTATTATTTACTTATCTCGGTTTAATATAAATATCGAAAAAAATGACAGATTTATTTTTTTATAATGGTATGATCGGTTCTTGTACCAGTCCTAATTAATTATATGAAACGTGATTTTAATAATATTTTTCAGTCTTTGCTATCAAAACTTTCTGGTGACCCAATTGACTAGTGTGATGAAAATAATTTTTTGTAAGTGTTGGATTCTCTGCTATCAATAAGTCATTGGTTTTATTTTTGTATCTCGTCAAGAGCCAATGTTGAAATATACGACACACAATTATTTGTCTGGAGTCACCTCATTGGTCAACATGAACGACAGCCACGGTGCCGAATATAGTTTGATTGGAAAAATTCTACTTCAAATATTTGTACGTTAATAGTGAATCGTGTACACACAATCCCGCATCTTCACTAATTTAGATTTGGTCGTGGTACTTCGTACGAAGAGAGAAATCGCGACGCGAGTTTGTGGAGAGAGAACGACGCAACTCTGAGAGAAAGATATCATCCTGTGTTTCCAGGTACGGATTCCTATTGCTTTCCGTGCAGTAGCATCCATTATTCTTGGTGAGTGTGGATTGCGGGAAGAGAGCGCCTGTGTGAAGCCAGTGCGCATTGTGACAGCCACGCAGCAATAAAGACTCTGAGAGTGTGGAGTGGAATTAACAGGCCTCATTAAGGATCCGACCCTGGCTGCCTGCGGTCAGGCATTGCCTCACTTTACGACACTTGGCCTTTTCCAAGCCCCTCTCCGCGCCAGATTCACCATATTCCCCTCTGCACGTGCGTGGCTAAAGAGCGAAAATATTGTCCGGACAACTGAATATCGACGACATTGTTTGACGAATATTTCCATTTGTGTTATGTGGACGAGGGTGTGAATTGTAAATACTTGAGGAAACTGGTTGATAAAAACCAACTAGGTTCCAACAATTTCTAAAATCGAGATGCAAAATAATTTATGCAAAATAATTTATGCAAAAATGGACTAAATTGACAAAATTTTTCGGTACAAAAAATAAATCAATTTGGATTTGAAATAAGCTGAGAATAATCTTTGGTTGTTGTTTGTCAGGTGTTCCTTTGCCTAGTTTAAGAAAATAGAGGAAACAATAAAAACTAAAAACAAATATGAGGATGATGGTATCTATTGATGGTTTATTTCACATTCCCCTTTTTTATACCATATTCTTTCTTCATACAATTATTTTCCTTTTTCTTGCTTCCTATATTTTAATAAAATATTACAACGGGACACACGACAACACTAACCAAATATTAAAAACTAAATTGTGCTACAAATAATATGAGAATTGATATATCAACACATTGACTTATTCTTGAACGTTTAATCTTACTTTTATTGGTGGAACATTTGCGAAGATTACTTGTGAATTTTTTTAAATTTTTTGTCAAACTCTGGAGATCAATTAATCAAGGTTGTATTGATGTATGGTTTTTATGTTGTTTTTTTTCAGTTTGTAAGATACTTTACGTCGCGTTTTAAAAAACTCTGTTTATGGGCTGGCCGTACTTGTTTGATGGAAAATAAAATGTTGTGATAAACCCCAAAACCTTAAAGTTAACGGAATGAAAATTTTTAAGTAGCTTCAAACATAATTCCTTAAATAAAAGACTGAAATTTTATTGATCATCACATTAAATTAATATTTTCTACCAAGAGTAAGTATTAAATGGACATTTAATTTATTTGTATTATTTAAAGAAGAATAAATTAACGTCTCTTAGAAATTCCTACGAAAAGTGATTAGAAAAAAATAAAATAAAGATAGCTTAATTTTACATCAGAGCATATACCTAAATAGAGCAAGGATTTTTTTTACATTTTTAAACTTACTCTCTGATGTAACCATTAACATTATTTCAATAAAATTCTACACACATCTCAGATATAGGTTTGAAATTGCACGAGAAAAATTTCTATAAAGTGCCTAAAAAATCATTCTTTAATATAATAATAAGAGTTGAAAAGGAACTAACTTCAAGGGGCAGGTTTCCTTAAACCGTATTGATAACTAATTAAAATAAATTGCGGCACCTTAGTTTTGGAGGAGACTGTCTTGTTTCTCAGCAAGATATGAAATTTATGGTTCATTTCAGTAAACAAAGACTGTAATCTAAAAGTCAAATTATGAAAAGATTTGATCGTAGTGGGAGAAAATGCTAGAGTTCATATCGCAGAAACCATTCTTCATATAATCAATCACTTTTCTGACTAAATATCTGTTATTTCAGGTATAGTTTTTTATATTTTTAATTATTTTAATATAAAAAAAACATATTGTTCCAAGATGTTTCACGTGTTTAACTTTAAATATAACACTTATAAAGCTGTTTATGAGACACTCAGGGAAATAAGAAAAGAGCTCTACGTGCTATGATGTGTATAAATCTTCCGCCTTTACATTAATAACGTCATTCAAATATGATATATGTGAATTCTGTGCAGTGGAGTTTTCCTGGAAAGGTAACGTAATTCTATAGTAAAACTAAAGAGGATGAAATTTCGCCACACTTGTTACTACGCCTGAAGTTGCAGTCACGGAAACGTCGCGTATTTTCGACGAGAGTAACCGACTGGAATCCTAACAAAATGTAACCCAATATAATTTTATATTTAGGAACAGAAAATATTTTTCCTCTATTTGTAGTGCTTTTAATTATGATTAAATTAAACTTCTAGATTTTGTTATGTGAATTCGTGTTGTATTCACTTTGTTTATTCTTTGACGGTCGTTGAAAATTAGAATCACTGTTGTACATTAAAAAATGTATATTCGATCTGAGTCGAAATTATATTATTGAGGGTCACATTTACTATCCGATAATTGGGACTGCACAACTGATCTGTGAACGTAGCAAAACGCTTTCTTTCCTCGAATGGCAGAAACGCAGTGTAACTGATTTTTAATCCTTTGAACCTTACAGGAGAAACTTAGTACTAAATGAATTTGTAATTCAATATTACTAACGTACTAAGTATAACTTTACTTATTTAGAATAATTATTTGGGCTATAAAGAACGCGTCATGCCTGCTTTATTTACCTGATTTTTTAAAAGGACTTTTATCTATAGGGAAAATGTCTTATGTGTTTTATTATTTAAATTTATATATGTAAAATTTGAAAGTTGTACAGGAAATCAAGTGAGTGCCATGTATATTTTTTAGGTATTTGAAAAAACAATTTCATTTCTGAGGATACATTTCTTTGATTTCATTTATAGTTATTTGGAATCTTCTTGGTCCCCGTATTTAAATTTTTTAGAATAAGGTAGATACAATTCTAATTGTAAGAACAATTGCAACTGTTCAACAACTTACCAGCTAATTTATTCAATTACATAATGTCTTTGTCTTCGTTTGATTGCATTCCCTTTGACTTATGGAGCTTTTGATATACGTCCCCGAACATTTCTCTTACTCGCGGGGAAGAATCTCCGTAGTAGTATCCGAGGGCAAAAATTCCATTCCATATATCACCCGGGACCTCACCGTCGTGAAGCTCGCATTTTCCCTTCAGTTGCGTCTAATTTTCCGCGAGAGCTGGCCGGAGTTCTTGTATGAAGTTAGCGGAGCTTTAAAACTGGGAAATCGCCGGCTCGCATTTCCGCAAGCATTACTCTCAGTGCGCGATGTTGCCGGAACTAATTTGTTTTCGGTCCGTAACGGTACATCCCTGCGCCCCTCTGGACATCTGCCAAGCCGTTACGCTCAAGGTCGCAGCTATTTTAAACTGCGGACTTAAGGGATGGAAGGGGCTTCCCTCCCCGGTACCTGCATTTTCCGTAAGGATACTCGACGTGTCCTTCTGGCGTCCAAGTGGCTTTTTCGCTAAAAGGTCCCTTTGCACACTTGAGATTTTTTTCACCCTCCTTACCGCGTGCGTGGTTGAATGGGCGTCATACTACGGCACGGCTATTTGGATTTCCTGTCGATCGATTGTCGAAGTCTCAGTCCAGGCTTACTTAGGCGCGCAATCTGGAGTGGGCCCTTCAGAGGGAGAGAAAAATGAAAAATTATTTGGAACCCGTTGAGCGGATTCTTGTGATGGATATGACATTTCCTGCAACTTGAAGAATTTTTATGCCTAACATAAGAGCCAACATCCGTCCCTGACTGCTTACTCCTCTTCTTTTGTACAATTAATCAGGACAATATGAAACTTGCACATTACAAACGACTAAGGGATGATTTATATTGAATTCCCATACTTTTCAACCAATATGACCTGTGGACTCACTGGACGCACCACTTTAAAATTCGTTCAGAGCGTTACCTTCCAGACTTTTTTTGTTTTTGTAATTCGGCAGTTACGAAATAACCACTTAAAATGATTATTTAGCGAATTTCTTGATTCTTAGCGGATACCACAAATTTCCCTTTTATTCAAGTTCAAACTGACTCCCAGGTACTGCACCAAACCGTTGGAAATAATAAAATTATTTAAAATTTAGATACGAGAAAAATAATATTATTGATTATTAATATTATTGAAGGAATAAGAATGTTTTATTATTAATAAGGAAAATAGCCACATACAGACGAATAGAAGTCATGATATAAATACCTCACAACGTTTTTGGATGCCTTGTTCCTTTCTTCAGGTGCTAAGAAAAACACAAGAGAAGTCAGTTGACAAAACTCAAAAGCTTTTTCTTAGTACCTGAAGAAACGAACAAGGTTTTCAGAAACGTTGTGAGGTATTTATATCATGACTTCTATGACTGCATTTGGCTTTCTATCTTATTATTAATTTAAAACAAACGTAAATTTTTCATTTTAATATTTCATTATATTTGTGTATTTTGTACTGAAGCAATAAAGAAACCAATGCGTGCTACAAAAACAGATTTTTATTCGGCATGGATGTTTTAGGTTTATCCGTAATAGATCTGTGGTTTGATACCACTATTTTGGTTTAAATTTACACACATTAAGGTTCTATTTCCAATTATGAATTTTAATGTTACCACATTTTTCTTCACTGGGATTAACACTAATGTTTAAAGGTATAATCGTTCCTCTTTGATGTTTTCATGAAATGTTCTCCTGTCGGGCTGTGTATAGAAGCGTTCATGTTGAGTTCATGTAAATTACGCACGAGGCAGGCTGCACGCAACAGTGCTCTCAACATGAATATTAAAACATTCAAGAACATTAGTTCTTAGGCGTTATAAAAGAAACGTAAAGATTACATGTGTGTCGTTGAGAAATTATCTATCTCCGTTTCAAAGAAACAAATTATATCAGTTGGATGAATCACAGTTTCATTTTCGGAATGAGCCGTTACCAGATTGAAATTATGTAGAGCAGGATCCAGATAAATATTTAATAAGTGTGGTTATTTAATGTCTACTGCGTACAAATAATACATGATTATGCTTTTTTTTGTTTGTTTGCTAGTTAGAATGGATTAATTAACTCTGGTTGGATTTGCAGTATTTTTAGACAAGACTGAGTTAATAACAGAAATTTGATTCCCATCATTTCCATCCATCGTCTATATTTCAAAATATTGCAAGTAATGTCAAACACAAATGACCAATTGAAATTTGTCTTCGGTTACATGATTTTATCACATTCGAAGTTATGTGATTTACTAATTCAAGAACTTGCTTATTATAGTATATAGTAAGAACAACATTTAGAACAGATAAACCAAAATTATAGTTTTTCCTAGGTTGTGCACTAATGTTATTTTACCACTGTAAAATAATTTTAATAGAAGGCGAATTACGTTCCAACATATTCCTGATAAATATTTCATCGTAGTAAACCAAATAACTGAAGAAGATTGTTAGAAAAATTGATTAAGATTTAAAGAAAAATCATTTTCCGATTCTAATTGTACTGTTAATCTCTTTGAAGTTGTATGTTCAGTTTATTTTAAAAGCCAAAGTAACTCTCCAGTTACCGTTAAAATGTACTATTTCGCTCCATTGGAAATTATTATTAACTTAAGTTCCTACAGTAATAACATTAATATTTAGAATAGATCTCGGAAATATGACTATAAAATATTATTATCTTTGATTACTCTCAACTTAACATTCTGTGAGGTATGAAATTTCCTTAGTAAGCTACCAAACGTCATATTTTCAGAAAAGCCCGTATTACATCCTTTCCTATGGTTTTATCATTTTTAATCTAAACTGACTGATCTGACCAGACATTTTTGCTTGTCAGTCTTATCTTAGGTGTAATTGAATGATTTATAGCGTATAAATTATTATCGACTTCATATTTTAAGTTTTTATGTTTAATTGTAGTGGTGAATTTTGAAAAAATAATATGAGAAAATTCGTAATACGTTTAGCATGCTCGTACATTTTGTAGCGTGCACGAGTTGTCTGGTGTTGGAAGTGTTGCGTACCTTGCAGGCGCACTAAGGTCCTTTGTTTTACGCAGATGGGCGGGCAGAAGGGAGGCTCCTTCCAGAGTCTGCGCACTAAAACTCCCAAGTTAAGGCTAAGCTCAAGCAGACGGCCCCTAATTCGTAATAAACCGACAGCTCAAGTGCAAATTAATCTGCGAGGTCTTCGCAGAGATTACTTCTGGTGCACATGATTTCACATAATTATATGGCGAGGGGTGGAATCGGAATCTTTCAGGTATTCCCGCAGCAGAAATATTTCAATATTGATTTGGAATTTCATGGTGAAGCAGTTGGTATATTGGACTTATTACTTCTTCTTTTTAACTTCCATTATTTCCTCTCATCTGCCTTGAATCACAAATTCAATCTCGATTCCTCACTCATTTCAACTTCACCAATTCTCTAGACAATTGAATTAAGGGAAAACGGTGTCAGCGCTCTGGATACAATTCATCTGCAAGGTCTTTGCAGAAGTTTTTCTCCTTCCTATATTATATGCTGTGTCACTACTTGGAATGATATAGAAATGAAGTATTTCAGGTTCTACT
Organism: Zhengitettix transpicula; assembly: GCA_037074705.1. Taxonomy (NCBI): domain Eukaryota; kingdom Metazoa; phylum Arthropoda; class Insecta; order Orthoptera; family Tetrigidae; genus Zhengitettix; species Zhengitettix transpicula. Next base: position 56,234,438 of record CM073592.1, on the reverse strand, counting down.
ATGGCAGCACTACAGACAGAAGCTAACTAAAAAATGTGTACTTATGTTAAACGTTACAATATTTAATTTATATTTAGCTATACATTTCCATATAATTCGTTCTCCGTATATGTTTCCATTCCAATCTTTAAAAGCGTTTTATAATGATATCACGGATTATAGACTCCATATTTCACTTAGCCATATTAAATATACTACTTAGTTCCTTCTATTTATTTATTTTCACTGTTGCTTTCCATTAGGTTGCATCTTCACCAATTCTATTGAACAATACAACACGTGAAATTAACATTTATGTATATCACGGTCAGTCACAGTTATAATTTATCGTATGCTTCAATATTTCTCTGATGTTATGAATCTGCAGCAATAAAGTTTAATTATTCTTATGGTTCACGACAGAGGTTTTTATAAAGTAAAGATCATTTTTTATTGGCCCGGTATCAGACTTTGTGAATTATTGATTACATAACATTAACGAAACACAGAAAAATTTGGTACTCTGTTTTAATGACTAGAGGATCGGAAAGGATGAATACTAATTACATTCCAGACCATAAACCATGTCCAAGAGTCGAAGCCGGATAGTCGCCATAGTAGTCATGATAATATTCTAGAATTTTATACATTTCTTCCGACTCTGACCCTATTGCAGTGACAATATTCCAGAAATTCCAGAATTTAAGTAATGTGTTAACGCAAAGGTTAGCGCTATTTATTTCCATATGATTCCAGTTCACTTGTAAAATTCTTCTTAATTATTCTCCCTCATATAACCTCCTATCTCATTGCGATAGTCCCAGAAACGTTTTCATCATATATAAATGTTCAATGTGGCATGTATTGTCTTTACTCAATGTGTTTTGATATAAGGAAAATATTATATTTATCTATCAATTTTTTAAATAATTTCCATCTTTGTGTATTTCGTTTTCATAACCATCATCTACACCCAGATTTAATAATTTAGTAACTAATATAATTTTACCTGTCACTGCGCCGTATTATATCAGGAAGTTGTATGTAATTTATTAAATTATTGAATTTAGCTGTTGTCTATTTATTTTCATAATTCTTGAAAATACAAGAAATTATTTGTATTTGCCGGCATAACTTTCCATCATGATTACTATTTTCCTTTTCAGATATGACAGGATGGATGAGGGTGATGCAACTCTCCTTTAGTAGCATAGGAAAGGATTTGAAATTTGCAAGGTAGTGAAGTAGGACCGCGGGCTATAGTTAAAGAATCCTACGCGGTATTCGTACTATTGCATTTTTACTACTTACTTGTACGTTTATTTTTGCTTCAATAATAGTATATAAACTGTAGAGGTTTATAGATTTTAATGAGTATTATAATACTCGTCTCTCTCTCTCCTTCTCTCCCTCTCTCTTGCAGGATTAGCGTAGTCGTCTGCATTGTAAGGTGCGTCTTCGGGAAGGAGCAGGTAAATATGCTTCCTCCCCCGTTGCTGCCTCACCCACCCCCACCCCCCGCCCTGGAACCGTCGCTCGGGCGCGCGTACAAATTGCCCTGATGTGCGCGTCACAATGGCAGCCGAACGTGTGAAATTTTCTCCGCGAGATTTTCCCATTCGCGATGTGGCGCGCAAATTCCCGGATATTGGCAGCGATATTACCTCCCTGCTCTTCCACGCCAACGAGTTATTGGCGCCTGTGCCGAACCTGCGTCGCCACCCAAATCCTGCTCCTGCGGAAAGCACTTCATTATAAAATTACCACAATTGCGATCTGTACGCTAACATCGAGTACTTTTCGAACCCAAATTACTTAATGTCATAATAATTTTTTGGAAAAAACTGGTTTATTTTTATCTCTTCGGATGAAACACAAGGTAACTAATCTCGATATTGCGATATGCTTCGTTTTTGCTATTTGATTAATTACTTGGAAACAAGAGTATCATAAAAAAATTGCGATGAAATAATTGTGAACGTGGATGCAGACTCACATTAAAAACAGCGTTTAGATTCATGTCAACGTAGTTATTAATAATACAAAATTCGCGTCAGAACATTATTATTCTGACTCGTTAGCAACATTTCTTTAAATTATATTATTTAAATTATGTCATTTTAGAAAGAAAAATTCAAAATATTCGTTAATAACAGAATATAAAATTTTACATGTCGTTTTCATTGTATCACGTTTTGAGAATAAGGTCAGAATTTTTTTCTGAACAATTGAAACACTGTGTGGTAGAACCTCTATTGTTTTAAGTCCTCGTGTTACTCCCGTATCTACATCTCAAAGTTCGTTTTAAATATTTCCAATTTCTCTACAAAATTCTACGTAACATATTTTACCGCACCAACTCAGTTTCTGCTTACACCGATCAAAGTCAATTTTTGTAAGTCATCCGCGCTGTAGGAATAAGGAACGTGACAGGCAATTCGTAGAGAATACAGCGTAGGCAACGGAAAAATAAGTAATATGGTTTTATTAAGAAGTACTTATAGAGTTATTTAAAAACCAGAGTATTTTATGACTAATTGGTAGATACAACAAAATTGGTGATGGATATTACTTGTGAATTAAATTAATTTGAAAAGTGATTCATTCAAAAGATCTGGAATAATATTATTTTTTTCTGATATATCAAATCGAAGCCTACCTATTACAATATTCGTAAGGGTAGATTGTGACGAAGAATTATAGAATTATAGAATTCTCAATGTCAACAGTGTAGACGATTGATGAGAAAATGAGGTTCTAAAAAGCATATGTTTTAGGTATTTCCTTTTATTGGAATAATTGCAACATTATGATGAAGTAATGAGACGAGGAACTATAAAAACCCCGGAAGGTTAGACATCTAAAACAAGAGTCTCAAGATCGAAGAAATAAAATTCAGTTATAAATGTGTGTTAAAAATAATAGTATTTTGGTGAAGAAACACATTTCAAAATTGTTACTTGAGAGAGACTAAAATAAGTATAAATTATAAATCATTACATTTATTTAAATATATTTAATTGATAAATGATATTTTATTCTCATTTTCAGGGGCCAGGATGAACGTCTGACTGAGGTCCAAGGTATGTTTAATTTTCAGTAACATTACATAGATTATTATGATTTAAAATTAGTCATTACTGATGACACATGACGATATTAAAATTTGTTCTACAGACTAGCTCAGAATTTTCATTCTAAAAAAATTTTCTTCCGTAAATATTAGTAAAATTTGAAAAACGTTTGAAATGTATAACTTTTTGATATACACTGGTCGCAATTTCAGTCTGAGTTAAATATTTCTGTATTTTATGAATATATATATCAAGGATTCCCTTCCAGAGGCTTCAAATATATTATTGCAAGTGTTTTGTTTCTCCATTAATGAAAATTTGATTAAATTCACAAGCCTATAAGTGAAATAAAAATTAATATATGTATGTTTGTCCTAAATCAATGTTTCCACTGACTGAATTTATTCTAACATATTTTATATATTAGGTTTTTTAATATTATCAGTATCAGAACAGAATTTGCCCCATCATACAGAAAAGTTCTAGCTTATTATTAAACGTTATTAACTCAATCGGAAAACCTGACGTTTTATATTCCCCCTTCCCGCCAGAATACTTATAAAATTTTAATCTTAATAGGAATCTCGCATCAGATGGACGCGATTATAATTTTTATCGATACGATGCAATTCCATACACCAACCGACGAATGAGCGAATCAGTTGCGGTCAGCTCTGGAAGGGGAATATTCTTCTTCTGAAAGACTTGCAACTTGCGGTCTTCTTAAAACCGCTCTCTGGAGCATAAACCCATTATACAGATTCGATATTAGCTATCTGATATGAAAGGTCCACTTTGGATTGTAAAATATACGGAACATTTCTATTGTACTGCTTAATCTGTCCTGTCGACGCCACGGGAAATTCCGACGCACAAATTGGACTGGAATTAACCAGATAATGAACTATTATTCCGTGACATTAAATTACTAGATGAAGAAATTGCTTTGCTATCAAGATTATTTTATTTTTATGTCTGTTTATGACAATCGGACATTTAACAACCATAAAATGTTTCTTAATAATATTAATTTGCATTTTTAGTAAATGTTTACGACATCAAAATAAACCTTTCTTTTAATCATAAAGCCTGAAGAGAGTACAAATGAATACAGAATCATTTTGTTAATTAAAGATCTATGATTAATAATTTTTTTAATTATAAAAAAAATGTTATTGGTCTGTTAACGATCGTTAAATATATCTTAAAGGTTAGTTTAATTAGACATTTATTGGTGTCTATCTCCATCATGGCCTTTGTTTGTTTTTTCTACATGTAAAGGAGAATTACTTGTTTGATTGTATGATTGTTATTGTTTGTTTCTAAAATGTATCTTGGTCGACTGTTGCTATTTCATGTAGTTTATTATTTTATTCACAGAATTTTTAGCTTTGAATGGTACAAATAGGTCCCGAAACGCCGATTTAAATACACCTGTAATATTGTCAGTCAAAGGTCGTTTTCATTAATTCACTTAATATATATATATAAAAAAAGACGTTTATTAATATTCATTTTGCTTGGAAGAAAAATAATTATTTATTGTTGTAATAGACGATACGTTTCATAAATCTGAATCTTTAGTTCATTAATTATATTTATAATTAGATTTGCAAACACAGAATGTGATTCAATACTGCAGTTTCAACAGAAACAATATATAAATATTGAAGACTATATGGAAATATATGTTTGGGACCACGATAACCAAAGTTTAATGTACATTTCAAGTCTTATTATTTCTGCGTGTGATATTGTATTTTCTTTCTGATTTATTAGTATTAGTTACAAATGAATTTTAATCACATATTTATTCAATTATATAAACGATCTTCTGAGGGAGTAATAATGAATAGTAGTTTATGTGTTGCTTTTAAGATAAAATTTTAATATTGTAGTATTTCAAGAAAAATTTAGACGAATCGTGCGTTAGATTGTTAGATAATACATTCTAGTTAATTTGAATAACGAGGGTTTTATAGTTTTTGTATTTGCCACTGAGTTCTTTCAAATGTAGTGCCAGTTTCGCTTTCGGTAATTGAAGTAAAAACAGACGAGTTATTTAAGAGCATTAAGGAAAAGTCAATTAAGTTTGCAGAGCGAGCCGGTTGGGAACGAGGAAGTTCGCCGCAGAGTTGAACGTTTAGCATTCTTTCGCCAGCACAGCGGTACAAATTGACTCGTTTAAGCGATGATGGCGTGTTTGTTGTGTGGATTACGCAGCTACCGGGAAGCTTGGGATCGAGTTACTGATCTGCTTACTTTACCTACCGATTGTCGTTTATTTGCTGCTTGGTCCCTTAGCAGCGCCGCTCTCAAAACACACGGCGAAGCATCGATTTAAATCTGAATAAGGCCCGTAGCTCGTTTGATCCAGTGTCTTTTGTGAGGGGGCTTTGTACACAGCGCAGCCGGGGTTCTTAAAGGGCAGCATCTTCTCCGGGAAGAACTGTCTACTTAGTACGGCCTTGAACATCAGGGAGATATGCCACTCATTTCCCTTCCTCAATGGTTCTTCGAAAAGGATAGCGTCTTCCTTGGGTTATTCCTCATTTACACTTCCGGAGAAATATTTTGGCCTTTGCTTTATTACTAAGTGAAAACTCAACATATAAACAACACTACTCCTCGATGGCTGAAAATGTAATACGATTTTACTACACACATTTCAAACCACTTCCTTCGCCCCAGTAGCATATGTATTTATTTCATGTAGAAATTGGCATTGAAATTACAATATAATTACGAATTAAATAGGGGAAGTTACAATAAAGGAAAATACAGTAAATTAATATATTAAAATATGAGCTAGGTTTAGGGACAACTATAAATACATGTATATAACATTAGATTAATTAAAGAATGCACATCATCATAATTATAATTGAGAAGCAACAATGTGGAAGGGAAAAATAAAGACGTTACGTACATTGCTTCAGCCGGAGTACTAATTACAAACAGGATTTTACAACGCGTACGTGTCTCTTATGGAAGATGATATGGAATATTTTAAAAAGTATGAGAGTGTAGATAAATTGTACCTAATGTTCAATAGACCTTTATGAAATGTTTCCATTAACGACAATTTTCAACGTTTCCATTCTGGCTCTATTATTCGTTCTCAGCTGACATGTAATCTATTTCATGATATTGATGAGCGAAATATTGAGAAACCGCTTCAGGTTGGAAACTGCTGAAACTCGTGTATTTGATTGAAGGTCAAATGTAACTGTTTGACTCGATTAATTACTCTCATAAAGAGTCCAAAATAATGTTAGCAAATCCTAAGAGGAATATAAACTCAGATGTATTTTATAATTCAATTTATTACGTGTCAGTAAAATTCTTTAATGCCCTACCTCATGACATACAAGACTAATAGTTGTATATATTCTATTGCTGACTACTTTGATATCTGCTGTTACTTTACCCTTTTTTATCTTTTTAACTACGTGGCCCTAATAAATAGATTTTAATTTCCCTTTTAAAATTATTATTATTGATTACTTTACTAGTTATAGTTTATATTGACGCTTGTAATGTATCTGATGTCCTCGAGTACTTCTGCAATAAAAATTATTATTATTATTGTTATTGTAACAGAATATATACTGAGAGCAACTCAATTCATCATTCTTTAGAGTAGAATTTTAACTTTATCTTAAAATAATTCAATTAAGAGAGAAAATATTAATTTGTAATTATTTTTGTTAGTGTCATTAACGGACTGTTAAAACACATTTACTAAAAATTTGATGTAGTTGCATGCTAGATAATTCGTCCTTGTAATATTATTTAGCTTGTTCCTACTATTAAATATTAGGAAATGTGATGCATATACAATTAATATAGACTGAAATTTAAGTTCACATTAGGAATTTAGGACCTTTTGTGTAATTTAATATAGAATAAAATAAACTTTCATGTATTTTAAATAGAAGATAACTATAACTATAATAATAAATTATTTAAGCTAAAATATTGATGCTTATACGTTGAAATAGGAACTCGTTTTGAATCATGTTTTAATTTTAGGCAATGTTATCGATGACGGTTCACATTCAACATTGCTTAGGAAACTATTATAAGGGTATATAACAGGAAATTTGTTTGATTTAATTCTCCTAATGTTTCCAGGCACTGTTTTGATAATTCCAAAATTTGTTCGTCTTTATTTATATGTTATTATTTACTCAGTAGAATATAAATTAACGTAAATATTTTCTTCGAAGGTAACGAGAACAGGGCTTAAGTAAAAAAAGTTCCATGTGTATTTCCACCTGTTTCAATAAATCACATTGAACAGATATTACGGTAACAATTTTTTATAAAATACTTTGCCAACTTGCATCACGTTGATTTGTGATTTATGCTGCCTCAGAACCATTTGAAAAGGGATTTCTTGAGCCCTGATAACAATGGAAGTGGACTGACCCTTTTATTTGATATTTTATCTACGATTTAAACTCAACAATTTGAGAAAAAATTATTTTATGATGATTCCAACAACGATACTCCGCTATACGAGACTTTCACTGGTACGACGTCAAATTTAATGAGCTGGTTAATTCAAGTACTGAACTTTGTCTCTCAAAAATAATCCTGACAAGTAATCGCTTTATTGTTTTTTTACTCAATTTTGGTCCAGAAATGATTGGCGTTTTGTGATAGTAACTGATGACAAGCTATATTAAAATGCCTCAGTAAATAGTCATCAATCGCCGTGTTAAACTACTGTTCAGTTTTGATATAATATTCAAATGTTTCGCCGCTTTGCTGGTGGATTCAGGGAAAAAAAACTGTTCCGGGGTAAAAATATCGATCCTGACGTGGTTGTCGAGTGGCAGAAGGAAGGGGACCGACGACAGCGGCAGAGGCGTCGTGATGTTTGTCCATTGATTGGAGCGCGAAACATCAAACATGCGCTGGCTGTGGATCAGCTGCCCTCATTAATTTGACATCGGGCAGCCCCTGTCGGCTCCCAGTATGTGGGCCCGGCTTTGTTCTCTCTGACTTGGCTTCTGGAGGCTCCGCACGCCACCTGTTGGGAGGCGGACTCTTTGTCTACGGAATCCTACGACAACTCTTCCCTAAAATAGCGGGACCAATAAAGTTCAATATTTTATAATTTAGTTAACAGACTGAGTGGCAAAACAAGAATCGTTCAATGTAATGTAGTTCATTGGAGGTCAAAAGTCTACACAATGAATACAACATTTTTTTTAATAATATAAAAAACAAGCTAAAACAGGTCAAAAGAAGATAAGTTATTTTACAATTAAAAAAATGCAGGTGAACATGATCACTGATATAATTTCCAAATATATTGTCACATATAATGAAAATATCCAGGTTTATTTTTAGTTAAAAATTATGTTAACAGTCATCATATTTTATGAACAAATAATATAATAATCGTGAAGAAGTAACAAAAGATTAATTATATCGTGATTTGTATTACAGAAAAAAATAAAAATATCAACTTCTAAAATTATTTTATGGAAGTCTTTGGATTGATTTTACTTTACCAACTCATTAAAACCTGAGAATAAATTCACGAAAGAAACATTAAATCATGTATTTTGGAGATTTTATAGAAGAAATTAATAAATTTATATTTTTGTTTTTTCAATATATCTACTGATTTTAATTGGTCACGAGTTAAATTGTCCTGTTTGCTACTGAAAATAATCATGAAGACTAAGAAAGTGTTATTTGATAGACATACATAAAATGTTAGTAAAATTATGGTAATGGAGGATTGGGCGACGATTTAAAAAATAATAAAATGAAAAAATTACGTCGGGTTGAAAATAATGAATAAGGAAGATAGCAAATTCAGTCAAAAAAGTGATAAAAAAAATACCACACAACGTTTCTGGGATCCTTGTCCCTTTCGTCAGGTGCGAAGAAGAGCCTAGAGCGACACAAAAAATAATAGTATGGGATAAAAGTGATTCTAGACGGCATGGAAACTTAAATTGTAATTAATAATTAATTAGTTAATAATTAGGTAATTAATAAGCCTAACAAGTCGTAAAATCATTAAATAGATCAGGAATAGATGAATAGAAATGGGGTGATATGGCATTTAGGAGGTGGTATAGCAAAGTGATCGTTAAGGGTGGTGGATTACCCCGGGGAAAATATTACTTCCTGGAACAGAGCAATAGTTTGACTATTAGATATTAAATAAATTATAGGATAATATTGAAAATCTAAATATTTTATGCGTCTGATAGCTCACTTGCAAACGTTTGTAGGAAGGAAAATCTCAATGGTTCATAATGGCTTATTGTCAGCCATATGTAAGACGAATGAACACTTCACTTGCAGTATAACAACGTAAAAAATAACCCGCTGAAGAAATTTTTGGCCAATGATAAGGTTTTTGTTGAGAGGATATCTCTGACTGATTCTCCACTTGTTCTAATTCTAGCTTAAAAGCGAATAACGGAGATCAGGCTACAAAAAAGCAGTCTTACTACCTGACCGCGACGGTACTAACAGAGGTGAACGTTCACGGTTTCGCGAACCGAGGTCCCAGTTCGAGCACCGTCTCTCGCAGAGGAACAGCAGCTGACGGCCATATGGTCACCTTAGGGTTCCTCTCCATCGCCTCCGAATAAAAGCGCGCTATCCGTGACGCTGGCGGGTGAGAACAATTAGCTGCCACCCCTCTTCTGGGTTACGCACTCAAATTATACGCGTTATTACGGGCAACCTGAACAAGACGTAATTAATTCATGATTTCATCCCCCGGGTCGGTGGAAAATAATTAAAACATATTGGTATGATTGCGAATAGCTACGTCAAAATAGATTAAATTACAGAAAGAGGCATTACGATGCTAAGTCAAGACGGTGGGACTTCGCGTGGTTTGTGGAATCTATATTGCGTCATTAAAATTAGTCGGGCCGAATCATGTTTTGCTGCAAGGATTCGTTGGTCCTCGGCTATGATGTTACGTATATGTCCTATGGTGTCTGGAGAAACCTAGTAGCAGTACGTTGCAACGCCGCAAGAGAGATAGCAGAGATGATAAGACTGTCTTTCTTCTTCCGTAAAGAATAACAATCCGCGTTGATTCCTCTTTTGATATATTGAGGTATTTTAATGTTCAGAAGAGTTACGTAGCCAAATTTTGTGATGTTTTCATCCAAAATAAACTGGATTTGATATTTATTTTCCAGTAGGGAACAGCATATGATCAATTAGCCTAAATAAATTTTTGGTAAATCTCCAGAAAATGTTTATAATAGTTCCTGTGTTAATTACATGGAAGCAATTCTCGCCGATTGGAAGATGATAGAACTCTTGTTGAAGAGTTCACTATAATGACTCATGTCTAGCAGCAATTACTGGTTGTTTTCAATCTCTCTGGTTTCCCGTCCATTGGATCTCCTTGTACGGAGAAGTTTCCGCTTTTCCTGGTCGAAATTAGGGGACGGTTTCGCATAGAAGTGACCGGAGCCGGCGGATTAACTAGACGCTCCGTTGCCAAGTCTCTCCGAATTCCCTGGAGAAGTTTTCAAAGGTCTTCTGCTTCCATCCCTCCTACGTTAATAATTAATTTCTACCTCTTGAGAGAAAGACTGCTTTACGGCTGAGCGACCAAAGACAACGTATAAAAATTAAACGAATGTAAGAATGGCTTCAAATCCACGTAATCTAAGAATAAGTACAAATGTAGTCTTTTTTTTAAAAAAAAGTCTGTAAAATATTATTTAATCGACCGTTCAAGTCTCGTAGCAAGGGACAACAACCTCTAACATGTTGGTACAGGATTGTGAATAATACTGAGGATGAGTTGGCACATATTTTAAAACGCATTCAAAGTCAACTTGACTTCCAGGCAAGAAGTACAGTATCGGCGCGTGACACATTACAATCAATGCCATTGTTGAGATTGTGCAACTCTGGTCATCATATTAATAGTAAAATAAGTTTATTTCGTCGAATAAAATTATTCCTAATTTTATCTCTAATATGCAGATTTGGTCCAAATAATTTAATTATTTAAATCAATTCTAGTCGATGATTATCAGAAGCCAGTAAATATACATTGGATTTTTTTAATATAAACTATACGTTAATTTTACTTTCACTACCAATACGAAAAGTGTTTCTCGAATATCTCAACCAGAATTAAAGACGTCACATTCTATGAGTTCAAAGTAAAAATCGGATATTTTTTGTAATATTCCGTGAGTAGCCAATGGACCTTAAAATGCACATTAGCAACATATGAGTCGTGTTTCAAGTTTCTTGAGGAAACAATTTTTCTGCACACACTATGACATTTTACCTTTACAAAGTAAACATTATAATGTTTTAATATGTAGCAATAGTTCTAGTGAGCGGAAAACATCGAAGAACGTTATCTTACGCAACGATGCGTCGTTTGAAACGTGTTCCACTTTTTTTTTTCTGCTGCAGATTTTTACTCGGATGTAGGTCGTTCTAGAAACGCAAATTGTAATGGCATTATATATCTATTTTTTTTGCGACATGTTATAACAAAGATGTAGCCCAGGTGGGAACCGAACCAGAAAGACTTGCTCTAGAGCTGTGCGACGAGGGTTCAACAAGTAAACCGGAACAGCCTTTCAGCCTCCTGGGTCCATTCGTTCCATCACTGCATCCGACGTCGGGTGTCAATGTTGTGAAGCAAGTGAAAACAGAAACCGAACAACCGGTAATAATTACTTGTAGTCTTCGCCTGATTATATGAATCGTGCCAAATATTTGATACATCAATCTTATGAAAATACTAACAAAAGATAGAAAGTTTTTAAATCTCATGATATCTTACTTTCAACTATTATCATCAGATGTATTTGTAAAATGGTTGCGCAAATTATGTTTATCTTGCTTCAAAATTTCTCAAAAATGATTAAGTATATGCAACAACCTAAGTGTTTTTCTTTTAAACAAGGAATTTTATGAAAATAAAATTTATCAAAATAAATGTGACATTATACTGTAAAGCTAAAGTTTATTATAAAACATTCCTGATAGTTATGTAGAATTTTTTAAAAATTAGACGTATGTATAACAGGAATTAATCCATTAAATTTGTAAGAAAGCTGGGAATACAATACATCCTAATCTTCACCTATCGTAACGTATAAACAAAAGAATTCTATCAATACGAATATCCCCTATTTATATTCTTCACTCACATAACTGTTTGTCATAGTCTGTTTCGTAATAAACTCAATATCCTATTTGTGGTTATGAGCCACCGACCGAATCTTTGTGAATCCGTACCACAGTAGCGTATAAATAACACCTCCTTCCCGAGCATGAAATATTTATGAGATCGCCTATGTGAGATTATATCTAATTACGCTCGGGCGATTTATGTGACCACACGCATTCTATCAGGCGTTAGGAGGCCATGGGTGGTCCGATAATAATTGCGTACACGCATGTGCGTTGTAATGTGTTGCTAATAACCTTCGTATCAAAATAAATTCGCTTTCATTGTCAGGAAACAAATATGTTGAAGTATCACTTGTATATGTAATAACTACATGTGTACTTCCAATCGCACTCACATTTATCAAATTTCGACAATATCTGGCAAAAAAGTCTACAACAGATACATGTTCGATCAATAATATTAGATTTTCTCAACATGTATAATGAATAGACTCAACTTCCATTTTTTTTAATTGTGCTGAAGGTTGCTTACGAAACGAAGGATTAAATAATAAAATTTCAAGAAAAGCAAATATTAACAAGTACCAGTTTGAATTACAAATTAACGTGTACGCGAGTGTGTATGTGCATTTACATAAAATGGTATCTTATTTATTTCTACCGATTCAATGGGATTTTGAGAAAATGAGTAACTTCAACGTGTAAGCATATCTGCACGAATTAAGTGTCACAGCATCAGGAAATATAAGTTCTAAATTAAGATAGAAATATTTAGTATCAATAAAATAAATCACATGGAATAGTAAAAATACACAGACATTTCAAAATAATGTAGTTTAATTTACTTAGGTTTATGAAGAATAACATCATTTTATTATATTCTATGTAGCAACGACTAGCATAAAATAAAATCACGAGAACATCAACATTGTTTTCACTTAGAACAATTTGTCTTCGAGACCTGATACATGAAAATGTATACTGGTTAAAAAATTTCACATGTGTGTATCATGTTTAAAAGCAATTGTATGAATCACGTGTTTGTTTTTGTTACATATACCACGTTTAGAAAACATGTAGCGTAATGAGATGGTATGTTAAAGTTCGGGTGTTAGTTGGGATTTGTGATGATTTGTTAAGGATTACGTCAACAAGTATAAAATGCAGAGACAGTGAGATGTAAATATTAAGACGCCGACGAGGACGAGCACTCACCTGGGCACACGACGGAGGTCCGCGGAACTCTCGCCTCGCCAGCAGGCCTCCGAAGCCCCGCCCTCAGAACCGTGACGTCACATATGACCCCGCCTCGCTGCCGCGCCATTGGCCAACAGCAATCATGGCAGGCGTGCACGTCAATCACGAGGACCGGTCCCGGGAGGGGGCAGCACAAATAGCAAGCGTCCGCTGGAAGAATAGGAGGCAGCCGCGGGTTTTGTGACGACGGCAGAAGCCAGACGTGCTCGGAGCTGTGTGGAGGCATTCAGTGTGAATAGAGAGCCCACAGCCACAGCGTAGCGCGGCCCGTTCACTTGCTCCTCTGTTTGTGTGTGCGGGTGAATGGTGCTAGTGGTAGTAGTAGTGAAGTGCATCGCTCGTTCTCATTGTTGTCGTATCCCGCGGTCAAGCTGTACTCGCACAGGGAAGAAGATATGCTCACGATGGAGACGGACCTTAAGGGGGGAAGCCTCCACGGGAACATGCCGCCGCACCACTCGGCCGGCGGCTGCGGCACCCACGGAAGCATTTCCACGTACGGCGCGCTCAGTTCAATCGTGCACAGCTCTGCGCTTTCTGGAAATGTCATGAATACGGTCATGAGTCTTGGGCCGCCGCCCCCGCACGGCCTGCAGCAGCAAAGTCAACAACAGCAGCACCAGCAACACCACGTCGCGTTGTCGCAGGCCCACCATCAACACCAACAGGCGCCGCAACAGCAGCAGCAGCCGCCCACTGTAGCGAGCATGCAACAACACCACCAGCAGCAACAACACCACGGTCCGCCCAACAACAACACCGCTACAAGTAAGAACCAGAACTTGGACCGTGTCAAGAGGCCGATGAACGCGTTCATGGTGTGGTCGCGGGGTCAGCGCCGCAAAATGGCTCAGGAGAATCCGAAAATGCATAATTCGGAGATCTCCAAACGCTTAGGAGCCGAGTGGAAATTGCTGTCGGAGTCCGAGAAGCGGCCGTTCATCGACGAAGCGAAACGACTGCGTGCCGTCCATATGAAGGAACACCCCGACTATAAGTACCGACCTCGCCGCAAGACAAAGACGCTGCTGAAGAAGGACAAGTATCCCGGCTTGGGCGGCGGTATACTACCCGGAGGGGGCGACGCCGCCTCCCGTAGCGCCGCCGCCGCAGCGGCCGCGACAGCTGCAGCCGTGCAGCAGGCCGTCAACCGCGGCGACGTCTACCAGATGCCCAACGGTTACATGCCCAATGGATACATGATGCACCACCACCATCATCACGAAGCGACCGCGGCCTACCAGCAACATCAGGCGTACAACGCGCACATGGCTGCCGGGGGCGGCGGCTATCCGCCCCGCTACGACATGAGCCAAATGCACCCGAACGCCGCGACGGCGTACATGAACGGTGCGGCCACCTACGGTGGCATGTACACGTCGGCGACGGCAGGAGGTGGAGGGGGCGGCGGAACCGTTCCCGGCGGCGCGGGGTCGCCTTACCAGAGCCAGCAGCAGGCGCCGCCCCAGCAGATGGCCGCCCACTCCCCCGGCGGCTCCAGCATCAAGTCGGAGCCCGTGTCGCCAGGGTCCGCGGGTCTGCACACGCCGACGCCCGTCGTCAAGCGCGAGTACGGCGCGAACCAGGGTGACTTGCGCCAGATGATCTCCATGTACCTGCCCACGGACCCCGCGAGCGCCGACCACCACCACCAGCAGCAGCGGTACTACCATCAGCACTCGGGGTCGCCGGATCCCATGACCGCCGCCCAGATGCAGCCGCTCACGCACATGTAGGGCTGCCGAAGCGAGTGTCTCTTGTAAATACCAACTCTGACCCGCTATCGTGACCTGTGTGTGTTCTGTGCTCGCTGTGTCCGCAGTAAGTAGCTGTAATCGCACGACCCCTTCGGAGTTGCCGTCTTAATTCGGCACTAGTCAAAATTCCCGCCGTGTGTGTCTCGGACTACTTACGCGGTGCGACACCCCTCGGGCACGAGGTTGTACATAGCTCTATTTAAGTTTAACTTCTCGACATATTATTTCCTTCTTTTTGGTAGCGCGCTCTTCGCTACTCGCTGTATAAATCTTTCGTAGCCGGGAGAAGAGACATAGGGTTCGAATGTCACGGTAAGCCAAACATGATTTTATCTACATGCTATCGTAGTTCTCCCAAGCCACGCTAACATTTTTAACAAGAATAATGTGTGTACAGTTTTACATTTCCTAAATCACAAGTCGAGTTGTTCGCGAGGGACGTTGAAGTATAATTAGGGTGGATTTTGGCAAAACATGTTTTTTTTCCTTCGTTAAGAATTTGTTTTCCCTCCAGAGAGGGATGGACGATGTTTGTCAGTATTCCCGATTGTTGACTAAAATATTTTATAAGGTATATAGGTTGTGTTCGAGTATAATTTCTGAATTGTTGACGTTTGAATTCGGGGACGCAATGTTATTGGATATTCGTGTTTCGTCCTCCGCAGAGTTGTACAAATTCCAAGAACATTTTTCTCGTGTATCCGTGAGTGTGATATAGTCAATGGCTAAGACAGTTATGTGAATATTGTAATATCTTTAAAAAAAACATAGTCTGCATCGAACTTAATCCCATTTCATACTATTTCTCTGAAAAGCCTGTTATGGGCAACTTTGTGTTCATACATATCCCTACCAGAAATCTTGGAGTTTTCCGTATGTTTGTAAATAAAATCTGCACATTTTGTTGTATATAATATAAAAATTTCGCCCCGTTTGAGAAAAAAATGAAATAAATTAAAATATTAAAAAAATATGTTTTGTCCGTTGAAATTTACTTTTTTGAAAAAGGGCATGACAGACGCCTTTAACTTATTTGCAAGGTGTTTTAACTTCTCAGTATTTCCCGTAGTTGCAAAGGAAAAATTGGCATCTGTCATGCCCTTATACCTTTGACTCCTTGCATGCTTTTTCCTAACACTCAACTGCTTTGTGGAGTTTGTTTGCACAATTAACAGCTAATTTAAGCTACTAACAAGGTTTTTCAATCATATAAACAGACATTTGTTGGCTTCCTCTCAAAGATTCGTAAATATTTAAGACGCTACGTTACTTTCGTTTATTTGCTGCAGTGATTTTTATATCAGTAATTTGTACCCAGTTACGGTACTACTCTTTAAAATTGAAGTATTTACGAGGCGGGAAGGAAGCCATCATTTATTGTTTAAAAATTATAAAATTAAGGTTATAATTACAGTATATTAATTGCATTATATTGATAAGATTTTGTTCATGAAGAATAAGTATATACTCTTGTACATACAATCCATGCAACAAGTCGCGAGGGTGCTCTAATCTCTCCCTTTGGTTCATCTCAATCAAAATCAATTGCCTGTGGGCTTTCCTGCTTGGGGTTTCACTAATTTATTTGCGCTTCACGCATTTGAGGTAACCATAATGGATATAGCCTTGGATTTCCTACTTTAACCTTCAATTAAATTTTTTGGAGGAATTAAATAACTACTATTAAATACTGCAAATAAATGATCATTTTTACCGTCTCTAATGTTATCGATGAATTTTTATCAGCATAGGCTAAAAAGTACACTACCAATTAACTAGTATTTGTGTAAAAAAATTATAGAACTGAATATACACACAATTAATACTAAGTAAATCGTTATCATCCCCTTTTACGAGTCCAAGATGTAATTATACTTCCTCTAATTACTCAAATGAGTCTTTGTTGACTGTAAAAAATACATACTTTAATTTTAGGTAAAGTAATTAAACATCAAAGGAAGACTCGGTAGCAAAGTTTAAACTTTCAATAAATAAGCATAGTAATCTATTCGAGTAAACTAACCTACGTCATTTCAAATTGTTTATGCATTTGCGAAAATTTAAAAAAATAAGTCTCATAATAGCCTCCTGTAATAACATTTACAGTCTGTAAATATAAACAAATGGTCTGAGCGTCTTGTATAATTTCATAGCGATTAATATTTTGTAAACATGGTATAAATACAAAGGACTTTTATTTTTAAATTGATTACATGACGTCGAAACTACTTTTTATTTGTAGGAGCGCTTTAGAAATATGATTAACAATTCTGCCTATCTCTCATCTTGGGACAGGTAAAATCGATTTCATAATGTAATCCGGTCCAAAATATGTATTCATGTACTTGTCATCTACTTCTCACATCGTTACATTTCATTCCATTTAATTTAATACTTATAGGCTAATAACTTCTGATGCTAGTATTTCTAGCACAAAATATTGAAATCGTCAAAAGTTTAAAAAAATTGTTATTATTTTAATAAATAGGGATATTCTTCTGACAATTATAAAAAATAACGGGCAAATGATGAATAGTATTTTTAGTTGCATTGCTGACTGACAGGAATTTTTCTTGAGTTTCTTTCCTTTGAAGGACTTGGAACGTCTTAGAGAGGCCTTTTGCGATTTATCTCGTAGACTATAAAAACGCATATGACGGTAATAACAACGTTAAGGTCATAACCTTGCAACTCGTCCTGCAGTTTCTCTGAGAAATTCATTGACAGTTTTGTGCGCTCCTTAGCACGATTATAACTGCATATATTATGCCGATTTAGTTTCCCCCCCACGCAGCAAGACATAAATCCATTTGTTGACGATTGATTATAATTCAAATAATCAATCAAGTTTTAAATTGATTAATCGAAAATATTTTATGAAGAATACTAATGTATTCCAGCTGTAATTTAGAATTTGACTTTATGGTTCCTAAGTACGTGAATATTCCTTAAAGTTATCAATAAATTTTTGGAATCACACACGAGGGAAGTCATTAAATTTCCCGGATTTTGATGTCATAGTATTGTATATTTAAGCTACATTAGGCCATTTACAAGAGGAATATCTTCTATAGATGTGTTAATAATTGAATCAGAAACATAATCTATTATTCTAAATAAACGTCGGACCAGGAATTTTTAAACATGTCCTTAAGTAAGCAAACTTCCAGAGAAATTTTTTTATAGTAAATAAAATATATATTGATGTATGCCCTATCAACTAAAATCCAATAAATTGAAAAAAATTTACGTCTGAATGAATATTAATAATAAGAAATAACAATTAATTATTTTTGTGTCAGTCAGAAAGGCCTTTTTTTAATTTAAGGTAATCTGATAAATGGGGAGTAATCATATTTTAATGTTTTTTGGGAAACGTTCGTGTTATTTAGGTAATTGTAAGTCTGATTTAATTGCAGTCCAATATTTATTTTGCGAATATTTTTACTAAATTTCTTCTCACCCAACTGGAAATAGAAAACACATTTGGCGTGTCTTTATCAGGCGTGCGGACAAGCAGAGGGCGCGACCGCTATCGCCAGCTAACGACCTTTTAACAAACAGCGCATTAATGAGGTCCTAGATAATTGGGGGAGCCGAGGTTCGTGTCCAGGCTGCCGCCTAATGGACACGCGTCGATACTATCGCGATGGCGTGCATCTTGCATCGATCCCTCAATCGTTACAGTCAGGGGAATCCGTCACTGACACTTAACGTTAAATGTGTTACAAGTCCCGCCGTGCGTATCTATTATGTTATTACTAACATTTGTTGGCTACTTTAGAGTCCAAACAGTTTGTCTTCACTGGAAAGCTAATTCCTAATAAAATTTATTTTTATGGAAACACCATTTTAACCCGCTGAATGAATATTATACACAATTAATTAATTTAACCACAGAATTCCAAAAATAAATTCAATGTTACTGCAGAGTATAAATATTAATAAATTCTTTCACAGGTATCATTCAAAATGTGTACAAGTTTCTGATCGGGTATGCTATTGTGGAAAAAAACGTACTGCAATTCATATAATATTTCTTCAATGCCATCACAGCCTTTTATTTTTAATTTTTCGAGTATTTACTACACTACTATTTATCGCTGCAAAAGCAGAATTTTGTCCGTTGTAATCAAAGACTGTTTATTAAAAGAGAGGCGCTCTTTGCAGGAAGTAAAATTATTTGCTTTCCGGAATGTGTTTTCATAAATGAATAAAGGCTGCGCGGTCTGTGAAATTATTTTTAAACATCGGCATTCTCACTGGATTCTCTTGATTTATGAAATGTGGTACAAAGAATGATATAAATTGTATTTTTAACAATTTGAATGGTTTTGCACAACGTGAAGGCACCGAAACAAGGGAATGGCCGCTCACAGAAATTTAATCGTTATTAATTCATACACTTTTATCGAATCAAGTTCTTGCGTTTTATAGACACTTACAAATGATAACAGTTTTCATAATTTTAAGCTTACATTAGACTAAGAAAATAATAAATTTAATAACAGTTGACGGAATTTCCTGTTTAGAATATTTATATTTGAAACCGCAGATCTATAATCTAGGTTTCTTCGTATCTTAACAAACATATTTCAATAAACTTACAGTCAACTGTAAATATTTTGAAATTAAGTCTAATTGAATTAAATGAAGAGTAATTCAATGTTGGTTTCTGTTAAGGTTCCATAAAAATGTCATATGTATTATCTAGTATCCAGTTTCAATCTACAAATATATAATTCATATCCAACAGTATTTGTGCGAGTAATAAAACCATAAAGTAAATAATTATAAATGTTTACATAGTAACATTATATCTTTTCAGTTATTTACACGCTATTTCTACGCTTTTTTTTAAAAAAAAATATTAGAATCTAGTCGTGGAAATATGTGTGACCGACTCCTTACTACTGTGGGTATTATGTGGGTATGATGTATAATGACAATAAATCAGTTAACAGGTAATTATAAACATAAATTGCTTACACATTATTATATTAACCAAAATTTATAATACTCTACATTTCTTCAGCAATCAGTATACCTGAAATTAAATTTGTAGTGCACACCTGAAGAAATTGTTGATAAAACGTAGCGTATTATAAATTGTTGTTAATATATTAATGCGCAAGTAATTTTTGTTCATAGTTCTTAACTGAATTCTGAGCCATTATATATTATTCATTTTCAGTATTGATTACAACATTGTTAATTATTATATGCTCATTATACACACGGTATCGTTCCAGAATTATTGTTTTATATTGAATACATTTCTAGACCATAGATATAGACACCAAATTCTGGAAAATTCCTCCAGATTCACTTTTAGAAAATATTACTACTGATCTATCTTACTTAAACCTTATCCAGACTGCAAGATGAGTTTATTTTTGTTAATCCGGAAGCTTTCGATACTTTGTCATATTCATCCTTATGCTTCTTCCAAGTAAAATGAAGGTAAATGCGTAATACAGAGTTTCGTACAGTTTGGTATTTTCTTATCAACGGTTTCGCTACAAAACATTCTTAATACTATATATAATAATAATTAATATTGTAGCGAAATCGTAGACAAAGTAGAAACCAAACTGTACGAACCTTTGTATTATGTCTTTACTTTCATTTGACTTGCAATAACTGTAAGGATCAATATGACAAAGTGTCGAAAGCTTTCTCATTAATAAATATATACTCATCTTGGAGACTATACGGTTTTCCTGTTATTATCTTAATAAGTTAAAAACAGCCGTATTTATTATCAACAAAATGTTCTCATTTTCTTTTATATACAGTTTTTATTTTTTTCACTTTCTAGAAGCGAATAATATAATATAATATTTTGTAATACAACAGTCATAAAATTTTATATAAATTATTCTTTGTTTGTTTAAAAGACGTCGGTCGCGACTTAATAGCACGCAGTGAATAAAACATTTTATATAATCGAAAAAAATTATATGCTCGCACACGCACTAGATCCTTTTCACAAAAGAAATGGTAATTAAAGATTATGTACAGGACGTTTTTTCACCAGAAAACATCTCTAAAGCCTTGATTAAATTCATTTCAGGGTGGCACAATTGTCTTGAGATATGTTAACCGGGGGGAATATCAGATGATGTGTTTGTGTAGTCTTTTTTTTTTTAAAAAAATAACAAATTTTAGTTAGTTGTGTACGAGTTATTACTCTCAATATGACAGTGTTTACACCCTTGAAGTTCATAATCGAGGGGGGGGGAATCGATTGGAGAGGAAGATCTTAAGGATCGAATAAGAAATTCGACTTAGTCTCCATAATTGCGTTTTTATATATTTTTTTAATGCTGCCATCAGATGTAATTATGTGTGAAGTATGTTTTCGTGCACCTGGAAGAGGTTTGATTTCGTGCGAGGGGCCCGTAATGCGGCTGGCTATGAACAAATGAGGCGTAATGGGCTATCTGTAAGCATTTACATTTAAGAGCGGAGCCCCTTATCTGGAAAGGAAGCAGCTGTTGGTGAATCGGACACGGATCGCTTCTGTGTGTGGGGTCGATATTTGCGTGAACAGGGGAGCATCGATGCGGAACCCGGATCGCACTCATCTATCCGCTGTTCGCTGCACGCGTGCAAACTGATTCACTCGGCCCTCTAGTAGTATTCGGCTTTCAATTTATTCATTACCGCAATTTCTTGGTCTGCCCTGCTACGAGGCATATTTTTCACTAATGAACCATTCTGTTACGTACTCGGGGCATTCTATTAAATAACACATCCGAGGGTCAGACCACTTTTATTTCTCGACTAGTTTCGATATTGGGTCACCCAATGCTTTCCCATGGTGATCGATGTGGGGCTAAAATTCCATATGAATGTTTTTACTCGCCCGAAGTTGTTGATCTTCTTTCATAGTAGAATTATTATTATTTATTATTATTATTTGGTAGCAGAAGTAGACAAATAATTTTTATGCACCTTTTATGTTTGAGATCAGATCGTATAGGCTAAGCCTCTGTAATATTTGTCTTCTTTGGACAGTAACTTATTTGGCGTTACATGCGACTTTGTTGGTCACATAATTACGGGAACGAGTAATCCGTTAGACTAACGTAGTTGTAAAAAAACAACAATAATCTGATAATTGAACATCTAACTTGTGATGTTACACATAAATAATTCAGTTTCGTTATTAGTCCTACTACTTTTATTATTAATAGCATTTAAAATTTATTCTAAAATAATGCGAACTGTAGGAAACAAAGTTTGTACCCAAATTTATAAATCATATGTTTAATGAAATACTAGACGATCACGCTTGCTTCCTTACGGTGTTTCCTAAAATAATACTAATGAAAAATATACGTACTTCAGTTAAGTAAAGAAGGGGAGAAACTAAAACATTATTCTGTCGTATGTATCTCAGTATATCTTATCAAATTCCCTGAAATTAACACTTTCAATTTCCGTACTTCATTTGCTTTTATCAAGAATTATGTCCGTCTCTAAATGTTATTAATAAGAAAATAATACAGTTGCCTTTTTTACAAATCAGTAACAATTATATTCGTAAATAAAGTATTAATAATCCAAGGGCAATAGTCATCAGTAGCCAATAATTCAATCTGTTAACATGGATACACATACAAAATACCCTGAGACAGTAAAAACACTAATTATAAAATGCATTGAAATCTAAAATTTGACTATCCCGTTTAAACGAAACGACAAATCGACATCTTATCGTTTTATTTATAAGGATTTAAAAATATTTTGTCGAATGTACCACTTAAAAATTCGTAAAATGATTGCCGCTATTTTTATGAAAGAAATCTTAAACGTTCCGTACAGGCACCAGCGACTTTAGTGTGGAAGTCTATAGCTGTTAATCTGAATATTGTTGGCGTAGTCCGCAAAAAAATAAACTAGAGGATTAATACATTAGTAAGTTTGTTTGCGTCTGCGTTGGGTTTCAGCACCCCACCAAGTTTACATACAGCTAATGTGATTA
Source organism: Zhengitettix transpicula (assembly GCA_037074705.1). Lineage (NCBI taxonomy): Eukaryota > Metazoa > Arthropoda > Insecta > Orthoptera > Tetrigidae > Zhengitettix > Zhengitettix transpicula. The sequence goes on along the minus strand of CM073592.1, from coordinate 56,211,210 downwards.
TTGATCATGATATTGCAATGCTAAAAAATCTCACCAATATTCCTTCTGTACGAATGATTGATTGTTTCAGAAGAAACAAATTCTTAATGCTCAATTCTCATAGAGCTTTTCAGTTTTAATCTGCGGAATTTAATATTTCGGAAGATTTACGGAGGGTCTATTTTATTTGTTTGCTTATCTTTCAGGTTTCGATGGGCTCCAAAACTATGTCTATTATGGCAAATTGGCGTGCTTAAATGTTCAGAAAATCAGTAATTAGATAACAGAAAGATTTATAATGTATTTTTAACAATACTTATATCTAATAACAATTTTAAACATGATTTTATTTTTGTATTGATATTATAGTAAATCCAAATGCCTAGAGAACAATAAAAATACGTATTTATTGATTTATTGTAAGTTAATATTTATCTAACTGGGAGTAATATTTCAACAAAGTTTTTCATTATCAGAATTCCCTTTGACTGATTTAACTATTACCCTCGTCCAAAAATTTATGTGGAAGCCTTCACCTGGAATTTGATGGGGAAATATTGTCAAATAATTGATTTGGATCACTGTAACATAATATTATTGAAAGATCCTGAGAGATTATTATTCTTTTCAATTAAAATTATTTTTCAGGCGCTCCATATTTTCCGTAAAATTATTTTAATAATTAGTTACCCATAAATGGACGTTTTGAAATGAAGGTGCAATCAATCCATTTTTAATGTAATTATTTATTATCAATATTCAGTGATATATGTGGAGGGATAGAACAATTTTATAACATGAATATATTTGAGAGAAATTTTTCTAAAAATTAATATTAGACATGAAGTTTCTATCTATTCTTAAAATTTTTTATTTATGGTTAGCAGAAATTTCAATTTCTCTATAATTTTTTCACACTGGTTATATAGGTTTTACATGGGAATTGTTTAAGTTATTTGTAAAATATTGACATTAATATAAATTGCGAGTAAATTATTGCCAATCAGCTTGCTTATATTTAGCAATTAATCATAACGAGAAAAAAATCAATTAATATGTTTTAATCTGAAATATTCCACAATGTGTTAACTATAAGCCAGGACAAGCTAAACCTGAAAAATGTTTCTTCCTACAGTGATAGCTTCACAGTTTGCTGAAGTGTAAAGATAAGCTCTAACTGGACTTCGTCCTACATTGACACGATCCTCTACTCAATTCATAGTTTTATGAAATCGTAAATAGGTCACATGTTTTCCGAGGATCTGTTAACAGTAACAGCGGTCGGTAACCTTTTGGGTGCCTCTCTATTTCTCTGATGCGCACGTTCAACAGAGCCCATAAAAGACAATACAATTTCGTTATATACTGGCGTTAAAACCCTAAGTTTTACATACGAACCTTAATTTTCTAGAATGTCGGTATTATTCACAGGAAAGATACAACAATTTAAAAAAAAAAATATGCACTCCCACGTAATAATATATGCAACTCTAAAGATAAATTCATATAAAGGAATCCTGGAGGAGGACACTAGGACTTCAGAAGCGGGTTACATTACCAAAATTATATATGTATATATATATATATATATATATATATATATATATATATAAAGTTTTAGGTAGAATTTTTAAGGTCCCCAATGCATAAAAAATGGGAAATAATATTAAATTTTAGTATCTAGCGTATGTACAAGGTCTTATAAGATTCAATTAAATTTTGAATTATATTAAAATATAATCAAAAATTATTATCGTAGTTCAGTAAGTATTACGCTTATAATATACTGCATATATTTGAATTTAAAGATGGCAGGTTTTTCTCAGAACGAATAAATAATTACATCACTAGTTTCTGTGCAGCAATTAAAAATATGTGGTCTTCTTAAGTTAATTTCTGGGTATAATTATTTTTTATTTAATCATTGTGAGTTTCAGTTGCACCTAATTTTGAAATTTAGAGATGATATGACTTTTTTCGACATAAGATTTTATTGACGTAGACATTACATAAATTAATAAAATTAATTACACCTACAAAATAATTTATTGTAGTGATATATAATGTTCACGTTTAATATTTTCTATACGGCGTTAATACCCAATCGTTTTTACCCGACCTAGTCTTCAGAGTCACAGTTCCAATGGCAGCAGCGCTTTATTAGTGGTAACATTTTCCAGCACTTCGATTAGGATAAATGTGCTGATATAAAAGCAATTAATGGCCGGAACGGTTTCGTACACTATTAAATTGCATCCTTGCATTTAGAAAAGTAATAAATTATTCAGTTAGCCTGGGGAGCGCTCTACCCACATCCACACCCGCCGTCGTTTCGGAACACGGAATTAAGTAATGCAACTCGCAGTAATTTAAAAGTCATTACCATCTAATGTGACAGCGGTCGGGTTGCGTGCGCGACTGGCGTGGACCTCAAATATTAGCTTCGAGGATTATTTAATGCAATAATTAACGCCGGACTGAGCGCGATTGCGTGTTTAGTAAAGTGGAAACGGCCAGACGTAGGTGACGGCTTCATACGAGACATTACCGAAGAAATGTCGATCCGCAGATAGAGCATTCAGAAAAATTCTGAGTTAGATCTAGATCGCTAAGCTCCGGCCCACCTTACGGAAATGTAATAATCTAAAAGTATAGCTATTATTTTATTATTAATTTATAAAGTTATGACAAGAATATCGAAATAATGAGGCTCAACGAATTAGTTCTAAATAAAAATGTAATTGCAAATCTGCTTAAACTATTTACAGAAGTGTAATTCCTGCATATAAATAAACTTGCATTTTTTCTGTGCACTCATTACGTGATCGTAATTTTGAGCTCCTAATAATGGAATTAAAAAAGTATAAAATTGATACTAAAATTCTAAAATAGAGTTATAGGATGAGCTTTCGATATATATATGTATATATATATACGACATAAATATTTTATTAATTTACTTTTCGAATACGTATATTTTTAGTATTCTTTCCCTTACACCATATAAGAGGTAAAATGTCAATACTAATTTCAGCATTACAAAAATAAAAGCATATGGGGCAGGTAACCAACGTAGAGATTTTAAATCTGTTCCGAAGGCCACTGAGACCATCGATGAGTAAACTTCATGATTATTTCTTCAATACGAAAGTTTTATACTTCTTAGTAAATTCGTTGTATCGCCTCTCCTCATCCCTATATGCCATTTTTTTCATCATTAATCCTGGATTCCGTAGAATATTGTGATTTTTTGAAATTATTTCGTCGCTTTATTGAAGGCATTATAACATAGTTCTTTAAACTCAGTTTAATAACTTTACTTCCAATAAGTAATCAGCCCTTTTCAAGTAAATGCTGTTGATTTTTAAAGTAAAGATTGTATTTTAACGTCTGTTTATATTAAAAATAATGCAGTTTTTCAACCCATATCAGACAATATTTTATTTATTTATGATAATGTTTCGGTACGTGTTTGTACCTTCATCAGGTCTTTCCTGCGTTGTCAAAAATACATAAAATATTGTCTGATTTTGGTCGATAACTGCATTATTTTTAATATAAACAGTCGGGAAAATACAATCTTTAAAATATGGACACACAACCGAAAATTGTGTCTGAATCCACAAACACCGGAGGTTTCTTTTGTCATGTAAAAGAAACATATGGAGGAGAAGTATTGGAATTTATGCTGAGGTTTTATTTAGCAGTAAAGACCTGATGAAGGTAAAAACACGTACCGAAACATTGTCATAAATAAATAAAATATTGTCAGATATTGGTCGAAAAACTCCATTATGATTCATAAAGTAGTTTGTCATAAGATTTTAAAGAAATTTTTATTTCTTTTAAGACGATTTCACATTTATCTCCCCTCAGAAATTATAGATTTTACTATTATTAGTTTAATTATTATAATTATAACGTTCATAAATATGCTGTTGAATAGAAAAAAGGATTGCAATTATAAAAAAAACATTTTCAATTTTTTTTGTTGAAAAAATCCACTTTGTTTCGTTTCTTTTAGGCACTTTACTATTCTTACTATCTAAGATAATTGTGGTATATATATTCTCTTCGTGATATTGGACAATGGGACTTAATTTGCTTGTAGTGGTCATACTATTGTATTTACAAAGCATTGGGCGCACTTAAAATATTAATAATATATATATTAACCAAGAAGTTGGTTAAAAATTAACTATAAACTGAAATTACCAACAAAAATTTCGAATACAGCAAGATTCTACCACAATCCGTGAATTTCTTCAGGTATACATTACAAATAAACAACGACACAACAGAATATATATATATATATATATATATATATATATTACAAAATACAATCTTAAATGTTGCTGAGATTATATCGGTTTTAACATTAATTAATGAACAGTTCGATTTAATGTATAACATTTCAGACGTTAATTTTAAATATTATTTGTTTTCAGAATCTAATATCTTTCTTACATTATTCCAATCAAAAATGATGTTTTTTGAGTTGATATGATTACTGAGAGATAAATTTTTGTCATAAGATTGTTTTAAATTAAAAATACATTCCTTGAGTCTAATTTTTACTTCTCTTTTTTTTTGTCTTACGTAACAAGCTATGCAGTGTTCACTTAAAACATTATTCAGTGTTTTGGTTCATGCTTTATCTCGTCGCATTGCTTTACTGAAGTCAGAATACTTAATTGGAAAAATTTATGGTCAACAAGCTTCTAAAATTATTTTCTTATCGATGTAGAATTTAACTGAAGTAGATTGACATGGCAAAATGATGACTCGAGAAATTTTGTGATCGACCTGTGTAGAGAATTAACATAACCGTCATGTAAGAAATAGAACGTAAACATGAACGAATGCATTTTACTCGGCTAAAAAAAATATCAATATTTGAATTATAGCTGATAAATAATAGACTATGTATTACGAGGCATAAAATATTAGATGCTATTGAATATCGTAAAGGAAAGGTTTCAAATGTTCCGTTATTATAATTCATGTATCTCTCTGAGCTGTAAATTACGTACAGAGGTGCGCTTGTATATAATGATTTCATAGACAAAACATCACGCCATAACCGTTCGTTCGCCTACTGGCATTTTCTTGACTGTCGTATTGAAGTCCAGCTTGACTCCAAGGACGCAACTGTTACATACAGGTCATTAAAGTTATGACTAAACGCTTCTGGTGAAGAAGCACAGCCTGTGCACTGTTCCATTTCTAGATGTGTATGCATCTTCAGTTTCGTTGATTCACTTTTATGTTACAAGATGCACTCGATAAATCTTGTTTCTTATGAATAATCGTTTCATTCTGTGGATTGAGGTAATCTCTTGAGGATCATTGGTTTGATAAGCTAAATTTGAAAACAAATTTATTCCTCTTTAAATGTCTATCTCAAGAATTACTGTTTTCCAATGCTACTAAGCGTATCTGAAATGCATCCTGTTGAAATGCCTTTACATATTAAATAATTGACATGATGTCAGCATGTATACTAAACATTTTTGATTCAAAAATTAAAAAATAACTTTGAAGGTAAACACCACAATGATTTTCAGTATGAGTTTCTAATATTATGTCGGACAGTATATTTTAACCATGTTTAATGCCTGTAAATCTCTTTTTAATGTTATTTACTTCCTAAAAATCTATTTTTAGTTAATTTTTGCATAACGGTACGAGAGACCTGTTTGATTACCGTAGGGAATAATCTCATTGAGACACAATTATTCATTTTTAATTGCACTATTACACCAATCACCAATAGTTTACATAGTTACATAAGATACACAGAAATGTCGCTAAGAACCAAAGTTTTACCAATGAACAAGACCTCTTGAATATAATATAATAGACGTATTGTTTAACAGACGAGGTAAATGAAAATGAAATAATATTCCATTTTTGCTGTATGAATTTTAATTTTGTATCGACTTAGTCTGGGTTCCGGTAATTCAAACAGATATATAAATTGATAGTATATATTTTTAATATTACGGCCCTCTGAGTCAGTGACACACGATATAGATAATTAGATAGAATTTAGTCCTTGGTTGAGGAGTTAGGATACCTCATACAATAAATTACAAATAGTTACTGGAAACTATGACATGACAACACGTTATTCTGTACAAAAATCTAAAATATATGTATATAGCCCAAAAAAATTAAATAAATATGAAACTGAAAACAGACTTAACGCTACTAAGAGTACAGTTTAATATTTTCAGGGAATTTTTACAGTTCATTTGATCAAATATTTTTTTAAAGACAAATAAGACAATCTACGAAAAAATTAAATGTGCAAGTAGACACACAAAAAGTATATACAGAATAGGTCAAAGCAAGACTCACACGAAGAAGCAAACGTCGGAGAAGTCACTTATCGGAACTGAGCGATGAGAAAAATGAGCAATTATAGCAAAAAATTATTTCATATATTAAATTCGATTGAATACCATACAGAAACACTTCACTATATCTTGATACGAATGTAGACAAACAACCAAGGATGTCTATTTTTTTTCGAATAATACTCTCTGCTCGCCTTAAACAACTGCAAATGTGTTAAAAGCATAAGCTAGTAGCTATATTTTTCCCCGGAGAAAGTTTTTAATTGGAGCAAAATTCAGGTAAAGTGAACAGTGAAAACTGAACTGCAAAACTTCCTCTTGTTTTCGTGCGGCTATGTTGGTAATGTTAAGGTAACTAGTAATACGATAATTAATTCATCATAATTGTAAACATGCGTAACAAAATATAACTGGTGTAAATTCGCGAAACTAATTAAACTTGCTACGAGACGTAATGTGCATGATTGAGGGACACAGAGAGAAAGGGAAAAACTGTCAGAGACGTACGAATTATCTGAAATAATCGAATATCATGATCACTAGGGGAGAATATTGTTTAGTGTAAATTGAGGCCGACATATTGAAAGTGTTGCGTATCAATAAATCGGGATGTAGATGCGTCTGTGGGTTGTCAATTTGCTCGAGGGGCGCCCACAGAAGCGGGCAGCAGTCGTCCTTGGAAATAAACTCGTCTCTTATAGAGATAGCTGCACCTAAGGACCACCAAAGTTTCGGCACTCTGGTCGATTCATGACCTAACATATTTTTTAATCGATTTAAAAATAAAATATTACTGACACGTGACACTGTTTAGCAGAACTCAACTAGAAAATGAATTAAATGGTTAGTAATGACACCAAAATGTTTCAACGATCAACTGATGACATAGAATTCATTAAGTATTCTTTAAGGATCCTTTATCGAGGGCGAGGTCTTCTGTTTCTACATAAGTACGTTAATAATAAGAAAGATAGCCAAACAAAGACAAAAAAAAGTGATAATATAAATACCACACAACGTTCCTGGAAGCCTTGTTCCTTTCTTCAGGTGCAGAAAAACCGTAAGAGCCTAGAGAGACACAACTGCACAATTCAGTTGACAAAACTCAATATATCTTATTATTAATTTTCAATAAGACGTAAGTGTTTCAAATTAGTACGTTAATATTAACTACATCATGTGGACAGTATTTACACGGAATCTTGAAAAGTTGACGCTTAAAAATATACCGCGGTAAATTTTCGATCACGAAATTAACCCATTAAAACAATAAATTATATTCAAGTAGACAGGAAAAGTAGAAAACGTTTCTGATTCTTCAAAATTCTAAGCAGTTAACTAATTTCAGTTGGGATTGTGAACGTCGTTTAAATTTTCGAGGAAAATATCATACTTGTCCTTTGAGACCTGAAATATATCTCAACCTTTTTGTTTGCCGAGTAATAAAACACTAATTACAACTTTTTTTATGGTGCTACTAGGAGACTTGATGTATGTTAAGAGAAGTCTTCATTATTGTACGGTTTTGTGAGATATTCGTCAAAGTCTGTATACTAAGATAAATTATTAGTAATTTAATAAACAGTCATTTTTAAAACGTCCAATAGGCTTCAACTAAAATGTTTATTGGATTACGCCAGGAGCTTTTGAAACATAGTTTGTTAATAATTTTTTGTATATTGTCGAATAATGTTTACTATATTTTTAAATTAAATATAAATCGTTCAGTGTTATTAGACGAAAAAAATTGTTCGCCAAAGTTTATGTTGATTTGTCGTCAGACATCCGACGAAAAGTTGTAATATACGGCAGATTCTCCAGAAGTTCTGATTTCGTTACTAGAATAAAATATCGGAAGCGGGGTGAAAAATATGTTAACGCTCAATAAAATCAAGAGGGGTGTGCCGAGATTTTTCGTTTCTTACAAATGGCCGGTTCGCCGAGATTATCCTCACTCATCGTTTTTAGTTAAATTGAAGTATTAAATTACAGCTGTCACCGAAACAATGGTTTGATTTTATTTCTGAATAAATATGGAGTTTTAGAAATTACACCCACAGTAAATAAGGGAGTGTTGGATTTCTGCAACCAGTTTCCTTATTCATTAAACAGTAAGAAAAGTAAGTTAATTATAAAAAATCTATAAATTTAATCTACAAATTACATTTCCTTTTGGCTACCTTCCTCCACCCTTCCGTATCCCCCTTTTCAAACCCCTTCCTATGCTATTAAAGGGCAGTTGCCACCACGTGGATTACCATCATGTAGCCTATTACTCTAAAAATAAAAAATAAAGTCACATAATGTAAAAGACGTTGACGTTTCTTCCCTTTTGATTAGCGACAACTTCCGACATATTATTATAAAAACAATTTAAATGTTTAAATTTTTAATTGAGAGTATTCGGCTGTGGTATTTGATAGAGGATTTCTATATTTTTTCACTTAAATTGTTTATTCAAATGTAAACATTTTAAACAAATGTCGCTTTAATAATATAACGACTAAAGAGGTCACGAATAAAAAGGTCAAAACGTCACGTTCTATTTTAAATTATGTAATATTTGTATTATTTTTTTCTTAATATACATTATCACTGTCGGTAATTATCTACAAATTTAAATTTAATATACTGAATAAGATAGATAGCCAATACGGACAAAAAGGTAATATAAATACCACACAACGTTTCTGGGATCCTTGTTCCTTTCGTCAGAAGCTACGAAGAGCCTTGTTTACTTTCTGCTTTAAGACAAGTGCAGTTGTGTTTCTCTAGGCTCTTCTTAGCACCTGACGAAAGGGACAAGGATCCCAGAAACGCTGTGTGGTATTTATATTACCTTTTTGTCTGTACTGGCTAACTTTCTTATACATCACTTTCAATCGGAGATTATTTTTTTCATTTTAAATTTAATATAAGTCAAATATTTAAACCAATATATGTAGAAGTCGGGAATAGCCGTGATGTTGAAACTATCTGATGAAAATATGATCAGATCGGATCGGTAGATTTTTACGTGTAGGGAACTCCATTAGAGAAATCTGAAGTTATTGCTCGTAGAAGTAATTTTAGGCTGGAATATACATGTAAATATATATATATATATATATATATTTACTGTTATTAATTTAGCTGTTATTTTCTGATTCGTCATTATATTCCTCTTACTTCATGGTTCAACAAATTCTCGCGCATCGGCAGAGTTACTAAATACACAAGATATATGAAATATATAAATTGATAAACGGTTCTTCAAAGAAGATCTTAATCTAATTGTAAATTTCTTGACTTCCAATTCACTTGTGTACGCATTTATTTTTATTTTTGTGGGACAATTGGGAAAAATCATATCAGTTTCAGGAATATGTTTGTTAAAAATAGAGGAAACAAACAAATTTTTTTAAAAAAATGGTTTTCAGCGAGTTGGTAAAAACATTTACGTATCAGATAAATATACGATTTTTCTCTTAGATATTTCTTATCCTATGTATGCGGAAGCACATGTCACCCGTATTGTTTGTTAACATTACGTCGTTATGCTAATGGCGGCCCAACATCTGCATTCAGTGCAGCATGTTACGGAATTCTGGTAATGGAAAAACTATTACGTAAACTCGATATTCTTTTTCTTTCTTATGTTTTGCTGTCACATAAAGAAAAAACTGCTTACTAATTTTATACTTTCGTTTTCAACGATGTCTTAATACCGTTCTTGGGATTGTAATATCAGTAGATAAAAGTAATGATGTAAATTCATACAAAATTCACCATGTTGAATATTTACAGTATTCCTTTCCTTATTCTTTTTAGATTTTAAGTTCTTAGAAGTTGGAGTAACTTCAAATTTTTAATAGAAAATTATATAAAAGTTATATGAATTTACGGATAAGTTAAATTCACTGCACTACTCACGTTCTCAGAATGAAATTGTAAGAAAATTTCTTCAGTTTTTCTTCTTCTAATAATTGACCTGCGAGATCCGTAATCTACGCGTTCTTCTTCAACAATCAGACGAGAAAAATTTTTTTAGGTAATGGAAAGACTTGAAAACATATTTCACTATACGCGGAGATTAATAATTTTATGTTCTGAAATCAGATATTCTTCGATAATCATTATGTATGTGTTAATTAGATACTTGACTGACCAAATTAAGTACAAAAATTATCTTGTGAAAAGGAAGTATAAATTTGGTCATACTCGTTAATTATGAATTAATTAACAAAAATTAGTGAAAATTGTCCTTGACTTTAATGTCTGGTGTTCCTTCTATTTCCCTGATCAATTCAAAGCAAAGAAAGAGGACTATATAAATGATCATCCCTTTCTTTAATTCTAAATAGCCGTTGTCATTAAAAAAATATCTGAAGTATTTTTGGGTAAATCTGGATTCCCATAAATTAATATAAATTTGGTCTTTTTAGCGAACATGTAAATTGGAATGAAATTAGGTACATTTTGCATTGATAATGTACGGCAGTTTAGCCATCAACTAAAACGAAGAAAGCACTGGAACAACTGTTCACCGATAATACTAAAATATGAATTTAATATAAAATATCATATTTAATTACGGACAAGAAGAAGAATAAAGTGTAGACAGGCTATATATAGTGTAATTCAAATAATGGCAACTCCCATCTTAGAGCATAGGAAAGGGACAGAAAGGGGGGATGCGGAAAGGTACGTTTCCTTTCCTATTCCACTTTATAGAAAATCATTATATTTCGTATTTAATTGTTGTTTCAAGTTTAAGTTTAGGTTTTTAGCGGGAATCAGCTGAACAGCATTTTACAAACCGTAAATGTTACGGAATGTTTTTATACAATACTTAAATAATATGTAGCACTCCCAGTTTCGTTAATTTTAGCTAATAAAAATCAAGCAATTATTTTATATCATTTTCTGATATCATGTAAAATTTAAGAATTGCCTTCTGAGTGATTCTCAAATGCATCACCATTCTGGTGAAAACAGAAGTGCATTTTTCAAAAACTTTAATATTTAATTTTAACTCCAAGTTTGTTTTTGTACGAGCACATTAATAATAGTCGTGTCAGCGATATTAATCTCCGTCTTCATAACAATTATTCACTGCTGCGTGTACATTTCAGCCATGTTTCACAACTTCGTCGGCAGCTCCAGTCTTGTTTGACTTCCATCACTGAGTCACCTGCCTGGGTAATGTACGTGAATATGAGATGAATTGTTACGTGCTACTTTAAGAGACTTAAAGAGCGCCGTTTTAAGAGTCGTGGCCGGTGACTGGGCACATTTCCTGGCGTCCTTCATCCTCGAGTGGTCATGTTTATTTCCATCACAAATTTCAGCATCGTCCTCCGAGATAATTAACCCGTCAAGATTTTTCGGTCGGCGTGTATTTCTGAGGGATGTCCCTAGGAAATTGGCCTGCATTCTCCTCCCCCGGGGCTAGCGACACCTAGCACCGGCTGTTTGCACTGCACTCGACTGTGCTAAAACTACTGTCGGACAGACAATCCGCTCAGCAGGGCGCTTGCGGTTTTCCCCAGTTTTAATACCAGCAAACAGAGCATGTCCGCGCTCCGTCGAGAGCCTGTATCAGGGGATTCCTAAAAATAAAGCTATTATCTCCTCGCCGACGTAGGGTGGAGACTGATCGTGCCGTCCTGATACACTCGACAAGCAGTTTCTGTTTCGTTAACAGAAAAACACCACAATCACGAGTCTTTCTCTGTTTCCTACACTTACTTACCGGAACATTTAGTCAAATTCAGACATTTGAAGTTATATTTGTTATTGTGTATTACAGATTATTTAAACTTGTCATCTACACTCTATAATAAATAATAGCCACATTCAGACAAAACAAATTATAAGATAAATACCATAGTGTTCGGGTTTACTTGAGAGTCCTAACACACACATTTTAAGAAAAAAAATATTAAAACAACAAAATCATAAAATTTAATTATTTAAGCACCTAAGAACGTCAGACGGCAAAAAATCTTATTTTTTTTAAAAAAAAATGTTTATATACGTAGAAAACTTTTAAAAAAAGTAATGGTTTAGGCTCTCATATGAACCCGAACGGTATATATTTAAGAAAAATTTTCGACAAAGTATACATATATTTGAAAAAATTTACTGCACGTATTCGGACTTTCTTACTTTTGCTTTGATAGGTACATTTAAGTTTACTGAGATTTTTTTTTAACAAAACAATACCGGTATTTCATTTTATAAAATAAAATTTTGTTATAATCATAGTTTTCTGGTTTACTTGAGATTCTTAACACACAAATTTTAAGAAGGAAACTTCGATCCATTATCAACAATGATAATTACTAAAAAAACACACGTAGCACAACTTAACCAATATTAGTACAACAAAATCTTAAAATTTAATTGTTTATGTACCGAAGAACGCCCGAGGAAAAAAAAATTTATAATTTTAAAAAAATGATTATATACGAGAAACGTTTTCATAAAAGTTAGCGTTCGGACTCTCAAATGAATCCGTACAATAGGCATTTAAGAAAATTTTTCGCCTGTGTATACATATATTTCAAAACATTTTACTGCACATATTCGGAAAGTCTTACATTGCAAACACTCACTTTTATATGCTTTAATCGGTAGGTTTCAGTTTTTATAGTTCACAGAGAATTTTTTGAAAATAATAATAACATTTACTTTTATACCATAAAATTATGTAATACACAGTGTTTAGGTTTATTTGAGAGTACGAACACATAAATTTTAAAAAATATTCGTTCTAATAAAAACAATTATGCCTGCTAAAGGACCACATAGTACAACTTCATAATTAACTAATATTAGAACAAAAACTTCTTTTGTCTGAATTTGGCTATCTTTCTTATAATTAATTTTCAATTAGATGTAAATATTTTCATGTTTTTTTTATAGTACAATTCTCTCTATCTCATCTGCACATTTGTCCACAGACGAATTTATGACTATTTATTCACTTTATATTTACAATTACTGGTGGCGGCCTTTAAAATAGAACCCCATTGAGAGAACATGCATTCGTTCCTTTCACTGCTCAAAATTTTTTTGTATATTCCTTTCCGTGAGGCCGAACAAGAACTACTCCGTTTCCACTCGTTCCTCATCTAAAGCTGAAGTAGAAATACTTGATTTTGAGAAATGGGAAGAAATACGGAATAAGAAGAATACGGACGATATTCAAGGAAATATCCATTAAATTGCTTGCTGATAACGCATTCTCCTGATACATTCTATCACAATCCACAAAACTTCTTTATACACAAAACTTCTATATAATATTCTTCACCTCTGTCCACTCATCTCTAGATATCTATCAATCGATAATCAACACGACTTATACTTCTTTATGAAGATTTTGTTTTCCAATGTATGGGTTGGTTTTTGTTTATGGATCGCACCTCGCCAACTGTAATAACACTCGTAAAGAAAATAACAAAAGTGTTGAACTTAACATCAGGTAAAAATATGAAATATAAAACGTGTGTGATAGAAGTATAGTAATTAAATAAATAAATAGCAAAATTACAGGCAAAAATAAGTGATAAAATAAATACCACGTACGTTTCTGCAGTCACACAGTCCGCGTACTCAGAGAGAAAATCGAAAAATTGACTGTTATTTGTCTATTTATTTTTCTTATTAGTAAACATAAGATACTTGATACACCATATATAATATACACCAATATATAAATTCGACAATATGGCAGTTGTAATAGACGTGGAAATATATTTCTTAAGAAACAATTTAATGAGGTTTGGAGATTCCGAGTAGAATATATTTTTACTTGTTTCATTTCATAATATACGTGTAGGACAGAAAAAGGGTTCGTTTTTGTTATTTTTATATTTTATTGGTGATTAATATTTCGTTATACTGAATTAACTTTTTTTGGGGGATTATTACTTGATTATTAATAACTGGAATTAATTTTTTTTAAATATTCCTCGTGTCTTATGCGATTAATAAAACCAAGCGTAGTCCTCCGTCTTTCTAAGAAAATTCACAAGGGTAAGGAGTACCTATTTCATTTTACCCTGCGAAAACACGAGAAGCGTCGTTAATTTACCGACCATCGTATTTCAGGAAATACTGAAACGTGTTCACGTAATGCATTATCTAAATGAAGTATTATCCGAAGCTTGGTTGGAGCCATAAGCTATTAGATAATGTCTATACAATCACTTAACAGGTCGTTCCTGTATCTTGAAACTCCATCTATCTGACGTACTACAGCAATATCATTTCAAGCAAAGAGACCCTTCGACTTTCCCGACTCCTTAATGGAGCATTCCGTTAAAACATCGTGGGGACCCTCGAAATAGGGTGCAAACAGAAAGATCTCAGAAAATGTTCAAGTTGAAGTCGAGACACAATAAATCAATTACGGTATTTTAAATAAGAGGCGACTATATATTTTGAGATCTATGTGAAGAACTGGAAACATAGAAATACGTAGTAGTTTAGCGTTATTATAGGGATTATTACGAGAATTGTGCACGAATTTTGTGGCGCGTTTGATGTAAATGTCCAACCATAATAAAAATAAATATTCTCACCCTCCAACCATAAATAGATTTTTTTAGTGCACCAGTGCCTCTGTGGTGAACACGTTTAACAGCTAGACAGACAAGAAAAGGCATCAAGAAAATGAACAAACTTCCTTTACTTTGATCTCACGTGCGTTTCAATTTTTTCCATAACAAGATTCCTTTTATTTTCGTTTATGTTCTTGTATAAACATGCAAGTGTAGTAGAGACCAATGAAACGAAAGTGTAAAACTTTCCGAAAAAAATACTGTTTTATGTCTAATTAGAAAGTTAAAAATAAGGAAAGCATTAAATGGGTTTCGTTATTTAAAGAATATCCACAAAAAATGAACACTGGTAATTTTTGTGATAATAGATCTTATGGGAGTTTTAATCGCTGTTAAGGCGTATTGTTTTAAGTTTCTCCCAACATTTCTCAAACTGTCTAACTGTATCGTAATACGTTCTTCTTGAACTAACGTCAGATTTGTTTTTAAAATATTTTTTTCTTGCAGGGTATCGTGGTATAAATTCTTCGCTAACAGGTTAAACCCACAATATTTCAGACATTGAGTGCATCTGAATACAAATGGGTTAACCTTCTCCGTACTAGTTATAGGCTCTAGCACGATGGACATTAAAATATATATTTCGAGCAAAGCAGAAACCCATTAAAAATAAGCACGTTCCGAAGTTTCATTTTTCGCTTATTATTGTTACTCAATTTTTAAGTATTGATATCATGTAAATATCGTACCACAATAATAGCCTGCGATGTATAGGCGTATGTCCTAACCTGAAATGTGTAACTGAGTCACAGAATTTGAGTAAGCATCCTGCAAGCTTTTGCAATCCATCGATTAGGAATGAATCAGGCTAATAAAATAACGACCTTGCTTCGAAGAGTTCGATCGGAGAACGATTCCATTCGAATGAAATCTTTTTGTTTTCCAGTACGTGTTTCTTAGTGTCGTGAACAGCTTTCGAGTCGACAACAACCTACTGTTAAGGTTCATTGCTAATTTCTTTGCGTCTCTCATTTCCTCTTCCTCCCCTTCCACTTTCACTTTAAATACGAAAGTTCAAAAGCTTTCATTCTACTCGACTGCAGTGAATCGATTTAGCTGTGCAGAAATTTGGTTGGTGTTGTGAACATTTTCGACAGTTTAATTAATTATATTTCTTCAGTTCGAGTTGAGGAGAATTCGACGAAGGCTCAATGAAAGCAGAATTTATATGTGGTTGCGTTTACGTCAGTACGAGACGTTAGTGAGCAGCCGCCGTATTTAAGTTTATTTATTTATTCCATTAGGACACTACTGAGGAAATAGGACAAGTCAAATGACTATTACATACATAGATAACAAACATAACATTGACGTGCATGACATGAAAATACTCAAATGAGGAACAAAATCATTACACACATAAATGTAACGAAAGCACTTATAAAAAAACACGTTGTGTTGAAAGTGGGAAAGTGAAATAAAATAAATAAATACTTAAATGAAAAGGATTTATACGTAAACGAAAATTCATTACATAATTGTTTTTAATTAAAGGTTTATAATGGTCGCGTTAACAACTTGGTAATTGGCGACCCATAAATAAATTACCAATAGTACTTATTTACATAATGAAAATATTCAAATCGACTTTTAATTCTTTATTCTTAACATTTACTTATTTACAGTAGCACAAACACAAATTCACCGTTTTCATTCATCTCTGGCAGGAATCATCGCTCACGTCAGATTAGTGATGTATGAAGTAAGAGAGAGAGAAAGAAACATAATTTAAAGGCATAAATATTTTTTAAGTAATACAAATTGTGCTTTTACAGATTTTTTACTAGTATTTTAGACTAAAATTACTGTGTTGTAGAAAATATATCAAACCAAATAATTTCTTGGATTTCAAATTTGATTACAATATGCTGTTAAGAATGATCGGGCGTTTCATTGTAAGGATTTAGAAATGGAATATAGACAAATGCCGAGGAGAATTAGCGTGAAGGAGGAAATAAGAATCCAAGAGGAAGTTATATTTCCTTTCTCCTTTCCTCCTTCACTCTAATTTTATCTTAAAACTAGTTAATGTTACACTAGTAACACATTATTAACCAAATATTGAGGGAACAGACGGTACCCTTGTATATGCTATCAGAGAAAATATCTTATAATTTTTGAGAATACTTCTAATAGGAACAGAAAAGTTCAAGCAGTTTTAAAAATAAGGACTTTATTATTTCATCATGTTATAGAAAAATATGTCAATGCGTGTTTAAATCCACTTTCGGGCAAATTTCTCACGTTTCACACACGGAAATCGAGGAAAAAATATTTGTTTTTCATTTCTGTTATTACAAAAAAGTTATAGAATAATTTAGGTAAGTTCTGATAGAAACGAATGTGAAATCATTCAAAAAATAACTAAAGGTATTTCTGCTATCCGAATACTAGAGCTTATCCCTGGAACACTTCGGTAGTTTTGGAACCTTCAAAGGGCTGAAAATTAATGTGTTTAATTGCTACAGAGAGATGTAAACAAAAATACACGATTTAATTGTAGCTTGTAAATAAACCAAAATAATGCAGTTTTTCGACCAATCTCAGACAATATTTTATTTATTTATGACAACGTTTCGGTACGTGTTTGTACCTCCATCAGGTCTTTCCTGCTAAATATGCTAAATGTTAAAACCTAATTTCATATCCTATTTAAATTAGGCATTTATTCACAAACTACACACGAGTGCGGTCGTAGCAGAACATTGTCTGATATTGGTCGAAAAACTGCATTATTTTTAATATAAACAGACGTAAAAATAAAAATTTTAAAATAAACCAAAATATTCCTTCACTTTTTTCAAAGAATTTATACCCATTTTACGTTAAATGAAGGGTAGTTTAATTGTGGCTTAGTGATGTTTAACGGTTATTTATTAGATCGAAATTTTCATTGTCATTTTTCTGCGTCCTGACAACTTTCGTTAAGCATCTTTGTTTCCTGCTACGAACTTTGGGGTTCCTTTTATTTCTACCGTAAATTTTAATTTGACCAATGGCGTTGCTGAACTAAACCTTGAAATTCTGTAGTGGGTCGATAAAAACTTAGTTGAATATATATTTAATATAAACAGACGTAAAAATATAATTTTTAATATAAACCAAAATATTCCTTCACTTTTTGTAAAGAATTTATATATATATATATCAGTAAAATCGTAGAGATTTGTTTTGTTGTTATTTTTTCAACCCACAACTCATTTTCTTACCACCTACCGACATTACCGTTTTAAATTTAAAGTTTAATATAAATGGCGTATGTTTATAATAATTTTTTTTAGGGTAATAGTCTACATGAGGTTAATCCCCTTTAATATCATAGGAAGGGATTTGAAAGGGGGGAAGCGGAAGGGTAAAGGAAGGTAGCGAAGGGTTAACTTGTTCCCCCGGGATAAACTCAATTACGTCATAAATAATTTTATGATTGTGAAACTCTTAGAGGAAGTATGTAAAATAATACGTAAAAACTACAACAAACAAATTATATATATATATTCTGACGTACCGAATAAAAATTTGTGAGGATACCTTAGCTGCTTTTCACATCAACGGTGTTATTGCATTTAATAATTCGTATTTCTAAACTCAGTGACTAAATACGTTTTAATAAACTCGTGAAAAAATTCTATAACAATATAAAATTTTTTAGATAATCATTCTTTGGTAAGGATCTTATTTATTACCTCTGGAAGATGATCATTGCAATCTATGGAATCTCAGCACTTGTATTAGTTCCGATTCTTTATTTTTTCCCACTGCCCGAGAATTTCAGCCTCGTTTTTGGTATCTGCTTTCTTCTCGTGATTGGCATAAGGTTTACTAAAATGACACAAAAAAATACCTTGACGACTGCAAAGATGTGTCCGGAACTCGTAAGCAATTACGGGGGAGAAGGAAAAGTTAGTCGTGGTAATTCGTCTCCCTGAAATGCGGAGGCCGGCTTAGCTTTCTCCCGAGTCCGCTTAGCTATTCCTTAGAAGCTTTGTGGCCACAATTAGTGAAGACACCTGTTTCTCCTAGCAAAGGAACGTCTATTAAGACCTTTGAGCGAACTATTGTTGAGCCGACAAAGCATTGCGCCTGTTCGTTCTGACCTTTTGTCAACACAGACACCCGCATATATTAACGGAGCACGCACACCGCAGTATTGTCCATCCGGAGGGAGGGATTTGCTACAATTGCGTTTTGTTTCCTGAAAAACCATTCCAAATTGATCGAGCACCGTTTAATTAGCTTATAAATCAATTCCTTCAAGTACCGCTTACGGCTGCATTGCACGGGAACATTTATTCTGATTTATATTGGCTTAAATAATCAATACAATTTTTTTTAAGTAGGTCCTTGGTTTACGCCACACACAGTTCCATAAATTACCACCACATACCAAACAATAGAGATAATAAGCTCCCTCGTCGAAACGAGCGTTGAAGGTAAGTGCACCGTAATTGAACTTTTACAAATTTGTTTATAATTAATGTATTAAGGCAGCACGGAATCATAAAATACCGAACAACAAAATTCTAATGCACAATGGTGTTCGGGTATATTTCGGGAAGCTCGGATGGAATTTTTCAGTCTTGAATATTTATTTATAATAAATAGTTGTACAGTAAACACAAATACGGACACGAGTATGTAGACAAGATTAATAGTTATAGAGTTAGAAACCGCGTGATAGAGCCTCGAGCTCAATCAGCGAAACGTAATGCAGTAGCAATACCCAGAATTTACGAGACGGATACCAGATTGAGGCATAGCCAGTTTCTGGTAAAACACTTGCTATGCCAACAAACAAATCGTCTTCGCACGTAATCTGTCAGAAGGGATTGTGTAAAAGACTTCTTTGAAGTCGAAGCTTGCACTGGCGTTTTTAAATGTAAAATAAATTTTACAGTAAATTGTCAGAAGATAAATATATATAATACATAACAAAATGGTACTAAAAGTCAAATTTTTCGGAAAGTTATAACACAAATCAGAGGCGTGGTTAACGTCATCTCACGTATTTAGACCGACGTCCCTGTACAAAAATTGTTTTATTGTAAAGTATGGGAATGGACATGTATGTGTCTGCTCATTCAGTATCATATTAACCGATAATTGGGATAGTTCAGCCCGCTGGCTTACAACGCATCACAGTTACTATAGTCGGAGCCACCAAACTGTAATATCAACATCAAGTACTTAATCGCTCCGTTCCTCGTCCTGCGGTGTTGTCTAATTGTGTACTCCGCACCCTCACTCATTACATACTCACCGTGAAGTTTGGCAACGTAGCCGAAAGAGTTCGTGGAGCAGACTAAAGTGGAATATGAAAAATTCTAAGGTATGAAAGAGAAATTGAAATATCCGATTTCGTATATTTTGGATATTTATAACAAGTATGGAGGTTTAACTGCGCAGATTATTTTTATTAATCCAGAATAAGATCAAATAAAAAAGATAATACAAACTAGTTTCCTGTCTCAAAGTTAATGAGACAAAATTTCAATGGATGAACGAATAAGATCTAGATCTCTCAATTGCCATTCGGTCTTTCTCCTCCTATAAACAGGTGACGATTATACACGCACTTGAAAGCTTATTCTCATTCACAGTAAAGCGGTTTGCCGCGTCTTCGTAAAATTCAATAAAATCTTCAGCTTTTAACATAGTCCAATCCCATTTTCCGCACAAGATTGCTCAAATTTTTTCGACGTGTTTCTAAATGACTGTATAATTTTGCTCCACTCTCCATTTAAACACTAACTTTTTTTTTTGGCAACAGGCTACATGAGGGTAATCCACTTTGGGCAACTCCCCTTTAATAGCATAGGAAGGGATATGAAGGGGTATGCGGAAGGGTAGAGGAAGGTAGCCAAGGGTTAACTAGGGCCCCCGGGCTATATTTTAAGGATCCTACACGGCATTCGCCTAAAGAAATGCAGGGAAAACCCAAAAAAACCTGCATCGGGTAGGTCGGGCATTGGGTACTTGTCCCACGCCCTTCCGATATCGGGAGAAGAGTTTTCTGTGGGGACGCAGCATTCCCTTCTCCGTCCCTTGACCAGTTTAGGAGGCAGCTGGCCGACCATTCCACTGTGAATAGAGGACAACTCTTACTGTATGCCCAAGGTCTGTGACCCCGGAACATACACCTCTCGGAACAGGCCGAGGTACCTCGGCTTGTGGGAACCTTAGTTCAAAAACGGAGAGGAAAAGGCATACCCAAATGTAGCCCCTTCATATCTCTCCTTCAAGGTTCTGCCAGCGAGAGAACATCCCTCGCAGGTACTGCCTGCGAAAGAATAGCCCTCGCTGACTCTTTTTAAACACGAACCAGGTGGCTCGATTTTTTAATTCTTTCCAAATCATAAAATGACTGTCGATAGTTGTTTTTAATAAATACGTAACATTCGCCATTATAGAAGATATTCTCTGCAGGATCACTAACACTTGCATACCAAGTAGCAAAAACATGTTTTAACTTGCCACGATCTTGAGAATTTATTTTATTGATTTATGGTCGCGTCAACCTGTTGGTTATCGGCGACCCTCTAATAGTATTTCCATACTTAAGTTACAGTAGGTTTGAAATTTCCAATTGTGATCATCGTTTCAAATAGCGGTTGACAGTGTTGCGTCGTAGACGAACTCGAGGAGACTCTTGATCGCCGTGGTGTGTATGCAGAAGTCTTATCCAGAGATATCCTCATACTTCGTGCATTTGAATATAATATGCTGGATGGTGAGGTCTGGATCATATACATCACAGGTGGGCTGATCTGTTCTGGAAAAAAAGATATTTGTGTGTGAGTTGGGTGTGCAATGTTCTATTTCTGGAAACTATTATCTGTTTTTTTTAATATGTTGTTGAGGTGGCACGGATTTTAAAATACACATATATACAAAATAAGCATTATTTATAGTCTAGAAATTCGTAAATCAGAGTTTTACTCGTCAACATAAAATATGGAAGCAGTTATGTATGGAATAAACGAATGTTAAAGAGTTAATGGCAGAAAGGAATATTAAACGACCATTTTCTAATTAAATTAAAAATGAAATATTGGAAAAATATTACTGGGAAACGTTGATAATCATTGTTTTCAGCCTTTCCCTGGCTGTATCACTTTGCATACCTTCGTCGGAATGTTTAACATTTCCGGACAATGACAATTGTGAATGGTTTCCGTTCCTGTCCAGCCTCCAAAGGCCATGGCATCGACATTCGACAGTGCACCGGAGTTTTCAAGAGCAGAGCGCTACTCGTAACAATGGACCAGCTGTGTCACGTACTTTCTTATTACAAGAAGTCAGCCTTGAACGATGGTTTGCTACCTGTAGCATTCAAACTATCGTTTTAATAAGATTTCAACTACGCATTCACCATTCCTGTCTCGCTTTAAAACAACTGTGTGACAGTGGACATACTTCATCTAAACGAAACGTCTTCAGATACTCGAATCTGTATATATTGACTGATTAAATTATGCTAAATAATTCATATTTTATTCGCTGTATATTGCTACTAAGTTGTTATGAAAGTCATGACATTAATTATAAATTGTAAAACAAACATAAATAATTATTACCATCGTTTAAGTACGGATTGAACATTTATTACATAGGTGGTTCATGCAGCTGCGAAATAACAAAATAATATCCCAATATAGGTATAGCATTAAATAATACAGCAGCTACCAAAAAAATACATATATAACATAAAAGTAGTAAGTAAAGGTAAAATACGTAAACGTATGGAGGCAATTTGACACCCAAGGACACTTAATTAAAAGCCATCTTTATTATTAAAATTTTAAATATATATGAAAGGAGTATGGATACTGATATGTATATATATATATATATATATATATATATATATATATATATATATATGTTGTAGTGAATTGGCATTTTACGCTACAATTATTCAATTTACAAAGATCAGACATCCAATAAAGAATTCAAAATGACAATCAATAAACATTTACTAAGAAAGCCACACGTTAAAACGTCAATTTGTAGTAATTTAAATATTAAAATGATAGG
Source organism: Zhengitettix transpicula (assembly GCA_037074705.1). Taxonomy (NCBI): domain Eukaryota; kingdom Metazoa; phylum Arthropoda; class Insecta; order Orthoptera; family Tetrigidae; genus Zhengitettix; species Zhengitettix transpicula. The sequence continues at coordinate 56,188,220 of CM073592.1, read as the reverse complement.
ATGTATTAATAAGAATCAAGATTTTAAAATACACAAACAAATTAATTTATTAACGCCAAATCAATTAAATTTATACAAGTTATTAAGGCAAATAACTTTCAATTTACATTATCAATTAATATTTTACAATAAAAATTACTATTACTGGGCTTCTAATAAAGAAAATACTTGTTAAACAATTACATTTTATCAAGCTGTCATGGACTTAATACATCAATAGATTATTACAATGCGAAACATAAAATATGAAATTAAAATTTGAACGAAATCGGAAATCTGACGATTAATCTTTACTTAAGAGTTTACAGATAGTTATTTTGAGAACTTTTACCTTAATGTTTCTGGTACTCAAGGAAATTGTGTCGTTCAAACACACACCAACGTTTTACACTATATAGACCGGCCATTTTTATACAGTGACTCTAATCAACGTTTTTAGTTTGACAAAATGATTTGCAATGGTTGGTTCACTGTTCGTTTAACAAATCTTATTAGCTCGTTCCGAAGTTTGTTAACTGCTTGGATGCAGTTACCTTGTCTCCCAAAATTGAAGAAAGTGGTTTCACTTGAGAATATAATAATGTAGACTTAGCACTCTAAATATTTAGCTTCGAATTTACGTAATTACCTGGACTGCAACATGTAAAATTTTCTAAATGTTTTAGCTGTTGTGTTACATATATTCAGACACTTTCTGGATTTTATCCTTCTCGTCTGTCCACTGCTATATTCCCGTGAAGACTGGCCTATACTCCGCGTCTAGAGAACCAACATCTACAATCCCAGCAAGCATTGCATTCTTGCCACATTCTTGTATACGACTTGTATTTTTATGCCGCCGACAATGCGAATCCAAATTCTGTTCATTAATTAATTATTTTCCCTTTAATTACCACAATATATATATATATATATATATATATATATATATGTTACACAACACACAAATTATACTATGCACTACCAATGTTTTTTCATACTCTGACGGAATATTAATGAAATTTCGATGAATGAATTCCGAAATGTCTCGTTTTGAGGGCGAACTTTCCACAAATTGGATAGTTCCAACCAATGCTTCTAAAGTATTATCATGCCCTCATAATGTAGTTTTACCGATCGCCGATCTTCTGCTACAGATTAATCAGCAACATAGTTCTTTATGATATTAACAGTTCTTACTCCGTGTGCCAGATTATAGCTGAATTTCACTCTTCTGAGTTTGAACTGCAGTTTGCCTTTAAGTAGTTAGAGTTTCACAAACTTATCTTAAGAACCACTACGCCTGGAAAATTTTTAAATACTTATTTAGAGACTATTTTTATCTAATGTGCAATGTTTCTCCTTATACCAGCTGTTACTTACGTGAAAACAAAGAATCGATTATATATTGTATTCTATTAACAAACATTCTTGCCCATGAGGTCAGAAACAATTCAATATCAAAATATTTGCAGCTTTAGAAATTTTTCGAGGTTTGCTCGCTGAAACTCGATCAACGCCGTAAAGTCCTGTTTCGTCCAGGTGCAAACTCATTTGCCGTCCATCATCCTCCTAGCGCCTTACATATTTGCAGGCAAGGTTATTTTCTTTTTCTTATTTTTTACTTTTTCTTGGTTCCCTAGAGTATTATCTGCAGAATTTACCCAAGTGATGCGTAGCAAGAACATTAGTAATATAAAATAGAATATTTTAAGTGCAGTATTATAGAGAAGTCGATAACTTACCGAAGTTCGAAGGCATCTTAGTTACGTCCTCTCACATAGTTATAGCGGTACTCACGTACACGCAACGTAAAATAAGATTTTAGGTCTACGTCATCTCCAACTTTACTCAACGGTAATTCAGTCGCGTTAGTTTCCTTTTATGAAACTCTGGGATGATAGCGAATGGCGATGACTGGAATAACGTTCCAGAATCTCGCTTCTCTGTAGCTTATCATAATAAGTAGTACCATTTACGCATATATAGTAATCGGTAGTACTCACAACCAGCCGCGATTCAGTTTTGTTTACGAACACATTTTTTTTAGGCTGTTTTTGTTTATTTTACTGTCGCTGGGTGATGTTTTTAGCGTGACGCGACTAACTCGTGAAGTGATTCGTTGATACTCAGGGAATTTTGGAAAAGGCTTATTTTTATCACACCAGCAATAACAGTAGAGAATCGTTCTAAATAACTGTGATATTTAATATTAATGGAATTTAGAATAATAAAACTGAAATAAATGTGGATTATAAAATATGTATACAATGGTGACTAATGTACCAGTTTAATTTTAAGACACCGTCCTGGGAAAATATTTCTGGTTATTTAATCCCAAAATTAAAATAATGTTAAATTTAACTTCGAATGTAACATATTGAGGTCCCGGTGAAACTTATATATTTTTTTATGATAAACTTTACACTTAAATATTTTCATATAACATTGTTAAGAAATTATATTGATCGTCATTTTTTATTTAAAGCAATATGGTGTCCATTGTGTAAGTACGTAATAATTTAGTATCACGTGTTAAAAATATATTTACGTTAGTTCTAAATAAATATTCTTATTTATCCTCTTCAATTGTTTAAATCAGTTGATAAGCGTATGTTCAGGTACGTTTCGGTATTACTATTGCTGTGTAAATTATTAAAATGAACATGACAGGAGAATATAATATCACAATTAAAAGATTATGAACAGACACGCATAGAGGATGGGTACGAATATATATATATATATATATATATATATATATATATATATATATATATACTCTTTTTGTATCCTGCAGTCACTGTCGTGAATTAAAAATTAAAATTCAGAAAAAGTCAGAATATTTTATTACGTGAGTTCATTAATAAAAATTACATTTAATATTTAATAAATTATATTTACTATAAAAAGAGAAATTATCTAAAGTGTCATCCCAACATTTTGGACCTTTTAAGGAGTTCAATATTAATCATAAGCATAAAGGAGAATTGTGGTGTGAAAAATTCGTAACTTCCAGATAAACGTGAAAATAATGAAAATTTATTATGTAATTGTTAATTATTCAAAGAAAAGTACAAATTTAAGAGTCTGTAGAATAACTTATATGAGAACACAGTTCGTTCTTCTTTCTGCTTATGAATAATATTGAACATCCAAGTGTCAGGATGACGCAATGTGCAGATTATTTATAATTAAATATTTCTTAGAACTTTTTAGTAATCAACTCATTTAATAAACTTCTCTAATAATTTTCCACAAATTATTACGTGAATTAAAAGTATAAGAATGAATCGTAAATTCAGGGTTACGAGTTTCGTCTGTCCTTTGTTTTCTCGTGTAGTACCTGCTCGGACTGTTCCTGTTGACAACGTTGGTCTGCGCTTTGTTTGTGCAGCAGATCAATTTTTTTTGCAGTTCTCCTACTGAGCGTTACTAAAACGTCAAGCACGTGCGTCCACGTTTTCTGGCCAGAAAACACTGATCGTGTGCGTTTTTTTTTGTAGGAGCCCACAAATGAAATGCCACGAGTCATCTACGACGCTAGAAGGTGAGTAGAAACGAAGGTTTAAAAAAAAGATTTGATGAAAGTGTATCGGCAACATCGTATGTGTAGCTCATTAACTCTACGTTGTGCCTCCCGAGGGAAAGTGGAACCCATCTCTCCTCATGCTTGAAAATATTTGAAATCCCGTCGAAATCGTTCACTGTTAGGGCCTACTAAATTACATACAGGGTTTCACGTAGTGAAATAAAATATAAACTTTTAAAATTAATTATAAATATAGGTTTGTAATTTAAATCATAGTTTCCTCTTGAACCGATATTTAATTAATAGAACCATTTAGTTTCTTATTGGTCTATGACTGAAAGGGTTTATTAACCAAGCTTTCGTCCTCTTTCCACCAATTCCCTATTCTGGGTGGACTTATAATGATTTTATGCCTGAAATTGTCACGGCGGATTAGGAAACATGGCAGTTTAGTCTCAGCGCTCCAAAGATAAAAGGGTAGCCCTACTTAGTTATGGTTGATTTTTTTACTAAACTTAATTATGCACGTTACACTTTGCCCCGCGTTTCTCAAAATTTTTAAAGCCGACCGAAGTGTTAGTTTACTGTTGGTTCTCAACTCAAAATAGGAATTTGTTCGGCAATTGATCTTGTTTAACGGGAATTTTTCCGGCCAGCCATTTCACGTTAGAAAATAATGTAGAGGGCCAAATCTAGTATACGCTGTGCAAGCGACAACGAACTTAAATTTTCGCAATGAGGCAAATGTTTATTTTTTTTTCCCTCAATCGGTCCGCTATCAACGTAGCTATCAACAAAATATGCAGATATTGTTCCTTTTTTAAAATTGTGGTATTGAGAAAAAAACGTGTGTATCAATTTCAGCGCTGATTACTGTCTACGCATTCCCCGGAGTCTGTTTGTCTGTAGAATCTACTACTTCGACCGTTGTTTTGTCTCTGCAGTGTAGTGGTGAATCAATGCTTCATCAAAAGTTATAAATCGACGTATAAACTGAAGATCGTGCTAATCCAGTACACGCGGCACCCAACTTGCGGATATTTTTTTGAAGTATAATTTTTTATTTGACATTGTAACAACTGAATCATGGTACACATTACAAGAGTATTTAATTATAGTTCTTCCCAGAAGCAAATTTGTTTTCGTACTACGAGCGCTAGCTGTTAGAGTTACCAACGTATGGACCTACCCTAATAATTTCTCTATAAATAACAAAACATAAATGGTTATAAAGACAATTCAAAATAAATTTCGAAAGACATTTAAACTATGCATCTAGTATAATCTGGAGTGAATTCTAATTAGATCTTCGTGGACCCATTATCTTTGAATTTACGGGACGAACTTATCCATTACTTAAGACCTGAAGGAGCAATACGCATTTTACCATAAAACTTGTAAATAGTGTTTTGTCCACACCGAAGCAGGCCCTAAAAGATCATTATTCATATTATGAAGTTATCAGTTAGTTGTTCGATATTTCTCGTCACTTGATTGAACCACTTAGCCAAAAGTCAATCATTTGAAAAACATATAGAATATAGAAAATGAGTCTATTTCAAAATGATTGAGCCATTTGAAGCATTGAATATTTTTTAGTTTAAGAAAAGCATCTTTTTAAAAATATTATATTAAATACAGCAAGACTTCATTATCAAAACACACTGTAAGAAAGAAACGGTTTTAAACAAAATCCTTCTGGAGACTATGGTTTCGGTATAGATATTGAGAGAAATATTGGTCACAAATTTTAAGGTTTGCTTGATGAGGATAGGTAATATAAAAAAGAGTTAATAATTTTACCAATCATTTCGATACTCATTTAAACATCAAACCAATAAAATTACTGTTCAAATATGATTAATGCTAAATAATTTCTTCATTCTTTTCCTTCATTTACAAATTCATGTAACGATTGACTTAAATATCTTATACAAGTTGTTTTAATATGATCGACAAAATATAAATTCTTATATGACTATTTATTTCCACATAGAGCTAAGTGCTTCTAATTTTGATTACCTGACACTATATTCATTTTATTGAAACTGTATTGATTACAATGTATGAGATCAATAGATTTCTCAGCGGCGCTGTAGTAAGAACGGCATTAAGATCTATAATAGAACTTGTTACCGATTCGATACACGCGTCTCTGCGTAGATGTGATATGACAAGTACGTCTATGGAAAATTTAATTTCTAAATGAGGCAGTACTTTATTGTACCTTCAGTATCGTTACATATTTCCTGGCACGAAGGCGTTCTAATAAGGTGTAACGGTATTCAAAATACAATTAGAAGTCAAATTTACTTATCGCAGTAATATTTTGATGTATGCGATTAAATCCTGACTTACAACGATGTTCTAGTAGTATAAATGTACTGAAAATTTTAACACTTAAGTTAGAAGTAATTTCGAGCTGATTTGGTTGTAAATATTATGGAGAATATAATTTTGACTAATATTTAATTGTTTTACGAAGGTTATATTCTTCTTTTGCAAGACGTATACCATACAGTTATTTAAATTTTACCTTGTTTTCAATCCGTGACGTGTTACACTGAAGTATAGTTATAACACACTAGTAACGTGTTGCTTTGGTAAATATACAATTACTTTTACAGTACTTTTGTTAGCGGACAAGTATATATAATATTAAATTGTTCAGGAAGCTGAGGTTATGGAGAAGTCTAAACTTTTGCAGAGTGCGAAAACAATACAGTGGCGTTGGGTGACGTCATCTCATGTTTTTTGTAGGAAACCAGGCGAAGCAGTTTCTAATACTAATTAATATACTATAATTTACAGTAAATAAATTTGTGTTCGTGGGCGTTTACTATGAAATGACGACACCCAACGCCACTGTGTTATTTTAACCCACTGCAAACTTTTACATCTCTTCATAACATCATATAACAGGTTTATATGTTATATAATTGTCCTCTAATAATATTACTGTAAAGATAATTGTATATATACCAAAATCACGCTATATTTCGGTCATCTACAAAATCTCAATTAAAACACCTAATTTTGTGTTTATTAACATAGAAAATCTGGCTTTATCGGATACTATCTACTCCTTGAACGTCTCTGAAGGTGTAAACTCAATTGTTGGAATTATTTAAAAATTATATTTCTCGAATACGGGAAGTGCTTGAGCCTCTATCACGTGGTTTCTTAACTCTGTAACTTCTTAAACTCTTCTATAACATTTTATAAACCTTGCTCCGATGGTGACTTAAGGTTTAACATCATTCGGTCATCATGCGAATTACTGTCAAATTTTATGCGATTGGCTCCGAAATGTTTTGGAAGTGACCGAATTGATGAAGGAAATCTTCCGGCATTGAACACTTTGAGAAGTACAGTAATGCCCGGAAATTTTACGGGCTCGCTTCTTAGCAAAGACTTGCATAGGAGTATACTAATCACAAACATTAAAGACTCACGTATACCTAACACGAGTTTACTCGACCGCCAACCCGCATACATCTGAATTCACAAATTTACGACAAACTCGTATGCACCTTGTTCCTATGTTACTTCAATTAATTTAGTTCAGAAATATCTGTGCCCAATGTTTCGACACATATCCGCTAATTGATTGTAAATCCCTATCTAAATTCATTCCATTACATTTAAAGAATAGCGTAATAAATTTGATAATTTTCGCATTCCTGTTTGCAAAGTTAATAATGGAGGTTTGTTACCGATTGATAATTTTTTGATTGCAGGAGATATGGAAAAAAAATTCGGAAAATTCCTAAGTAATGATGACGACGGAATTATAATTTGTGAGGCGGCCGTAGTAACAGTTTTAGTAAATACTTCTCCGAGTATTTATTTGATTTACCTATTTTAACTAAATTATTGTTTAAAAGCGCAAAACAAGTAAATTATTTTATAAATGCTTGTTACTTATGTCTTTAATTTTTGGTGGTTGATTAATGCTTTGGCGATTTTTTTTTTAACGAATTAAGGAGATCTAAATTAGATGTTTTCTTAGACTTTATTTTTAAAATAAATTCCTTATCCGACCAGCCCGGAAAGATGAAATCAAAGTTTACTTAATTTTAGTGTATTTTGGTCATTCTGACGGAGTCCAGTGAGGGTTCTTGACCTCCAGCCACTGTCAGACTCTCCGAGGCGCCAGACACGCACTGACGTCCAAGAGCAGACTGTTTCTTGCCGTGATCTACATGCTTCCGTGCACAAACACGGGTTCACTTTATGTTTACCTTCTTGCTTCCCTTGTAATGTTTATTGAACTGTCATTCAGACTCTCAAAGTGTCATCATGCTGATTAGAAACATGCCCTCCATCGACCGCAAATCGATTTTTTTCCCCCGGAGACACAAGAAGAGGTTTGTTGTGTATCGGCTGCTGCAATAAGGATACTGAATATTAGGTTGATATCGACGAAACTGAGAGGACATTGGTAACATTTTAGATGGCTACAGTTACTATTCATTAAGTTTTAAAAAAATTACCTGACAAATCGTGATATTAATGTGACATTTAAGTATAACAAAACGAATGTTTTGAAGTATAAGTCATAAAATGGATATTTAGTATATTGTAAAGTTAAATAATGACATTTATAGCGAAGCAATATATGAAATGTATGTATTAAGGAGATCTAAATTAGATGTTTTCTTAGACAAACAAAACGTTTCGTCCGATTCCATCGAGTGATACGTATAGTCTACATTAATGAGAAAAAATAAGACTAATTCAATAAATATATAGAATATAAAAATTTCTTCTTGATGTTATTGAAGTTAAATTATGATTATATAAATTATAATAACTTTAATAAATTAAAATATTTCATATGATGAAGTTTTTTTAATCTGTTTACAAATTGAAATGAACAACTTATTTTCAAGTTAAAGCTTTTTCCCTCTAATACATTAAATAAAAATTTTCTGACATTTTGGCTAATATACCTTGATAATAGTAAATAAATATTAATTTAAATTTTTCTAGATTTATTTACGTAGTTATTCATTAAAAATTAAGAAGTAAATATGTAACTACAGTAATTAATTTAGAGCAAGTTTTCTCTTTAAAAAGAATATTATCAATGTCAAAACTTAAAAAAATTCAAATGCATTACATGGACCGATAATGTTCTTAAAATATATTTTATTCTATATATTCTAATTGAGCTATCTGATTTTATTTTTTAATAGAGCACTAATAGTGCTGGTAATTTATAGATCATTCAATTGTTTATTAGTCAACAATTGCTAACAAAAAAATACTGTCCATACAAAATGGTTTATAAATTGCCAATGTAACTAATTCGATTAGAACATAATATCACTACGTTTCGCCCCTAATTTGGTTCTTTATCAGGTGAACAATAGTTGAAAAGATGAGGTCTTAAATATTTAAATTTTTGGTATTAACAAATATAAAATATCTGTGTTAAAAGCATAGCACTTTTACTGTCGGAAATTTGGTTTTTATTTATTTGATTAAAATTGTATTGTAAAATTTCTGAAATGATTTTGAATATTCTGATAAATTTGATTTGCGTACACTTCCACGATTTTCGGTGATTCGCTTCCAAATATTCCAGGTAAAGAATTTTGAATAAATTTTTAAAAGGGTGGTCTTGCTTCCATGCAAGGTGTAACCGAAATTTCCGTTAAAATTATATAGAAAAGCTTAGAAAAATATGATTTGTGATGGATTATTCAGTCTCTTGTTAACTTTTCCCTTAACTAAAAATTATAAAAGTGAGATTTAGTTTTCGTGAGTTCAACTTGTCCATTGTTTCCGTTATTTCTATGAATGACTGAATAAATTTCGCATTGCTTGCTGGTGAGAGCATAGTATATATATATATTCGACGCTATACTTCTTAAGCCAAATCATTGATATCCGTTAATGTCCTGTTAGGAAACAACGAATCTCTCTTTTGTTGTTTTTATGAACAGAAAATTTATTTCGTTTTAATGTAGAGAACGGGTAAAGAAAGACGCTATAGCGATTATCAAAACGAATTCAATACACTATGCAATAAAAGTGTATGGATTTGTCTAATTGTAATTAAATACTGATAATTATATTCATCCGTAGTTCTGTAGTCAGAATAAAATAATGAAGGATTTCCCGTTTTTTTCGTTGTTTTTTTAGAATAGAGAGTTTTTTACCACGACGGTTGTTTGAAAGACGTACAGCATTTCTGCAGGTAGCTGCGTCACCGTCACGAGGTATATAGATTTAGGTACTCTTTTCAAACAACCGCTCAGTATGAATCCCCTAGGATTGTTTATTAGCGGAATTAAAAATATATATGTTTAATATGAACCAAATTAAAATTTTAATCTGTTTCAAATTATCACACTAGTATTTTGTTTCACCACATCTATAATTAATTGTTTATAATTAGATTAAGTAGCCAAATATAGACATATTAGGTGATGATATAATTAATATTATAAGATAATATTAAAAGTAACCCATTTAATCTAATTATTATATTTTATACAGACGTATAATATTCTCATTTAAATTTTTCCATATAATTAGGGTTTTAATACTCGTCACTTTGTATCACTGTCGAATATACTTTGGAACGTATGCACGTTGTTGTAAATTTTATGCTCGGTAGTTGAGGAGAGATGCGTTTTCCGTGGCGGTTAAATCTGCATGCCCTGGGTTTTCAGCGTCGCAGGTCGCAATCCTTGTTTTCCAATTTGCAGAACTGTCGCCGGCATGCGGTGATATTTGTTGTATACGCACACACATGGAAACAATGGCTGTTTGAGGCTTTAAATATGAACACGAACCCACACAACCCGCATACTGGCTGCCAGCCTAGCTAGATAGGCACTTTCCTCCTCAATCTCTACACGCAGCATTCGAGGAATAATTAAACCCAAAATTAAACAATATTTTTATTGTTCTTTCAGCATAATGTACTTACATAATTTGTTAAGAATGAGCTGCACATAATTATTGTTATTATGATTTATTTTAGTATTCTTCTAGTAGGTGTAGAAGCGATTTGCATTACGTGACAAGTTTTCTATAGATTAATTCCGGAAATAGTTTCCAACACGACTCCATATTTCAGACTAGGTAATTTCCCTCTCTTCATGCAGTATTTTCTCACGTCCTTTAAGTCTTTGAGAAGCTGTTATCTTTATCGCTTCCATCACATCTAATTATCTTGACTCGGCCAACTGCGCAGTAAGTATGGAGACGGAAATAATCATACTCAATGGCGATCCCCTCTCGCTTTTCCGATCCGGTCATCATGCAACTTTTTCTCAAGTATCCCTTTACGTTTTTGTGTCTCGAAATTTCATTCATGTTGACAGCTTAATAGGAGAGAAAGTGTTTACGGCTCAGTTTTTCGGTTATCAAAATAGTATGGTAAATTAGTCTAGACTCATATAATACCATTTTCATGAAATTTATTTTATTAATACATTAGCATTTTGTTCAAATTATAATATCTGTACAGGGTATTTGATTTAGGTGTGAGGCTCTTGTAACATGTAAGAACAAAGGGTCACTCAAATCATTCTAATCAGAAGCATATCCAATAACTTGGTCTATCATGCAACAATAGTTTCAGTTTAAGTCTATGTAATTTCCCTATCTAAAATTCATGTCACGTGTGTTTCACATATGGATTAGTGAGAAACAATAGTAAGCCAATTATACCCTGTGATTCTCATTTCTGGATGGAGAATTAATATGCACTGACGGGATAATTATATGTACGGGGAATGATATGACCGTGATATAGTTCTTCAATTTTCAACCCCAATATATTCGAATATGTATGTATGTATGTATAAAAGATTGAGCTCTCAGTCAATAAACTTATGAAATACGATTGTAACCTAAATTCCACTACCATAGAATTCATGTATGTTCAATGGCCTAATTTTCTAACGGAAAAGTATATGAAATTAGAAATAGGAATTTGTATGATATGCGTGGTAGGAGAAGGGAGAAGATGGAGGGGAGTATTGTCGTCTGGGGGGACATCCCCACGTGTAAGTGTGATATGACGCTGTTACCTTTCAAAAAAATATATTCATTACATTCTTACAAACGGAAAACAATTAAAGAAACGAAATAGAAAAAAATTAAAATGACGAGAACTGGCCTCGAACTTATTAAAACGTATCGCACCGTTTAAACCGTTTACGATTAGATTGTTCCGAATTTTTGGCTTCTGTGGTCATTATAGTCGTCTCCAAACTCTCTTTTTAATGGGAAGGATTATTATTTACACACTGACTAATACGTTTCTTCTTAAATAACTGCTTGATAACTCGCTGACTGCTTTTTATTCGTCTTCTACCTACTAACCCTTCCAAAAGTTCTGGGGTCAATAATGGCGTCCTCTATTAAAAATACCCCGTGGCTGTTTATTGCAAATACTTTCGGTTCATAATAACAGTCTTTCTGCGCTTTGTATATCTGCCTTACATTTATTGCTTGTCATCCACCATGCAGATGAAAGCAGGCATTCCTTTGCCTGAAACAAATCCAAACAATGCCTAGAATTATTTTAGCTCTTTTTCCCTCTTCCCTAGATTTTATACCCCTTCCCCCATTCAGACAAATTCTTTCTTGCCAGTGACCTCGCATACCCTACAGACCTGGTGTCCACAAATACACACTCATATATATATTTAATATTTATCATAATGATGTGTATGAGAAGATATGTATTAGTAATTTTTAGTATAAAGCTATTTATCAAAATTTTGCTGCCCAAAAACAAGTTATTATATTTATCCAAAGTGTCATACGTTGCGGAGCAACAAAGAATCACGTTATCAGTGTTTTAACTGTAATGCTGTATGCATTAAACATTAAAAAAAATTGTCGTCATATAAGAAGTACCATTTGGGCCCTTCGTTCGCCCAATACAATAAAGTGTGTATATGGCAGTAATTTTAAAGAATTATAACGTTCGAGGTTGAGAAAACTGATTCAATATGCACTTAGTACCTAAATTCAGGAATATTCGTTTAGATTCTTAACTGCCGTATCGCCTACCTAAGAAGAGAAAAGAGTTGAATTGTGACTGGAAATTAAACTAGAAAATTTAAAACTGTATGGAACTACTAGACCAATGTGTCATTTCTGCTTGAGACATTGCTTTTCAGTACCATTGTTTAATCCGTGATAATTGAATACACGGTTACTAACAAAAATCTGAACGGAAGATAAAAAATCATTATGTCTGAATGCCTAACAAAGAATTTAATTATATTATATTTAAATTTAATTAAGGTGACCATTATGAAGGTTTAGTGAAATATTCTCCGTGGGAAACAACTTTCGGCGGGTGTATAAAATTAATTTGTTTTAACGCGAAGTAATATTTTCGTTGTGAGTGGAGTGGGTCGGCTGTATCATAACGCTAATTAAATTAGAATGGAAAGCGTTGATGCTTTAGACGGGCTGCAGCCTCTCCTTCCTTCTTTGCTCTGAAAATTCCATAGCTTTGTGTTTGTGTGTTGAAGCGTGGATTCTTAGTGAACGCTCCAATAAATATAAGCAAACTAAGCAGGCTGCAATTGCATTTTCGAGGAGCGAAAGTGCGATGTTTTGGTGTCACGGAGCACTCCAAATTTCACGCGGGATTATCTGGCGCGGCACGAGCGATAAAACTGCCTCGATGGCGCTGTAAACGCTTTGAAAAATTTGCTGCCTGGTCGAAGCGGCGTTTCAGACAGCCGTCCAGAATTGACTGCAGCACTCGGACCAGCTTAATGGTTGTTACATTTAGTTTAACGTGAAATGTTAGGGCCGAAGGGTCAGGCCACGCCACCTTGTGATCTACGAAAACCAAGTGGCAAAGTGGCAGTATTGGTAGACTGGTACGTTCAATAACTTGTTTTAAACATCCAAAACGATGGCTGCATTTACAAACGCTTCCTCTGTGAATTTAAGGCCTGTCGTGCTCTTTGACTTGAAATGCATTTGAATTTGGATGGAGCCATAGCGACCGTTCAATTTTCATGCCTCATCTGTATTTAAGGCAGCATATACTCCTTGATTTCTATACTTTATGGAATATTGATGCAAGTGGACTTGTTCGTGTCATTCCAGAATTGTCCTGAATGCAGTTGGATGCCAGTATAAACTCTAATCAGACGAATCAAGACTCATCCTTTACATATCCCACTGCATTCAGAGACGCCCACTCGTTGAATTTAATTATTTTCCTCATTTACTTCACTGATTAATTCCTCATAAGGCATCTTCTGATTTTGTGACAGTAATGTTGATACCATTTTCATTGGTAGTTACAGGAAACTCGTCTTAAATGAATGAAATTATTAATAAAGAAGTTGAAAAGGAAGCTGGCCAATTTCAAAAAGCTGGAACAATGGAATGGGAAGAATAAGTGTCTCTACATAAATAAACATCCTAAATTTTTTTCTCTTCGAACGTTGAATTTTTTCCCCTTCCACTAAATTTTCTCTGTCAATTGATTTACAATTGGGTAAAATTATTCGTTGAACAGAGGAATAACGGCATTATAAAATTCAAGAGTATCTGCTGAGAGGAACTACTGACTAATAAACAATTGAATGTTCTATAAATTAAGAGCACTATTGGTACTAAATTAAAAAATAAAATCAGATAGCCATATCAAATTAAATAAAATAAACTATATTTTAAGAATATTATCGGTCCATGTAATGCATTTGATATTTTTAAAAGTTTTTACATTGATAATATTCTTTGTAAAGAGAAAACTTGCTAAAAATTAATTACTGTAACTACATATTTTTTCTTAATTTTTCATAAATGACTTTGTGGATAAATCTAGAAAAATTTAAATTAACAATTATTTTTTTATTATCAAAATCAGTATATCAGCCATAAAGTTAGAAAATTTATATTTAAAGAATTAGAGGAAAAAAGCTTAAACTTGAAAATAAGCTTTGAACTGTAAATTTATAGATGTGCAAATGATAGGGCTATATAAAAATCTTGTGTGACTATCTGTTGGACAGTTTCGTAGCAATACAACGTTATTTTCCTACCACCTTTAGCAGTTACATTTAGAATAATCTAGAGAGGTGTAAGACCAGAGCCTTTTTCTGTCCAAATTACCACCAAGTTTCAGAGCTGAGCTTAGTATAAAAGATATAAGATAAAAAAAATTGAGCAGTTACCAAAATACATATTACGTTATCCCTTACGACTTCTAAAAATAAGGCGTTAATAACTCTAGGTAGATAAGGTATAGGATGAGATGAATGATATTCGTACTGAGTCGTAAATCGAATCAACGATTTAGGTCAGTGGTTAGAGCTTCAGTGTACCGAGCAGTGAATTTCGTGTTGAATTCCCGGCTCTGTAGATTGTTTTCTTTTTTATTTCATAATTGAAAATTTCTAATATATTAAATGTCCTTTAAAGATATAAGAAAGCTTATTGCATTGAGTCACTGTCACTGTAACCAGCCAATTCAGACTGACTTCCTCTAACCATATTCAGTAGCTAAAATAATTATGACTGCGAACTTCCAAACTAGGTTAAATGTATTGTGAAAAAATAATCCAAACAAATATACCTTTCCACTAACAAGAAAGCACCATATTCGACACGAGAGACAATGGTCATAAGTTTTCCATGTTAATGGCAGTGAGAATAATCTTCATATATATTATTTCTCTGAGGCCGTAACGAGTTTTTGTCTTCCTTTTTGAAGCTCCCAATACCCGAAATAATTAACATAATCGTGGTATCCATGGATTTATAACATTTCATCGTTGCTCCGGGGAGGGGGTGGAGTGTCTTGGGTAATCCACATAGTGGCAACTCCACTCTTATAGCGTAGGAAAGGGATTTCAAAGGGGTGATGCGGAAGTGTGGAGGAAGGTAGCCAAGGGTTAACTACGGCCCCCGGGCTATAGTTGAAGGATCCTACCCGGCATTCGCCTAAAAGTAATGCAGGAAAAACCCTATAAAAACCTGCATCAGGTAGGGTCGGGCATTTGGTACTTCTCCCACGCCCTTCTGATGGCGGGAGAGGGGTTTGCTGTGTGGTCGCAGCTTACCCCTCGCCATGCCTTGGCCAGTTTTAGGAGGCAGCTGGCCGACTATTCCATTAGTAATAGCGGACAACTCTTACCGTATGCTCAAGGTCTGCGACCCCGGAACATACACCTCTCAAAACAGATCGAGATGCCTCGGCATGTGGGAACCTTAGTTCAAAAAACCAGAGAGTTGTGAAGGCATCCTCCAAAGGTAGCCTCCGCCAGAGCTCTCTGGGAAGGTTCACCTGCGAGAGAAAGCTCTCGCAGGCTTCCTTGCGTTGCTTCGGCCACCTCCAACAATTTTAGCTTTTTGACAAACACAGCACGCCTGAGGGTATGCAAGTTATATTCCCCAAAAATAATAAGTACAGCTAAAAATAAATTACTACATTCGCCAACACGATCACACTGGCTTTCCTACTGGACGACTTCGTGACTGCAGCCTTCCTACGTTCTCTTCTACGATTTTTCACTCCGTTCACAATTTTATAACTACTCGGCGCTGTCAATGTTATCCGCAATTTTTTTTTTGGTTGATCCTTTAAACCAGAATTAGCATTTTACATAAATTCGAGTCACTATTTGGCCAACGGTACGAAAAAAATTGTTCAAAACTTAACATGTACAATATGGCGTTACGGAATTTATTAATGATGTGGTGATATTACCCAGATTTAAATTATTGTGACATTCAGTTAAAGTAGAATTCACAACGGCTACTATTGAAAGTACTATTTAAACAGAGCTGGCGTGAACTTACCACGTCCACTGTTTTCATGTGGTCAATAATTGGCCGATTAAGGTTTTTAATAGTGAAAAATGGCTGTATATAAAGATCCGGAAGAACAAAATTTGGAGGGCAAGATCATAATTTCAAATATATATTTTTTAACAATTTTATTTTTCATAAGAACGAAATTATATTTACATTACTGCACTTGAAATGATCCACCAATAGGTGGAGGAAACTTATATTTTTGTGCTTTTAATTGTCAACCGTCTGTTAATTTGACCATTTCGCTTGTGAAAAGCCATTATTCATTAACCTAATAATATTTTTAATATATTCTCTCAAAAACTATTTAAAATAATTTTTTATTATATACCTCTAAAAACTATTCTTAATTATTTTGATTATTTGGTTTTCTATTTATAAGTGATGAATTACTTGTATTATGTACTTCATATGTTACACCGGGACAATATAACGATTATACACTAGTATATTATATAATTTATATTCTATTACTCATAAACTATTCACCCAACGTTACATCGAATCCCAGACTTACTTTCGGTCTGCGTATCTAAGGCACGGACTAGCTAGTTATTTTTATTATAATTGTGACGTCACATTCTACAATTCTAAATCGTGAAGTCTTTGAATATCTTTAAATGTTTGTAGCTGTAATTGGTTCATACGACCATGTGGATCAAATAGTTGGCCAAACTTCTCTTGTGTGTGATATTGCTTCTCGGTATTCCAGTCCGCGAGGATTGCGTAAAATGCAGGATAAAAATGTTTATCATCGTAAATTTCATGAAAGTAAAAACACGGTTCTTAAAATTTTAATTTGTTCCCACGGAACATTTTGACGGACTTGATAAGATTACTGGAAGGTATTCGTCAATTAGGTTTTATATTACAGTTGATATCTAAATAATATTTTGATATTGCGTAACTTTATCTCTCTAATTACAATGTTTCGTTTATACGTGAATAAATAATTCTTTGGTAATCTATAATGACACATGTGTGGAGAAAACATTCCATCGCAGAAATAAACTGAAAGAATCTTATCAGTGACCGGATTTATCTTTAATTCTGATAGATAAGAATCGCCCCGTTGTATCCGGTAATGTGATTCGCCAGCTGATATCAATGCACTTGGCTGGGTCATAACTGATTACGATTAGTGTACAGTCATTCACGAGAAACTGGCCTATTCTTACCGCAATCGGAGAAAATGCATAAAAGTGGTATCGCTGGACTACTTCTTGAAGGTGACGTGTATGCCGTTGAGTCAGCGGGTGGAATGATACCGTCTGACATGTGAACAAATTACGAGAATTTTGTCAGGCGTTCAAACGTAAACATCCGATTGAAGTGTTATACAGTTACATTAGTCATGTGTTGCTGAATCAACGTATTTAATGAAATTGTATGTTGGTTATCTATAGATCTATATGACTTCTGCCTCCACCAAAGAGGTAATATTTATAATTTTATCTAGTTTTATTATTAATTAATTATTTAAAATTATTAATTTCATGACGACACATTTATTATATGCAATATTTAAAAAGATTCAAATTATTATTTTCAAAACTACATATATATTATATGAAATATTCAAATGTTTTAATTGTTCTAAATTGAGATGTTAATTATGAACAAAATTGTAGAAGGTTCTAGCTCAGTTGGTAGACATGGAAACACTTTTTCATCGGGGAGTTAAGCGGCTGTTCTGTAAATATATCCAGAAATTACAGGCTGAACTCTATAACAATAAAAACCTCGTTTTTTGACCTCACACTGCATATAAATAAATCGGTACTGTCTTACTTTTACTGTTCTCTGTACGGCGTAATTCAAGCAGGTCAGATCTCCACAGCTGTTCAGGACTTCTCTCCGGGTAGCGTATCTTGAACTTAACCTCGTACTCGACAATAACAATCTTCGTTCCCATTCGCCCGATTGTCGCTTCCGATTATTAACTCACGTTTCCCACTACAAAAATTAAAACGCAGAATCCAACAGTAACACTGATGCAAAATAAAGAGTTTTCGATCACAAACGGAACAAATCGGTGTTTAAATGCTCAATTTAAATATCCTGAATGAGTTAATACGTCGATAATAGTCCATAAATACAATAAAAGCGCCTGAGAACAGCCTTCTTCACTCTTATAGATACAACAAGACCGAAAACACTCAAATACCAATAACCAAATCGAATTCACTTCCTTAATATATATATCGCATTGTCTTTCAGTACGTTTATATATTAAAATTCATAGATATCTCCTGTCTGAATATTTTTCCACAGTGTTGAAAAACAATAGAAATTATTGTAATGGGATTAAATTACGCAATATACGCAAAAGTAATGCATTCCTAATTAAAACCATGGTCAAATCCTCATTAAAATTTTTTTGGATTCAAGCCCATCAAGATTATGTGTCTAGATAAAATCTATAATATAAGTATAATGAATGTTCAAAGAATTTTTTCGAGGTTTAGTCCAGTAATCTGTTCATAGTTCTCCTAACTTAATGTTTCTGCAGGTAAGTTCCAAAATTAATTCCTTTTTAGTCCATTTGACCATTTCATCCCAGATTATGTTATTAAAGGGGAGAGACCCTCATTTAACCTATTTCTTAAAAAAGCACGGATGGTATTTGTTATGCATGTAAGTACTTGAAATTTATATTGAAAATAATGGATCTACTTGAACATTATTTGCCGCTAATGGACAGACGACGGTCATGAATTCATAATTTCAGGTTAGTTAAATAGGTTTTTTCTTCCCCTACCCTTCCGCATTCCCATTTCAAATCCCTTCCAATGCTATTAATGGGGAGATGCTACTATGTGGATTACTCTCATGTAGCCTGTTGCTCTAAAAAATAAAGTGAAGAAAATTCTGACAAATTGAACGAATTTTTAATAATTAGTTGATTCGTATTACAAACATTTTGTCTTCCCAAACAAAATTCCAAAAATCATGTAGTTAAGACAAACTGTTCAATTTTACCAGTGTAGTTTAATTAGCTTGATCTTTATTGTAAAGGTTAAATAAATGAATAATTTTTGTGTTCTCTTTTAACTTTAATATTGATGCATGAAAAACATCCTTTGAATGTTTTGACAAATGAATATAAGGTAAAAAATACTGGATATAACTTAAGAAATGTTCTACAAAAATAAAAAATCACGTACAACGTTCTTTTAAAATTAAGATAATTTGAGATTTAGTTAATAAATTCGACCACGTACTTTCCATTCCTTCCAGTCAGTAGGTATAGTTTATCAGGCATCCGAAACGATAATTTTCGCTAATATATGTGTTGTATTTTGCTTCTATACTTCTCCTTTTGTTTATATATTATATATACTAATGTTATCATTGGATGGCTGGAACCATACGGTTTTCCCTTTTTACGAATGTTTTGAATGTTAGGGTTCACGATGAAATCGCTGTACCATCAGGATTAATCTCTGATAGGGAAGTTACGATACATTACAGACTTGAAATTATAACGTGAATTTCGTATTACAGATTGAGTCAAAATATTTATAAGTGTAACACTGGTCTTCGTCAGTAGAAGAATCCATTCACCTGTGAAGATAGTCAATTTCAAAATTGTCACTTGTTATATCTAATTTTAATAAAACAATAATTATATATTAAATACTGACATTCCTAATTTTAAATTCAGCAGGTCAGCTGTTCAACTCAACAACAAATGTTGTAAAAGTCCTGGATGTATATTAATTATAATTTTGGTTAATATAGTACAAGTTATTTCTAAATTACTTGTAATTATATTTCTTGTATCTAGTTGAAACTACATAGTTTATATTTAGCATTATATGTGTGTACTCGTCGCTGATTAGATGAAGTGTCAATGTTAAACGTAAAAAAGTGTTATTAATCCAAAGAGAATGTAGTTATACAAAACAAATAAATATACCTTTTCTCAAAATCTCTACAATGTACATGAAATTCGGCCATCTATATAACACATATTGTACCATTTAGAAAGTAGTAATATACTGATGAATTTGGGGTTAACAAGCAAACTCGTTAACATTTTATTTATATAGACACATATAATGTACCCGTATAATATTTCATTTGACTTTAAGTACTTCTTTATTTTTAAATATACTAATTTACCTTCTTGGCCTTCTCGCCGAAGATTGTAGACATTAAGTTGCCAATCTGAAGAAGGAATTGACTAGATAACTTGACTTTATACTCAATATTAATTGTCACATATTAATTTAAAACTACTTCTTATAATATTCCTATGAATATGCTATTATAATTTAAAAATACTGAATGTTGAATAAGAAGTTGGAAAAAATCCTACCTTTTATCAGGTACGTATAATAATAATAATAATAATAATTTGGATATCTTGAAACCATTTATTGAAGGAGCTTTGAGCCGTAAGTCATTATCATTTTCAAAATAAAATTTGAAGCCTATACCTAAAACGGATAATTACAAATCATACAAATTAATATGTCTAAATTTGAACATTATAGATTTAATTTATATGTAAAACAAACATTATATCTTTAATTTTCAAATTATTATATAAATATTTATACATATATGAATATTAATAGATACCAATTTCAATGTTTTGGTTTTCAAATTTGTAGAAAGTAATTATGGGGAAGAAGAAGATAAAAATGTGGTGTTTTAAACATTTTTAAAATTCTTAGAACTTCTTACATTATTCTCGAATGTAGCAGAAATTATGTAAAACACATTTCGCATATTTTAATTTTGAATTAAGATATAATTATTAATTTTTTTTCGTATACGTCATCGTCGTTACGTAACAGATGAAACTTTCTGAAAGTTGACTGCCTAGAGAGCAGTAGACTAAAGCTTACATATTTCCACTGCAAGCCTTCCGACGGACGGCGATTTTCTTTTCCTAGCTGAAACTAGCAATTTGAAGCAAGTAAATGCTACTGTACCGCGGTAAATGTATGTGTTGTGGGGCAGTTGCTCCGCTATCAGGCACAATTTGTCCCTGCAGACTCGTGGTGCTCTAATCGCCACTTCGCATGGCCGCTCCCCGGGATCTTTAATCACCCTCTGCGGTATCGCCTTAATTAACAGCGCGTCACATGTGTGTTGCCGCGGCTCGCTGATTTGTTCGGCAGTCACTCAGCCCCTACACGACACGAGCAATAAGTAAAATCTGCGCACGAGTCGTAAGCACTGGTTCACTCGACTGGAACTTCCTATGGGAACGGCCGCCTGATGGATTTTATTTGCTTCCTTCTCTGCATGTGCGATTTCTGTCAACGACATTTTACACTGCCATCAATTTATGACGTTGTCCTTTACAAAACTTGCACTGTTGGTTTACGATACTACCAGAAACAGCTTTTGACCACGGATTTCAGTTTTATCGCAGATGGTTGGGGATGTTCTTCTGGTTTCATCGCAGGCTCCACAAGCTTTGTTCGAAACAAGTCTTTTGTAAACCAGACTCCAAAATTCTAATACTTATCCAAAAATACGACGTTTTTGGTCTCATATTATTAAATTATTTTAGACAGGCAGATCCTATACATACTTACGACGATCACCTGGAAATTGTTGTCATGAAACTCTATAGGTGGACCAATAAATGTTGCTGATAGTATCGACAAATTAAGAATCACGAGAAATAGCACGGCATATAGGATTCGTAATAGAAGAAGGGAAAAGGTGAAGGGGAGGATTGTCGTCAGGCGGGAACTATGAAGCAACAGCACTATCATTTTTAAAAACATTCATTATATTCTTAAGAACGGGATATACAGCGGCAAGACCTCTTTACTTATCATTTATTTTACGGATAATATTTTTCACGTTTAAAACTGAAAACAATATATTTACTTGCGTCAGTGTTTTCAGAATACATTTTACTGTACCATGTAACAAAGGTTCGTATTTAAGTGAGATCCAGCTTACCCCCACTACAATTACAGGGCAGTAGACCACTACGCATCGTAATTTGACATGACTACCTATTTCTCTCCATCTATACCGTCTTGAAATTAAAAACACACGTGTGTACTTTTATTATCAGTTTTCGTTGTGCTGTGGATATCAAATCAGGTGGCATATTTTCTGTGTAGATGGAGTACAGAAGCAGGATAAATTATGCGATAAGACCGTTAATATTTGTTAAAATTATATTATAATACAGGATGGGTACTGATTCCTCCGGTGGTTAACTTCTTCATTGAACAAAATAAAGAATACTAATTTTGTTTATAACGCAATGGTGCCCAGCTTCCTTCTTCATGTATACGCTGTTGATCTTTTATCTTTATGGACACGATGATTGTGAGCTGACCATCATATTTTCAGCAACCCTTCGAAGAAACCCTTGACCTTTTTTTGGTCATTGATGGACTCATTATTTAGGAGCGATTCGGTCGTCATAGTCTCGTTAGGAGAAACAACGGCCGCCATGTGAAGGTAAGTTTTACAGTTGTATTGGATCCTTGCTACGGATCCTGGATGCTGAACGATTTAAACGGATGATGAGGAAGAACGAGAAATGATGAAGCTGGAGTCAATCAACGTTGTGGAATCATACAACTTGAAAGTATAGTAGATACGTCATGGAAACCTTAAAACGTTTTTTCAGATATAATTTTCTTCACAAAATATTATGAACGGGACAGTAATTCCAAATGAAGCGTAGATCATTTATCAGAGTCGATTTTGGGACGATTACAAATTATCTTTTCAAGAACCACAGTTTTCTTAAGTTTCATCGGCTTCTTATTTGTATTCCAAATAATGAGTACGAATTATTGTAACCTACAAACCTACTTCCTTTGGCCGCGTTAAAAATAAACATCAATATGAAGTTCTTACAGAACTATAAATTCGAACCGGTTTTAAAGAGGCGATTGCCTCGCAATTGTTTTGTACCTCTCTCATACACCTGCTCGTAAATACTCGGAAGAGTTACAACTGTCTTGATCTCAATGACCTCGCATTTCAGTTGCTGCTGGTTAATACAATAGCATCGCTGCAACATGAGAGGGAGCTGCAGACGTCAGTGTGTTTATTAGTACTGTATTATACAGTTTTGAGGATGCTGTGGTGTGAACGAAGTTGTAAGACTTGGTCTGTGGAGCTGTCCTTGGGTGGCTCCATCTTTTAAATGTTTCACCATGCGCGAAGTTGCTGCATCATTTATCGGGACTAACAGCAAAGGTGTTCGCATACATCTATATTATAAACTTTGACAACAATCCAATGAGCATATTAAAATCTCAGATATAGCATACAGAAATGGTAAGGTGAAATTCTGGCATGAATCCGTCATGTGTAAAGTTTTAATAACATAAATCTGACATTCTACTATATATAAAATAAATATTGGATCCAAATAACTGGGAACGGAAATTTTATTTAGGGAAGTTAAAAATTATTTATAGACAGACGCGACGTTCGTCCTTACCTTACGACCTCTTCCTGTATAAATATTAACTATGAGAGCTTTAAACTATGGAAGTTAGATTCAATTATTTGCAATAATTGCTGAAATATTGGTGAATAAAAAGCAATTCAGTGAAATTTAAAAATTTTACTTTAATAATACACATATGCAGTGAATGTCAACGAATAGTCTACAAAATTGAAGTAAACAAAGAATAACATAAAAAATTTTGAGTATTCACATATATAAAAAAATTCAAACCTGATAAATTACGATCCAAAAAAGGACACTTCCATAATTTATTTACACTATTTAATTGTAGAAAATTTATGGTGAGTATATTTTTTTATTTACTAATACTTGAAGATCCACTAATGTAATGACAAAACGTCGAGTTTGTTTATAGATAATTTGCAATTTATGTATTAAATATTTTATTCTGATTTATTTTAATCAGGTAAGTATCGTACTCTAATGCAATTAAAATTTGACTGCTTTTATTTCCCATACGGCGTGTGACCTTGAAGAAACCAATCAGAAGTCTTAAATTTAAGGGTAGGACAATCAGCGTTGACGAACAGTCGCAATTCACTTTTTTTTCTTGCGAACACGTGTAGTGTGGCATCTGTGCCACTATCCATACGCAAACCCCGAGTACTTTCTTATTTAAATCGCACTATTTTTCTCATATTATCAAAAACAGTATGTGGACAGATAAACTTCTGTATTTTATCCTTGTTTTCAATTTATATTTAAGTAGGTAGCAAAATACCTTTTCAGATAAATCTGGAATTTGGACGTAAATTTTCATTCTTCCCGAATAAGCAATGGTTGAAAAGTGATTCCTCGCACTCTAAAATTTTTTTTAAAAAATTTTGAAATTCTTGTATTCGTTTCCGAAATTTTCTACGTGTAAATAATATAAGTAAATCAGGGAAGTGTTCTCTCTGTGATAATAATTTACCAGGGTCGAATTTTTCTGATATGTGATTACTCAACTGGAACGAATTCCAAGGAATGCGTCACCTTTCGACGAAACCTGACACATCGCTTTATCTCTAATGACGTACCACTTGTACCAGTATCGCTCAGGGCAAATATTGTTCTATAAAATTTTTACGGTAGCTGGAAAGGCCAGAACGCCAAAGCCAAGCGATACGACAGAAAAGCACACTTGTTTCCAATTACGTTCCTATTTAGTGCCTTCGAAATAAATAATGAATATTTTACGGTGGCAGGCAGAGCTTTGTTTTCGCTATCTGCGTCGAAGCTCGTAAACGATAAGGAGCAGTCAGCCTGTATTACGCGGACCATGTGTGCCAATTAGTGTCTACTAAAACACGCTCATTTGCCATGACAATGGGAAATCTTAACGACTAACTATTAACGAATACGACATGTCAGAATTTAAGTAAATGATTTGCGTCGTGCCTTGCGGTAATTGTGGTCTACTTGAAACTACTGGAACCGTGTTGGTAATTAATAATAAAAAATTACGAGCCAGTGTTATTGGATAAGAGCAAAATAAATGCTTCTTGAGAGAAGTGTCGTGAAGGGTGGAACCTGTGTTTTAGCCTTCTTGGGTTCTCGTGTTGATTCGGTGGAAATCTATGGATCAGAGACTGGAAATCCTGAATGTCACGTATGTCTCTATCTTTGGTAACGTCATGTTGATTAATCACCTACGTCAAACTATGCTCTACTGGATCCATCCAATGGTCGCATTACTCAGAATCGGAGTGAATATTAGTCAAGATTGTTCATCTCACAAATAATACTATATACTCGTAGAAAATATCGGGTACATAGACAAGAATTCCTTATTTTTATCAAACAAAAATGTATCTTGCGAGTGAATCAATTTTCAACCGTTTTCAATTACCTATTAGGGAAGCACGAAAATCCGCGTCAAAATTTATTTAACGCCATGATTTCTTGTATTGAACTCATTTTATCCAGGAGCCATTTCTATAATTTAATATCCATCCAATCAACTTTTGTCGTCTGTCAGACACAAATGATTCCGTTTGTTTATAGATCAATTTATTTTCCCGCTGTTTGCTGTTCCCTCAACCGTTTAAAATTTATTACACACCCGAAGCATTCGTGTCTCACACAAATTCTTTCCTAATGGTGCCTCATATGTCTCATAACTTACGTATCTAACATTAATTTTAGAAAGTAATGATTTTATTTCCATAAATTGCAAATACAATAACGGAGAACGTCACGAATTAATAACGAATACATATAATATTACAATATATATATATATATATATATATATATATATATATATACATTTATATTCGAAAATTAAGGGCCCTTAGATAACTGTGCTTATTTTGCATAATTCTAAAAAGAAAAAAGAAAAAATGATAATTAAAACCAGTAATACAGTTATAATTCACTTAAATTGTATACGGCTTTTCTTAACCAAATAGGTCTCTTTAAAATTCATAGATTAAGTATGTATATGATCGTTATATCCTACTACAATTTCTTTCTCGGCTTTCCAAGATGTTTGGGCACAAATTCGCCAGCTACCTTTATGATTTCTAGAAATGAATGCGTTTGTTATAGACATTCTAATTCACGTACAATTACGTCCTTACTTGTTGATTACGTTTCTATCTGCTGTAAACACTTTTGAAAATGTTTCTTTTGTATATATACATTTGTTATTATTTTTTTAATACTGTGAGGGTCTCCTGTAGTTCTTCACATTCTTGTAGAGTAATATCAATTATTTCTGGTCCTAAGCGTTTGTATTTCTCTCTCCATAAAGTATTATTCAGTGTCTGTTCTCGATCTTCCTCAAGAATATTTCTGCTTGTCTATTATATATGGGGGATTGGCCACTTAATGCAAACCACAGATTTTAGTATATATTTAAATAGGGCAGTCGTGGTACCATTATATATTAATATTAAATATTCTCCTGTACCTTTTTACGTCGTCCGGTACAGCCTCAATATAACGTACTTATTCGTTTATCCCCTTCCGTACAGATTTTTATATTACACTTTTTTACTTATTACTTTCCGGTTTATTCATTATATTCTTATTTTAGCCAAGTTGTTATCGTTCATTACAGTGAAAATACCCTTAATTTTTTTATGCTAAGTCAATTGATATCATTTATAATTTCCTTCGGTTCAATTTTTCAAATATTTACGAGACGAATTGGTTTGTACGGCATTTTCTTGTGCTTTTGTTCACATTCGCCCTTTTTGGGTACAGACGCTGTCGCCCTATCACTCCACTTTGTAGCACAAACACAAGAAAAGT
Source organism: Zhengitettix transpicula (assembly GCA_037074705.1). Lineage (NCBI taxonomy): Eukaryota > Metazoa > Arthropoda > Insecta > Orthoptera > Tetrigidae > Zhengitettix > Zhengitettix transpicula. The sequence goes on along the minus strand of CM073592.1, from coordinate 56,161,173 downwards.
TGTCATAACGCCAATAACCAACTGTCAGCTCAGACAATTTTTCTAGTTATTAATTGTTAATAATTTAAAATAGTGCGTTTTCTATTCAAGGTAAGTTCGACACGTTACTTTTGAAACATATGGGTGATATCTTCATAAATGAATACGTGCTAAGCGAAGAATTGGGTAAGTTATCTGAGAATAATTCTGTTTGGGTGGTAATGAATTTCTCTGAATTCTACACAAACTGAAATAACTGTTGTGTTCTAAGAAATTAATTACCCGTGTAGTGAAGAATTTTATATGCGATTATTCCTCGAACGTTTGTCTCAGAAGAAGGTATTTCTTAGAACTGTACAAGTGTTATCGAGAGTAATAATGAGGCATATTTGCAGTTTTTTATGGTTTATTGGCTCAAGACAATAAGCAGGCGTGCAGAAACACATTTTCAGCACTTAATGATTAAAATATCCCACTGCGTCGATATCTATTAAATGCAAGGCAATAAATTTTGTAAGTGTTGAGAATTATTGCGATTATTTTGAGAAGCCACGCACGTAGTATGAGATATTAACTGCAAACTGCTTGCTGCTTAATTTCTTTTGCGCAACGGCCGCGAGCTTTAATTACAGTAGCGGAGGATGTGGCATTTCGCTTCCTCTTCGTTCACGGGAGAGAAAGGCAGGGCCTAGCTTATAAGATTTAGCTGGTGTCGCAAGCAAGCTGCGCACTTAATTGTCAGCTGTCTGTAGGCAGACCTCTGTGCGCAGCTAATTGCAGACGCGGCTACCAGATGGGGCCAGGACGTCTGCATGTCTCAAGACGGACCTACTTCCTCTCTTCTTAATATAGCTGTCATTGTACGCCGCGCAAAAATACATCTAACGTTCCAATTTGCGTTTACTATTCTATTTTCGAAACATTACCCCTAAATCAATCCAGTACAGTACAATATTCTTCGTTCATACAATTTAAGATAAGATATAGTTTAGTGCTCAGTATAAAAATCTCATATACTGTAACTGAGTTTCACAATAGTTCTACTATTCATTAAAATTACCTCAAAATTCGTTAAATGCTTTATATATATAAGAGGAAACACAGAAATAGAAAAGTCGCAATATTAACTATACATACAGTTAGTATTGCGACTTTTCTATTTCGGTGTTTCCTCTTTCGCTTCGTGTGGGGCAAGCAGGCGGCATTGAGGAAGTCTATTATTGCTTTATGACTGCATATTTTTAATCGAATATACATTTTACAATTATACTATTATTAATCAAGCTACATATTTTGGTCCTTATGTAATAAACGTTGCTTTTTAAAACATGTTGATCTATTGTACATCAAATAGAGCAAAGGTTATTAAACTAAATTCAAATATTGAGTTAATCAACTGAAATATCAAAGAAGTTAAAAGATATTAAATTATAAATTGGAAATTTTATGAGTTAATAATTTTAAAAAATTCCGCTTATGTGATTCGTAATAAATTTAATTCCTGATCCATACTTCGTCCAATTTACAAAATCTTTCTCTGAAATGTGCTCCAGATATTGAAATTTATTTGTCGTTTTAGTTGCATGATCAGTTTCAAGACGGTAATGAATTTAAGTAATATTTACTATTTCATTATAATATTTTTATTGATTTTATTAAGTATTTGTAACATTTTAAATCAAGTTTCAAAATTATCCACCATTTGTAATTCAATCACTAAAATTTGAGCCACATTATTCAATTACTTTGCTATTTAAGTTAGTTTATTGAATCTTTAAATTGAGTGTAACATCCTTGCTCTGTTAGATCTAAGATTTATTATCTTCGTTTTGGCGTGCCTCATGTTGATCCCGTATTATGTCATTGTAGCTTTATTAATTAAATTATAATTTTAAAAAGCATTTTTTTGACTATTTAATTATTCAAGTCTAAAATCACTAACAACTTGATTAAATCAATAATGAAAAATATTACTAACAATCAACCATATTAATTTTTTTATTATAAGTTTTTGTACATTAATATAAATATAGGTCGCATTTCCTCCATCGTAAACTAGTGTTTACACATCATATCAATGTATTTTTAATTGGTAACTTTTCCTGTAGGAGCACTGATAGTTGAAAAATATTTGAAATTGCATTTCCTACGAATGTGGACTTTTACAAATTCCTACTTGGTTTAGCTTCTAGTAAGGACTTTCAATACATTATGCTATTATGCTGGAGAAAGTCTGCCATTAGAGACTCCAGTCGAGAAGACTCGTCGATATGTAGGTTTAGTAATGAAAAATTACAATTAGTCTATATATATATATATATATATATAACGTAACACATAATTTGAAATTTGACATTAAAAATATTAACAAATTTTCTCCTTAAGAAAATTGCAATTTCATTGAAAACAGAAACGCCCTTCATCCATTTTTTAATGAACCGTAATTAATAAATCACATAATTTAGTATGAAATAAATTATATTTAATTTATTTTCAATTTTTGACATTCTGTAAGCCTATTGTATAATTCGCATTATAATAATTTAAATGAAATATCTTCCTCAATATAGAGATGAGAGTTTATGGTAGCCTAATTACCGTGGACAAAAATATATATAAATATTTAAAAGTTCTTAAAAGTGAATAATATTCATAAGTACAAGTGTCATGCGTTCAGGAAACCATTACATATTTCCACTTCTTAGGTTGCCAAACCACTTTATATATATATAGAAATATATTAATTTATAAAAATCCAACTTTTAGTGTCTATGTATTAAAAATATTGTCCATCCATTTCATTATAAATTCTACATTGTGTATGTGAATATTTTCTCATTCATCGTATCTGAGACCTCTCGTCTTTCGTTCAAACTTCTTCAACGGATATTTGAAATATTAAAGTCTACTAGATCATTCCAGACCTGAGAAAAATATTTGCTTTAAAGTTTTTTCTTCGCATGTATCGTTAAGTATGCTGAAACGTTTAGCTTCCAACATTACATAATGGTGCCATCTAAGTGGTTTGCCAACCTGAGAAGTGGCAATATGTGACGTTTTTTTCAACGCATAACGTTTGTAGTTATTTACTATTCTCTTTTAAGAAATTTGATAAAATTGTATATATTGCTATCAACGGTAATTAGCCTACCATTCACTATCATTTCTATACTGAGGCAGATTTTTCTTATAAACAAATAAATAAATATATATATATATATCCTTGCGTCAGAATAGTTATTACACTACCAAGTTTCCGTAAGAAAGGTTCATGTTAAAGCTATGCTAGCTCCAGGTCAGTGGACGACTGCGCATCGCAATTTGAGACAACTAACGATTTATCTCCATTTTTACTCATTATGTCCATCTATTTGAAATCCACGTAGTGAAAAAGCGTGTCAATGTCACTCCACTTGCTTATAACATAAAATTATTATGAATCAATTACCTTTTTATGTTAGATTCCGATTTAATATAATTTATTTCTCCCATTGAAATTATATAAACTTTGAAATATCCCTGTATTCTTAAATTCAAAGTATTAAATTCGTATATTTTGTATGGAACATTAATCGCTTTTTATCCATTCTATCAATTTTTAGGATAATTTTACTATTTTTTTCTCGTTAGTGAACCTAGGCGGAAACTATTTTACTTATGGATAATTTACTTAGTGGTAAGTATACGACTGTATTATTATGTTTTTAATTATATTTATTATTCTGATTGATTATATTAATTGCATCGCTCCCTCCCTCTTCTCTCTCTCTCTCTCTCTCTCTCTCTCTCTCTCTCTAACTCTCTCTCTCTCTCTCTCTCTCTCTCTATATATATATATATATATATATATATATATATGGTTACGCCTACCATACAAATCTGTATGCCCATGTGAACGTCGTACTGCAGCCTACAACCTTAATTAATTATGCTTGAGAAGTACAAAAAGTCCATTTACATTTTAAGCTTCTGTGCATTTTCTACACTTTATTTGGAAAGGACAGTAATATTGCCACTTAAGTGACGTTTGGCGGAGAAAATTGGAAAATAATATTTCCATAATACTAACGCAGTAGCACAGCCTTGAAGCGAAAGCTAGGGTTGTGGCATTCTAACTACGAGGAATTACAGGGGAATAAATCAGACTTTATGTGACAGTGACTGATGAGTTTCTGACAGTAATGCGATTGTTTGAACGTTTTACGATGTGTAATATGTCAATAAAGACGATTGTTTAAACGTTGCCCAAATCTAATGTCTAATGAATTTTGGTAGCAGTGTAATTTAGCTCTTAAAGGCCAATATGCGGACCACTTTATTGACATTGCTGAAGGTATCTCCATTATTTGTGTGTTTAAGATTGTCAATGGAATATTATCATATAGTGAAAATAATATTTGCGATATCTGAATTATAATTTTGGAATCGGGTCTGAAAATTCATAATTAAATATATATTTTTACATTGTGTTACGATCAATTATAATTTATTTGTAAAGATTTAAAAAATTAAATAAATTTAAAAAAAATACCTCAATTTCTGTCAGGTTATTTATTGGTACTGAATAGGAACAGTATGAAACATTAACTGACTTAAAAACTCAGGTTTGTCGAGAAAATGGTGTATATGTAAATTGAAATGTGAAGGCTACACCAGTTTTCATGTTGTACAGAAGTAAAATAGAATTATAATTAACCGTATGAACTATTATAAATCATATTACGAGTAGAAGTAAGAAAATTTAGTTAAGTATGTGATTTTATTCATCTGCTTCTTAAACGTTTATACAATACCATTTTATTGTTTACTATACACGTATATATTTATTAATTATAAATGTTATTACTTCCCACTTAAACAATCTCCTAAATTCTTCGTAATAAAGGAAAATTACCTGATCTGTCACACAAAACTGTTTTATGAATCGTATTTTTGTACGTACGTAATGTAATACGTTGCAATATACACCAGTGTTCGTTGAAATTGTATCAAAAAAACAGAATAATTTAATATTTAACTCTTAGAAATATTTTATTTTAACTCGACGATTAAATAACTCTGATAATTTTGCAATATTCTTTTGATAAATCATGTTCACTCAGAAATAAGTAATTTAGAATTGTTTTATAAGTATGTGTTTTCTTAGAATTAGTTTTAAATTCCATGTTCTGTATTAAAATACAAAACGGACAGAAGTTAAAGATTTCGATTTTTGGGCACATTAAACGGTTTTCAGAAGTATTCTGTCTAGTCATTAAAATTTAATGATGCATTAAATTATTTACAGGACACGAATATCCTAAATAGAAAATTTGGATTATTATTGCTAATATTTTAATTTAATTAAAAAGGTATAACTCATGACTAAATTCCTGGCTAAAAATAATTAGTAATGCTTGGTATTTAAATCGAGATTAGTCTACGTGTGTAATTAATATTACGTAATTAACCTTTAGATGATGCACTAAAAATATTATTTTAAGAGGTATATTATAGTTAAAACTCTTAGTCTGATTAAAGGACACTTAGAACATTGTCATACAATTTCATTGCCCACAAAAGGACTAAATTAGATTCAATTTAACACTTATAATTGAATTAGGGCAAGCAGTGATTATTTGTTGATCAACTAATTCTAAAATATCGGAACTGAATTAAGTAGCAGTCATTGAGCATGCGCCTTGAACGCACTTGAGCTTCGCTTAATTTTATCTCCATCCTGTTTATGACCGTTGACAAGAGAATTAACTACCGTCTTTCTGGTTGGTTAACGAGAGGCGGCGCTAATGAGACGGTGGTGCCTGGAGTCGAACCTGGTACGCCATTACTCGGCCACAAGGGCCACCTGACAGCACACATAAATCACGCCGCCCTCTACTGCCGGCTAAAAATAACAGCAGCGCGGTCGGAGAACAAGTAACAAATTACATCGCCACCCCCACTTTTCAACACTTTATCAACAGCCCTGGGACCGATCTAATACGTGGCCTAATTTATGGCCCACCCCCCCACAAAAAGCGGCGCTCATTTGACGCGGCCCTTGGCTGCCTTTTGTTTGCTCTCAAAATTTCTAACAGATTTTTCTTTCGTTTAGGGTAAAATCCTCTTTTTCCCAACCGTCTTACCGTCGGCTCTGAAGGGGTTGTAGCGAGGGTAATCCCCAGCAAGGACCCGAGGATGCTTAACAGGAAGCAGTAAATTTGGAAACCCTCACAAAGAAATTCTTGTGTTAGAATATTGAGAACTTAAACTTTGTTATCTGAAGTAAAGTAGACACAAGAAAAAGTTTTCCCCCTACAATTTTTGGATGAACCTAATTTTAAACACCTCTTTAACTTTATAGCTACTTATAAAAATTTTACACTTACAAGAACGTTAAATTGGCAATGCGCCAATATACTTTTGACGTAGTTACGCTTTGGCTTTAATTGATTACGTATTGATCACTTTAATGCACATATACCTTGTGAACTTAACAGCTGTTGGTGAATAACGATCTGCAACACGTAACACGGTTTCTTTAATGAGGAATATAATGGCTGTGAGTATTTTACGGGTTTGTGTTTATGTGATGAAATGATATGTACTACAATTTTATTGCTTGCTTGGAAAATTTTTTGCCAGTGTAATTGTTCATGCAGTCGCCAGTACATCGGGAATGTAAATTGCACATACAGCATGGATACGGAAATTCAAGTACTGTACGAATTTATCAGAAAAGATCGCTACAACTTCTACAATTTTTTTAAACAGTTAAGAGGAACAGAGAAATATAAAAAATGTTCTTCTAATCAGCTATAAGCAATGATTGTATGGCTACAGGTAATAAAAAGATTTTATAATAAATTGGTATTTTGTGATAAATTCTCTGTTTAATAAATATATTTAAGTAGACATCGTCTGTCATAAATAAAGCACCGATATTTAATTAAAATCTAATGACAATATTATACGTTCTCCTACAGTTTTATTTGAACGAAAGAATTGTTGTATTGTCGCCGAATTAATATTTAATTCGATTAGGGATAATAATGACTTATTATCGGGAATTATCGGGAATAACTTGAAATTTTGGCCATGAAAGTTCATGAAAAATATCTAAAATTTTTCGTTTAAATTGCATATTCAAATGTACAACATATTTTAATTATTTCTCTAACAATGTACGTCTGAAGAAATTCACAGTCAAAGGGAAGAACGTTACGATGTATTTTAGTTAATTTATGTAAATTTTAATGTTCTGACTGTTAGTCAATTTCCACTTATTATATTTAATATAAGTCAGATATAGCCTCAATTCTTAATTATAATATTTAATTCGTCTAATAGTGTCTTTTTAAAAATAATTGAATCCGACAGAAGATTTCGAATTTTTTGATTCATATATTACAAATTACGTCTGCAGATGTTTTGTACAATTTTCCTGAACCACACGAAAAGTTTCAAATAACATTATATACCTTAAATTAATGTTTTTCTTTCCGTTTCGTCTAATGACTCGAATTGTCGTGAATTCGATTGGCAGAATCACTTTAAGTATATAAATATATATGTTATGATGGATTTAAATGTTTTTTATTTAACACAAATATTTTATTAAACGAATTATTAAGTAAGAGTATTAAGTAATGCTTTTCAAATACGAACCGATTTGACCTTGAAGCTCTTCCTTGCGCCGACGAATTAAATTCGTGCGACGTTGTCACATATTATCGTCCAAGCAAGTGCATAAAGGTTTTTCATCATTTTTGATTGACAATGTGGCAATTTTTATCTAATTCTCTGTTTTCATTCAGAACGGCTCCCATTTTGGAAAGTCCCATAAATATTCATTGTTTATTTCAATGCCTTAGATTCTCAGTAAATTTCAGTTTTTTCGTTAATATACGATTGACGGTACAGACGGATAGCGCAAGTCATTCGTTTGAAAATTCAGTTTAAATGGCTGATTTAAAGAGAAGAAAACGGTAGTTGTTTACGAATATTCCTAATAATTGATATGCAGGGCTTTACAGACGCCATAAAGAGCTAATTCTGATTTTTAAGTTAATTTATGCTTGAACTGAGACGATAGCAAAGTTCTTACCTTTTTTACTATAATTAAAATGCAGTACGACGATGCATGTTTATATATCAGACTACCTCGTTTAGAGCTTGAACAATGAAACCGCAGGAAATGCACGATGGCGATAAAATTTTTGTGAGGCTTGTTCTTGTGGCAGTTTAATTTAGCACGTTGCTGATTGTCCGAATGTCGCATATCTTGTGTCGCGTTTTGCAAGGCTGCTGCTCGCCTGTTGACACTTTGCGATGATGTCAACGGCTGCTGTTTGTTCAAGTCAAAACAACACCTCACAAGGGCGAGATGCTGGCCAGATCGCAGTGCAATATTAACTTTTGCAAATGTTCAACTCTTATGAACAAAGTGGAATGGATTGATGAATAAATTTGATATAATGATCTCGGCAGAGTTGTTTGTTATCTGGAACCAGACAGAAAACTTAATAAAGTTACTAGGAATTAAGCACATATATTGGGATCAATTTATACATTTTATTAGAATTATTGTTGATTACAGCCATATGGAGCTATACGGTAGGCCTACAGAATGCTGGATGACCAAATATAACAGGTCTGTTGCTATAACTTTGATAAACAATTATTGGTGTATAATTCAAAGTAGGACCCAATAGAATCTGCTTACATACCCCCCCAAACTCAAAATATCACTTTCTGTGAGGATGCATATTAGCTTCACCATTCTTGTTTGTCCTTCCACTATTGAAAAATAGTTCCAACCCCGACAGTGCTAAACTAAGAGAATGAGGAGGTCGTTAAGGGGCAGTGATGTTTTAGGTGGCCAAAAATTGCTTGACTGATGACGAATTGTTAGAATTACGCACCCACTGACCATGAGTCGAACAATAAAGTTGTAACTTCTCATCGCGTAAGTCACACATCACATTCAAACATCCGATGATGATTCGTTTGCTCTTAAAGAGATTTACATTCTAAATTGCAATTTAAGAACTGATGCGAAGTTTAGTTGGAGTTCATGGTTAATCGCAAATTATATGTTTTCTCTCTCGATGCTTATAACGTCTAAAATGATATTTTTTTTTTAATTATATACAGTACTGACGCAGATGGATCGTAAGCTTTATTTTTTGAAATTTCCAATTCTTCTTCAAATATAATCCAAACTCCAGATGCCGTCTTCTTAATGTGATCTAATTCGTCAATTACCACCTTCTTTCACACAAGCCAGTAGCATTTGCTTCTGTACTTTGTATGTATATTTGCTTCTTCAGTTAGAGGTCCATTTGTCTTTTCAAACAAAGAATAGAAATTCGTCGAAGTTTAAATATTTCCTTTTTAGCGGTCGTTCGCTTTTCCTTTCAGGTCGAGTGTTTGCTTAACGTATCATTATCTTGGGAAAATATTTTTTCCTCAATTTGAAAATTAACTTTTTAAGACGGTTTAATTTTAAACTTTATACTAATCGTGAAATTTATATTTTTACAAATTCCTGTTCGGATATAATTTGGCAGTCATTGTATAGTACAAATTTCCAATATAACCTTCATATCATAAAAATGGGTACCCGATTATTGCTCTGTTTCTATTTTACTTGGTCATAGTAATTTTTTCTCATTGTTATAAACTCAATTTTTTGATACACTTCATTTTTCTCATGAAAAGTTGAAACCGACTCCGTGCGGCCATTTATAATACGTTACATTAGTAATACAAAACCTTCAAGAATATATCTATTAAACGGTTTTTTTTGTTGTATTTTTTAGGGCAACAGGCTACATGAGGGTAATTCACGTTGGGCAACTCCCCTTTAATAGCATAGGAAGGGATTTGAAAGGAGGGATGCGGAAGGGTAGAAGAAGGTTCTTTTAAAGCAACAGGCTACATGAGGGTAATCCACGTTTGGCAACTCCCCTTTAATAGCATAGGAAGGGATTTGAAAGGGGGGATGCGGAAGGGTAGAGGAAGGTAGCCAAGGGTTACTAGGGCCCCCGAGCTATATTTTAAGGATCCTACCCGGCATTCGCCTAAAGAAATGCAGGGAAAAACCCTAGAAAAACCTGCATCGGGTAGGTCGGGCATACACGTGAATAGGACTCTAGACAAAGTTACTCGTGAACAGTTTGTCATTTGGAATTTCGAAAATAAATATTCCCTTACTCGAAAAGGCTACTGTGCTTAAACGATCTTAGGCATTCATCATAACTGTACCGTCAGAATACTTGAGGATAATCAATAATTTATGGTTGCAAAGAGTCAAGAAAAATCTCATTGTTAAAATATAGATACCTGGTGAAAATAGGAGATTTTAGTGAAGGGAAATTGGATTGACCACGTATATGTGTGTGATTGAGACATTATGTGTGTGTTTGTGTGAGAGAGCAGAGCATTCGAAGCACTCATCATACAGTTGTCAAATGTGCGGCTGAGAAGAACACTTCAATATCTCTGCGAAGAACGGATGTTAAAGACGACGCCAACGACCACCGACATCCCTTCTGGAAATCATCTCGCTGGAGCACACGAGTAACTCGTTCTGACAGTATGAGGTCTAAAAATTTTTAATACATTTATTTTTTTTAGTTGTACAGTATTAATTTTATTATATAAAATTTCTTACGCTTCAGTAACCTACACTGAAAACCTGAGAAGCATTTTCATGTTATTTTTTTATTATTTTCATTTATGCTAAGTATTGTTTGTAAATAAAATAATATTTTTAAAATATATGGATTTATTTTTAATTTCAACTTAAATGATATATTTAAAGATCATTAAATGTTTTATTATAAATAATTATTACAGAATAAAAAATTATATATTCATTATATAAGTCTGTCACACCTTTGCCGAAAAACATTCCTCTCCTTCTGGTGCCAGGGTTTGTGTGATGTATTTCCTCGAAATTAAGCTGATTCGAGGGAAGATCCCAGTTATATAAGAGATTTCTGAAAATTATCACATTCAATCTGTAGTAATGTGAGAGTTCCAGCGGGGAAACGTACGTTGATAGTGTCAGGGAGAGTAGAACCGCTCTGGTCGACTTGATCCCAGTAGCAGTGATCAGCTCGTCGAAGATTGATTACGAAGCGGACAGCCGAAAGTGTGAGATTATCAGCGAGGCGATCGACAGCGGAATGCGATGGCCTGGACGCGTCCATCGGGGCGCTAATGTGAGGCGAGAAGGGAATGGACGGGAGCGTATAAGCCATTTCCATTTACACCTCTGCGGAGAAGATAGACAGGTGGAAGGAGCCGATTACAAACACACATTTCATTACAAGTAAAGGCAACCCGACCTCAACTTTTCACAACTGGTGATATATTTGCATTCGTTGCGAGAATTATGTAGCTATTAGAAAAACGATTAAAAATTAATGACAAGGATTTTTCTATTGCTTGCCTATGATTATAGTTAAACAATACACACTGTACAACTCTGACTTGTCGGTATTTCTCACAAGCAACCGTAGAATTCAGAGGTGCCTTTACTAAGATCAGGTTGGATTACAATCGTAACCGTTGGTGCATATAAAACCCAGAATTACAGGTTAAAAATTTATGAATCCATCAGTTTAACAACCTTTATATATACAAAACCTGATTTTCGTCATGTGTAATTGTTAACGTTTTGTCATTTTTATAATCTCTACGTCGTGGTTGACAGATTTGTGGTGATATTGCGTTTTTGGCGGCTAATTTTGCTTTGATATTTTGAAAGCTCTTACTATTGAGCGTCAAAAATATAATGAATTCTTTTATGTTATTATTTTCTATATATTAAAAATGTAATACCCATATTTTCCTTTCTTGTCACTGTGCAATCTTTCTTGCAGGGCCATCTTCTGGAAACTTCCTCCAAATTTAAGTTGTAATCTCGGACTCCGATATATTGCAGTTTCAGTTCATTCCTGTTGCTTAGTGCTTAATTTAAATTGCACTTATATCTCGTCATTTACGTCGACATAATAATTTGATACTTGTGATATATCGCATTGAAGAAGAAAAGAACAATATATTTTAATTTATTTATTTTCTCTCCAATATGCGGATAGACAAAGATACTAATTCCTCATCATAAATAACCAGAGACTATTTCATAATCATCAAATATATTATACAACAATCATTTAAAAAAATAATATAAATATTTCACATTTAATTACCATAATAAAACAGTTGATTACAGTATTCCACTACAGATTTAAAATTGTTAGATGAAAGATCGAGTCTATATGTTTTGTTTTTCTATTTTAATAGAATTAAATTTAATTAAAATATTTAGAATTTACGCTGTTATAATCACAAAATTTTCTGTTAGTACACGATTCCAAAATACTTCACGTTAATCCTATATTTCAGTTATTTTTAACCAATTTTCGGCATATTTATAAAAAACATGCACAAGTTTTACAGTTACGTAATTTAGGAATCAAATATTATTATTTACCAAGATATAATAATAATAATAAAATCAATTATTTTAATTTTAATCACTTTTATGTTATATACGACTAATAGAAGAACGTCCTGGACTGACATTAATGTACTAAGGTAAATGCGTGGTGTACCAGACACTTCCACGACTTGACTGAATCATGTTGTACATTTCATATATAATTTCGGATCCGCCTTTTATTTAAATTACACTCTTTTAATATATAGCATCATTTATATTTTTATCTTCTTATTTTCCTTCATCTAAATGTTTTACATAGAAATTCAGCTTTTGAATAGGTCTTTACGTTGGAACCCTTATTAAATTAGTCGGTCTTTGTCACTTTTTTTTAAAACAACTATTCATATCTATTTATTTTTAACATATTTTTAATTTCAGTCTTCCTTTTCATTACTGTCCCGAAATAATCTGTCGGAAATTGATGTAAGATTTCAATGCCAGCGCATGAATAAGGACATCTTCTGGATGCTGGAGTACCGGTTTTGCTGTTAGCAGCGTCGTGTAAGTGTTACAAGCCCTTCAGTCTCTTATTTGTTTTCCCTTGAAGATTCTGAAGTATTGCCCACAGCGGAGAAATTCCTACCATAAAACTAGTAGCCCTAATTGGAAGCTATATAAACGCTGTCTTTTATACGTCACAAGAGAGGCTCTACGAGTTTTGTTTGTTGTCGTAAGGATAATATGTGGCACTAATTTTGTTTCAATATTTGAAATTTAGCTACATCGATCGATCTGAAACTGTTTTACCAGTTAATCAAAAACAATCCTGGAGAAATGCCTTTAAATAATTGAAATAAGTAAAACTCTTGTAATGTTAATAATTTAGTAATAGCAACAATTAGCGGTGTGAATTCCCGTTATGAAGCAGAACTGTGAAATAAGTGACCACAGTTAAATGATGAGGATGAGTTTAGTTGATATACTAACATTCTCGATAAAAAATGAGAGTCTTCAGATCATTAATTGTATATGTACAGGACAGTTCTCTAACTAATTCCGAACAGAGACGAATAAACGTATTGCTATAAAATGCCAAGTAATGAAACAACTATAAATCGCAGTGGAAAGTAGAAGCGTATTTCAGATATATTTTATTTTTTAAAAAATGTCTAAATTAGACAAAATTAGAAACAAAACCGCATAACTTTTCCATACAGCTCGTCACGTGCAACACTTACATAAATATAATCATGCAGTTTTTATAGGACAAACAAAAATGGCCTTAAAAACGAGATTTAAAGAACATCTTTCCAATTAAAAATTTTCGGTCGATATATATCGAGTATTATCGCACTCAGAATATTGCAACTTTTTGTTGTATTTGATAACTGTATTCCAAAAATGTTCTGGTAACAGAATCCTATCGTTCACTGGTGATCATTCAAAAGTTCATTCCAGAATGATCTCTTCTCCATCAGGCTCTCCGAAGATCTGAGGAATTTGCCAATCAGATGATTTCTAACATATTGCGGCATCTAATCAAGGACAAAGAAATGGTCAAACACAGAGTAAGAATTTATTCGTAGCGCTAAGCGTGCAATGTTAAACACCTATTATTGACCACTGATTCTAACTGTCGCCAAACAATGCCTGAAAATGTTTAAAAAATACAATAAATTGATTTAAAATGGAAATTCTTCTTAATAAATGGGAAATTATCTAAAATATGTGTGTTATACATTATAATTTATATAAAAAAACATCTGTGTTAATAGAATACAAATTAGATAAATAAGTAGCTAAAAGTAAATACCACAAAACGTTTCTACAATCCTTGTTTCTTACGCCTGGTGAATCAAATACGGAAAAGCCGTAACGTCACACCGCACAATTACTTTCTTTTATTAATTTATTTTTATGTTAATTGACTACTTCTTTAACTAATCAGTTTAAAAATGATATATTGTTGTACTGTATTTTCATATTCATGGAAATTTTGCTTCTAGGAGAAACGTTGAGCGGTTTTGTTTTTAATTATGGCGGATTTGATTATGTTTAAAAATATTAAACTTAACAAAAGACATTACATTATAATCAACTGTATTTCAGCTTGTTATAAATTCATTGCGACTTAGTAATCATTATGATTGGACCATTTACGTCTGATTGAAAAATAATAATAAGAAAGCCGAATACAGACAAAATAAGTGTTAATATAAATACCACACAACGTTTCTGGGATCCTAATCTCTTTCTTCGGGTGCTAAGAACAGCCTAGAGCGACACAATTGCAATAGTCAGTTGACAAAACTAAATAAAAAAGCGAAGAAAACGCAACGACAGTGGAAAAGCAGAAGGTTTAACGTAAAGGGATCGTAGCAATTGTTGAGATTTGCTTGTTTGTACATTAATTGCTGTAATGTTTTATTTAATCTCTGATGTGAGTCTGGTTTTGTGCCAGGTGTCAATGTCTAAAATATTTGTATTTTGTCAATCAAATGTATGATTCGAATTGATGATGTTTGGCGACTACAGATTGTTTATCGTTGGGATGATATTAGACAAAAGGTCCTTGATGTAAGTATTAAGGGAACGTTTTGTTTGCCCTATATAGCAGGAATTGCAATTAGAGTAAGAGATTATGTAAACAACGCAATGATTTCTTTACGTGTTAAGTGGGTCCTTGTCGTTTTTAATCAAGTAATTAATGGAAATTGGACGAATTTGTGATGTAGAAAAATTCTGGATTGAAGTGATTGGGGACGAGCGACAGTAGGATACTGGATTTTGTTGAATCTAATGTTTATGTGTTTATTAATCAAATTTAAAAATATGTTTACATATACAATCAGCGTCACGGTTTGGCTATATAAATAGTCAATTTCCAAAGTATGAAAAATCAGGTATGTTGCAGTTCTTTCGTTTTACAGTAAGAAACTGCGTGGGTAAGTCTTTTCAAATTTTAAAGAAACTACACAACATCGTATCTAATCGTCACAGGTACGACATAATGCAATAAATAACCAGAGTACTGGTAATTCTATAAAGGCTGTGGCTGCTGCAATGGTACTTCTACGCAACAAATGCCAAGCAGTTTGTGATATCCGCAACGTCCGCAGGTTTGGTATTTTTAAAATTATTTTTATAGTCTCTTTCTCATTAATAATAGTATAATTCGAACGAAGTAAATAACCTAGTAGATGTAATTTAAGGACGAAGTAATTAGTTCTACTAATACACTTAAATGGAAATATGAGTTAATCATTAACAAGGTTATTCCGATCTCAACTGGGCTTTGTGATGAGTCCAAATGCTTTGTAAAGTGTAATGGCAATACCTGAGAGTAGGATAGATGGAGATGCGTACGTCGTAAGACTCTCCAGATGACAGCTGCCACAGCCGCAAGTAGGCTGCGACCCAGAGGCTCCCGGTCACGAACTCCCGGTACTGTTACCAGCAATGACGCGGCTCAACGTCACTCACACTCGGACTCTGTCCTCTGCGAAATATTAAAATTAACTATGTGCATAAAAAATTCACAACGCAAAATCGTCAAGCCGAGAAATGGCTGTCGTGGGTGATTTTCAGCTGGCGTGTTACAGATTATTCCATTGAGAAAAAATTGATAAAGTGAAAGGATAAAATTTCGTGTTGGTAAATACGAGCGTAATGCAAAGGTGAAGGAGCGGAAGTGAAGTGAAGTGACGTTGCAACTTACACGCCAATGGCCGTAAACATCACGTCAACTGTTGTTACAGCAGTAAAAGTGTAGATTTAGACAATACTCGTAAATCACTCTGTCAGTAGAGTTATCGTAAACATATAATAAACTGGGTGATTCGTTATTTCTTTATCTCGTAGACTTATGAGACACGGAGGGGGCTACCTTTGGGGATGCCTGTTCCTCTCACCCATTTTTAACTAAGGTTTCCACAAGTCGAGGCACCTCGGCTTGTTTTGAGAGGTGTATGTTCCAGGGTCACAGACCTTGGGGATACGGTTAGCGACAGTCGTTATTCCCATTAGAACAGTCGGCCAGCTGCCTCTTAAAATGGTATAGGCACGGAGAAGGGAATGCTGCGTCCGCACAGCAAACCCTTCCCCCGGCATCGGAAGGGCGTGGAACAAGTACCTAATGCCCGACTTACCTGATGAAGATTTTCTAGGGTTTGTCCTGCATCATTTTTAGGCGAATTCCGGGTAGGATCCTTAACTCTTGGCTTCCTTCCGCAACCCCCCCCCCCCTTTAAATCCCTCCCTATGCTAATAAAGGAGAGTTGTCACCATGTAAAGTACCTTCATATAGCCTGTTACTCTAAAACAAAATATGATTCACTGTAATCCATAGTCATCTAACTAAATTAGTTTATTATAGTTTTGAGAAAATGTCTCTCAACATCAAGTTCGGTAATGATTATCAACGCAGTATGTCGTACATATTTAATGAACACTGATGTATAAAGAAGTAATAAGAATATATATTACCGTTTCACTTCTTTTAGTAGGAAAAAAATTATTAATATCTACCTATGAAAAATTTTTCTAAACTCTCCCTCCCACTTCAGATATATCAATCTCACTTGGAAACAAAAACTCTTATATAAACCAGTCCCTGAGATTAGAGAAAGTTACAAATGTTCCACACAATTTAAGAGTCAACCTTCAATCCAAGTTTGATGCTATCTTTCCAGGATTAGGGCTTTTCTGGTCTCACCGTCTATTCCACGGTCCTTCCACACTTTCATTGCTTATTTAGGAATTCTTTGTGGCGCCGTTTTTCTTAATTGTTGCATCCCTAATTCGTCTCTTATGGCCTCGTTTCTGATTTTATCTTCTCCGGCGCAGCCTTTTACTCATCATAGAAACTTTATTGCAGAAGCTTCGAACTGTCTCAATTCTACTTGATGAAAGCCTGCGAGAGGATTCTGTCGCAGGTAACCAGCGAGGGATGTTCTCTCGCAGGCAGAACCTTGTAGGAGAGATACGAAGGGGGTACCTTTGGGGATGCCTTTTCCTCTCCGTTTTTGAACTAAGGTTCCCACAAGCCGAGGCTCCTCGGCCTGTTCTGAGAGGTGCATGTTCCGGGGTCACAGACCTTGGGCATACGGTAAGAGTTGTCCGCTATTCCCATTGGAATAGTCGACCAGATGCCTCCTAAACTGGTCGAGGCACGGAGAAGAGAATGCTGCGTCCCCACAGCAAACTCCTCTCCCGCTATCGGAAGGGCGTGGGACAAGTACCCAATGCCCGACCTACCTGAAGCAGGTTTTTCTAGGGTTTTCCCTGAATTTCTTTAGACGAATGCCGGGTAGGATCCTTAAACCATAGCCCGGGGGCCCTAGTTAACCCTTGGCTACCTTCCTCTACCCTTCCGTATCCCCCCTTTCAAATCCCTTCCTATGCTATTAAAGGGGAGTTGCCCAACGTGAATTACCCTCATGTAGACTGTTGCCCTAAAAAAAATGTCTCAATTCTTTATTTTCCATCGTCCAGCTTTCTGCTCCATATAACAGTGTGGGAACGGCAATTAATTTATAAAATTTTAATTGCGTATATTTCCTTGATCTTCTCATTAATGTTCTTATTGTACCTATATGTCCTGGCATCTGTTAATTTTTGTTGTAGCAGGTGCTAAAATTTTCTCACGAAATCGTTTATATATGCGGGATTTGTCCGATGTTGTAATTATTGAAATTTGATATTCTATTTGTTGAATAACAGGTTAATAGTCTTTAAAGAAATGAATACTTCCTAAGGATGTTCGAAGATACGTTGTTGGTTTCGTAACCACCGGTGATACGACTATAGTTCAAATCTACAGTAGGTTAAAAAATCATTACTGTTCTTCCAAGATAAATATAAGAAACGGGTCTATGAGTCGGTTATTTCCGGAAGATTTATTAACGGTGGGTTTCCGAACAGGGACATAAAAAGCCGAGGTATCGAAGATAAAAGCAAATTTAGAGATACGAATAAATGTGAATGAGGGTTGGACAAGACGGATAAAATATCATATAACATGATTTATTCAGTTGATATAATGAAATCGAGCAGATTGTTATATACAGGAATACTTTGTTTTCAATATCTTCTTGCTAGGAATCGAATTTTGGGAATATTGAGTTAAACACGTATCTTGCTCCAAATATATTACTAATATTAAAACTCGTCCATACAATTATTTGGACTAAAAATTAAAATCATAATCATTAAACTATTTGTAGATAAATAATCAAATTCAAATACAAACACTCGTATTTTTTTCTTAATCAGTCTATTTGATTAATTAATTGATTGTGTTAAAATAAATATTTTGTAAATAAAATTATGCGTCGCTCTAAAAAAATTTAATTAAATTTATGGAGTATAATAAATAGTAATTAAAGAGTATTATTATAATTTTCTTAATAGTTATGACTCCATCCTAGTTTTAGAAGCCCAGATTCATAATAGGGTCTATACAAAACGATTAAATACTGGTATATGATCGGGGTATACATTTTGTTTTTCTGAGTAGACAATTGTGTATTATTTTCGAGATAATAAAAGTTAAGTCGTGTATAAAGTACCACAGGATTATCAATTATGATGCTGGAAATATATTTGAGAAATTACGTCTTTCGACGATGTGTGGAAGATGTGATACTTAGTAATAACGTGTCAGCCAAAAAAAATCATTCGTCCTATGGAAAAAAGTTTAAAAAATATTTAATTATTTGGATCAATAAATTGATAAGTAACAGTAAAATTAAAGAAAACTACTTAAAATCCATGAGTAACGAAAGAATCTAGACAGGAAGTTGAACAAAGAGGAAAATAAAACGTAAGTCGCATCGAGTAGTTTCATTCTGACTCACATTCTCCTAGCGAACCGTTTATCACACGAAACGTCGTTATTTTATTCTAGCCATAAAAGTTTTAATCTTTCTTACCTTTCCATTGTTTACTCGCCAAGCAAGCGATACGTATCTTTCAAAATCTATTTTTGCTGATAAAAATCTGTCAGTATAAAAACTTTTTATGGAGAAGTACTAAATTGATGTCAAGAAATATGGTTTCAGTGATAAGTTCTACTGTGATTAACTTAATTCCGCTGTTTTTGTAGGTGTAGACAGGCTATGTATAGGGTAATCCACATATTGGCAACTCCCCTCTCATAGAATAGGAAAGGGATTTGAAAGGGGGGATGCGGAAGGGTAGAGGAAGTTAGCCAAGGATTAACTAGGGCCCCGGGCTATGGTTTAAGGATCCTACCCTGCAATTCACCTAATAGTGATGCAGAGAAAACCCTAGAAAAACCTGCATCAGGATGGTCGGGCATTTGACATTTGTCCCACGCCCTTCCGATGGCGGGAGAAGGGTTCGCTGTGCCCAATTCCTTACTTAAAATAGCTGAAACGTGGAAAAGATAAACTTTTCTCTGCACCTAATTTTATGACTAAAATCAGCAGTAGTAATTCCCAATAAGAAACAGCCATCGATGGGATTTATGTAAAGAGCTATGATCAGAAGAATGGAGACATTATACAAGTCGAAATACAAATTATAAGTATGATTAATTTCCAGCCAACGTATGTAATCGCTTATCATCAAGAAATCACAAAACTCTGGTGTGTCTTTAAATATTTACTCTCTACCTGGAAGAATACGAAAACTGAATTACGGTTTTTTTTAACATTAATGGCCCTCATTCATTTCGTAACAGGAATTTATTTCTTTGGAACGTAATACTGAATGACTCGTGACGGCGACCATCGATGCTTCACGATAATACATTTACGTGAATATCCGTCAGTATATATTAATACAATACTATACACCTAAATATAATAAATTTGGGGTAAACCGAAAACAGTTCTGAGTAATGTGTATGAATACAAACCGATACACGACGGACGGTGAAATATATTCATACTAGGAACCAATTCTAATATAATAAGCAATCAACGTCAAAAACAATGCTGTTAAATTATTGTATTGATAATTATGTTTTGTGATATAAAATTTATAATGAACTTACATTAAAAAACCCAGCCTTTCATCCCCAATTTTTGGGATCTCTCCAAGTGATAAAAATTCAGGAAAAATTGAATAAAGTATAAATTTTATTAAACAAACTACAAGTTTAAAAATCATTATAATAACTCACATTTAAATGGGATAATTTGTAAATTCCTTCTAAATTTCATAATTCGATGTGAAATTAAAGAATAATTTAGTCAAACTCACATCGTTTAAATAGCAAAAAGGTGAGAGAAAAATATGGATATGTTTTGTATTTTTGCACTAAATTTGCAACATAAAGCAAGTAAAATTGGAATTTTTAGATTTAATCTTTATACAATTTTTCATTATTTTTAAAACACCTGAAGAGGTCCCGAAGAATTAGACATGACATTAGAAATTAGACATGTCTAATGAAATTAGACATTGTGTGTTTTACTAGCACGTTCGTGTACATTTTATATTATTTAAATGTAATATTCAAAACAATCATGAAAAAAATTGGAAAATGAATCTACCGTGTAATGTAAATATAATGAATGTTTCATGTTCAAAAGTCAGAATTGATTAATTAAAACCGTTGAACGTAATTATTATCCTCGTTTGATGAGCAAAATGCTGCACATTCAGGTCTTTATTGTTCCGAAGACTACAAACACCGCTTACCGTTATTTACATACAGCGGATTAGTATAAAACATTTAATTTATTTACAAAACATTTTTATCTTTATTATTGATCTTAGAAAAGTTTATATTTACAACTTAAAGAAATTGATGATGACATTAGTTTGTCTCTCAAATAATATAGTGAAATAGTCTAATAAACAATAAATGTGCAAACAGATATACAAAATTTAAACTCCATGTATAATTCAGTTTTATTATTATATAAAAAAATGCTTACTTGATATTTTGGAAGTTAAATTCTTACATTGAATATATCAACAATGTAAGTTTTGTGATGTGTTTGAATGGCATTGTTTTCTCTCATTTAGGGCCTGGAAGTTGGAAGAACTAAAAATTTTAGTGTTAAATGGTTTGTATAAAATAAATTAATATATTTTAATGACGCAGGTAACGATGTTATTCGAAATTAATTTATTTCTTTGGAAGTCAACTCCGCCTACACGCTACACCACGCAGATCCAGCCAATTATTTTTGGATACAACTGAAGACGTGCTTGAACATAGGAAGGAAACATTTTTAACTATAGTAGTAAAATTTATTTCAATTAATAAACTCTGACTATTTATCATTATTATATTAATGCATTCAATTAATAAATTGTTTCTTACTTGATTGATCATAGGCAATCTTAATTTGTGACATCATATTTAAATTTGATTTGAATATTATTTAGTCCTACCATTTCATACCATTTAAAATGAACAAGATATGATTTGAGGGGTTGAAAAAGGAAAATAATGCATAGTTAGTTGTCAAATTTGAACGAAAATGACGCTCGGTTAATGTGACTAATTTCCACTGTAGTCATTATTGGTTTTTTAGCCAACTTAACGGTTATAAAAATAGAATATAATGTAATATTTTTAGTGAGAACGATTATTCTATTTCTAGAGCGATGTGTTGAGATTTATCAGTGTAGAAGGACGGTCTCACATTAGGTGCGATGAGAATGGCTACTTTTCCGATTCCGAAGTGGCAGGATGGAGTCGCACCGAGTCTAACATCGAGAACGCGATGGTCTTTGTCTTAAGAAGTGTGAAAGGCCCGCGAACTCCTCTCTGGCGTTTAGTTCCGCGTAGAGGCCTGGGAGAAAATCGAAAAGCGGAGTTTCCACGAAGAAGACGCTGTTCACATTCGCCACGGCGAGGCAATGCGAGGCAAGGCAAGGCGTCGCAGGGGTGGCCATTTAGACGCGTACGCTAATGTACGACTCGCGTGCCGGCGTCCGTTTTTTCAACACTTAATTCACCCCCCTCTATGGCCGCCCCTACGTGTCGTGCACAGGAAATAAGTGATTCCCGCCCGACTACAGGCCATTTCCAAGGTCGCCGCCTACACGCTACACCACGCAGATCCAGCCAAATGAATCAACAAACAATCGGAATTGTTCTATAAGTGTTTATCCAAACACCTCTTATAACGTCCTACCACACGTTACGTAAAATCACACTATTGAAAAAACAACAAATATATTCTACTCTCCCCGTTTAAAGCTTCAGTCCTGGTTAGTTTCCAACCTTGACAGAATTTGTTACCCAGCAATATTATTCATTTAAAATTTAATTAACTTAAATATTGGACAGAAGAATTCTTGTTAAATTCCATGATGAGCAGAGAAATATTTTATTTTAGAAATTAATGGTGGATGTAATTCGGAATAATTATTTTCTCTTCACGAATAGACCATTCTCACCTGTATAATTTCTCACTTGCCTACCCCATTCCGTAGCAGCGGAATTCACCTATTTAGTCTCCAATTATGTCGCCCGTCATCCAGAAACCTTTACCTGGAACGCAGGAATGTTCCAGTATTCGTGATATGGAGGGCATTGTACAGTAGTTAGCGTGTTGTATGTTTAGTGCTTCAACATGTTCGTACCTTGGAGTAGAATATTTCCCATGGCTAACTTGTTTTTACTTTTGGAAGTCTAGTGGAATCCATCAGACAATTTTTGACTCTTAAACTCAATATTGACCCAATCACCTTTAATTTAGTGAATTCCAGTTTAACTTGAAAATTAACCTGTAAGCGTCTCAATACCTAAAGTAAATCATGCTCAATCTGTTAGTATTTCCCCTTATTTTTCTATCTGGTATAATGTTACCGTTCATTTAATTATCACTTCTTCAGTCCCTTTATTCTTGTGTTATTGTCGTGATTTCTGTCCACTGGGTTACATAAATTTTGTACGTGAATGAAATTTCTCCCGCTTTCAAACACTATTTCTATTTACTATCAGTTACGTATAATACGAATACTGTCCGTGTACTTTGTTGTACCTCGAAATATTCTGAATTATCACCAATGGCATTCTACAAATTTCCTCTTTTATATGGGCATTGAAATCGTATTTTAATTATTTTTAAAATTTTTACTGATGGTTCATTAGATAAATGAATAAAGGCGAAAGGATTCCAATGCAGTTTAATTTAATATAATCTCGTTCATCTGTATTCTTTAGCGAAGCGTAGTAAAATGTAATGACTGCGCAAATTACAGATGCGTTAGTTGTTACACACGATACTTGAAAATTATTTTTCAAACATTCCATTTTTCTAAACGAAACTGTATTTATATTTGAATGTATTTACCTGTTTATAGAAAATAACCCTTTCATACACAAATCGGAATGGGGATACTAAATGTGATCCTTTCGTACTACCGTAAATTTAATTTTATTAGGACGAAAAATTTCATATTGATAATCAAGACGATAATCTAATTTTAATCATTTTTATATATTCTTGAATTTAATAGTTTATTTTGGAATAAATTTTCCAGTATCTATATATTTCCCTTCAGTAACATTGGCCCTTCGTTTCACTCTGAAAGCTGTCGCATTGAAGTTGGAGAACAATTTTTTCAATTGATGCCTTTTTCGATGCATAACTAATTAATAACTAAAATCTGTCACCGAATTCATCAATTTTACCAAGCAGATGGGAAAGAAATCGTACAAAAATGAAGACTTAAGTTTTTGGAAACAACTTTAATTATATTTTTTAATGATTTAAACCCCAATTGTCCTTATCTTATTTATTTGCTGTTGTAATATACATGAATTATGTCAGGACCATTTTTAATTAATAAATCTAGACGTCCTGTCACTAAATAAATATTATTATTATTTTTTTAGTTTATTGGCTATTCTCAATTCGTTTCAGATCAGATCCGTTACAAATGAAAGTATTGGTCAACGTGTGAAATTTATTCCAATAATAAATTTGAAAATTCATCAAAATTATTTTCTTTTGTTCTAAATACACACAAATGTGTCGCACGTATTGATGGTCTCGAGTTTCAGTGAAGTTCAGGATTTCATCTGCACTTAGCTTTTATTCTTCGCTGTTCTTTTCACCAAAGTTTATTAAATTATAATATAATTAACTTTGAAACACAGTTTTGAATTCTTAACAAGTGGCATTGCGGATACTGTTTTCTTTAATTAAATAGGCAGACATACAAAGGAATGTTATTGTTTGTTTTAGTGGAATAATTAAAAATAATACTAGTGGTATCCCCTGAGAACGTGAGGGACGCGTGGGCGGAGACGGTAGCACGGTAGCTGGCAGCTGACGGCAGATCACACACACAGCGGGTCAATATTTGTGGAGGACGTTGACGTGTTGGCAGGGCTGTCCACGACACGGGGTAAACGTATTTACACTCATACTTGTTTCAAGTTTCTACCTGGAGAACAACTTTTACGGAAACGCGCCTCCCTCGTCCTGAGGGTATGAGTTCCGGAAGCCGTAGAGGATTCTTTTTAAGGCAACACAATCCAGCTGAGTACAGACCTTCACTTTGGAATTAATTCCTTTATTTGGATCAAAATTTCAAATTATAATTAGCGCTTGTCATCGGGATGTCCGTTTCCATCTAAAGTAATTGACGTGTCAATTATTGCGCCTGGAGAAACGCCCTGGTAGTCTATTGAATAATAAAATAAATATAATATAATTTTAATTGGGTAACACCAAACGAAATCTGATGTTGAGTTCTTAGAAAGGACTACAGCCCGAACCCTTCACGAAGCTGGTATTCATTGTTTGTCAACCAATATATTTACCAATCTAGTTCCACAGGAGATGACTTCGGAACAATTATAAATAATAAATTTAATTCCTGCTCTGTATACATTTTTTGACCTTGGTTAGGTTTATTTGTTATTAAAAAATATGTTATTTTCATCTTGTCTGTTATATATACCTCGCTTTCGTGTTTTGTATTTTATTAATGATGATCGATAGGAAACTTGTGCATAGTGAAATTGAGAATCATAGAGAATAAGTAATGGAAAGTTTTATGATATCATATTTTTTTTAATATTGGTTGAAATAATAATTTAAAAATTTTCTGAATCGCAAACGTATAATAAATTAATGTAAGTCGAACATCGAAAAATAGAAAACTTTACATAATAATCTCTTTTTAATAATCAGAAAAAAATATATTTATATATCTCAAATAATATCCTAAAAATTCATTACTAAATTTATATCGGAAGAACTATAATTTATTTAATCTTATTTATTGAATATTCATTCAATTTTGATAAATAAATTTACTTACGTTGCTCAGGATAATTCATTTTCTTTAATGTCGTCTTCATTATAATTTCTGAACACAATAATCAGCATGCTTCCTAATGTGAAATTATCCAGAGCTTATTCAAGAGGAACTAGAATTATGGATTTATTTAACGATAGCGGACATAAAACATTCAATTTGTGATTATTATATTAATAAAATAAAGAATAAATACATCTTCAAAATATTATTACGAATATATATTACTGTGCAACGTAATTTAGTATCAAACAAATTATAATAATAAAATTATTGATTTGGCGTATTTTCGACAAGAAAAATGAATAATTTATGATCATAATCATTTCGTCGTTGAATAACTTTACATTTCCTCAACCATTTTTGATCTTCTTATTCAAGAGATCAGTCTTTGACGAATTTATAACGGATTAGGTATGCACGTATTGTATGTTTGGAAACAGCGCCGAGTCTAAATTTAATTACTATTAACATTTCTTATACTTTGATAACACTTGATGAGCATGAAAATATTTGCATTAGAAATTACTTGGCTCATGTCTAATCAGTATCCAATACATGTGAATAGGCACAGAAAATACTGCCAAATGTGAGGAGAAACCTTAAGAGTTATGCAACGCGCAATACAACTCCAGGACATTGAAGGCATCCGTCTCAAATTAACACTATTATTCGATTTTATTGATTAATGTCTGCTAACAGTATTTTTTACGGAGTACTCATATGTAAACATTTTATAAGATTGAACAGTCCTAGTATTTTTTTTTCTGTCACCCAGAAATTGGATTAGAAATTTTGAGAAAAAGTACACAGCACGCGATCTCAAAGATAACTTTACCATTCTACCTGCAGTTATTACACATTTACAATTATAAACGGAAACACAGAAAATAACGTATTTAATTTAAATGTTACGAACTTATATGAGAGAAATTCGTATTTTAAACTCTATTATACTATATTAATCGGCGGTAGAATAAGTTTTAAAAAAATAGTAATTTAAATGTTTTCTAGCCTCTGAAATAGTGATATAATTCCCAAATAGCGGAATTGTCCTCAAATTTGTTCCACATGATAAAATTTTCAGCTTAATTTAAATTTTTAACTGTGAAGTATAAGCACAAATCACCAGTGATCTACAAGTTTTAGCTTTCAAACTAGTCAAAAAGCTTTTTAAAAAATTTCTATGTGATATTGAATTACTTTACGTCACTTGTTCGACTTTCGACTTTGTATTATTACACATTTTAACCTCTGCCGTTCCTTGATACTATCACTTTAGGTACTATGCCTGAAATGATCGACGATCAGTATATGATGGTGGTGAACAGTGAGTCAAATGGCGCGATCTTGTTGGGGCCACGGACATATCCCGTTTCAATTGTTAAGGAAATATTTTTGTTTTAAAAATATCTGCAGGTTGAGTGCTGCGCACACTCGTGCAATTTCGATGGCCAGATTGTCGCATTGGAGTTGGAACTGTTGCCTCATTCGCATATTTACCACATCGCCTCATTTGACTGTTTTACTGTCGTAAAATGTGGCTCAGTATAACGAGACCGTTGCCGAAACAATCGCTTCTTTTGATGAACTTACGATAAATTCCTGTTTGCATGCTTTGAAAATGTTGGAGAAATATTAGGCGGAGTGTCTTAAGCTAAATAAAGGAAATTATATGGAAAATAAAAATTAATGAACACGACATTTTGGATTGTTTTCGAAGTGTTTATTTACCTGCCCTATTCGAATGTTAATGTGAGGATAAAAATTAAATCGTTTCCCAAAGTAGTTGCGATAAAATATTAATATATGATACACTTACTTCATTCTCAATATTTTTCTCCATAACTTTGTAATACTGACCTTAGTCTTTACTAACTATGGTTCTGAATGTTGTAAAAAAAGAGCTTTGGTTTTGACTGTGAAAGACTAATTGAGTTTCGTTCAGGTATTTTCATGGAAGATCTGAAGGTAACTGGTGATCCGAACAGGTCACACAGGAATGATATTATCAAAGCTGGCCGCCTGCGGGACTCTGGCAGGAAGATGCCCCTGAAAGCGAGCTGGGAAGGAGTGTTGTAATTTCATCTGATGCGGGCCGTCCTCGCTCTCGGGTTACCCGCCTCTCAACAGTGCGCGACGCGTCAGCCCTGCGTCTCGTCGCGTCGCGTAGCGTCGCCCTTCCACCTTCCAATAACTCACAATATTGCGTAACACTCGGGACTGAAACACGAAACACTAGCCAGGTCGATACAGTATTTCTTACCGATGTCTCCTATGTATTACAACCGATCGAACGTTTGGAACGTAAAAATATAATTACATAAAATATTATGTACTTATATAAAATATATAGTGAGAAATGAGGGAATACGTAAACCCATTCAGATTCGTCAAATAAATATTGTATTGACAGATTAGTTTGATATATATATATATATATATATATATATATATATATATATATATATATATATATATATAGATCGCATTAAATTAAACGACACGATCAAATTCATCCTTTTCTCCAGTATGAATATATTTTAAACCACTTTTATATTTTATTAAAAGTAATTTACTACTGATGTGAGTAATAATAATAGATTCGATACTTTACATCCCGTTGATACAGCGGAGAAACTTCTGATTTGCCACAAATAAAATAGGTCTTTTTTTTCTAATCGTCGTAATGTTATCTAAAAATGTAAAGAAATATAAAACACCTTGTTAGTTTTTTTCGTATATATTATTAAGATTTCTGATATATACCGATACTTAAGACGTATTGGTAGTACATGGCTTTAAATTGTTATATTGTTACCCAATTAAATAATTGCCAATTGAAATAGTAATATGTCCTGGAATTGAACAACAATAATATATTAAAAATGAATCATTGTTTGATGGTACAGTATTATTTACGAACTTATTCCTATAAATCTTGTCAATGTTATATTATGAATATTCTTCTACAGCTATTTAGCTTCCCAAATTTTTCCCGGGAGTATGTCCGGCATAAAGAGTTCTTGGGTTTCTATCCGGGTCAAAGTAAGCAGAGTACGTCATCGAAACATTCTGAATTAAGATGTATTTGACCCGGGTAGAATCCCAAGAAATAATTATTTTATATACTCCCATAATTATTTATATTAATACCTTTTGTATTATTGAATTTATTTTTAAATATATTATGTAGATTCTTAATTATTATTATTTTTTCCAGAAAAACATTAAAAAAATCTTGATAAATGCTGATTATTAAAGGTAAGAAAAATATTATTATTTTATCTAGACGTAATAAATTTTCTGCCATTTGTAAAATTGCTACATGATGCTTTTTACAAGTGCTTTAGTAATATTAAGGCTACAATATTTATTTAAAAACGAAATCCAGGAACTTAAAATGAATATTTTTATATGGAAGTAACATTTTTATTTACTTTTAAAAATTCATATTAGTGTTTATGTATGAACTTCATAAATGTCAGAATTTTATTTAACTTTCCAATTATAAACCAAAAGTTAGTGTTTGTTAACTTGCTTGATTATATTTCTGTTGAATGTAGATTTCTCGGGTTTATACCCGGGTTATGCCTTGTGGTGACCTGAAGACGATGGCGGAGCTAGGTGTCGAAACACTGGGTTTCATAAAAGGTATAACCTGGGTAGAAATCCCAGAAATATAAATTCATCACATTCACCGTAAAAATCTAAATTCGCTTATGTTATTGTTTTTTTAAAACAAATTTTTTACTTTTACATTACGAAATTGTTACAAAACTCTTGAATTACGTTACGTGTGATGGTTGTTAATATATTAAAAATATTTGGATCAATAGTTAATTTCCCTTGGTAAGCATCAAGAAGGGAGTAGGAAATATACTATCAGAATTACAGAAATCAATTAAAGAAAATCAAATAAAGAAACTGTTTACCGTAACATTTATAATTACTTAATTCTCTTATAACATGCAACTCTCCCGTCTATAGAATGACCATACTTTTAAATATATGACTGTAGTCTGAACTTCTGTGGTTTATTTTCCACATTGTTCTGTAGCACACCACATTCGTATTGTTATTCAATGTCCAAAGACTGTAAATGTTCAGTTCTACAAGAATCCCGACGTACCGCTTCGAATTCCGGCACGTGATTCGTGAGAGCGCGTCCCAAATTAATTGAGACCGTCCGGGATCCGTAATATCGGTGATGAGAGGCAACGTTTTGTCGGCTTTTATACAAACAACGTGTCAGTGTTTACGAGATGCGGGGAGTATTTCGCCCAGGGACTGTTCACGGAAACTACTCGTATTAGTAACACTGTCTCTGCAGGCGAGCCGTGTTTTTACCCTAAACACCAGGTCCAACTCGGGTGGTCTCCTTGCCACACGCACAAACAAAGGCAGCCAAAGGCGAAAT
This sequence comes from Zhengitettix transpicula, assembly GCA_037074705.1. NCBI lineage: Eukaryota > Metazoa > Arthropoda > Insecta > Orthoptera > Tetrigidae > Zhengitettix > Zhengitettix transpicula. The sequence goes on along the minus strand of CM073592.1, from coordinate 56,131,075 downwards.
GGACTAGTTCGATGCGTGCAACCCCGCAATTATAGCGCCTCACTCAGGAGATGACAAGAATTTCGTCACGAAACATCCAGGCCACCCCTTCATTTGATATTTAATTAAGGAAACGGGAGGGAAGCCTACAAAAATTTTACATCGTCACGAAACTGGATTTAGATTTCTTGGGTTAACGATATGCCGAACAATGAAGTAAAGACGTAAGACGCTCTGTGTTCAAATAATCGAATAGCGTTTTATTTATTTTTAATGCCTCAATATTAATAATTAATTTTTTTACCGAGGCGTAAACTTATAGATTGGTTTACGCATGAGTATAGCATTTCCTAACGAAATATTTCAATAGTGTCATATTTTAAATGCGCTAAATAATTTAACTTAATTATTATATTCAGCTAACCAGAGTTGAATTCCACATAATTTAAGTAGGTATTATTGTATAGAATGTGGTGGTGACTTACTGAATATAAACGGAAACGTTCTTGTCTTCGAACTAGACAAATTTCCTGGGCTGTCTAAATACTATCAATTTTCCACAATAATCATTTGTTATTTTCTTCGGTGAGTATGAAACTTGTTAATTCTTAAACGAATATGTTATTCAGAAATACTTGCATATTTTTGCCAGGGATATATTTAAAAGTTAGTATACTTAGCTCTTCTATAAGAATTGGCGTCTAAGTTGCACATATATTTCCTAATAAAAACGTAATTATTTTTATATAATGATAAATCTTCAGTTTTATGTATTAATTATAGCAGTTTTGCATTAATTTTCAATACGTAGGCCTATGTATAATATTTTTTCATTCGTTTCTCGTTTCATTTTTAGTTTTCACATTTGTATATAAAATCGTTGATTTTGCTTTTTTCATATTTACATAAGAAACTTGAATTACCCTATTTCCTTAGTGAAGAACCAATGAGAGATATATCTTTATATAAATAGAGACATATCTTTTATCACAAGTTTTTATGTTTACTGTTATCAACTACTTATTTTGAGTGACAGGATACGTGAGGTTAATGGGGAGGGATTTGAAAGGGATGTGGTAGGGGGGAGAAAGATAGCCAAGGCTTGCATCCTTACAAATAACTTAAAGCCGGAGCTTTTTAGAGAGTTCAACTGTAAGCGTGTTATTTGAATTTAATATATAGTTAGTTCACATTTGGCCCAATATGCTTGTTCTATCAACATACAAGTAGTGACAACTAAATTATAGACTACATTTATTTCCTGATATAACTTAAATTACTTGATTTTTATTTTTTGATAATTTTTCAGATTTAATAATGTGAGTATTATAAATTAAAAATAATATTTACGTTTAAAAAAATAAACAAACAATCGAATTTAAAAGAATTAAATTATGGAGAAGTGAAATTAGATGCTAAATTAAATTAAGTTCTTTACGTAGTTATGTGTTCTCTCTACGAATATTAAGTAATATTTCATATGCGTGAGTTTAATATTGTTTCTAGTATATTATATTTCAATTTAAGCTTACTTCAAAAATTTTAATTTTCGTTTAAGCTGCAATAAAGTAGAACCCCAATTACAGTAATAATTTTCGGAGTGAGCCTGCAACGTTCTAAATTGAGCTGGTCCGCGCCATTATTTTTCCTGGTATGTGCCACGTCCTGCTCGGAGACGTGAACCCTGGTACATTTTCCATGGCTCAGCACACGACCACGGACCATTAAGTGGAGCGGCGCCCAGGGTGAAAGCTATCGATTACAGCCACCATAGTTTTTGCCACATGAACGCGTCATCGGGGTGAATACAAACCGCAACACTTTGTCTATAACTCCGTCACACTCGTAAACTTCACAGAGACGTCCTTCATGCTAGTACGTATTCCTTAATATTTTGCAATTATCTAATTTTCATTGCGTTTAAACAAAATTTATGGTATATCCCTCAAACTATTTAACTGCAACTGTCTCCGTTCATTTTTATAAATTAGGTTGCATTCATGTTCGTATTCTTCTTATTACTATGCGTGGAGGGACACTGATAATGATTATGGACGTCGTATACCTTCATCCATTGTGCTTTAATACCGTACTTCTAGAAACTAATGGTGAATCAATTTTTAATTGAAATTAAAACCTGAATGTCTATACTGCAGGAATAATGCAGACTAGGTCTCATGCATTTTTCTTCCAAATATATAAAAAAAAATTATTGTAATTACATTTATAATATAGTCTTCGAAATATTGTAAAATATATATGGCTATTTCTTTTTTTATATTAACAGGATACATGAGGATAATCCATATATGGCTATCAATATTTATATTTGTTTTATTGACAACGTTACTGGAAGTTGCCTGTGAGGGCTATTCTCTCGCAGGCAGAACCTGCGAGGGATGTTCTCTCGTAGGCAGAACCTTGTAGGGGAGACGGAAGGGGCTACTTTTGGGGATGTCTCTCTGTTTTTGAACTAAGGTTCCCACAAGCCGAGGCATCTCGGCCTGTTTTTAGAGGTGTATGTTCCGGGGTCACAGACCTTAAGTAAGAGTTGTTCGTTGTTCCCATTGGAACAGTCGGCCAGCTGCCTCCTAAATCGGTCAAGGCACGGCGAGGTGAAAACTACGTCCCCACAGCAAACTCCTCTCCCGCTATCGGTAAGGCGTGGGACAAGTACCCAATGCCCGACCTACCTGATGCAGGTTTTCTAGGGTTTGTCCTACATTACTTTTAGGCGAATGCCGGATAGGATCCCGAAACTATAGGGACCTTAGTTAACCCTTGACTACCTTTCTCTATCCTTCCACATCCACCCTTTCAAATCCCTTCCTCTGCTATTGAAGGGGATTTGCCACCATGTGGATTACCCTCATGTAGTCTGTTACCTAAAAAAAACCCGTTACTGAATAAAATTACGAATAAGACATATAATTAAATAAATAGTATGCACACTAATCTCAAGGTACTTATGTGAATTACTGAATCAGAACAATTTTTATATCAAGATAACAACGTATAAATAAAGATAAATATACAAAATGACATTTGGGCCTTAATTTACTGAAACACGTCACTTACGATTTGTGTTACTAACGACATTACTTCTACTACAGTCAACGGCTACTGCGATTGGTGTCGACTAGACGAAGGTCTCAGCTTTACAATTTTATAGTTATCATCTCTCTTCTCTGTCTCTCTCTCACACACACTCACGGTGTGTGTGACATCTGCATATCGACTCTTACTAATATAAACTCAATATTCCCTTTAATTTCTGAGGTCAAATAACTCGCCCTACAAAAATCGTCGTTACGTCTATTTTCACTGAAGTTTTAGTTTGAATATTACTCTTTCTGTCTCACAACCTTTAAATGGTTACTTTTTCTCCTCTGCTTATGTTAAACTGCAATACGCTATTTTCAAAGAATTGCTCGAAACCTTTTAGTACAGTAGGTACTTGTTTCTGACATGTGCGACTTTGATTTACACGTGAGAGGTGATCCCCTTCAACAGTGTGTTTGACATCTGTAAATTGTTTTCAATATCATGCGCGCATCGTTCAGTACATTATAACATTAGTAGGTACGAGAACATTGATGCATTTTACAGTAAAATGTATGTATGTATGTATTTAATCTACAAATGGGCATAAAATCACAAATTAAATAAGGAAATTTACAATAAAGGAAAATAGAGTAAATTAATATAATTATTTTAAAATATAAGCTAGGTTTAGGAATATTATTTCTACTATAAATACATCTACATAACTTTATATTAATTAATGTTCAAAAAGTTAAAGAAGGAATTGATATTGTACTGCTATTAAAAGAACAAAAATGGAAATATATCTGTAAATAGAGATTAAATAACTATTTAACTGTCCAAGGAGACAAGGAATGTTACCATTTTCTTTTTAGTTTATGACGGGGCATTATCACTTCACCTCACTACACTACCCTACATTCACTAGAGAGTTCACATTAATTCTGCATTTTCTTTCCCTTAGAGGACTTGTCCGAAAACTCTTGCAAGTCAATTGTTACAGTTGTTTATTGTCCTATTTAGGAATGCTTATTTTCCAACATCAGTTTTTTTTTTCTGTCTGGTATTTAACATAAGTACCGGTATATATAGTACCTGACTATTGATGGTATCGGGGTTGTAATAGAGACATAGTGGAGGGAACACCATTAATTGACGTTACCTGACGTATCCTGTCACTTTCCCATTCGCTCACACACAAAAAACGAAAGTTATTTGCATTTAGTTTTTTCCTTGTGCGTGTCGCTTATCACCGCATTACAACCTTTTATAGCAGTGTAATTTTGGAAAGATTTTGTCATGGTGTAAAACGAAAGTAGAACGCAAATGCATATTCTGGGTAATTTCTTATCTTTATTATTTTCTTTCCTTAGGACCTGTTTTACAAGTGTAGACCTTGATCTGACAGAGGATTAGTAGGATCCGTTTATTCTCTTTGAGCCTTGTCAGAGATTCATTTTCTTGCAGTTCGATTGAACTTGGGCAGCAGGTCTGGCGACAGTAGTGCGTTGTGGAGCATCAAGGAGCAGCACGTGGCCGGGGAAGCCCCGTATCGCGGGTCCGCATCTCCGCTGAATATTCCTCAGCGCGGAAACCCTCAGGGGACGCGGGTGGGGGATATTGCATTTATTCATGAACTAGACCCCACCTACAGTGTATATATAGTCCCGTAATTTATACGATTTCGTGATTGTGTGTAGAAAGTATGCGGCGATAAGCGTGTAATTAGACGCAGTCGTTGCGCCAAGTGCGAACAGGGGCTATTGTGATCCTATCTCGCGTCATGTCATTCAGCGCCTACAATTACAATTAATGCCGCTGCCGCCACCACGGCGCAAAATTATACGTTCTTATTAAGTGCGCAGCTCCTGTGAATGGAAATGTTGCTTGCTCCAGATTTCAACTCTCTCCTGTAATTCCGCCCTGTGACGCGGGGGCGGAGAACCTTATTATTAATCGCGTCATGCGTTGCGGAAGAACCTTGAACTATATTCTCGATCGAACATTACATAACAATCACCGACAAGTTCATGGAGGAGTCATCAAAGCTCTCTTATTCGTAAGACGGATTTGTCTCATATTCTGCCTGCAGTTAATTAATATTACATAGTCACACGCGCCGAAACTAAGAATGACGGAAACACATGTAAATGGGAGGTCACACCTCGAACATAAAAGGGAAAGTACGATCACTGACAAATGCAGTATAGATCTCTCTGTTCCGCTTGTGAGAGTAACGATGAATGAATCTTAATAATAATAAAGATAGCCAAATACAGACAAAAGAAATGATAGTGTAAATACCGCACAACGTTTCCTCGTTCCTTCCTTCGTGTGCAGAAAAAACTCAGGTGATGAAAAAGGCTCTTGCGGTTTTTCTGCACCTGAAGAAAGGAACAAGGTTTACAATAACGTTGTGCGGTATTTATTTTATCACCTCTTCTGCCTGCATTTGGCTATCTTTCATAATATTATTATTTTCAATCAGACCTAAATTTTTGATTTTGATGAATGAATCTGTTCTCAAATATTTGAAAAGAAACCTCTAGACGTTTCTTCTGTCACCGGCAGACCTTGCATCCGTTTACTTTAATAAATTTATACATAATATTTAGATTTATTATTCATTTCATTAGTCCTTGGTCGTGTAAATAGGATACGTCATAATATAAGATTACAAGAAATAAACATACAATTACAAACTTCAAAAACCGTTGATGAGCCGAAAAAACCGAAAAATGTTTGGCTGTTCATTCAGAATGATTATAACAAAAGAGTTGAAAGCTTTCAAATAATTATTTAATAAAATTAAAAACTTGGAGACTGATTTGGATTTTTCTGCTCGTCAACGTCAACAGTCCTTTTTACCATAATGTGTACTTCAAAAAACAAAAAAATTATATAATATAAAGGAACGTTTAAATATACTAATATAACAGTTATTAAAGAAATGATAACTACATTCATATTAAATTTTTATTGGACGGCGCTTCCAGCAGCAAATCTTACTTCGATTCCCGTCGAACATGAAAGAGAAAATAGGTCGGTAGTTAAATTGTACAAGATTATTATTGTAAAATAATAGCAGATCTTGATAGTATTACTATTTTATGAAAGAGAATCTAATCAGCCCTTCCTACGAATAAATTGACCTTTTAACCCATCATATATTTGTGAAAACCCGTTAAAATCGAATATTCTGATTAAAACTCAGTATTTATAGTCCAAACAAACGTGCTTTGAAAACTAGTATTAAGAAAATAAATACAATGTTAAACTATACGTTAAGAAACATTCAGTACTTACAGGACATAGCAACAATCATTATTTTGATTGGAGTAATGTCAGACTTTGAACCTAATTTTCACACTAGAATCATCTCAAAAAATGGTCTATATTAGAATAATCAATTTTGATTCAATATACAAAGAAACATAAACGCACGTGATTTGTGGTTTAGGACTTTGGTCCCTTTATTTATGTTATCTTCCCGCTCGTCAGGATTAATTTTCTCAGTTTGTCATACTTGAATAGGTCTGCCGATTGGTAAAAGAAACGTATGGCTTTGTCTGTAATTTGCCATTTTCTCTTGTTAATATTAACTAACACACTATTACTGTTAATTATGAATGTGTTGTAAATTCGGTTCAAGCCTTTATAAACACAAATACGGAAGAAGTAATTAAGTACATAGGTCTTAAATGAGAAACAACGAGGCCCAATACTTCATTTTGTTGTCCTATGAATAGTAATGAAAAAAATATGCATCTTTGTTGCACACTTAAACTGCACAGAACTTGGAGATTTTCTCCAAACCGGTTCTTAATCCATATTCACTAAATTTGACACTTGAGAAGTTCCAAACTTCGATACATACAATCGTTATTATTTAGAAGTCAGCTGTAAGTTTTAAAATCTACTAAAATTAATTTATGCACCGTATCCCGTATTATAATTTACGATTTCCTTAACCCGTTCATCCCACCCATTGGAGGAAAAATTCACTCTATAATCATTTATATAAATTCCATCTAAAAATTTGTGCGTGGATTCCAAAACGAAAATTACTGAGTTCAGATTTATTACAATTATCATATAAAATCATGCTAATATAATTTCTTTAAAATTACTGATTATACTTCACTTATTCAGAAAATGTATCAGGCTTGTTTCAGATTAAAAGTTAATTCTGATTAATCACTCATCAATTAAGAACGGCTTTTTTAATTATTAACAGTTCCCCATTGGAAAAAATGAATGTCATTAAGCTCTTAGTTTCTCTGTTTCGAAATACAATCGCAGTGGTGTTCGGAACGGAACTCCTTATTCGTTGAGTGGATTGAAGTGAATTGCTCTATTGAGTACATGTGTTCTATCAGCCATAAGGAAAAGCTTTTGAGAACGCGGCCATGGACGGGAAAGGAAATCAATCTAGTGGCTTATTGTTCTAGTTTTCGTTAATGGGTGTTCAAGTCGTGATCTCCGGTTTATCGCTGTAAGGTGTCACTTCGCAGATCGGCGTGAACCTAAGTACCTTATCGCCGACGTCGCAACGTGCAAGCACAATGCGGAAAGAATGGCTTATCTGCGAATCGGCGAATTTATCATGAAGCGACAGCAGTGCTCCTAATCTGCAACACAGTCTCCATCTCCGTCCACCATGAACCGAGCCACATGGCGGGATACTTTCCTTTTACAGATTCAGTTTTTGATTACCCCCTATTGACGGTTTTACATAATATTCCGATATTCCACTCCAATCTTGTCAATCGATTGTCCATAGTTTTGTCCTACTAAGTTACCGACATTTTAATTATTATTGACTTGTTAAATTAATCGTCCTTTTCGTTTAGTACTTCGTTGGAACCTCTGACGAATTTTCCGGGCAAAATAAATTTGGTATTTCTGTCTAAATTTACTATTCAACCATAATTTTTTCCATCTGTTACTCTGATTCATGAAACTTATTTTTAGAAATATTTACAGTCACGTTACTTGTCCTTAGTACGGGAATGAAATGATTGTACTTGGTTTCTAACGTTAGGGTTGTCTACTATTAATAGTATAATGTATATTCGATTAATTTTTCCTTTATTGTTACCTATATCTCACTGCCCCTTAAATTTTTAACTCACTGCATCCTTTCACTTACTTCATAGAGATTAATGTATTAGCCTAATCTTGAAAAGAAACGTTATATTTGGCTATTAATCCCCCCACCCCTCCAAAAAAAGGTAAATTGAACTGACTAAAGTGTTAACTTTATCAAATAGCTCAAAAAGTTTTCGGCCATTTTTCTTGTCCCTTTACCCCTAAAATTAAAATTAGGATATGGAGAGTGCGCCACTTCAATTTGGTAGATGCGAATAGGATATTACAAAAACCTTCTCATAGCTCTATAAAAGAACAAAAGTAAGTCTTTCCGATCGTATCATGTGATATACGAAGAAAATTATGGTTTTTTAATATCCACGATTTTTTCTGTGCGTATGTCAATAAGAGCCTTCGTCTAGGACCGAAAAATATTTTCTGTTTTCTTTTGAAAAGCGTAGAAACTTGACAAACTCAGATAGGAATTAAGATGACAATTGGGATCCCATATTGCATAAAACGGAAATTTATATTAAAACCACTCTATTTTAAGAATTATGCAGACCGCACTGGGATTAGACCTTTTGAAAAAGTGTATTTCTATTCGATTGTTTACATCTGATAAAAATAATGTTTATTTTTATATATCAGTTTAATAAGTAGATACACTTTCTATCCTTGAACGCTATTCGGCTGATGAATAACTTATACATGTTACTATTTGCTAAATTAAACTTTTCTTTTGTGTTATTCCTTTACGTATTTGGAAATAGAAATCTAAGTATTTTGTTGTATATACCGAATTTTTTCAAAGTAGGATATTATTTTTCCCTTCCGCATCCCCCCTTTCTAATCCCTTCCTATGCTATTAAAGGGGAGTTGCCCAATGTGGATCACCCTCATGTAGCCTGTTGCCCTAAAAAAAAAACTGATCGAGGTACGGAGAAGGGAATGCTGCGTCCCCACAACAAACTCTTCTCCCGCTTTCGGAAGGGCGTAGGACAAGTACCCAATGCCCGACCTAACTGATGCAGGTTTTTCTAGGGTTTTCCCTGCATTACTTTTAGGCGAATTCCGGGTACGATCCTTAAAATATAACCCTGGGGCCCTAGTTAGACCTTGGATACCTTCCTCTACCCTTCCGCATCCCCCCTTTTAGATCCCTTCCTATGCTATTAAAGGGGATTTGCCACCATGTGAATTACTCTCATGTAGCCTGTTACCCTAAAATAAAGGTCACTATTGCCATTGGAATAGTCGGCCAGCTGCCTCCTAAACTGGTCGAGGTACGGAGAAGGGAATGCTGCGTCCCCACATCAAACCCCTCTCCCGCCATCGAAAGGGCGTGGGAGAAGTACACAATGCCCGAACTACCTGATGCAGGTTTTCTAAGGTTTGTCCTCCATCACTTTTAGGTAAATTCCGAGTAGTATCCTTAAACTACAACCAGGGGTCTTGGCTACCGTCCTCTACCCTTCCGCATTTCCCCTTTCTGTGGTATTAAAGGGGAGTTGCCATCACACGGATTACCCTCAACTAGCCTGCACTCTAATAAAAAGTCACATAATCAGTATATTTTTATATTAACATTAACAAGAAAATTCGGCTGTATTCGACAATGTTTTTTTCTGCGAAACGCCTTAGCTGTATGCTATCAGTGTAATGGATTATTTTATTATAAAAAAAATTAATAAATAACATTTCCACAACGTTTCACAGTATGATAATGGCTAATGTAACCTTCAGCTACTGTTAATATTAATATAAAGATAAAGACTACATTTTTTTTACTGTAATTTGGTCTACTTATAAGTAAAAGATGAAATAGTTGAACAATGTTAATAATAAAATATTAATGTCTAATGAATTTGAAATGAGTTTGGTATCAGCGGTACTTTATCGTGATTTGTTCATTTAATCTAGTCTCGTGTCACAAATTATGGTACGTTTATACTGAAAATCATCACGGGACGTCTATGCGAGGTTTGTGAGAGAGAAAATGACAAATATTGAGTCCAATTCATTTTATTATCATTTCAAAAACTTTAAAAATTTCACCAAGGAATTACTGCTGATTATATGTTGGGTGGAATATATTTAAGATCTCTTTGAGACTATACATCCAAGAGTTGAAACGCTAAAGTTGTCAATCATAATTAACCCTCTCACACTCAAGCAGAAACGGTCTCGTATTTTTTCAATTTGCTTGTAATTAATATGACGGTATTGGTACCTTGTGTGATCGTCAGTCCCTGCTGAGAACTATTGGGAAGTTCTCCCTGAGTGAGTCTCCTTTGACTGGGATGCCAAATGGACAAGTACGTGATGGGCAAACTGCGAGGCATGCTCCGGCGGAGATGAAGGTGTGCTGACCCACGCTTGGCTGGCTCGGGTGCTGAGAACTTGTGGGTGGCCCACCACAACCAGCCCGAAAGGAATTCCCTTGGATTTGCGGGCCTATGCGGAGCTTTGTGTACTCACCCGAATTGGCTTCCCAATTTCCATCGAAAGTTTCGGGAACACCCACGAACATTCACTTCTCAACTTGGTGCAACCTGTGACGTTTCTAAACTTTCTCCAAAAAAAAAAGGAAATTTCTATTAATCAAGGGAATGCACTAGTCCAGATGAAACATATTATTTTATCACGTTACAAATCCAAACACCTCCATTAAATTCTTCCTACACTCAAAGGTATCTCACAACACTATGATAAATATTTTTCACTCATACGTAATTTCTTTTTATAAATGAAATCGTGTTAAGCAAATTTAGTAGTAAAGAAACAGGCAACTAATTTTCTTTAGAGTGCTCCATGGCGTCGTAGTTATTAAAATTATCTACTTGTAACAATTATCGTAAATAGTTAATGAAGTAGCCAATAAACAGACTAAATTAGGGGAAAATCAAAAGCTTTCGTTGGTCATGCCACGTGTCGGTCATTAACACCAACACCTGAAGAAAGCAACAAAGTTTTCAGAAACTAAACTTGTCTTTTTATAGGTTGTTTAATTATCTACTTTTTATATAAATATAATATTTTATTGAAGTAAATAAACTTTTATACACAGTCCTCAAAATTTATGAATTTTTTATTTAATTGTCAGTTAAACACATGAGATTTTTTTGACCTCATATTAAGCTATAACCATCAGTAAAAAGTTAAAATTAAATTACAGTCTCCTTGCAATCCATATTTTTGAGTCCTTATGTGTGGAATATAATTATTTAATTAATAGAGCTTGCATTGGTCTAATTTAATTCACAAACGTACCGGCGTTCCAACATACATTCCCATTCACATTTCAACTTACACGACTTGAAGCAAAATTAATTATCAGGCGGACTTTAAGTCCCTTAATCTGTTTGGAATATGATTTTAAGTTGTTTACAAATGACTATCGCCCAACAAGAAAGCCGAAATATTCTCATTTATTTGACTGGCAATTAAATAACTTTTGAGGGTTTCTTTACTTCAATCCGTAATTAAACAAAACGGTCTCCAAGTTTCTTCAAACAAATATATTTATATATAGGATTTATTAAATCCTATCGCGCTCAACTTGAATTAAAAATATATAAGTACGAAAATATTTAAACTCTGAAAATAATAATGAAAATATATATGTATAGAAAATTACTTAAATGAATTAATCTAATTAGAAAAATGTAGATGACTTAAGTAATAATATACTTGACTAACAATAAATAACAAACTAAATAAATATAATTTATAAAATATACTAATGAGATAATTAATAAATGAAGCGTTTCTTAAATGAGAGAAAAGTTTATAATAAATCATACATTCCTTATATTTCAGATATTTATTACAGAACAAAAAGTAACGTATTACTAGGAGAATAAATAATCCTTAAATACGTGAAAGGAAATATTTCACAAAATAAGTTTAATGAATTCTTATCACTCTCGTATGAATATGTAAGAGATAGTCATTTTATTTAAAAAAATCAAATAAATGAGGAAAGAATTAATTTTTTTACTAAAGTTGTAATAAAAATACTGTATTAGTCCACGTGACGCCCTAAATGATTATAAACTGCATTTATTTACAAGATCGATTGAGATGAAAATGTTCATTGAATAATTGTTTTCTCTGCATTTTAATAAGCCTAATATAAAATTTTTATGATGACGGGGTTTAGTTTATCCAGTTAACTATCACTAAATAAATTCTCTCCATTTTCTAAAAGGTTTTTAGTGTTTCTTGATTAATGTTTTATTTTATTCAAAACAAATGTGGCCTTGATAAGAAAAAAAAAATGTAGCTCCTGACGCCAGTGTTCCCTTAAAATTCATTACTCCTGCCACCCCAACCTATTTTTCATACGGAATAATATTTAGATATCACCGTAATAAATTTTCATTTCGTTCTTTTTTGAATGTTAAATAGAAAAACAGGAAAATCATAGTACCTCTGTAAAATCTTAGGTAATATATAAATACTGGTTTCAGATTGAGGTAATTTGAAAACAAAATTAGCAATGAAATATTAATAGCAGATGGGATTCGTACAACAGTCTTCATGTTTTCACTCTTTTAATTATCATTGAATACAAACGATTGTTTACGTTTGTGGTTAAATACTTTTTTATCCAAATTATTTTATGACTTTTTCTCAGTACGATCTTGACACAGGAACTTAATTACTATAGAAACTGAACTCATACAATAGTCCATTGAACGAGAAAGTTTCATTATCTAATCATTGAAAACCAATCTAATTTTTTTCACGCTCTTTTAGTAATATTATTTTTGAAAAGGAAGTTGCGACAGGAGTTTATACCAATATGTACACTGGAATGACTCATTGAACGTTCGGCCATGTTCGTATGTTTCGCATGAGAGTAAATGTTATGATGGTAGCTATAATGATGAGAATGTTGGTTTTTCTTCACCCTGATCGTGGTACTAGAGTTGTAAGTGGGTCAAACAGCTGTCCATCTTACACAACAACCGGGATAACTACCGCAGGAGCATCCGCGTCCTAACGATGCTTATTTCACCTGTAATTAATTTGAATGAAGCATCCTAAACATCACAATTAGCGTCAGGTACTGCATTCCGAGAACGCAACAGCTGTTTCCGACTCGTCTAATGACATTATTATTCATGAAGCACAACTGAGATCGAGTTGCAATTAAAGGAACGTAATCGGCAGGCTGCGTACTGTGGCTACGTAAGTTTGACGAACAACTTAGTGGAAGCCAAGACAACCTGAGAACACCTCATTGTGGCCGTCTCCACTAACGAGATGTTTTCCCGGCAATTCTTCTCGACGAAATACTTATTCTCCTCTTACTTGAAATGCACTGTTATAACCAAGATTTCAAGAGACGCAGGGCAGATAAATACTTCTCTGTATGCAAAATTTGCAGCAAGTCAGACCTTTCATGTATACGAACTGCGTTTAACCATAAAATACTATTTGTATTGCGCCAGCAAAATGGACACATGTCAAATCCATTCACGAAAGAAAAATACTTCTATGTATTTGCTTTTCTATACACGCATTCTTAGATCCACAAAAATATATCCGAATTCCAACAAAGTCTCAATCATTCTGTAAAACTATCTTAGTATTCTTGACTCTTATAGTAGTGATTTTTTGAGTCCTAAAGGTACCGGAAGTATTTTGGACTCCATAAGGTACCGATAATATTTTTGGCTCCTTAAAGGTACCGTGTTATTCCTGATTTCTTTAAAGTAGTAGGAGTATTTTTGACTTCCTGAAAGTACCTGAAGTATTTTATAGTTTATTATCGTTTATTCATATTATTTTTAACTTAAATAAATCAGTTACTTTTGTTTGCATCCCATAAATTCTGTCATGCACACTTAACATGATAAATTTAATTAATATTAATATGTGCTTATATAATTTACGAAAATTAAGACTAGTTGCTATTAAATATGTTAACAATATTCGAAGAAGAAATTCTCTTATTTTTCTTGCTTATAACCATAGATTACAGACCAGTATAAATAACTAATAGTTTAATTATTTACTCGCTTTGGACTTCAATTTACAAAGATTTTAAATATCACCAATATACCAATTTTCGTCACTACAACATTTGACAAAAATTATAATTATTTTTCCATGAAATTTCTTGTAGTAGTCCCTTTCCAATAATGATTAGATATAAAAGCTATATTTTTCAAGTACTATTATTGTAAAAATTTGCACTTTTGATCTATTCCTACTCTTTTTATTTCAATTAAATTGTTGATTATAATTTTATTTTTTTACTTTCTGTCTTCTTTAGTTAAACCTTCGGTAACTGCATTATAATTTGAAAGTGAATAGACTCTATTATGATTAGATATAAAAGCTATATTTTTCAAGTACTATTATTGTAAAAATTTGCATTTTTGATCTATTCTTACTCTTTTTATTTCAATTAAATTATTGATTATAATTTTATTTTTTTACTTTCTGTCTTCTTCAGTTAAACCTTCGGTAACTGCATTATAATTTGAAAGTGAATAGACTCTATTATGATTATATATAAAAGCTATATTTTTCAAGTACTATTATTGTAAAAATTTGCATTTTTGATCTATTTCTACTCTTTTTATTTCAATTAAATTATTGATTATAATTTTATTTTTTTACTTTCTGTCTTCTTCAGTTAAACCTTCGGTAACTGCATTATAATTTGAAAGTGAATAGACTCTATTATTATTATTAATACTATTTTTCAGGCGTACATTAAAATTTTGCATGTTACATAACTGGCTACGTTATTTAATGCATCTTCTGGCCTTCATAAATTTAACTAATAAATATTTATCTGGATTGAAATATTATTCGTTACTTTACGAAAAGTTTCTTAGTTCTGTGCGAGGATAAATATGAAGCTGTTTGTAACAAATTATTACATTTTCAGTAATTCCTGGATAGGTATAATTTTTATTAAAATTTTATAAAGAAATATTCACCCCATAAATTCAGAATATAATATTAAACCAAATTATTACATATTAATAATTTTGGTTAGTATAGATTAAAAAAATTATCTACCTAAAAGAAAGAAGAAGCATGTTTTTTTTCTAAAAATAAGTGCAAAATATATGAACGTCAAATTTTCATTTCGTTTTGAAACAGAAATATGTGGATAGGAAAAGAAAGATTTTAGCTGTAAGAAATGAGATTGGATTTAATTATTATTGATTGTTCCATGTCTCATGATCGATAAACAATCCTCTAAAGAGTTATTTAAAGCACATCAGTATATGACTGTTAAAAAGCGAACTATTAAACCTTGTGAATAATGCCGTACAAAATATTAGAAGATTTATTATTATTAATTTAATGATTTATGGCAAATTAAGTGACTTAATAAGAGTTACATTTAATATTTCATAAATTATATTTAGAATGAAACGTTTAAATAAATATAAACCACACTTCATATCATCCCGATATTTGGGACCTCTTCAGATGTTACAATTTTATTCATACAGAAAAGGGGAACTAATAAGGTTAATTTATCAATTGTCAGGATTTAGTATTGAATGTAGTCTTTCGCAGTTTAAACAATGAATAAAATTTTCTCGGGTTTTCGATGACGTTCAATGTAGGAAAGTGTTTGCCCGGGGTTATCGGGCTACGTTTCTCAATAAATATAATCCAGATAACAATGGACAAACACTTTTCTAGAAGACGGTGACAGTGAGCGTCATCGAAACGTCGCGGATACAATTGCTCACTCGGTTAGAAGCCCGAGAAGATTTTATTCAGGATTTATTATTAATATTTTAAAGGTGTGATGAATATTATAATTTTAAATTTGGCGTGCCGAGGGATCGGTCAGTCATTAACGGTTGATCACATTCAGGACTGAGCCTACGAGATGATTTGTTAAATTTCGCAGGCCAGCTGTAAATTCTTGACCCGCAAAGGAGTGCGAATTTAAGCGGACTGAAAATCAGACGTGACTGGAATTAATTAAGGTCGTGGATCGCCTGGAAGGCAGCTGCCTCTGTGGGGATGTTGTGAATTTATCTTGAAACCTGTGCTATTAGAATAATTGACAGAAAAATAATGGTTGCTATTTGTTTAATTTTAGAAGGAATGAAATTCATAGATTGATTTTCTTTGTTCAAACCATGAGATACGTGATGAAATAATTTTTTAAAATAATTTTAATAAAGTATAGTTGAATTATAAAATTTCATAAGGATTCAGTGACCCTAAAAACCATTACATGAAGTGACGAATTAAAGTTATATGTACCTTAAAATCAGGCTCCTCGATCTGAATGTCAATTGTTGAGCCACAGACGTTCTCCTGAGACGAATAAGGGTTTCCGGAAGTATTCTATTAATTAATGAGTCAAGAATTTTAAGCAACCATGGCAAGAGATAGAATATTGACACAATATGAATTTTTATAGATACTTACTTCATTGCCAAAACCAAAACGGGCGAAATGCCATGTAAAGGTTAACTAATTCAGGACCATAGTTGGAAATTAAGAGATACCGCTTGATGTTTGGTTTACAGAGGTAATATGAATTTTCTGTGAAGACTTACATAACATATCATCACCATGAAATTGAAAGTCTCTTTCCAAAGAACGTGAAACTTGAATTTTTTTGGTGTAGTTTTCGCCAATTCAAAGCTCGTAGTCGGCATCTGTTGCTCGCTGGCACGATACGGGACGAAGAGTTAATTTTAGCAGAGTGAGTGATGTAACAGCAGGTAGCAGCGAGAGTGTCAGCCTCCGTTAGTCGAGTAAACATTTGAGCTACACTTAGCCCAGGCTGCTCTTCACACCTCGCCGTCTCACGCCTTCTGGACTCCAGCAACCTCGTAGCTGGTGGACCTACATTTCTATCTGCAAAGTGAGTCACACTCTGCTCATACTCAACTGACTTGACCACGGCGAGGTAGCAGTGAGCGACTTCGGAAACGTTTCTCAATAAAAAATAGATTAGTAAAAATAATTATTCAATGATGTCCTTTAATTCGTTGGACCTTTCCAATCCAGTGTCTTTATGCTCCTGGCGGATATATATAATTTTTTTTTACTTTTCAGAAGATTTCAATCTATGAAAACCACGGTGTCACATATAATTGATTCCAACAAATAATTGAATGCATCGGCATTAACATTGACATTGGATTGGTAAAGATTTTACATAATATTTAGTAAATAAATTAATAAAAAACAAGAAGGTGTATTAATATCGAACTTTTGATGAAATTTAACATTTATAATTATTATATCGGGTTAAGTAAACTCAGTATCGTTGTGGAAAATCAAGCCTTTTTACTTGTTTTGCCTATGTTAGGTGCGTCAAGGATTGAGCAACCTAGCAGATAGCGAAATATCAATCCGTCATCATAGATTTTTGTTCATCGGTGCTCATCTCGTTACGATAGTTATTGTCTCCGATAAATGGTCTTGGATTTCCTCGTATGTAGAACCGCGAGTTTTTCAAACTGGAGTTAGAAGTCATGTTTCTTCATCGTCAACTACTTTGCAAGTTAGAACCAATTAACCGGCAAAATGTTCCATCGGTCCATGAAGAACCATGTGATTGGTAAAAATAAATCTTGCGTAATTATCTGCAATTTTCTGAGTTTTTACAGCCTATAATATTTTGTGACCTAGCAACTTGCTTCGACACACCCATCAGCTCCATATTTTATAGACGTGTGTTCGTGACTCTAGACAATGTCCGGAGATTTAACACCTCACATTCTGGCGCCACCGAAAACAATCTAAAACGATGTCAACCCCGGGTAAACAAACGTCTTTAATAAAATAAAATATATCCCTACGATATTATTTTAACAAAGTTTCACATCACATTATGTAAACGATAATATTTCTACTAATGAACTATGAGTAGTCCATACACTGCATAGTTACGGTCTGTCGCTCAGGACTGCGGTCGATTTTTTATGAGAAATGGAGCCCTACAGATATAGAAAAATTAACGATTAAATTAAACCTAAGCAAAAGAATTACTTTTTGCAAACATTTGCGTATTTTGCCAGTAGTATCAAGTTATCAGAATCACTGACACCTTTTTTTGTCCATATTCAGATTTTTTCTATGATTATGTTAATAGTTCATATATCATTTGGCCAGGTTTGATATTTTGTCATCGAAGGTTTCATTTATAGAACATGAATTTGGGGAATTAATTCATTTGAAGCAACTGGTGGAATGAAACAATTATTTTGGAGCCCTACCGTTGTTAAATTTCACTATGCCACGAGTGAATGAATTTAATTCTGTGAATAAATATATATTTGGTGGCAATTACTAATAAACCTGAATTAGGACAACTTAGTATGTTGACAACATATTAAAATAGTTTAGTTAGCTTGTAGACTTTAATTCGCTATTACATCCTTGTAATTCACCGTAGAAATTTTGCAGTACATCGTAACTAGTTAGGATCCTGAGACTAAGGCGAAGAATTTTTCAATCAAAAGTTGGTTTCTCTAGGAACAGCTGCCATTAAGATGTAATTTTTGAAAAACTTTTTTGAGTGGGCACTTCTCTTAAATGTTTCGAGAAATTCAGGAGGTAACGGTTACGGTCATAATTACCTTGAAAGTGCTTATTGTTGGACTTGTAAAGGGTGTTATTCAGATTTTCACAACTCTCCCATTCGTCAACAAATCCCGTTAATATAATCATGTGCTTTCACTCTATTGAATGAGTGATTCTGAACGGAAAATTTTCCCAGGCAGTACAATCTTTCCCACGGCGAAAGTAAGTTCATCTGTTCATAGAGCGTGAGATGAAACCAATTAGGAAAAATTATTAAGAGCTCAGTACAAGTGTAAATAAGACTTCCTTATTGCAATATGTATTATTTTTAAACGCAGGCTTACATACTTCCGACAGTTAATAACTGAACCGACAAATCTGTCAAGATTTTGTCAAGTCATTTTTGTTTCCCACAATTTAGTTTTTGGAAAAGCGTAGTTAATAATGACAGATTAGCTTATTTCAAGATTGTTAAGAAGAGAAAATTGCAACAAGCAAAAAATACGCCGGTCTTTAAATTGTAATATAAGTGAAAATAACCAGGTTGAAATTTGTCGTATAGACTGAATTGAATCTCCATTGGTTCGTTTGATATAGTAAGTTGACTGAACCTGTAAAGGCAGCCTTTATCTGTGATGTGGAATAGATTCAGCCTGTCTGTGTGAAGACGGAAGCTGGTCATGTCACGCTTGCGCTGTCCGCACTCCAGTTACTGGCCGGGGTTCCGCTCCAGCTAGGTACTCCAGGGTCTTCAGGAAATACTGACATTCGAACACTCGCTCTGGGATTCCATTCACCACAAAGTAAACATCGTTGCATCGATTTCTCAGAGAAAGTGATCAATGCAAAATACAAAAGCGTATAATAGTTATTTCAACCAGATTGGATTGAAAGCCTTACCTTACACACTTCCAATATTATGCAATATCGTCCAGTTCGTTGAACTACTTTTTTAACCGATAGTCCGATATCAGTTCGTTTGAGAAGCCTAACTTCAGAAACGGTTGAGAAGATTGGAAAAATATTCTTATTTATATTTCTACTGTCTCAAGATCGCCTACGTCAATGGTTCGGTCAGACATTTCCAGATGCTTTTATATTAAAAATGTTTATTTTTCATACTTACTGAAACTTAAGGTACACCCAGTAAACTGCTATAGTTCGTATATCTAAAAATATAAATTTCACCAATACAACTTTTTCTTTTATTCATTTCCAAATCTTGAGTTCTGGAATTTAACGAGCATAGATTTTAAGGTAAAATTGTCAATTTCAGGTAAAGCGAAACATTTTTTGTGTCACAGCTTTCTTAATCTTATACCTTTCGTAATCCAAATTAAATTAGACAAGAGTAAAATTACAGGGTCATCTTTTCATAATACAATTGTCAAAATAATTGCTCCTGTTCCTTTCACGAACAAGATCGCTGAAATGTTTTTAAATTTATGTTAATATGACTACTATCTGATGTAGTAATATAAAACTCCCCGTTTCGTAAGTTGTAAAGCGAACATTTTTCTCTTCATAATAGTGGAATAATATTGCGGAATTTCGTAGGCATTCGTTCTTTTCGAAGCTAATGTTTCTCTTGACGTCCTTCTTTACATAAGGCCTCATTTTACGTACTAAACATTCTTACCTAATCTGGTTTTGAAATTTTAAGTCAGAATTGAGCAAGTCTACACCAATATAAGTGTTCAGACATATTGTTTCACGAATAAATTTTTTTAGTATTCGAAACGTTGAAACTATCTTCCTTTACCTATTCCCTCAATGATCCTCTCGCTCAGATCTCGTTCTTGCTTGAAACCTAAATTTCAGATATTTCAATCACACCCCTTTCCCTAGTCGGTAATTGGCTTTCCTCTGTTTTGCACAATAAACGCAGTTTCACTTCATGTTAGTCTACTTTACTCTTTTTCAGAGAACAGATTTTGGTGCGCATGTAAAACGATGCCCAATCTAGGGTCGCTTCAACAACAAATGGTGTCAGTTTAAATTACATAGCAATATTGTGAGATGATTTCCCTCCAAACCAACGTTGTGCAGTCATTGTAAGAAAAAAATAGAAATTAACCTCCAGCATCAGCTTGATCAGTTTTGTCCAACCAGAGAGGAAAGTCGGCTGCAGATATGGATTTTCTCGTTTCAGCTGTGCGAAGCTAATGTGGACTTATTACGAGGCAACGGTACACACCTGGCTGTCGAGTTTAATTGAGAGGCGCCGGGTATAGTTCCCAGTGCGCCGAAGGCTGGCCTACCGGAAGTGATGTTGGGCGGCAGTGGCGGAAGTCCGGTGTGGCCACCAGGGCGTCGCTGCCACCTGCCCGTTCCTGCGCATTCCGCACTCTCGGCGTCTCATCTCCCGGGGAACTCCCTCTCATTACCTCGTCACACGCTGCGGACAACGATGACCCCGTTTCAATTGAATTCTCAATCAACCTCCATTTTATTCGATTGGGAGAGACATACTTGATATCATAGATACACCCAAAGATGGTGAAACATCATGTTGTCACTTGATTTATAAAAGTGAACTATGATATTCAGTATTATGAGAAGTTATACAAGATTCACAACTGTCCTTAGTACGGCGAATTGCTTACGCAGCTTTGACTGAAGTATCCAGAGGGATTTCTGTACTTAAATTTTTAATTTCGTACATCCCTTTAGGATGTTTACTCAGTAAGGAACTTCCAAGAAAAGGAACGAAACGTTCTGACTTTTGTTATACTTATTTTATTAAATGGCTATTTTTTACATGTTAATTCAATTGATGTCAGATAATATAACTATTAATTTAGTACTTGTTTCTTATACATTATCAGTGGACCATCTGAATTGTATGCATTGTTAAACCTGTCGCTGATACGCAACCCACGCCATTCAGCCTCCGAAATGTAATTATATTGTCCCACAATTCATTTCTCAACATTTCGCTCAGACCACCTCATGAACGGTGAGGAAACCGTTAATGAAAATGAAATATTGATCTTCTCTCGTTCAAGAATGCGCCAATTTCATCGGCGAATTTTTTGAAGTGAAACTTCTTCTGTCTCGCGGTAGCTGCGGAGAAGAGGAATTAAGAGCCGTAAAAAGAAGCCGCACCGTCAACAGCGGTTACAAATGTAAATGAGTATATTTAAACATAAGTTATATATTAATATCTGTCGCAAGTGAGCTATCAAGAACCGATTAGTTACGCCCTTTCGCGCAGGCGTCAGTAAAGCGACGCTTCAATGTTTCGTTAGGTTTTGGCGTAATTAATTCTCATCGAAAATAATTTTTGTATTGAGTAGGTCTGCGAGGGCTAATGACTCGCAGGCAATACCTGCGAGGGATGTTCTCTCGCAGGCAGAACCTTTTTGAAGAGATACGAAGGGGCTCCCTTTGGGGATGCCATTTCCTCTCCGTTTTTGAACTAAGGTTTCCACAAGCCGAGGCACCTCGGTAAGAGTTGTTCTCTATTCCCATTGGAATAGTCGGCCAGCTGCCTCCTAAACTGGTCGAGGCACGGGGAAGGGAATGCTGCGTCCCCACAGCTAACTCCTCTCCCGCTATCGGAAGGGCGTGGGATAAGTACCCAATGCCCGACCTACCCGATGCAGATTTTTCTAGGGTTTTCCCTGCATTTCTTTAGGCGAATGCCGGGTAGGATCCTTAAAATATAGCTCGGGGGCACTTGTTAACCCTTGGCTACCTTCCTCTACCCTTCCGCATCCCCCCTTTCAAATCCCTTCCTATGCTATTAAAGGGGAATTACCCAACGTGGATTACCCTCATGTAGCCTGTGGCCTTAAAAATATATATTTTTTTTTGTTATGTGAACAACAACAGCGGCTTTAGACGCAGTATTTTGTAAAGATTTAAATAAACCCAATTATCGAACTCATGTTACATATTTAATTATCCTAAACCAAATAAATTCATTCTTATAATTCGCTGAAGCGACGGACACTGATGAATAAACAAATAAGAAAATATAATACGGTTTCACGTCAAATTCATGTTACAAGAACGCACCTATATTTGTTATTTATCTCCCTTCGGTATTACACGAATAAAGTATACCTTCCATTGCTTCCATTAAAGATGAACTCTATGTGGAACCAAATAAAGGAAAAAATATTTAGAAATATAGCGACTAGGTCACAGTTTGTAAGGAAAATTTTGCATTAAAGCTGAATTTTACGTCTGTTTTTCTGTTATCTCTTCATATACGACACATTTATATAATAAATCAATATTTATAGTTGATTTCTTTGCCAATTTCAAAACTGGAATAATAAAATGTATGGTTTCTCTTAATTTTGCATTTTAAAATGGTATTTTTATATATATGTAAGACTATATTTGTAAAAATAAATTTAAATGTCTGTAAATTTAAATGCTGTTTTATTTTTCAATGAGTAATATTATCGAGACAAAAATATTCTGATGAATAACAATAATAGTCAAATTTTCAATGAATGAAATCAGCCCAAATTTGTCAGAAATGATTTAATAATACAAAAATTAACAGAACGTTTCGTTCTCAGTTTAGGAATTTATCAGACGTAAAATGGATTAATAACAATTCGTGATGATTATTTATGATAGTCAACTTTTCTTTAAATTTAAGGTCCAACTCCAAATATTGTAGGCGTGTGGAAGTCCAAGATGGAGGACGGAACGTCGTGTTAATTTTTGTTTTTAAGTTATTAAGTTATTTCTGATAAATATGGCTGATTTAATTCATCTGTGATTAGCAACAATATATTCGAGAAACTCAACCGAGTTTTTTTGTCCACTTTGTGTCAGTAATTTCTTAAGACGTCAAACTTAATTACTATTTTTACTTTGATTTGACAAGTATAAACTGTAAACAGATATTTAATAAATCGACCGACGGTTTTTCTAAACACAGCGAAATTTTTGTTTATAAGCCCACATTAGGGTTAGCGCATATGTTAAAAATACTTCCTGGAGCAGTCGCTTTCTTAGCGAAGCGTTCAGAGAAACAGTTAAATTATCAGGTCGACTTTGGCTCATAATTGATTTCGCTCGCTACCATTATTTCAGTTATTGTTACATGCGGCGGTGCCACGCGGTAAAGGGCGTTTTATGACAGCCTCATTAATGTGCTGTACTGTTGGCTAAATGAGATTGCTGTCTCACTGTCCGAAGAGGTATGCTCACTTGCGCTCTCATTTACGACTGTCTGGGTCACTGAAAGTCATCTACTTCGGCCCTAACCGTCCCACTAATTTAATTATAATGCATCGAGTGGAAGAATGTTCCTTGGCTATAAAAGTAATCAGTGATCAGATGCTTATGTGAGTAACGTAACACGTCTCAAGGACGACAAACTGCGTCTGCAGGTGGGGAAAAACCTCAAAAACACGTGACGTGGACGATTACTAACAACTTGGCCCTGGAATAAATGTATCGGAAACACTGATGGATTTTCTTAGTGAGATTTTATTCTTGTTCTGTGGTTTTTAATACTTATTATATTTACCATACATTTTTATTTGTTTACAGAAGACCTGATCCGTGAAAGGCCTAAAATATTTTTTTAAATTTACCACCAGGATTGAAAATTTTGCTAAGATGCAATGCAACAACACTTAATGTTTTTCCATTGTGTAAATAATCCTCGAAACGAGCCAGACAAAATTATATTATATTGTCTACAGTATTTATTAACGTTTAAGAAAAAGAAATACGAGTTGTTTCCAGTATTAGTAAATAATTAACAGGAACGTCATTTCAGATCTTTTATTTTGTTTCATATCGAATCCTAATGAATAACAGTTAAAAAATATTTTTTAGCGTCTATTCAGTTTCAACCACCACACCGCGCGAAGATCAACCCATTTATATCGACGTGCATGCCATATATATCGTCGGTTTACCCGAATAACATGATCGCATATCGCCGGAAATTCACGGAAATGTACTATCGTGACGCATCGTCAGTTACATTCAAGATTTATACGACAGTTTCCTCATATAAAACACATACGAGTAGATCTTCAAATATTAACAAACGGTTAAGAAATCGTATTTAGAATTTAAGCCTACCGAATGGAAAGTAGAGGGAAAGTTTTTTTAAAATTTCTAATTTCTGTGACGATTGAGGGTCTTTTACTGTGTGATTTTTAAAAATTTATGATTTGTTGCTCCCATAGTTTTTTTAAAAAAATTTCTTGCCTAGTTCGTAAAATATTTCGGAAGGGAAACATGAATGCAGGTGGGAGCTCTGAAGGAAAGGGATAAACGAAAAAGAAAATTTCTTCATCAGCTCGTATCCCTATAAATTGTGCCACTCGGACAGTTAATCTTAATTATTAGACACTCATCTTGAAACAAATATCCTGCCTAATTATGGACGAATTTAATTTTAGTTTTCATTCCTAAATTCACTTAATATAAATTAAAGACAGCCAATTATCTGCGGAAGACCAAACTGTAATGGATGCTATATTTAAAGCCACATCAAATCAGATTAATGATGGAAAAATATCTGTTAATTATAATAACATAAATAAATATACTGCCCTTAAGTCGGAAATTAAAATCGACATTTTGCTCTTTTAGGACCAATTGAGGTTAAATTTAGAATTTATAAATTAATAAGAATTATTTATAAATTTTTAAGAACAATTACAAAAGATTTTTATTAATTTAATTTTAGTTACAATATAAATAAACGCACAACCTGGTGTCAGAATATTATTTTTTAACAACAAATTAAATAAACGACGTTTAACCTCATTTATAATTTCTACAGACTTAATCAACAATTTTAAAAATAATAATAAATGATTTATAAATCTTTTTTTAAAAAAAAACAAATACAAAATATTTTTTATTTTAATTTTACTTACAAAATTTTGTAATTTTTCTTAAAAAAACTTAAAGAATTATGTTATTAATTTCTGTATTATATACTAAACCTGAAGAGGTCTTAAAAGAGGACGAAACGCCGTTTTCTTTGTTTTTTAAAAATTAACATTATTTTCTAACACAAGGCCATATATTAATTTACTTATAATTAAACAAATTTTTGTTTTACCTTATTTAGAGTCACATCAACAGTTCAGGTTATTAGTGACTCATTATGGGAAATCAATTTACCTTGTCTGTGGACTGATTTGACGAGAGTTTTTCACATGCACACACACATTCATGCCCTCGCCGGGATTCGAACTCAGGACCTCTGTGATGCGAGGCAGACAAGCTGACCCTTACACCACAGGAAGTTGGCTTTAATTTTTATATCGTTGCTCCGTAACTAAAATATTCGTAGTCCTTTCCGTCCATTTTTCACGTCAACATAATTACATTCTGCATATATATAACATAATGAATTCCTTTCAACATCTTATAATATAAATAGAGTTTTCTTCTTAAAAATCTTAATGACTATGATGTCAAGATTATTTCTGTTTACTTGACTTTAAAATAAAAAACGTGATTAAATTATCGCTATCAATTAGTCTGCAGACTATGAAAAAGGATATTTTATGTCAATTAATGGTGACACAGCATTCGTTTAGACTGCATGGTGCATCCTGCAAATTGATGACTTTTATTTCCCTTCCCCTCGACATGTATCCCTACAGTACGTTGAAGTCCTTCGACCGCCAACTCCTCCGTGGGAAAGAGAACCGAGGATTCGGGTTGAGACGGCGCCACGGACCAGCGAGTATATTCCTCTTCGTCACCAGATAAGTGCAGCATCACGAGAGGAACACAAAAAAGATGCGCCAGTTTCAATACGCAATTACGGAGGAGCAAAACCGATCCGTGTGTCTGCCTTTCTTGCGGCAATGTCCGCAACTATAATAGGACGCTACTCGTCTCTTTATTGACTTTGCTTCTCAGTTTTTGTTAATTTTTCTCTCAGTCACAGTCAAATTTTTAATCGTACCGCGAGAAAAAGAAAGACGTTCAAACCTTTCTACGCTCACTGCGTGAAAGAAAATGAAATAGCTATGGACGAGTGATACTTCTTTGTTGTGTCGCGGATAAATGGGATAATACTTTCAAAAAATGGGCGATATTTCATTAAACGGGCACACTTTAATTTAAAAGTAATACAAAATAAATTGGTTGATCTGACGAGAATAATATTTTACACGACTTCAATATTCAAATGTTATTTTATTTTAAAACTAGCTGGGTGTCTGGCGTTGTCCTTGCAATTATTTATTTAAACCCGAAAAAGTATTAAATTGGATATTAACCTTTAGTCCAGAAGAAACGAAATATAATTGTTCCCAGTTCCGTACATACTTTCGACCAATATTGCACTAATTTAACAGCTATAAAATACATTGCATTTTATTGCATCAATACCCACGAACATACTTTCGAATTTCTTTACGAATAGAATACTTAAATATACTCCTCGAGTAATGCAGGATATAATTTTCCCTCAGTCTTCAGACATTACGAAAGATTAAATTGTTAGCTAGATTCACAATGTAAACAAATAGTCGCCATATTGTAGTCATTAATATGGCACGAAAATTAACTTACATTTTCCGCAAGGATCGTTAAGTATTTCGTATGGTTTTTATTATAATTCGATGGAGTATTTCTGGATAAAGTCATACTTTTTAATTCTAAAACTACCACTTCTTGTGTTTTTAAGAATGTGTACCAAGTTTTGTTGCAATGTGACCACGCAATTAAATCTGTATAGAGATTAACGTAAATACATACATACAAACATACATACTTTTTCATTATATAGATCTAACAAGTTCTATACCTTTAGATATATAACCGTGTTAAAGTACGTATGTACCTAAGTACAATATATACTTTAAGTTAATTGCCAAGCCTTCGAATGAGACTCGAGTTAAGGAGAGTTTGATAAATGTAACGAGAATAAATAATTCCAATGTCAAATTTGTACAGTAAAGACAAAATGACTGAAATTGATAAGTTCGATATTAATAAGATGATATTTCCAGCATTCACTAATATTTGGAGAAATAGAGTTTAGTAATATATTTGTGACATAGCAATATATGTTTAATTTATTTAGAATTTTTCTCTTTTTATTTGTTTCAAAAGTACAGTAGACTCTTGACTATCCGTCCTAGTGTTGCAAAATATTTATGGATCTTCAGGCGATAAATGTACTGAAAATTGTGTCCCGAATTTAGTAAATCCAACATTGTATACAAAGCAGGAATCAAAGGCTCCAAAAAATTTAAACAAATTGTTAAATTACGCAACGTTGTTCCACAGGAATGTTTCGTTGGCGAGGAGGTTCAAAATTAATCTAAATAGTTTTTGACATGAAATAGTTCCTTTTTCGTTTCATTGTCCCAAATATTCATAAAAAAAAGTACAAGTCGGGTAGTGATTTTACAGGATGATCCAAAAGTATAATTTATTTTATCTTTCAAAGGCAGTAGTTAATTGTGGAATACAAAATAAAAATTGGCTCTCGTCAAGTAGATTTTATTACATGACCGATATGAAACAAGAGATTTCGAAACTATGGTTCCATAACTATCTGTTATATTAAGGTTAAGATCAAAAGAGATTAATTACAATATTTACAGAATCTCTTTTTGTCACGGAAATTTTTATAAAAGATTATACACAAGTTTAGTTTAAATATTTTCTTATTAGGCGTTGATCACACCGTGTCAATAATTATAATAAATTATTTAAAAAAAATACATATGACAAAAGCAGTAGCAACAACTTGATGGTAATATTGTGCAAAGAATGATTTGATACAAATTTTTTCGTAAATTCTGTGATCTCCAAATATGTGTTAAAATGTGAGCACATTAACATAATCTCAAATATACGTTTTTTATCCTACCAATACAACTTTTAGGGATTCCGATATTTAAGTACAGAATTTGAACGGGGTGGTGTTTAAGTTAATATATATATATATATATATATATATATATATATATATATATATGTGTGTGTGTGTGTGTGTATGTGTCTACTATGCGTTCTTACACCATTCAACCAATTGTGATGAAACTTTGAAGAGTTGTGCGCACCCCCGCGAAGTTTTCTGTTGGGTTCTCGAAACTTTAGAAAACTCCAAAAGGGGTGAAAGAGGGTGACATTTAAAAATATGCTAAAATGGCCGATATTAGAGTAGATTATTTACTTTTCGAAGTATATGTGATTCATACTTCCTATCCAGATGTTTTAGTGTATAATTTCTACTCCTTAAAGCATGAATAAGGGAGTGGGCGTTACATAAAAATAAAGCGAAACAACCGAGATTGGTGTCGAATCTAGGGTTATAGAATTCAATGAGTTTAATTCTGACCTTCACTATGTGAGTTAAGATGTAGATTAGCCCCTAAGTGTGGGGGTGGGAGAGGATGTGACTGAAAGGCCGTTAAGTAAAGTAATCAGTAAACAGCGGTGACTGGTATTGAACCTGGGGTTATGGAAGTCACTGAGGCTAATCAGGACATTTATCATATTGGTTAAGATTTAGTTCAGATCGCAGGAGTGGGCGTGGAAGGGGATGAAACAAATTTCCGTTATAATCTTAAATTCGTAGACCAATTTCTATAAAAATTTATAGACACGTTACTTACGATCCAGAAACTAACACTGAGGGGTTACGACACACCTACGGCCTCTAGGGGTGGCGGTGAAGTTTAAAAACTTTCATAAACGGCCATTATCAGCGCCGAATAAATTTGATACTGTGATTATAGAATTTGTATGTGTCTAATTTCAACTAGAAAAGGCAAGGTGGTAGTGGAAGGGGTTTACATAAAAAAAGGACCGATATTATTGTTGATTCTGGCGTTATGGAAGCCGCTGAGTTTAATTCTCGCATTAATCATGGTAGTTGATGAAATTTTATGTTCGTCTTCGAGGAGGTGGACGCGGTTGAGAAAAAGTTACCCGGAGTAGTTTTGACCCTCCTATAGGTACCGGATAAATTTTTTATTTTTATATTTATTTCATATTTTGATTTCTATTTAGTTAACGGTTGTATTTCTTTACTTATTTAAGGTATCTGGAATAGTTTTAGATTTTATTAAGTTATCAAGTACTTTTTACTGTTTTAATTCGTCGTGATTTTTGAACCACTATTATTCTAAGTAGTAGGGGGGGGGGCGTGTCCCGAATACTGTCAGCCATCGTCGTGGTTTATTTGAAGTTATATGTCGAAGGGTTAGGTCTTCGAGGGGACCCTAAATTTTATAACACTGGCGGTATTGGTGCTGGTTACATGAAATGTTCTTACTCCGGATAAATTTAAATAAATACCCGGGCAACGAAGAGCACTCAGTTAGTTATATAATAAGTTATATAATAAGGGTACATTGTAATTGTTTGCACTAATTGTTATTGTAACTTAAGTGCAACCAGTTTATATTCCGTTCGCAGTTAATATTTGCACAGATTGTATGAATTTCACCATTGTTGGGATCACGAAATTGCGCTCTTCACGATACATAAAAAATGCATCCACCTATATAGGTAAGGTAAATAATATAAGTTCCCTTACTGTGACTTTTTTACATTTATATATTTTAGTTTTGACGATGTTGGCGTAGATACCTATCGAAACGTTCACGTCTACCTGACATTCCGTGTGAAGAGGATTGAGATGGAGGGTGCTAGTGTGCTTTCAGGGGAGTGTACCGGTGAACACCTGGGCTCTCGGTAGCCGCGGTCTGACAGTTGCACCCAGCAGAAGAGATCGCGGTCTCTTTGACACTCGCATTCCTCACGTCCAGGCTAACCTCTCACTCAGACAAGCCCGCCACGGAACACAACTATCGCACCATCTATTTCATCGCCAAATGTTTCTGGATGTACATTCTGTACCCAGACGCCAGGGTTTACTCTAGTCAGATGCTGACCGCTGCTTGACGTTTCTTTTGCAATTATTATTCAAAAATATTGCACCATGCTGTCAAAACATACGTCTTTTCATTTCATCGATCTGCTTGCTACATTCTTGTTTAGGATTCTTGATTTGGATTTAGCGATATGTATATGTTCGTCTATGTGTATTTTTCCCCTTTTCCAGAAGCCATGTAGAATTTAAACGCTTTTTGTTGTAATCATTGTGAACATACGGCACATATGGTCCTGTAAAATTTGGATACGCAACAGAGCCACAATTAAAATTATCTACCGTAAATAAAATAAACCAGATGGCATCTTTTAGAAGTTCACACTCAACGTCAAAACAACAACGATTTAATAAGTAATATTTATAATATTTTAATCCATTTAACATATTCTTTTAACTTTTAAACCATCTCTAACAGTTTCTACCGTTTATCTCTGTTATTTAGTTTTAAAATTTTTGATTATTGATTAAGATCTTTGCATTTACAAGTTTGTTGAGTGTTGACATTAGGACCGAAGCATGTACGTATGATGTAAAGATTCACCCTTGTATGAATAATGAACTGGAACACGTCTTTAACTCATGATGTGTGGTAAATTTCCGAAATTTTACTTTAACAGTACTTCAATTTATATTAATTGACCGTTGCTCCATTCTAAAACGCCTTTTAATTGATATCTTTCATTTTACTACTTAAGTATATATATTCTAAATACATTATTCTTAATATAAAACACAAAACATTAATCAATCATTCAGTTTATTTATTTATTTCCAAAGATCTACAGAATACGGCAATATTCAAGCGTTGAGTAATAAAAAATACATTAAATTCCATATTTGGGTTTCACTGAAAAAATTAATTTAATGAATAGAAAGTATTTTCAACTAACCATTTTTTAATTGAGATTTTGAACACATTTAACTATAGAATGGGCATCCTTGGGTAATCTACTGAACAGATCAATTGACATAGAATGAAACCACTGTTTAGTCATTACGTGTCACAATGTGACAATTAAATCAGGTGGCGTTGTTAAGATTGAGGAAATGAAGTTCAGAACTACCTAAGTTCATATTCGTAGTTATCAAGGATTTTTAAATATACTGATTAATCATAGTAAGTATATTTTATTTAACAAATAATGGTCTACAGTGATCATTATATTTGGAACGCGTGATTATTCCTATCGCTTTTTTATGTAGAATAAGGATTTTTACAACCTTGCTACCATTCCTCCATAAGTGTTTACCGTATGAAAAAAATTGCATTGTATGCATGCAGCAGATAATTACATGAATAATAGTTACTCAATTGTCGCAATAGATATGCAATATACTACAAAATAAAACACTTTTTTCTTTGTGTATTTATCCATCAAACCCTAGATCAGGACTAAGTCTTCATTGTTGGTCTATTTCATAATATAATAAAAAAGGTCATTGAAAATTTTTTCAAGACATCACAAATATTAATATGTATCAGTATGATCTGTAATGATGCACCTTAATTTTTTTCAGAGCTTATCTTGTAAATCAATTAATTTTTTTCCGGTGTTGTAACTCCGTTGGATAAGTTCTTTTACATTTCAATATAAGTGGGAACAAACGAAGTCAAGAAAATATCTAAGAAGTCTTTTCAGCTCGATTTTAGGATGGGAAAACAGGATTATTATGTATCTCAAGTGTGTAAATTTTCGTAATGAACATTAGGAAGAGGCAAGCAGAAGAGAGAACAAATACGTAAATTATAGTGTTTAAATAGACCGATAAAAATTTGTGAAAGGATACGTACAGCACTGTCAATGAGAAAGGACGTTTAGAAACAATCCAATTATGTTTTGGAACGACATAATTTTATTTTTATTTGCTTACTTCTACTTTACTTAAATAAATAATAATTATAATATAAAGTGTGAAGTGATTATTTTTACTTTGGTGAAATGCTGTGTTTGCTTGAAAATTCAGGAAAATTTACACAACATAAATATTATAATTTATATTATTCATTTATAGTAATAATTTACTTTTTTTAAAAAAAAATACATGCCACCGGGATCTGACATATTCACAATGAAAATTATATACTTTTACAATATGTAACACAATATTTACAAAATTACGGCTGTTCTCTAAAGATTTCATTTTTCGAACTTATGATTGTACGTCAATTACAGTTAAATGTAAATTATTTTCCGTGTGATTTTGGTATCATTACCATATATAGGAAATAGGAATTCTAGAAAAGTATTTGCAGTTAGTTTTTCATTCAACATTTCCCTTTAATAAGGAAGTTTCGCAACATAGTTAACAGATGGTCAGTTAAAAAGAAATGTAATAATAATATATTAAAATTAGAATAAATTATTTTAATTGTGCCACATGGTTCATGGTTTCATGCTAAATTATAAATGTAGAACGTAGTATTCTTTTCAACAAACCGAATAACTTTGGGATTGTGATGACTTGCTTTATTCTTCTAACGAATAATTTATCTTTTTTTTTTAGGTGTAGACAGGCTATGTATAGGGTAATCTACATAGTGGCAACTCCCATCTTATAGCATAGGTAAGGGAGTGAAAGCGGGATGCTAAACGGTAGAACAAGGTAGCCAAAGGTTAACTAGAGCCCCCAGGCTATGGTTTAAGGATCCTACCCGGCAATTCTCCTAATAGTGATGCAGGGAAAACCCTAGAAAAACCTGCATCAGGTAGGTCGGGCATTTGGCACTTGTCCCACGCCCTTCCGATGGCGGGTGAGGGGTTAGCTGTGGGGTCGCAGCTTTCCCCTCGCCGTGCCTTGACCAATTTAGGAGGCAGCTGACCGACTATTCCAACAGGAATAGCGGACAACTCTTACCGTATACCCAAAAATTCTGCAGCTTTTATTTTACACTTTTCCATAGTTGTCAGGCATGGTTGCCGAAATATTTCAATGTTTTCTATCCGTTAAATATAATCATTTCAATTTGCACTATACCGAATATTAATTAGATAAACTCAAGTTTATTAAGAAATTATAACTTTTTTATTACAATATTTGGGAAAATCTTAGTGACGAATTCCTGATCTAATATAAGTGCTGACAAAATATTCAAATTTAAACCCAAAAACATTAGGAATATTTGTTTTGTGATTACGTGAATTTTACGTATACTAGATTTAAGCCGTCTTTTCTCTGGAGCTGGAAACAATTTTCCCAACAAATGAATATTTCCCATCCATCGAGAATATTCTTAGACATAAAGCGGGAATAGTCAAGTGTCTGCGATGCAAAATGTTGACAAATCTGTTGTCTGCGGGCTCGATAGTTATTTTCATCCCACATTTTACTGTTACCGTTGTTGGAGCTGTAATGCCACCCGGAGAGACTATTTTGGGGGAGGAACATGCAATATTTATTCTGATTTGATTTCGTTTGCCGATATTTCGTAAATGCAAGTTTTATCGTAGTTATAATATTGTTGTATGTTTGTGAGAGAGAGAATGAACTTAATTTTAATTCTAGTGAAACAGCAGTGGGACAATACCTAAATAAAAAACAGGCACAAACAGTCAATCTCAATAAAATAAAGAGCAGATAAAAAGTATAGACATTAAAATCCACTCAGAAATTTGTGTACATGTACCGTACCCTGACAATTACCTCCCCCCAAAAAAAACCGAAGAGGAGATATCATGCATATAATATATTTTATTAATCTCTTTACTAAATTTGTAAAACTAAATCGTAAATAATCCAATAACTAATTAATAAATTTTGGCAGGCAATACCAATACCCATAAGGTTAAAATATATTACATATAATAAATGCAAAAAATATTTACTCAAGACGAGCTGAGTTGCGAATTACTTTGGTCCGAAAGTACTTTCACGTTTTGAATTCCCTTGAAAAATAAATTATTGTCATAATATTTTTCCATTCTGTGATTATGAACATTAATAGGTATTATATAGGCTTTGGTTATTACAATTACTATTGTACCGACAATTACACAACATTGTGTCCTTATTTTTTTTTATTAAATACGAATTAATTCTCATATATAATAATTATTCTTTTTTATTAGTAATAGAGATGCTTAAAGATTTGTGTGTGTATCGCAATAACCATACATACCAAAAACAAATGAAAGTGAAATATTTTGCAAATATAGTTAATTGCTTCCAATCTATGACGTTTCTATCAGATATTATTATCTCTTTGTCTTCTATATTTTCGGCGAGTATTTATAGGATGGGATGTTTGCAGTATTTTAATTTAATATTATGGTACCTAGCGACAAGATTATTTATAAGCTCTCGTGAACATTTACTTCAGTTAAATCTACTAAACGCTGTGTAGTGGGAATCAAAGACGTAGCGACGGTAATTTACTAGTCTTTGATTCCCGGAAACTAAAATTTAGTTTTGAGTTGAAGCGCCGTCATTAACGTCTGCTGGAAAGTATGGCGAGCCATTAAACTAAATAAATATTAAGTTGAATTTGGGCTAAAAGGAGGAAAATTTTTTGTTGCCCCGTGCGTGTCTTTGAAGTGCTTCTGCTCGAATTGGTTGCAATTTAGCCAGGTGCCATGCAGCTGCCGACGACTACACTCGCAGTAACGACTCATTGCTTCCTGTTTTACAAAAATAGTTTACAGCTATCTTCAACCTTTCACGGCCCACACTTCGCTGACTACAAACAAATCTCGTGGTACCGAAGTTCTTAAATTTTCCATGTTGAATGAGTCTATACACAAACAAGTTCAAATTTTAATATTTTTCAAAATAACTTTATTCTCGCCCTGTAGCTGTGCTACTCATGTTTCTTAATTTTCTTACTGTTATATAAAATTTAAAAAAGGAAATACTTCTTTATTTCTGCATGAAGAATCAAGGTTGACTTTTAGTACTTAAGATGATTTTTAGTTACATTATTCGTCAGCTTGTCATGAATATTGAACAAGACTTAAATATGCACTTATATATGTATATAATGATTATAAAAAAATACATATTATATCCTTAAAAAAAATTGGATGTAAATGAGCGTTTTTTTATGTACCTTATTTGGCTTGATTCTTTACCTACAGACAATGTGGAATAGCCGGACGAATCTTAACCGATTGAAATTGGATTTCCAAAAATCAGCAAATATAATAATTAGTTGAGCAATAAATAATAATACACTGTTTATGACTAGATTCAGATACGCAGAACAAATTATTTGTGACAACCACGCTGTCAGGACATTATTACAACTGATTGCTTTCTCGTGCTGCTCTTCTTCACAAAAACGATACAGAAATATTTTTGTAAATATATTAAATAAAAACTAGTATCGCAATAATATTTAGTCCATCAGTTATGCATTAGGTACCAGTTTTAGTCAACTCTGTCGATTGTGTCGTGCAATACTGACCGCTGTACGAGCATGTATAAAGTTTCCGAATCAGTCTGGGTTTTAACAAGTGAATGTAATAAAATTTTTATGTATAACATTGGATTTATAATTTCTATCTATATCTACAATATGGAAACTATTCCAAATGTTAATGATTCGTTTAATAAATATGCTTAGAAATGATGAATTAAGATACAAATCTTTTAACAGTTATATTTATCTGACGTGCTTAAATAAATGAAAACATCAACCTCTTTGTTTATAAATTTGTTACTAATTAAAGTTTTTAAACGTTATAATAGACAAAACATTCTAAAAGTTTCATCCGTAATTTATTAGGACCTCTTAAGGTGCTGTAAAGTCAATTAAATGATCTTTATTTCAAAATCCGTCTTTCTAAAAATTCCAACAAAGTAATATTTTACATACATGATAATTTATGATATAATTAATCATGTAAAACCACTGTCCCTAGTTCTCTATGAACGTATTTATCGCAATTTATTTGTCTCTGCAGTCCTTTTGTACTAAAACGCTCAGTATTGAGATTATATTTGTTCCATTATTTTTACAATGGTTCATGCTTAATGTCGGAAAAACACTTCAATATGTTTATAAATTACAATAGAAGATTCTCGGTTTACCAACCGCGTCAAACGTCTATTAAAACAACGATTCGGTGAAATGATCCCTGCCAATGTCAGGTGATTAATAGTTTTCATTTATTAACTCGTAACTTCAGAAATGTATTGATTTTTCTAAAACGTCATGGCTGTAGATGTAAGTAGTCAAATAACGTAGACTTTCCTGGTGTAATTATTCAGTAAACTATTCTCGGTTTAACAACCGGATCAAACGTTTATTAAACCACAAAGTTTCAGCGAAATTCATCTCCGCTGCCGTCAGGTAACTGAATTTTTTTTTCACTGAAATGTTGTGTTTTAATAATCATTTGACATGGTTGATAAACCCATAATTTTTTATTAAGTCATTACGCCAGAAAAGTCTGCGTTCTTTATTTTTAATAACAATTTCCCAAACTAAGCAAAACATTCTTTTGTAAAATAATAATGCATTCAATAGGGTTCAACTCATTTTTATAGTCTTATACGCTGATTCCTCTTTCAATTGGCTTTCTTTTATTATCATCGCTAGATTGATCCCACGGTTTCATATTTGGTTTATTAGTAGTGGATTCAATTTTACAAAATTACGTGCGTTCAGCCAAACATGACTCGTTACCGTTCTGCACGCTTAACGTAAAAATATTTTTATTTCATGAAACGATTTTTAATAAGCCTTTTACTTTCATAATCATCACATCATAATTTACTTGAATATTTTAACAGAAACTTTCGTATATAACGGAAGTAAGTATTACACATTCTTTATCGTTAATAAAAACATAAAAATAATTTGAAATTATTATTCGTTTAACTTCGTACTACCGAATTTGATATTTTATAAATCGATACAGGTCGATTATTTTCAAACTATTCGTATCAGTCTGAATGAGACGCTTACATCAGTATTGGGAGTGAAGGGTAATATTTTCGTTACAAATCTGAATCAACCATGTGTCCAAGATTTTTCGTCTCCTGTCTTTGGTGACGAATTTCCGTGACAGGATTCCTGCCCCCGCTGAGTGTCGTCCATCTGATGGTGGAGCACGCATCGGCATCAGCAGCTGCCTCTGCTGCAAGAATTTACGTCTAATTTCGGGCTCTGGGCATTTAGGTTTCGATAGTATGAAAGGAGGAAGGGGGGGGGGGGGGGTTGCAGCTGCGAGAGTTTTGCGACCTGAGGCCCGGGGCAGAGGAATGCACGGAGGGGTTGGACCCCAACGACTTATTACCTGCACCGGGAACTTCCAGGAAAACGTTTTACAGCCTGTACGTCACCGGTGACACTGTCCCATATAACGTTATTTATGACAATGTTACGCTCTGCTCCAAAGTAGAGAGGGCATCGCTTCCAAGGCTGCTTATAGAATTTGCAGTGTCCCCATGGGCGTAATGACGACCTCAGACTTCACGCCTCTGCCTATTGTTACATGCAACTGGACTCCTGTTCGGGTAACAAGGGGTGAAAGACAGCATAATACTCGACGAAGTGTAATTACCCACTCCAGTGGATTACATCTTTGTTAAGGTATATTACGCTTACGATTTAGGCAATATTTGACAGGGCTTATGATGTTTCTCTTAGGAGCATCTGACCATGAATGAGTCTCTGATTTCGTTCCATCTGCCAGTTCAGTTTTATTAATCCTATCATTCCATCCTCAACATTCAATTTTTATTCTTCTCCACCTTTATGTTTACAGAGCTTCTATTTACCTTTGCTCAAAGTCATTGAAGTACTGGCGTATGCGACATAACCAAAATGTAAATTTATTGCATTGTTCAGCGTCAGCATCACAGATGTCCCAGGTTGGAATTCCTGCGATGGTAAGTATGCCGGGTGTGTGTTTTTTATAATCATCAGAGAACCTTTCACTGGAGATTTTACAATCAACAAGAGCACCATTGATTTTAAGTCAGCACATTGGCCCATATGATACTAAATTCTGATTGTCAATAGGTAATTAATTTTTTTAAAAAAAATTGATACGAATTACTAAATACTAGTGCTCTTGATCTTCCATAGATAGTAAATCACAGGAAGAATAAAGGTAATTTTGCCAGGTGGTGTATTTTTATCAAAAACTGCACTTCCCACATATAATCAACTGTAATCAGTGGAATTAATATTTATAAGTAAAATTAATTAATTTACCAACTGGGTGCCCGGTTTTTCCCGGGTTTTTATTCAAGTAAGCCCGGAAATGTATTTAATTCGACAGTAATTTAGTCAAAAAGTGATTTAAGCGGCAACGCTAGAATCAAAATTTTGAACATTTATATCCCCCCCCCCCTTGCCCGCCAATCAGCCAATGTCATCGGAATGTTAATTTCATCATAACCGTTGTGTTGAATCACTGTACCTTAATCAAGTCAAGACATCTTGAGACGTGATAAATATTCACCCGCGCCCAAATAGAGTTACACAATACTCTCGGTAGTTAAAAAAACTAAAAACTAATCACGGTATCTTAAAAACGTCAAATATACTCCCCGTACCCCAATAGATAAAAAAAAATAATCCCGGCACTTTAATATCTACGTATTGCAGAATAATTTAAAAATACTGCTTAATTTTTAGTTTTTATAGATGGTTTAACATTTTCGGTCTTTATATTATATAGCAATAATATCAGCAAACAATAAAATATATGTATGCTTATGCTATAAGACTCTATTTACACGTTTATTATATTTTCTGTTTGAAACTACAACCTCTGTATTTAATTTATTTAAGTATGGTGTCATCACTCATTTATTATGTAATGGTTTCTTTCAATTGATTAGCTTACTTTTTACTATGAATCCATAGGGAACCATAGGGAACCAGCACCGACATTTTGTGATAATTAGCGAATAATTATTTGAAAATTCTATTAATATCTGGAACTTTTTGTTCATGCAGTGATGTTCGTATGATATATGTGATTACTCTCTATTGTGATTTATAGTTCTATTTCATAAAAATTAATATATTCATACCATTACTTATTTATTTTATTAAAAATTGATATTATTGGTTGAAATGAATCTTCCATCTAGTTTCTATTCCTTATTAATTTATATTTAGTAATTTTTGTGGTGTATTTTTACTGACATTCCATGTTTGCGAGTGCTCGGGTAAATTTACGTCATAATATTTTTCTATGATCGTTTAGACTTCCTATTTCATGTAATAGCACTGCCGTATACTAACCGAACTTCTGTTTATCATTTATTTTTTTCTTAATGCCTTATATGAGCTTTTTGAGAAACTTAATTAATTTCCCTTATGTAATCCAGTTTGATGAGATAGATACCAGAACCTTTCAATATTGCAAATACCCATGATGTGACATTTTTAATAACGGAATCCGTGTGAAAATTTGTCGAAACCCTTGCAAATATTTTTTAAAATAAATTGTCTGTAAAATACCGATAGGAAATTTATTTTAGTGTTTTTTTTTTTTAAAAAAATTGTGTCTAGGGGGTTAATCTTTTAGAATATTGAATGGTGAGGGCATTTATTTTTGTGTTGCCATCGTCCGATGACAGAGGGCACTTTGAGCTATTTGCAGCGTGTAAACGTCCTATCGAATGTGCGGATCTCGCATCTGTCAGGATCCATTTGCCGTTGTCGGGACTGTCCCTTACCTGGCCGCGCCCGAGTCGGCGCCCGAGCGTCTGCCAGGATCGGGATAGGCCCGAAGTGGCAACACCGCGGGCTACCTGGATAGGGCTCCCCCCATTCAGCCTTCACCCTTTGCCCGCAGTTGAGTCCTTGCAGGGTCTGGTTGCTCATAGACCTACCTAATCCGCGCGATCTAAATTATCGCATAGTGGCAGGACAAGAAATTCCGGCCAGCGAGGATTCTGGGGACAAACACCGTTGATCCGCGAAACCGTCGACGGACCGCGGTTATTTGGTCCCATTACCTGCGCCGAGCTCAGTTTTCATAACACTTCAAAGTTGGGCGGGTTTCAAAATCGTTACATTCTAAAGAAAATCCTTTCAGTTTATCGTATGTCAACTCACTCAACAGTGGGTCTGTTTACAAGCGTGTTGATATTTGGCAACTCCGTCAAGTAATCTAGAACGGCCAATATTTGTTCCGTACGAAAAGTATCCTGTTATGATACTGCTAATATTATTACAAGACTGGCCCCAAAATTGGTGCAAAAAAAATAAAAATATTAAATTGTTTGGTACAAACCACTTTTTTATTTTCTTAATATTGTATCATTTTTACCCACAACGCAGATTCATATTCTTCATTAATATAAAATAATAAAATCTCACCAATTCTGCGATTGTAAATAATTAAATTAATTATAATGTCGTTTTACAAAACATCTCTATACTTGGTGTCCATTACCATTTTTAATGAACAAACGTACTTATACAGCATTCAAAAAAATAATTCAAGCCCATGAAATCCTAGTTGCAACCATACGGACTTACGAGTTCATCTTTCACTCCACTAAATGTTCCATTATAACTTTTTACCGTGTACAATAACAACATTCAAACAGTTTATATTTACACATTGATTAAAAGCAGCAGGTATCCCGTTGAAAAGATGAATCCTATATTGAAACGGATGTTACTTCGGTCAAACTAAGAGTTCTCTTAAAATATCGTACAGGTAATTCAAAAGCCCAAGTCATTTCTAAACAAATTTGAAATTCATTACGCACATATTTAATTGTGTTAATGTAAACTTTTGATGTTAAAGCTATACACCTCTCCAGGTTAATTTCAGAAATTTTGTTTACTAAATATATTTTGTCCTTTATTAATTAATGTTGAGAGTTAGTAATATTTTGGATACTCTGCTTTTGTCTTTTGGTTTTAAATGGAAACATTCCTTGAATTTGGAGTACCACACATGAAGATTGTTGTGGAGATGACAATAATAGTTTTTGATATCTGTTCTAGATATTGTTTGTTTCTAAAAAAAATCATTAATATAATAAATCATTAATTAATAGTATTTCAACAGATGTATTTATAAAAATTATAATTGGGACTACAGATTATCCAATAATATTTATTGCACGTTGTGAGCCGTTTGAGGTTAATAAATTCTCTAAATATAATTAACATTATTGACTTTGAGCAGACCGAAAAAATATTTTTTGAAGAAAGTTTGGTATTTTCGATCTTTATCTGTTAAATAACAACTTATTTTTAAATTTTGATTATAATTATTATTAATTAATTTTATGTCACTTTCCATTCATGTATATTCCCATTGGAATAGTCGGCCAGCTGCCTCCTAAACTGGTCGAGGCACGGAGAAGGGAATTCTGCGTCTTCACAGTAAACCCCAATCCCGCCACCGAAGTGCGTGGGAAAAGTACCTACTGCCCAAGCTACGTGATTCACGTTTTTCTATGGTTTTGCCGGTATCACTTTTAGGCGAATCCTTAAGCCATAGCTACCTTGACTACCTTGCTCTTTCAGTTTCTTTCGTATGCTATTATAGGGGAATTGGCACTTACATAGCCTACATACTCCTTCTTACCCTTCCACACCCCTCCTTTCAAATCCCTTCCTATGCTATTAAAAGGAAGTTGCCACCACGTGGATTACCCTCATGTAACCTGATCCTCTAAATAAATATATTCATTAATTTTTTGTCACTTTCCATTCATACCTAGATATAATTTTTTTTCTCCCATGCTTTGTTTCACACACACATCTTTTCCAAGTGGGTCACAGGAGCAACTTTATTCCTGTATCAAATATACAATTGTCATTATTCTGAGATCAAATTTATGCTCCTCAGAAATAGAAGTGGCACTTCTTTGCCATCTAAACTTTGTTCTACACAGAACTGATTTGCAAGGGTTATTTTTGCAAATAAGTAATAAATTTTTGGTATTCCGTGCTGACATTCGCTCATCGCAGTCAAAGACTTTTGAAAAATTACATCGTCGGAGGTGCATTTGGAGCGAAATGGCGGATTAACTGTCGATAATTTATCGAATTCCGCTAATGAATTTGCTTGCCTAATGGCCTATAAACCCTCCATATGATGTAGCATATCCATCATTTCACCAGTTTCCGTCGGTTAAACGAACAACAATGCCGCGTGTTATTTCGGCCTTCCTCGAGATACGACACAAAATGACAGACTAATTGCATATTTATTGCATAAAAACAAACCGGAAACATGTGTGCTATTCATCATCATGACATAGTCTAACAAATAGGAAAGAGATGATCTTGCCAATTTCCCGATACAGTATCAAATGTCATTTGATTTTAAGTTGTCAGTGGGAATTAACGCATATTTTGTTTTAGACTAATTCCGTGTATATTGTATCTTATACATTGACCTGATAGACAAATCCAAATATTTTGTTAACTATTTAAATTATTTTGTGTTGCGACGCTGACTCATTAGTCCTAAACTGTAAGGAGATATTAATATCACAATCCTCCACATTTCTTTCACAAAATAATAATTGTTTACCTTAAAGTTTGAGGTCAGGAAAGGAGAGAGGCTTGGAGAGTAAGAAACATTAATTTTTGTAAAAAAACAGCCAGGTGATATCATTTAAATTTCACGTTATAAGAAGTTCAGAGAAACTAGAAAAATTAAGGTCCAAACATTTTAAAAAAAGCCGTTCCTTTGGTATATTTTCGTTTCCGAAAAGCGTCGTTCGAAGGATAATTTTGGTAAATTTATTAAACGCTCTCTCTTCTACAGTAATTAGTTTCGGTTGTACCACGAATGAGTTTAGAATAGTATATTATTTTTAAAGAGGAATAGTTTGGAGATCGTTCAATGGACGAACAGAGACACTCTTTAACAATTGTTCTCAAAGACAAGCCTGTAACAATATTTAAGTATTTAGTGTTCCTCGCACAAATTTCTCCGTGTTTGAGTTAAAATATATTCAGAATCACCGTTCAACGAACTCAAGATTTATATTTGTTGTTTGATTCCATTAGTTCTCTACTGTGGAAGCAGGACAAAGTCAATAAATTAAAAGTTATTACATTCATAGATAATAAACACAACATAACATGGCAAATACAGAAACGAGTAACAAATATGTCAGTCACAAAATATAAGAACAACACAAATAGAAATATAACAAACGCATGTAAAAGAAAATACAAATTAATTTCGCTTATAAAAAAATGTATGTAAAATATTAAATTTGAAAATGAAAAAAAACCATAGGAATAGATGATTACTTAATTTAAAAGGATTAATACAATAAATGACACGGGAAAAAATCGTTACATAAATGTTTAAAAATTTACTGTTGAAGATCGTTTATATGTTGATAATGCTACATATTATTTCATAAATAATGCATCAGTTAATGAAATTTTCCAGACTTTATTTTTTATTTTTAATGTTACGACGTTTCGATTTCGAATTGTTTGTAGTACTAGTTCGTTAAAAAAAATTGGTTAGTACCAGAAGAATATACAAACACGTATCGACACTTCGTAACGCTATAAATAAAAAATAAAGTGTCTGTAAAACGTCATTAACTGATTTATTAATTCAAAAACATGTAAAATAAAGACTTTATTTCATAACTGTTGGAGACTATAAACTGAGAATATTTAAATATTTGGAATTGATTTATATTATTATAATGTATCAAACATTGTATAATTATGTTGCAATGCAAAACGTCATTATTCAACCTAAAAATTGGGAAAAAAATTCACGGAATCTAAATAACTGGACTAAAGTCTGTATAGTACCTACAAATAAATAAATAAAAAATAAATACTTTTGTTGGAAACTAAGACGACATTTATAAGTAGGTCTTTCACGGATTTTAAATGGTTCTACACAATTTATTATGTGAAACATGAAGCATACATAATTCAACTATTATTAATAAAATAAAATTTCATAAATTAATATTTCTAAATAAATATGTCGTGTAAAACGTTATTTTAGAGAGGATTTTTCCAATATATAATAAGATTCTTATCGGTGCTCTAGCAGATATTTGCCAGGTCCCGAAACGAGGACTCTATTTGTTAAGGAATAGTTTCATCTCCTCTGTGACGGTTTAAGTTTCTGCAATTTTGTTTTCCAATTGAAATGACAAATTCACTGATAAATATGTATTCTATGTGTTTTAGAAAGGCTAGTAAATTATTTTGCGTTGGACAAATTCTCTCGTTTCCTTTACGTAGGAGAGAGCGGCTAATAATTGGGGGCAAAGAGCTTAACTTCCGTAAATATTCGAACAATCAGCGCGATTCGGGCCGCGGAGGGCTGCTCGTGGTTGTTTACGACCTCCCTTCCCTGATTGCGCGTGATTTATCTGCCGCTGCGAGCAGGAATCTCTGGTGACATTTGTCATTAGAACGCGTCAGGACATTGGGGTGCAGGAGCGCGCAGGAGCGTCCAGGTGCGCAGGGGACGCGCAAACAACAGCCGCACAAACATTCCTCTCACAACTAATACTTCTACGAGCATCAAATCA
Organism: Zhengitettix transpicula; assembly: GCA_037074705.1. NCBI lineage: Eukaryota > Metazoa > Arthropoda > Insecta > Orthoptera > Tetrigidae > Zhengitettix > Zhengitettix transpicula. The sequence goes on along the minus strand of CM073592.1, from coordinate 56,086,092 downwards.
CGCTTCACGACGTGAGAATATACCAACTTGCGGAATTCGTCTGCGTTTGAAGCTATATTTACACGATGCTGAAATCAACTAATGCACTGTTGATAAAATAAGTGGAGAGGATGGACGGTTAAAGTCAGGGGTTTGAGCTGTATAATATCTGATTCACGATACATACACACATTGGCTTCACTCTATGCTGCAACCTGATTCCGCTTTCATTTCCTCAGATGCTTATTAATTCATCTCTTCCGTAAGTCAATTCACATTTACTAGACGAATAGATTCGCTTAAATTGGTTTGGATGGTCGGATGGAAGCCGACACAGTTCTAAAAAGACATTTAAATGGAAACCACCAAAAGATACATGAAAAAAATGGGAGGAAAATGAACAACCAGATTTGAAACTTAATAAAATTAAAAACTGGACGACTTGTACCTAGGACAGGAACAAATGGAAGGCAATAGTTGAGAAATTAATTTTGTAGCTCCTGAAGAAGAAAACGAATACCTGAGATCTGCTACGCTGTTTCACAAATTCCGAATATCACTGAATTGCGATCGCGCTCTGCAAAATTCTGATCTTAAGCATCAGCCATATTATATTAATTTAACATAATGCTCAGATTTCCCCGGGTATTTATTTATCTCAATCTTACTTAAGATACTAATTTCTTAACCCCTTATCCCACGTGTTCTTAACACTGGTAGTGTCAAAAACAATGGGTTCGTCAGCAAAATTGTGCATTATGGACTTATTTTCACCATGTCTGCCGAAGGAGAATTTTTTTATTGTTTTTGGCAGAATTGAACTGATCGACCCCCACAAACGTGGATTCAATGCCTGTCTTAGACGTTTTAACATTTTTTTTTCACCCGTAGGGAATGCCTTCCCCGATTCTCTTTTCTTCCTATATTGTAAGTCATATGTGTACCAGAATCGGCTCAAATTTCTCCCAGTGCTTAAGATTGTATACGGAACACAAAAACAAATAAGATTAATCTCTCTCTCTCTCTCTCTCTCTCTCTCTCTCTCTCTCTCTCTCTCTCTCTCTCTCTCTCTATCTCTCTCTCTCTCTCTCTCTCTCTCTCTCTCTCTCTCTCTCTCTCTCTCTCTCTCTCTCTCTCTCTCTCTCTCTCTATAATGTCTCTGTGTGTGTCCCCCCCCTATGCGCTCCTAAACCATTCATCCGATTGCGATAAAACTTGTGCTCAGCCCCGGGAAGGTTTCTGCCGGGTTTTCGAAGCGGTAGGAAACTCCCAAGAGGGTGAAATTTAAAAACATACAAAAACGAAATATATTACCGTCGATTAATTACTTTTCGGTGTATATGTGAGTAATACTTCCTATCCAGATGTTTTTAGTGTATAATTTCAACCCCTTAAAGCACCGATAATGGAGGAGGTGGAGAGGAGTTACGAGAAAATAACGTGAAACAACTGAGATTAGTATAAAAACCAGGGTTATAGACGTCAGTGAGTTTAATTCGCTATGCCAGTTAAGATGTAGTTCAGCCCCCAGGTGTGGGGGTGGTAGGCGGAAGGGAAATTTCCGTATACAGCCTTAATTGCGTGAAGAAATTTCTACTAATCTTTATATACATGTTACTTACGATCCAGGAACAAACACTGAGGAATTAAAACACATCTGCCGCCTGTAGGGGTTATGAAGGAGCAGGACTTTAAATATATTCCTAAAGGGCCAATATTAGCGTCGAATAAAACGTCGATTAATTTGATATTGCCATACTAGAATATTTAAGTGTATAATTTCAGCTCCATAAGGCAATGGAGGGAAGCACCCAAACTGTACGGGTGGTGGTGGAAGGGGGTTGCATTAAAAGTAATGCATAAGAGACTCAGATTAGTTAGTGTCCATTCCGGAGTTGTAGGAATCGCTGAGTTTAATTCTCACATTAGCCATGGTGGTACATAAATACCCGGGAAACGTCGGGCACTCAGCTAGTATTATATATACCTATCTGCTATATTACAACACTGCAAATGTCATGTAAAGCTTTCTCTAGAGTCAGTTAAATTTTGGTATTTGGCAAAATTGATTTTGAAAGGGATTTTTTGCTGACATTTTAATTACAGAAATTAATATAGATGACTATGAACTATACGAGCTAAAGTTGTGTTATGTTACTGCTGTTGCTGCTGTTCAAACCTTCCCTAAGATATTTTTCAGGAGCCAAGCAATTAAGCTCACATAACACGACAATGCGAAAAGAAAAATGTACCTCGAATTTACGTTACGAATCTGTCATTCTTATAAATTAACCAGAAAAGCAACGCACAGACCTGAATGAAATTTTATTCTTAAAAGAACGATGAGAGTGTAATGATCTATATTTGTTTGGAAATTATATAAAATTCAAAACGCTTAAAATAATTAAAAATAATATATAAGGGTCCAATTGTGGGCCTTCTGGTGAAAACATAAAAAAATATGGCTGTCACTTTGCAAGCAAGAAGAACATATTTCGGCTGTTGTTTAGATCACGGATAATTCACAGAAACGTAGAAACTCTTGACAAGGTGAGAATCTCAAGGAGGGTTTCGGGAACCGTTGTCACGCAGAAATTACAAGCAACAACCACAAAACTCAAGCTGATCATAGTCCAGTCTGACCGTCTACCGAACGTAAAAGTCTGTATAAAAATGGTTCGTAATTTCGATCGTTAAACATCAATTAAATCTCTCAGTTAAAAACTTGATTGTTCGTTGCTCTCAAAACGACTAATTTCACTATCTGCGAAAGTTAGGCAACGACTCAGCCGAACTAATATTCAGTATACATCCAATAAAAGTACATATACGACTCTCTTAGTCGAATTCATGTTTATTCGTTGTCCTCCAAACGACAATTAATCAATTAAAATATATAAATGGCCCCCTCAGTCGAAAATATGGCATTTCCAAATAGAAACTAGTAGACTAATTAAAGCATAGACAACGTCAATTGAGTAAAATATTATTAGGAGTCACTAAGATGGAACCGTTGGATTGGCTTATAGGAAACTGCGGGAATATATCACAACTCCGTCATCATTTTCCTAAGATGCTTGATTATGATTATTTTAAAAATTTTATTTATTTTTAGAAGTCTGTCATAAAAAGTGACGTACATACATTATATTGTAAATTTTTCAAAAGTAAAACTTAGAAGTTTGGCATTGTAGAGTTTTTTTTGCAGTAGTTGACGTGAATATTTTCTAGGTTCTTCGTCACCCGAGTTTAATAGATATTTTTCAAGTTTGTTTGGATGAACACTTAACTGCTGCTATGTACCTCTTCAGTAGCAGTAGATATTCCTAAGTCTTGTCGAATTACTTTGGTACAGACCATGGAGCGATTGCCAAGGCTCGCAGTACTTCTGATTTTATCTGGAAATGAAGGAAATCGTTTCGTTATTCCGGACGACGAACGATTGAGTGCGTTCGCAGCTTCCAAGCTTTCCTCAGACTGTGCAATTGCAATTACGGAGCCGGGGTTGATACGAGAGGCTGTGGAGATCGGCCAGCTGATCGGTGGTGTGGCCGTTTCCGGTTCCGGCGCCGCCATGACAGGTGTCGCGCCGCTGGAGATACGCTTGCCTAACCGAGCCTGCTACCGCACGGGACTCTGCGTGGGAAGGGAATAAGGCACGCACGCCGAAACCAGATCGCGGCCTTCCTGCCCTGGCCCCGGGCCCCGAGCCCCGAGACGTTTCTTCCCAACGTTCAGCTCGTCGCCTTTCGAGTGGGCGACCCAAACTTATAGTAGCAAAGCGTGTAACCTATCGCTGAATCCAAAATAAACGAAGTCGCTTCTCATCAGCCCACCAACTACTCCTGTCTTACTGACCTTTCTACAGAAAGCAGATTAAGTGTATGTTTCTACTTGACTAAGGACAGCGTCTACATTCTTCAAAATACAAAATTGTTCTATTTGCTAATACTAGTTTACCTCGATAATTTTGTCGATAATAGTTTCTTTCAATCACTCCGATGGCAAGAAGGTGCGAGCTCACTTTCAACATCAGACAAACCGTATCGCTCAAGTGAAGAGAATTATTTTTTATTTTAAAAGAAATTTGTAGTGGATTTTCCAACCATCCTAAAATTATCGTTTTCTTAACTGAATAACTGTTATTGATATCCTTTTCTGACTCTGGAAAATCGTTAAATTGTCTGATGATTACAGAAGATATAATATCCAAATAATGCGGAAATAGAGCTAAAATGCAATGATGATATTGTTTCAGAGTAAATCCGCAAAGAAGTATCACTTACTTGTTTTCTAAAAATCTTGAATGCCAGGCAACCATTGAAAGTCGGCTATACAGAGAAGAGAAAGCTTTTAGCAAAACCATCCAGAAAGTTTTATTTTACTTAAGCACTTTGAAGAGACAAATAAGAATTTAATGATGACAGGACCAAGGAGGGTTTAGGAAGCTTGTTAATAGGGAATGAATGAAGAAGGATACGAGTTAAAAGAATGTAAGGATTGATCATGTTAGAGAGTGATTTTGAATATCATCAATATTCGTGTTTACGTAAAGAAGTCAGAGTTTTCCATTTTTAAACTTACAAATTTACTTTCATCCAATTAATTGTCTCAGACTGTTGCGACTAAACAATCCAAGAAAGTTTAAAGTTTCCATAATTACTGATTGCTTAATAAATATCCTACTATCGCGTACATATAAAAATGGTTTCCTGTTGTCTTTCCTTTCCGCGAGACATGGAAACCTGAAAATGATACAGCTGCGAAAAATATTTTAATCTTCCACTAACACTTATGCTCATATTTAGTTACCTGTACGTTCATTAAAGAAATCGGACGAATTATTCTGAAATGTACGTATATACTTAGATGTCTCGAATAAAGTTGATGATAATGTTGTTTTAAAATAATATAGGTATGTAATTGTGTAAAGTATTGTTTTCACGGAACTACTGATGTCTAAACGCCAGATTTTATTTTTATTTTCATTATTTATTATTAAAATAAAGGTCAATAATTTTTAATTACATTTCTTTGCAGTCTACATAAGACAGGCGTTGGTTAGGCAAAGACAATTGGACTGTAGGGATCTGTGAAGAAAAGAATACGTAGCTGGCAATTCCTCCAGAATGTAGGTATTACTGTAAAGTTCTTGAATAAAAGATCTAGTTGGAAATTGTTTACGTAATCATGGCTATAAAAAGACTACGAACTAACCGATAGATATGCTGAATACGAGAGCTCTGTTAAATAAACCAGCACATATTTTTGATATATGAAAAAAATATATAATTGTAAAGAAAAACTTCACAAACACTAAAATAATCCGTATATCAATACATTATTCGTTGATATTTTCTAAGTATCACCGAAAAAAAATATACGAACTTTAATATTTGTTAAGGAAATTCGTTCAGGGGCTCTGTCATTAAAATAATGTTTCTTATTCAATACAATACTGTGTTACCCCTCACGCTCTGGGAAGGGTTGATGAAAGCGGATGGGAAATATCTTTAATATCCGGAACGAATTGTTCTCTGTTAATGAATGTGATCATAACGCGTTCTTCGTCTAAGTATAATTAATCGTAGATTTAGTCTTGAAATAGATGTCAGTGACTTTACAATATTTTTTTTTTCAAAACGATAATTACATTACATTAAATTTAATTTATCCTAAAAAGACTAATTATAATATTTCTGATAGGAGAATTCCTGCAGGGCATCGTATGTGAAATGCGTTTAAAAATCTTGACGATACGCAATTCTTGAACAAATTAATTAATTGAAAGTTTCCATAATTACTGAATGCTTAATAAATATGCTACTATCGCATACATATAAAAATGGTTTACTGTTTTCTTTCCTTTCCACGAGACGTGTAAACCGGAAAATAATATTTTAATCTTTCACTAACACTTCTGCTCATATTTAGTTACCTGTACGTTCATTAAAGAAATCGGACGAACGATTCTGAAATGTACGTATAGTGATGGACCTACAATTTTAGGAATTTATTTATATAATTACCAAAAACGTTTACAGTTATTCACTTTTGAAACTTAAAAGTCAATAAACTTTTTTAAATGTTTAATTAAATAGAATTATACCACCAGGAGTAGATTTGATATTAAATAATGTTAAAAGCTTTTAATTGCTTAACATCTAAACCCGATGAGGCTCTAGTCAAGGACTGAAATATGTTGAGAAATTTAAATATATTAACGCATCTTTTCCCATCATTATGCGAAACAGGGACGAAAATTTTTTTTTTTTTCAAATTAAGCAAAAATTAAAAATTGAGTTACGTATAATATATAATATAACGTATAATATTTGTTTTATAAATTGAAAGGAGAATTAAATAATCCATTAATTAGAAGCTTGCGTATTATATCAATGTTGGCAATGGTTTCTAAGCTACGACGATATTTCATTGGAAAAGCGGGAATGAAAAATCAGAAATCCAAAGAAAGCCCAGTAATGTAGAGTAGATAATTTATTACTTATTTTATATTACATCACTGTAATGCAAGATATAATTGTTATTTGTAAAATTTGAGTAAAAGTTTTATTTCTACTCGTAAGTCTATTTTTTTTTTTGCCACAAAAAGTTAATTCTCCGAAAACTGTAGCGGCGTTCATTACGCGATCTGTAGACGGGAAATGGTATTGGGAGTAGCGCCCCCTGTCTTCCCGGATGTGACCCATATCAAACGAAATTTAACCGACTGAATCAGTATATAACAGTCAGATCTGACTTCATTTGCATGTGTTAGTATTAAAAATAGGATAAAATGCGTTTGAGCAATAAGAACAGGTCTTCTAGGAGAATAACTGTAGGCTATACGCCACTGAAAAATTGAAAGAAATAAAAGAATGAACTCATGCACTCATAGCGTAGAAGTATCTATGTTCTCTGATTAGATATATTTTACTCGCAAAGAAATTACCTCAAAGTTCTTCAAATTCTTATTTTAAATACGTGTTACAGTATTTATAAAGTAGAATTTCGATTAAACGTCAGCTGCTGTTGTTGGTAATCTCAACTGTAGTCCCACGAGATCTCCTGAACATGGAAAGTGTTCTTTCTGGTTTCAATTGGCCTCAAAAGTCGTTTGTCTTTCTTCGGTTTTTATTTTTACGTATTATATAAAATCGTGAAACGATTGTTTAAATTAATAAATAAATATACATCACCCAATTTTTAGTCAGAAAAAATGAGAATTTATTGAATTAACAACGTTTCATCGCTTAATTTGCGACCTCATCATATTCCAATTTATTTTTTTAAAAAAATTGATGGACAGGTGATGTTGACTGCCGTGGCCGAAATTGTTTACGTTAATTATAGGAGAAGGCTGTTTATTGATTTTTGTTTATGGCAGATGCAGAACTCCCGGCATTGGGTACTTAAGTTAACTGAGTTGAGGTACAACTCATACTTTAATTAATTGAATTAATAACTTAAGTTATCTGAACTAAGGTTAACACAAGCCGAGGCACCTTCGCCTGTTTTCAGCGGTGTATGATACAGGGTCGCAAACCTTAGGCATGCGGTAAGAGTTGCCCGCTATTCCTATTGGAATAGTCGGCCAGCTGCCTCCTAAATTGGTCAAGGCACGGAGAGGGGAAAGCTGTGACCCCACAGAAAACCCCACTCCAGCCATCGGAAGGGCGTGGGAAAAGTACCAAGTGCTCGACGTACCTTATGTAGATTTTCGAGGGTTTCTCCTGCATAACTTTTAGGCGAATGCTTGGCGGGATCCTTAAACCAAACCCCAGGGGCCCTAGTTAACCCTTGGCTACCTTCCTCTACCCTTCCGCATCCGTCCTTTCAAATTCCTGCCTATGCTATTAAATGGAATTTTCCACCCTCATGTAACCTGTTACTCTAAAATAAAGTGAGAGTTCTTCTCAGCTGTTGCAGGTGGAGCCTTCAACTCTCTCTCAGGTTTTGAAGTATGGTTCCCATGTATCAGTTTTGTTTTGAGAGGTGTATGCTTAGGCACACGGTAGGATTTGTCCTCTGTTCCTATTAGAACAGTCTGTCGGCTGTCTCCTAAACTGGTCCAAAAAAAAAAACACACGGAAAGGCGTCGGACAAATACCAAGTTCTCGACCTATCAGATTTCTGGGGTTTCTCCTGCATAAATTTTAGGCGAATGTCGGGTTGGATAATTAAAATAAGGTCCAGGAACACTTGTTGACCCTTGGCTGCATTTGTATCCATTATGTATCCCTCCTTTCAAATTCTCTTTCTATTCTCATAGATGGGAGTGTCCTCAATGTGATTAAAAATAATACAGCCCGTGTCCAAATTTTTAATTATTTAGTGGATGCTTCTAATTTTAGGTTTTCTCCTAATATAAAAATTGTTTTGAAATATGGAAAATAGCCAAATTCACATTTAATTCATTGAGCTTACGGTAAAATGTTTTCCTTAAATTAAATTTGAAAAATAAATTAGGTTCATTGAAACTTGTTTTCTTTCAAATTATTTGAAACTGTATAAGGACAAAAGACAAAAACGTCTGCATGAGATGAAAACTAATTAGATGAAGACGTAGCCAATTTACAGAAAAAAACTAAATGATAAAATAAGTCTCCCAGAACATTGTTGCTTTCGTCATTTGATAAAAAAGCGTAAGAGCTGGTAGAACGACAAACCGTACAATAAAGTCTTTATATAAATGCAGGAACGAACGAATATGGTTTGAAGCTTTGTTTGGTTGGTGGACGAAATAAAAAATTACATAAATAACTGGAAATATTTTCACTGTAATTTAGTTAAGTGGTTAAATAGTGGTTGGCGAGTAAAACTATCTGGGACTTGAACGCTTAGTATTACATTTTTTCTAAGATATCTTTACAAAATATGCTACCAGCCGGACTATCTCAGTGATGCTGAGATTATAATTAATCTCTGCCACACGCCTTTCACGAACTGAAATCCCGTCTATGTGTTCCTCAGCCTAGAATGATTTTCTATCAGAATTTCGTCGTCAGTATAACAGCTCTGTTTAACCTAATAGTATTGGACTTAGACCCACAAGAAACGTATGTTTTGGGCTGAGAATGGCCGTTAAGCATTTATTGTCGTAATCGAGCTTTCCGTTGCATTTTTACAAGCCACTTCACGCGAATATTAACGTCATTCCGTTATTTTTCCTAGGAAAGCTCGGCTTCTATGGATAGCCATATCTACTTTCATTAGCCGTCCTTATCGCACAAAGACAGCTGACGTAAGCCCCTTGCTCGTGACGTAATGGTAAGCATGATCTGTTGGCCCACATTGCCTTCAGAGACATTACGACCATTGTTTTAACACTCAAAGAGTGCCGCGGCTCTCAATAAGACGCCGTGATCCTGCGAGTGCACGGATTGTTCGGGCAGCGCCGTAAGCCTGCTTCATGGCGTCGTTAAAGGTTCGCATCGCCTCGGTTTAAAGGTCCTTATTAGTCTTCCAAGGAAACCAATAACGGTGCGGGAATGTTCATCAAAAGACGCCGAGATACGTGAACATATGCGCTCTCCTTTGTGCACGTAATACACAATTTTATTGCAATACGCAAGAGTAAGATAAGAATAGGCTCGTAATGAGTAAACACTACACGTTTCGAACGCATCGACTGCTAGTTATAACATGTGATCTGAATTAACCCTGTTTACGCAAATATGTCTTGAGCAAGAATGAATTGCATATCGCATCAAGGTATGTGTAAAATACGCGTCATGGAGATTGTTAATCACTTGAGCCTGGTCGTTGGTATGTGTTACGAGAAGCTATAAACCAGCATGTAACTCTCACGTAAAATGAAGACCAGCACCCGGTCGTTTCAAGTATATGGCATTATTACCACTGCATTTTCATGTTCAATCATGGCATATTTCCTCTTGAATAGTCTGACCTCGAAAGAGAAAGTTTCGACGAACACATCTGAATTGATATGGAAAATACCGAGCAAGGTTCATACGTAAGAATTTCCTACGTGTAACTAACTACTATGGATATATAAATTGTAGTGTTAATCCTCAAAGAGGGATATGAAAAGGTTTTCACAAATATATAAAGCTTTATGGACATAATACATGTAAACTTGGGTTAAGTATATATCAGGGACAGGACTTGAAGAGGTCTCTGGATTAATTTTTTTTAAAAAATAGCCACATAACTGTTGCGAAGAGAAAAACAACTTACCTGTCTGCTTTAATCTGTCGTCATAATATTGAAAGATATTAGCAGTAGAAATCTTGTATTTTTTTCCCTAAGTTTACTGTAATGAATTGTTTGAAAAATAAACAGTGTTCCGGTAACAAGTGTTTGATTATAAAACGTAAGAAAGTCAGATACTCGTTTTATATTACCTTTTCAGCACAGGTTGGACATCCATGAACTGTGTTATAGTTTCGTTTCTTTTTCTGGTTGTAACGGTGTCTGTCTGCGTCGAGACCGACATAAAATTAAGTCAAATATCCAAAATAGTTCTTAGATCCAGGTTAGCTCAGGATCATCCCAGTTGAAGCCTCTCGCCTTTACTAAGAAATAAAGGGATAGTAACGTGTTGGAAGGAGTATAATACAAACCGTAGAGAAATTTGCTACAAGTTGGTCGGACTTTCGTTACTTTTCCAACGCAGTTCCGTTACAGGTGACGGTTTTTTTAGAGTAACACGTTACGTCAGGGTCATTCCCTTTGTCACGTCTCATCTTCAATAGTATAGGAAGGTGTTTTCAGCGTGACAGGTGTCACAGGGTAATCCATGTGGTGGCTGATACCCTTAAATAGCATAGAAAGGGATCTGAAACGGGGAATGCGGTCGGTATATCACGACAGGGGGGATTGGGAAGGGTAGAGGAAGGTAGCCAAGGGTTAACTAGGGTCCCCGGGCTATAGTTTAAGGATTCAAGCTGGCATTTGCTTAAATTTGATGTAGGGCATTAGATAGACTCTTGGTACTTAACCTACGTCCCACGTCCTTCCAAAGACGAGAGCAGCATTTCCTTCTCCGTTCTTCCACCATCTAGACAACTGTTCTAATAGGGACAGAGAATAACTCTCACAGTTGTCAACTATTTCAATGGAATGCAATCATTTGTTACAAAAAACAAATAAACATAAATTTGGTATATATATTTCTCATTTACATCGTACATGAATCGATGGAAAATCGCAATTCAATGAATATTTTAAAAACAACCTTCTTAATTTCCGCCATATAACAGTAAAAAACCAGTCAATTTCAAAAGCTGAAACTTATCATGTAATTCCAAATCTAATAAATATACAAGTATAATACAATTAGAAATGTATACAGATTTATGTTCCAGACACTTCTAAATTAATTTTCGCTGTGAGTTCTGGGGCAACGCCTAGGTGCCCCTTGCTTGTATGCTAAAGCGTCTGTATTTATGTGTCTGAGGGCTTCTATATGACCTCGTGTCAGGTTACACCGTCTGGAAACAAACGTTCTGTTCGCCACTAGACATCGCAACTGAAATGAGAAATAAACATGTCATTAATTTACCAACAGTTTCACTTAGAGTAAACAGCGAAACCTCATTTTGTTGTGGAGATGATCACATTATTCCTTATTATACAGCTGAATTTTACTTGTGACACCTTAATTGACGTTTGTAGCGTGAGGTAAGAGGAAATTTTCTCCGAGTCTGACGACTGATGTTACCCGGAGTAAATTATCGTATAAAATTTCATGTCTCACTAAATGTATCGGTTTAATTTCAATTATTCGTTCCTGTTGCGTTAAAATCAACTATTTTCTTACATAAGACATATTAGAATGTAACAGAATCGAAAACAACGTTCATATTGGTAATATAAAAATTTATTCTCATAAGAATTACAATAAGTACAAAAATGACAAATAATACAAGCTATATTAGTGTATATTTTCCTCCCGGAACTTCCTTCCGTTCTATCAGTTGCTTTGTTGAAATGAAAAAATAAATTTTATACATTTAATTTGAGCAGGCAGTACCTGCGAGGGATATCCTCTCTCAGGTAGAACCTTGTAAGAGAGATACGAAGGGGCTACCTTTGGGGATGATTATGAGACTTAAGCGCTGCCTACTACGCTACCGAGGCTGTTTTTTTTAAACTAAGGTTCCCACAAGTCGAGGATCCTCGGCCTGTTTCGAGAGGTGTTTAGGGGTCGCAGACGGTAACAGATGTCCTCTATTCCTATTGGAATAGTGGGCCACCTGCCTCCAAAACCGGTCAAGGCAAAGAGAGGCGAAAGCTGCGACCCCACAGCTAACCCCTCTCCCGCCATCGGAAGGGCGTGAGACAAGTACCAAATGCCCGACCTACCTGATGCAGGTTTTTCTAGGGTTTTCCCTGCATCAGTTTTAGGTCAATTGCCGGGTAGGACCCTTAAGTTATAGCCCTAGTTAACCCTTGACTACCTTCCTCTACCGTTCCGCATGCCCCCTTTCAAATCCCTTCCTATGCTATTAAAGGGGAGTTGCCACCATGTGGATTACCCTCATGTAGCCTGTTACCCTAAAAAAAACATTTAACTTGATTAGACTATTTTAAATTATATTATTAAGATTAAATTAAACCAACGTGATGTCTTCAAAATAATAATTAATTAAATTGGAATCCCAATCATAAAAAAAAAATTAACAATGAGGACAGTGTAACATCACATCTTAAGACTTGAGTATTCTTTACTAAGTTTCAGATTTTAATCATGCGTACGTAAAAAGTGAATTTTTTTAAAAAAATTAATGTCAATATATAATTTATTTTTAAAAAATTGGAAGAATTAATTTGTATTGTTATTAATAGGATTATTTTTTTTTCAAAAAATATGCAGGTTAATAATGTCCAACTTATTACAATTCCTACAATATTTTTTATGTTAAAAAGTATTATATTGAATTTATTTCGGCAGATTGCGGATAATATTAACATTTTGGAGACGATTTAATAAACATAATAAACAATTTTATTTTAGTTTTCATGACTTCAAACATCCTAATACCAGATTTTTCCACCTACTTAAGCTTAAGTGTTTCAAAATCTTATTCTTTGAATTATTGAATTATCCCCCCCCCCCCCCCCGACGACGACCTTTTATTACTGTTCGAAAAACAGATATTTTGTATTTCTCCCAGCACGACGGTTCTTCTAAACCTCAAATATAATCCTTATCCGATTTTTGTAATTTTTTTATTTTCATTTTCATGTAACAGAATTTTGAAATGGAATATAAATCGTCTTAATTCATCAGTTTCAGCAGTAGATTACCTTTCTTCTTCTAAAGGCCACTTGATCAATGTACTGACGTACGGTTAATCAATTCAGAATGTCAATTAGTCGTCACTAAAATTGAGCGTCCCTTCATGAATGCAACACGAAACACACACTTGCTTCTCCCATTACAATTCTCCTCACAAGTCACAGTTTCTCAGTTTCTTGTCCATATGTCACAGATACGTATCATCAATATCCATCAATTGGACGATATGTTCAGTGATAAATATTTAGTTCCCGACTAACATTCCGAAAAGTTTTTCTTACTTTCTGCACATATGATCGAAATCTTAATTAAAATAAAAATTATTACTAAAAAGTAGACTTATGTCTTAGCAATGACGTAATAAATATAAATTTGTCTCAACTTGAGAAACAGGCCGTTTGTGGAATTAAATTACCGTGGTGTGAGATTTGCTGCACTGACATCTGTTAGCAAGGTCTCCGTGCGTAATTATGGCCTTCGGAAGAGGCATAATCCGCCGCTGCATGTGTGGGCGTCGCAGTGTAAATTTATATTCCGTGTCAGGTCATCAGCTGGAGGAAATGCCTGGCCTGTCGGGGGCACAGTTTTCATATTCATAACTACTTAGCATATGTTTACGGCTGCAGCAGCTTCCAGCAATGCGAGGCCACCGAAAACCAACAACGCGTCATACCATACAAAAATTACACTCGCTATTTGGCGACGGGAATTCGAGGTTACCTTAAACTCAGTCATCGGCATTTGTTCGACATGAAGTGATGTCGACAGCTTCTCCTTTCATGTTAAGCATGGCCCGTAGAATCTGTAGCGTGTGTTATTGATGTGAACCATCAATGACCGAGTCCTTCTAGTACGAGCTGACTAATGCAGAATGTCACATTAAACCATTCACTTATTTGAGCTCCGTGTATTACTGAAAAATTCTTAGAAAGCATACAATATATACTTAACGCGTGTATATAGAACAATAGATGAATTCTTACGAGTATCGCATTCTGAGGATTGTAGCGTCACGGATATTGGTACCGCTTCGTAATTCAACAGAAATCTACGGAAAAATGTTTACTTCCTAAAAATGAATGATAAAAACCTGTTCTGTTGATTTCTTTACTGATATTTTGAATGAAAGTGTGTAAAAATCGGAGCACTGCCACCTGATCCCAGAATGTATAGGATGTACAATGGCATTCAACCCTGAACGCTGTAATACTTCAAAGGAAGTAGAACACACAGAGAATTCACTTTTACCACATTTTATTACAAGAGCTTATTTTGAAAAATCGAGCCCCACGTTGGGCGCCAATATATGTAAAGTTATTGTGTTATATATAAACCTTAAAGCACAAAAAAAATTGTTATACACATCTTGTCACTCAGAATTTTTTTATAGGGTCTTCGAGGGCTATTCTCTGAAAACTTTTAGTAATCTCAGTAGTAATTCAGTTTTACATCGTATTGTCTTTAAATTGCACTTATGTCTAATAATTTAGTTATATTTTATTATTGCATTGAAGAAGAAAACTACAGTAGTTCTACTCAATATTTAATTTATTTTTCTCTTCCACCAAAATCTCCAATAAAACTATACTACACCTTATTTTCCTCGCTACGGAAACCATCAAAGACTCCCGATATTACGTAAACACTAATAAACTTTAAAAAAATCAAATATAATAATTTTCCTATACAATGTTACTCGAAAATAATTAATTTTATGTAGGGACAGTAGAACCTAAAAATATCTAATTTCATCATTAATGCACAATTTATGTTATTTAATTTATCACGTCCTTTTATATAGTTTCTAGATAGGTTGTTTAATTTCAATCACGATTACGTTCCGTTTCTGCCAAAACTAATGTTGTACTGAAAATTTAAGTCTCATCAGAATTACAGAACCCGGACAAACGAGGAGTCAATAGTTCTGCTGTAATGTAGTAAATTGCCATTTATGAATAAAATTTTTAAAGCATCTGCGTTCAGTTTGTTCTAAGCTGTATCCAAATATTACATGTCGGAAATCGATTAATATGCAAAATATTTTAAATTCCTATACAGGCTGGTAAGATAGCAAACACAGCAATACTTTACCGTGGCTATTGACCTGATGACGCACAAGACTTTTGAGAAATAGTTTATAATTCCTCATCATAGTGATAATTAACTTCCTGTTAGGCCTAATTATTTTTGTTGTCTTGTTTTAGGAAGAGGTGTAACTGTTTCTAAGGACCAAAGTCACTGCCTGCTCATAGGTAAGATGATCCCAATTTCCTAAAGTAAAACATTTTCATTGGGTTCCTTTCATTTTTACACAAATAGTATGTGTATATAGTAATACATGTTTGATGATATTCAAATTTATTGACTTTGACCTTATAAATATTAACTTAATTATTCCATACAGTTGCAATAATACATATCATCATAATTTAAAAAAGAGGCTAGACAATCATAATAATAATGCATATCTACAACGTGAACAAGTACAACACTCTCGACATAACACATATAATTAAAACACGATATTTTCAAAATATTAACATAAATAATAAAATCTATAACTTACAAATCAGAATCTTTTTTAAACTGACTGAATTTAATCTTATAACAGAATTTTCTTCACGTTTTTTGGGCGCCAGGTGATTGACTGCAAATTTTACATAGTACCGCAAACTTATACAAGAATTTACATAAATATTACACTGGATTAAAATTTAACTAGAAATTCATCAATTTTAACAATAGGGTATTGTGGGTCAAAAGTCGCCAATACAAACACAGAACATTTGAAATTATAACAAAAAAATTGACATTTATAGCTTACTTTTCGTAAAATTTACCAAAATACCTTGAATGTTTCACTTCGGTTTCCACACAGAAAATTGGAGCGTACATACATGAGGAATGGCTCATCTGCGACTTTTCTCGGGATAATGTAAAGATAGCTGCCCCCAAAACGGCAACGTGGAGCTGTTTTCACCACACAGCTCCCGGGAAGGT
Source organism: Zhengitettix transpicula (assembly GCA_037074705.1). Lineage (NCBI taxonomy): Eukaryota > Metazoa > Arthropoda > Insecta > Orthoptera > Tetrigidae > Zhengitettix > Zhengitettix transpicula. The sequence goes on along the minus strand of CM073592.1, from coordinate 56,069,846 downwards.
CACTGTTGTATGTTAGGACTGTATTTCCATTTGTTTTCACAAGAACTGAAACTTGCGTATGTGCTATTATGAAGTGATTTATTGACTGTTATAAATGCAGCTTGCAACAATATAAAAACAGAAGACGGACTGAGACAAAACATAAACAACTTTCCACAGAATACCTTGTGCTACAGATGCGCTACACCACACAAATATATCAAGGCGTGATTACAATAAGTAATTAACTTAAACTTCCCGCCTTGAAAAATATACATTTTTCAATATAATACAATTAATGATAAAAAGATAAATTAATTAATGGTAATTATTAATGAACAATAAGCGATTTTCGTCGCTAATCTATTCAAATCTGAGTGATGTTCAAATTTAATAATGGAATGATTTAAATGAGACAAGGCAGTTGTTTCAACCACAGTTTCCATTTCCGGAACATTTGTTATCATTTCAATTGAATCAGAAATGAGCAATTCAGAGCGTGAAAGCCGTGCTGGAACTTCCCACCATAAAACTGAGTTCCGTAGAGGTGTTGGGTAGACTCTTCTTAAACCTAAATCTGCAGGATTATCCTGAGATACTATGTGGTGCCAATCTTCTGAATTTGAAAGCGATTGTATCTCTAATACACGATTGCCATCAAAAGTTTTAAGTGTCACCATTTGTTTTAATTATTCAAATTTTTTAAAAGAGGTTTTAAGTAAAACTATTAAACGATTATTATTTTTTCTAGTTAAACTATATCATATGAATATCGAAAAATATTGTAATTTATTGATGATAAACTATTTATATGAAAAATTATCTGTAAAATAAGGATTCCATACCGTAGAACTACGTAACTCTAACATCACGACGGAATTTTGATAATTTCAGATAGTCTGTAACCTGCTTTAATTAAATAAACCAGTATTTGGTTCTGAGATATTAATATTTGGGTATTCCAGTGTCTGATTTTGGAGAAGAAATTGAGAGTGTATTTATCTTAAATTCGCTTTAAGCATCTCGTAGTTTATCTAGTCGTTCTCCAAGTGAGGTAGTTGAAAATTCGATCAAGGTATTATCTGGATTTGATTTTATCCACTACTCTCATTAAATTTCAAATTTCAGATATAAATGTTTATGATTAACGTCATGTCTACGCAGTAATTAAATAGTTAAAATATGCTTGGTAAAGAATCAAAACAAGGCTCCGTGACCAACGCAAGGCCAAGCATTTCAATTGGTAAATAGCACGCGTCCTACTCTAAAGAGACCTGTAATTGTCACTTATTACTTGCTGGTCCTTACGCGCACGTAAGGTCGGGGCAGCTCTTGCTCGGGCTATTACTTACGTCACTTTACAGCGAGGTAATGGGTGTGATTGGGAAACACTTAGGAGCTGCATAATGTGGTATTTTACCGACTTGTTGAAAGTGACCAGGAGGAGCTGGTGTAATTTAATAGCAGGCTGGCACGGCGGCGGAGAGGCCTTTGAAACCGGCGCGGGGCCTGGCTCAGGCATCTCACCATCACCCCAAAACACGCACGCATCCCAGGAAGAAAAAAAAAAAAGAGGAATTAAACACAAGGGGGCGCTAGGCGCTAAGATGAAAATTAAATACATACTAATTTTAGCTCGCGGCGATATCAAAGGTGTCTGATACAATATTTTTGGAGGGTTTAATAACACCTTCCCGTTTTTGCCTCAGCTGCTAACGAGACATTTTTCGAGCGGAAACGCTGTTAATCTGAGCAACACGAGAAAAGACAAATGAAGGACGCGTAGCGTGTAATTACGGGAGGAGACCTGACGTGTCCTGAAGGAGAGGAGAGGGAGTGGAAACATTCCTGGCTACCGTGCATCCGCGCCTCGGGACATCTCACTCCTCACTCTTGTCCTACTCGTTCATCCAAGGGAATCTAAAGTTTTCCACCTTGATCGCTTGCTACTCACTCGGAGAATGTTTTACAGCTGTGTTTCTTTAAACAGATACGACCTTCAGTTCGTGCCGAGCGCCTGTATAACTTTTATCTTTTCTGGGTCACCTGAAAGTGACGAACGACTCACGCCTCTGAACATATCAAGATATCCTTTGATTTATACGTTCATCTTACAGGAAAATTCATCCCGTTACTTTCCTAAGCATCGTGTGTTGTTATTCAGATATTGTATTCGATATTAAAACGATCGTTCAAAAATCTCTAGGTTATATAATGGATGGTGAAGTCTCATGCCTGGCCAGAGCTTCTTTTAGAAGTTGTTCTTTCTCCTTTTGAATCTCAACAAATTAAACGCATCAATTTCTCAACAACCGTATATAAGAAGAGATATTTTTTATTTAAATCCATACAATCTTTCATTTTTAAAACTAGCTGGGTGCCCAGCGTTGCACCGGTACTCGTTCTTTACACATTTACAATCAAACTTGTGAAATTATAATGATATACACATAAATTTTCAAGAATCTCACTTGAAATAATTCGTCATTAAAAATCTATTAACATTATAATGATTAACTAATATAAGGTATAGATTTTACTATCATTCAATGTATTCTTTATTAGACACAAAATTGGACGAAATCATGGTACGTGCTATATTTATGCCATGTCAGTCATTTAAAAAGAAAATTAGTTCCCCAGATCGCATAATCTCTCGTATTGTTTTTTATCATCATTCGATGGAGTATTGCTGGATAAAATTATACTTCTTATTCAATCAAAATATTTCTGCTTTATTTCATTACGAAAAAAGTAACTATTTACTTTCTTTTGCAGTATCGTCGCGTCTCTCCCGCGTGTGCTGTGACGTCTTGATTCCTAGAAGCGCACTAATTTAAGACAAAACGATCACATTAAAAGTACCGTTTATCGTCGTTTGAAGAATACGTATACCAATTTATGTTGCAATCTGTTCACGCGTTTAAATGCATATAGAGATTAACGTAAATAGATACATACAAATATACATCCTTTTATCATATAGAAGATGTGAACCGACGACCCATTTGGAATTCTTATCATTATCGTCTCCAGCAGACTTTGAGGGTCTAAATCCCGAGACATATGTTTTACAACTCGGTGTCATGAGAACCGGGCGTCTGCTGAGAATATTTATTACGACGACAGTAAGTCGAAACAAAAGTAACAATAATGTCGATGTAACATTGTTTATTAACCTGATAGGTACAATTGCCCATTAAGTCAAAACACTTTTGCATACGTTCCTTCCTCTGTTAAAAGAATTTCTGAGATGCTGCTCACGTTTAACGTCGTTTTCGCTTGTACCTCTTCTTCTGTTAAAAAATAAGACCCTTTGTGGAATAAAAAGAAAACTCACGGTCCTATATCAGGGTAATAGGGATATTTTTCCAGGAATCTTACTTTTACTGACCAAAAGTTTCTTAAGTGATAACGCATTATCCTGTTGTAAGATTTTTCCACAATCCAGTGCATTTCTTCATAACACGAAAATTTGTTGACAATATTGTCGGATAAATGGCCATAAGGAAATCATTATGGTGTAAATATGCACCTGATGTCAGAGGAATCTATTGTGTTGAATCTAGAATTTTCCAATAAACGGATTACCGTTTTGTTCCTTAATCGTACGTAATTGTTCATATCTCGTCAGCAGTAATTAACACTGTATTTAAAAACAATGCGCCAAGTTTAACGACTCACCAGATGCTAACGCGCTGATTACTTTACTTATCCGACATTTTCTGTATACACAGGATAATATAAAGATCCTCAACCCACAGCAGTTGAGTCGCCGTGGTAAAAATACAGTTAAAGGTCGAACACAGGAAGCCCACAACTCGGAAAATGGTTCCTAATAAACAGCATCAGCTTTACAACTTTTTTGTCTGACATTTTACACATAGTAGTTTAATATCTTGTGGGTAAAAAAAATCACTGTCGCAGTCTCGATGAAATCATCATGTCTTAAATTTGATTCAATGAAAATAAATACATGTAAAAACACATATAAATAAATTAATTAGCTAAATGAAAAAAATTACGTCTGATAGAAAATAATTAATAAAAAAGAGAGCAATACAGACAAAAAAAAGGGTAATACAAATACCACACAACGTTTCTCGGATCCTTGTACCCTTCGTCAGGTGCTAAGAAGTTCCTAGAGAAACACAACTGCACTGCACGGGTCAGTTGACAACACTCAAAAGCCTAATTAAGTAGTGTTTTCCTATGGTATCCTGGTATAACAAAGTACGTCTACGGAGAACTATTAAAATAATATAATAGGCTACATAATATAATTTGGCTGAGTTACCAAAAAATTCATAGGAAAACTTTTGTTTTCGAGAGCGTACTCGTATACGGAGCATCAATTCCACTACACACAGATGCAACTCTCTTATAATATCGTAGGAAGAAAGGGATTTGAAAGAGGGCATGCGGAGGAAGGGTAGAACGAGGTAGCCAATGGTATAAGAATGTTACCCGACATTCGCCTAAAAGTGAAAACCTATATTAGGTAGGTTATGCACTTAGTACTTGTCCCACGCCCTTCCGATGGCGCGAGAGGGATTTACTGTGGGGACTTCTCCGTGCCAACTACGACTGTTCCAACTACGACTCTTACCGTATGCTCAAGGTCTGCGACGTCGGAAAATACGCCTCTCAAAACAAGGCTGAGGTGCCTTAGCTTCTTCATTATACGTAGTATAGTTATTGTAATTCCCAGTTAAGAAGGACATAAATTTTGTTCTTATTTCATCATATTTGTTTACCAACTCAGACTGGGGATTCTTGAGTGGATTGTATAAAAAAAAGATAATAATAAAATTATGGATAAGTAGCTCTTAGAGAACGGAAGGACTATAATTGGACGTTTAGCGGCTCTTAGAGCTAATGGTTTTGACAGACATCGGGGCGGAATCCTAAAGGCATAATGACAGAAGTTTGGTAGACATCCAATTATATTAAAATGAAATGTTTATTTTAATTGTATTGAGTGGCTCTCGGAACGTGAGAAAGCCAACAGTTGGTGTTTGTTTGGCGAACGTGGAAACTCAAAAACTGTGGAAAAACAAGGGAATATTCTGGAGAAGGGGAAGCAGATAAAAGTGAGTTGAACTGGAGACCTAGAATGCAGTTGGACGTGAGAGTTGGGAGTAGATGGACGTGGAGTCAGGTGCCAGAATCTGAACGAGAAAGACATAGAAGTTGAAATGTAGACCGCAAAGGAGGAGGACATGGAGGCGGTGATAAATATTCGGTCAAATTGAATGGTGGCCGTGCCTAAAAATAAAATAAACATTTTAGTCCACTCAAGCAGTCAGGAGTCGGGATATCAAAAAGGATAAAGTGAACGTGTCGGTGAAGCGTGTGTAAAAGTCTGTGCACAGAAGGGCATTGTAGAGTAAAGAGCATTCCTGAAAACCCCAAATAAAATTGAAAGTAGACATTCAGTAATAAATTCTGTAAATTGTTAAATAAGGGTAATGAGTCAGATTTCGTTTCATTTCGTTTTTCATTTTATTTTAACTGCATTGTTTAAATTATAAATTTTGTGTTCCGTTTCCTTATCAACCGAGTAAAGACCCTGGGGTACAGAGTCTGATTTATAAAATATAACTAGATAATTAGTGTAATTTAATTGTTGAGGTAAAAGGATATAATAAAATATACAGTGATTTTCTTGAGTTGTATTCTAGATTAATAAAATTGTTTTGTTTATAAAATTTAATAACTTGTTTAATTTAAATTCCTATAATCATAATTATCTATAGTTTGGGCATTCAATGGGAGCAAATTAATTAATTTTCAAGTTTCAAAATAAAAATATGATCATAATTATTACTAAGAGGGGTATTACAATATATATATATATATATATATATATATATATATATATATATATATGAAAACAACATGATTATGAGTGCCTTTTACGGTGTTGGCATAGCTAATTAAGGTCATCAGCCTATGAAATGCCAACTTTCATAGACCTGCGTAGCCCTGTTCAAACTTAAGTCAAATTCACTCTTGATAGTGGGATTCTGGTTTTGAAGTTGTGGACAAAGATGTTGAAAATTATCTGGTGTACCGTTGAATATAGAAGAGAGGTTATGAGAGGCTGAAAGAAGGAACCAAAAAATTATTCCTACATTTAGAACAGTATAAAACTCTGTTTTTCTTCAGGGAAAAGGGTGAAAATTAGAGTCCGGACAGTCCTTAACGAAATAAACCTAATAGATTCGGCTGAATGATACTGGGATTGGTTTGAATCACCGGCCTTCATCCTCCCAATTTTCTGTACACGTCTATAGTCATTTTAGATTTGAATTATATTATAATAACAGTACAATAATAGAGAAATATTTTTTTGTACGAGGTAGAGAAACGATAGTGTTAATTGGACCTCACATTGTTGCCGTATCACTGTTAAATCTGTAAGTTACTTTCTTCAATTTTCCGAAGCTTCAATTTACCTTACTTGGAGTGTATACGTTTATAAAGATGATTTAATTCCGTTAAAGAGAATACAGTTCCTTATATTTTATTAATATACTAGCTGAGTGCCCGGCGTTGCCCGTGTCTTATTTATATAAATCCGAAAAAGAATTTAATTCTATATTAATCTTTAGTCAAGAAGACAGAACCTAAATCTAACTATTCCTAGTTCCGTACACAATTTCGACCAATAGTGCTTTAATTGAACAGCTATAAAATACATTGAATTTTATTGCATCAATCTCAACAAAAATACCTCAGAATTTATTTACCAATACATAAATATACTGCATTAATTTAATAGCTATAAGATACATAGAATTGAATTGCATAATAGCAACAAACATACCATCGTTATTCTTTAGAAATATAATTCTCCGCGAACAAATAATTGTCAGTAAGTCTTCAGACAGTACTTCTTGAGTATTGCAGGATATAATTGTCCATCAGTATTCGCACATTACGAAGGATTGAAGTGATCAAATTGATAGCTACATTCCAAATGTAAAGAAATGGTGGCCATATTGCACTCACTAAATTAACTAACATTTTCCGCAACGATTGTAAAGTATTTTGTATTGTTTTTTATTATCACTCGATTGAGTATTACTGGATAGAGTTATACTTTTATTCAATGAAAATATTTCTGCTTCATTTAATTACGGAAAAATCAAACTATTTCCTTTGTTCGTTGCGTAGTAACGTCTCTCTCTGTCGCGTGATGTTATGATATATTGGCGCGCAGTAATTTATCACTTAATGATCACTTTTTAAAATTATAATTCTTTCCACATGTATGCTAGGCGTTTCTCACCCTCACAGTACCGTTTCTCGTATTTTGAAGAATATGTGTACCAATTTTTGTTGCATTCTGTCCACGCGATAAAATTTGTATAAAGAACAACGTAAATACATACATACATACATACAAATATACATCCTTTTTTATTATATAGATAGATCGTGGAATAAGTAAACTTCTATCTGGAACGAAAACGAAGATATTATTGTGATTATGAAAGTTTTCACTGAGACTATCACACTTGATTCTACTTTGGAGGTCAGATAGATGACCAAATGAAAGATTGCTAATTCTAATTAATTATTGGTCGAACTGATTCGTGAAAACACGGTTGAGGTTTTTTAATATCTTTTAGACGGATGGGCGTTTAACCTAGTGTGAAACAGGATATTGCTTAGACCGTTTCCCACGTCTGACATTTCGCGCTGTCATCGGGGCCCGAACGCATGCTGGCGGCGTTGCAATTTGGCTTAATGTTGGACGATAACGGTGCTTCCTCACCAGTGTGCTGCGTCACTGCACAACGTTTCCATGTAACCATCCTAAACTGCTTAAAAAACGGTGTTATTTCGGGAAACAAAACTGAGGGAAATGTAAACGTTTACTGAAGAGAAGTAATATCAACTATTCATCATGAATTGAGATGTATTGTGAGGTACGCCATTAAGCGTCAATTGGTCTCGTCGTACTGGTGAAATATCAGCCAACTTATACGAAGGAAGCAAACTAGAAACCATGTTTAAGGCGGATGAAAAGAATGAATCAAATCCTATTGCACAGGCGCATTCTCTTCGGGAAAGCAATAGAGCGTTTTCAGAAAACAAAAATAGGGAATTATCAGACGCTTCGTGATGGTCCGTTGGCAACCGGAATTATATTTTAAAAAATAACGGTTTCCGTAATGAAATCTGATGCATATTAAGGATGTTAGATTACAGTTTGCTATATCCTGTCATATAATTTCACGCTGGAATCACGAGCTGTCGGTGACGCATTTTACGTTTATTCTTCTGAAATTCATTGCAGAACTTGTTACCTACGAATATTTCCGGTGTTCCATTATCTGTTTTGGAAAACAAATGATAGGTCATAAAATAGAACTTTGGAATGAAATTTTTCATCGAATTTTTAGTTCAGTATAAAAATATTATGGGACTCAGTTGATTAGTCACACATAAATTCTTCCAAAGGAACAGGTTATCCAACTTCATTTTAAAAAAAAATGTTCGCCCATATTTTTTAATATCAAATATCCATAATTTAACTACTAATACACTTCTCGATAAAAGTACATACATTGATCCATTTGAGACCTATAGTAAACATATTGTAGTTTAGAAAATCTCTTGCTATGATTTTAATTCGTGCTACATTGGACAAACGAAAAGATCACTTAATTCTCGTTGTTCCATGTTGAACATATGCCCAATATCTCGTTGACAAAGAATCTATATTAACTTCCGCAGCTTTTTCCCGGTTCACCAGTTGTTGAGAAAGTTCATGAGTCTTACCACCAGGAAGTAAGTCGACGCTGATTGTCGACGAAACGTCGTGTTTCTACTACGCCACCCGGTTGAGAAACCAAGAACTCATTCTACAAAGAATCTATACTTTCTAAACATGTAAATTAGAAGAATTTATTTGATTGGAAAAATGCTTAGATTTTAGATGTTGACACCAGGTTCTATTCCAGAATTCTATCCAAATCGCTTAAGATTAAACCTAAAATAACTGCAATTAGCTACCAACAGATACAATCAACAATCTTTTTTTGTTACTCTAACTTCTTTGCTTTTTATATTATATTTGCATTTAGTTCGTATTAGCTTTGCTTCTTAGTTCGTCACCTGGCTTGTGGCTGTGTCTCTCTTGAGAGTCTTGTGTTTTTCAGTCACCTGACGAAAACAACAAGGATTGGAGAAACGTTCTGTGGTATTTATTTTATCACTTTATTTTGTCTGTTAATGGGCTACATCTTTATCTATTGAGGCTAATACCTCATTATTTTTTAATTTATTTAATATTTTTATAACATTGATCTCACACTTGCATTGCAATTTATATTCACATAACTGCTTTGATTATTCATATGAGAAGCTGAGAAAGGTCCGCTTTAAGCATCATTCCCCTTCATCAGGAAACCTTTGATTTATTTCAAATCCCTACCAGAACTCGTCTGCAATTAGGCTATGGATTAATATTTTACTTCAATTATGGATACTTCTTAAAATATTGCTTCCTCTTCTTTTTATGTGTGTGCCTTATTTTGAAACTAAGTCTTGCATATGTCGCTAACACAAATATTTCTGACTCATATTTAACGACTTCCTGACATCGAGTAAGAGGATTCAACACGATAAACAAGTTCGTTTTGAGATTATTTCGTATATGAATGTCTGAGATTTCCCCGCGTCTGAATTTCTTTTTGAGGATCACACAGTAGCGGTGAGAAGCAACAAGCGCTGGTCTTCTCCCGTGAGAGCCAGGCATTCCCTCCTCGCACCTGGATGGAGGACAGACGTGAAAAATTACCCCAAATTTATGGCCCTTGAAGGGGGACCGGCCGGGCGATGAATCATGGCGGGTGCTTGGGTGGCCGTTAAGCGTTCTGTTAATTACCGATGTTACCGATCCTGTGCGTATTTCAGGGACAGTCTTGGCCGCCTGCCCATTCATCTCAACGCTCCATTCACCAATGGACCACGGCTTCTGCGTCAACCTTTCCACGCCTTCGAGAACATTCGCGTTGAAATATGCTAATTTCCTTACAAACTTTCACGTGGGGAATTTTCGAATATCCCCCAAAATACAAGCGGCGACGTCAATCCATATATTCCGGAAAAGTACAGGCTGCAAGTAACCTATTTATCATCTCGATATATTTCAAGGTTTCAAATAAATGGACTTTCAATGGAGGCAATTTTTAGGGACACCTTTGAGCTTATACAGTAGTTTACATGAGGACGAGAAGGAAGAAATTAAAATGAGAATCCCAAACTATTTCACGTCTAAATGTGCTGAAGAAATACAAGGGTTGATTCAACTAACAGGTTATGAAGGAAATAAATGAAACGGAATAATGGAAATGCTAAGTCGAAATCAATGATCAACTCATGCAAGAAAAAAATCTTGAATCACCTATAATGTCAGCGTATAAAACGACAAGAACTGTTAACGATTTACGTAAAAAATTTTTCAAAGAGATATATTTATTACTGAGAGATCAGAAGTATTATAATAAAATCAAAGATAAAAAGTGTTCTGATATTTATAAATTATTATAATAACTCATGCCCAATTTAGTCACGAAAATAATAAGTTAGTTAATAGAAATCCATTTAATTAGTTACATATATATTGAAAAATTTAATAATACAAATAAAACACCCAAAGTTACGTTACGACTCTTCGTACCTCGTCATCTGGAACGTAACAGTTCATAAACAAGAAAGGAAAAGTAAATATGATGCAAAACTCCTCACTGCTTTCATACTTTGCTGAATTTAAATATAATGTACACAATTTTGTCCTTAATACAAAACGAACAATGCTGAAAATTGAATGTTACACCTGATGAGGTTTCGAATATCCGGACGAAACGTTGTGTACTTTATTTCTATTAAAATTTTCAATGTGAATGTAACTCATCATATATAATTTTTATTTTTTCTGACTAAATTAGCAACAAATTATTGTATCATCATTAAAAATAGTTGGAGTATTAATTGAGTCGTTCTCAAAAGCGCTTATGGAATGGAAAAATATCGTAAACATCAAAATAATTTTGTGCGACTATTTTATTAATGTAAAACGGTCGAAAGACCGTAACAAACTTACAAATAAATATTTTTTGCGATAATTGTTTTATAATTCTGAATATCAAATCTCAAAAATGTATTTGAGACGTTTTAGTAATTAACATAAATCTTTGAAATCTTATATCAATTGATATGATTGGTTGAGGTTCTCGGAAATCTCATTTATTTCTATAATTCAATAGCTCAAGGGCACTCAGTGGATTAGTTAACATATAATTACTTGACATTTTTCCTGTTTTATTTTAAACGAATATTTTTTATTTGATCTTGTATCCTATTATACGCAATAAATATAATTCATTTATTAAATATGCGTTTTGCGCAGTATTGTTTTATTATTGACATTAATTTTTTGTCTTAAAAATCATAACCAAGACGATACTTAGCAACACAATATTGTCAAAAACTATGTTTAAATTATGATGCAGCTCTAAAAAAAATGCGTAGTCACTTCGTTGGCTTGTATCACTTGTCCGACAATTTTTCTTTGTTTGTGCTTTAATGATGGTAAAACCTGCATTTCTGCGTGTCTTTAACTGCGCACAATTAATTATTAACATGAAATAGTAACAACGGGACCATTTTAGAAATATCTCGTTTTATTTGTTCAAAATAATAACACGTTCTCTTTATCTGACGTCTGATAACTCAACTCTCCTCTTCATAGATTTCCGTAATCGGTTATTCCAAGTAACGTTGTTCCTATATATAGGTTGAATAGGAGATTATTATTGTAAACTAACGCAAATGAGTCACACTTATAAGATGTCCTTCATTTCAAAACTTAAACGAACAGTCAAGATCCGTGATAAGGCGCTGCTATCTTTGCGCTGTAATTTACTGTATTTACTATCATTTTACTACGCCGTTAAAATCATTGAATGTTAAAAGAAAATTACGGCACTTGACTGAGAGATTATTATTGATATATAGAGAGCCTTAAGGAGCTTAAGGAAATGAATTTAAACGTGATTTAAACTTAAGAATGGAACCCAAACAATAAATAGTTACCACCGTATAACAAGAAGGTTACATTCAGACTCTAGGTAGTTTTATTATAAAGCAGAATCAATCTTTCGGAGGAACAATTCTCAGCACTACCATAAAATAACATTTCATCTGGATGAGTAATTAGTAATATCAACGTGATGATTCAGTACGCTCCACTTTAGAGGTCCGGAAAGCTGGAGCGTCTTTTTTTGAAGTCGTAAAATTTATTGCGGTCTCAATATTGGATTTCACTGTCTTATTGCGTTGCATGGTATAATGCAACGAAACGTCCGACTGTGCTGCTTATCGGGAATGTAACACACATGTGTCTAGAAGAGTGGGAAAGAAAAATCTGGGAAGATTTTAAATAATTTACGGGTGCAGGAATGTTAAAAATTGAGTGTACTGTTAAATTACGGAAAAGTCGTAAAAATGTAAGTAATAGAAGGAACATATTAAAGCAAAATATATTATAGAAGTCCTTAATTGCAAACAAAATATTAGTGACAGGTATGCAGTAGATTGGACAAATTATTTTATAAGCTTCATGGTGAATCAGTTAATTTAATTCCAGTTGTTTACGTGCAGAACTTACAATAAGAAGCACTGGGCGAAAGGCCATAAATAATTTCGCAATATTAAGGTTTATGTAATATACTTTATTTAACTAGTTATAATTGGCAAGGGTTGATAGCTTGTCGATTTGATGCTTCTTTTTTATGATGCCAGATTGGCAGGAGTTTAATCTCCGGACATTGTCGAGAGACACGGACTCTTACACACGCTCATAAACACTGACTGCAAAGCCCGTTGAAGATCACCTCACAGATATATTTATTTTTCGAAATTATGTGACTTCATGAACCAATAGCAGTACTCGCAGTCCAGGGTTGTGAAACTAATGAAGCGAAATATATGGAAAAATGACAGGTGAGAGAAAGCAAATCCGCCGGTGAGAATGTGTCATGAACACTTGCAAAAAAAATTAATTTTCTTATTTTAATATTCTTTGTATTGATTAATTAGATTCCTGGATTTCCGCTTTGAAACTCAACGTCAGAGCTTAAATCCAGTGTGTTCTATTTCGGATATATTTCTCCACTTGAAGGATTTTATAGAAATAATTGATGATGGAGTTAATTTTTAGCTGAAATACTCTTGGAGAATTGTTATTTGAGACATCAAAAGGTATAAAATAGAAAAAAATATTGTTAAAAAGTTCATGAGCATGGCAGTTTTTTTACCCTTTTAGAATTTCATTTACTTCACCACAATGCAGGCCCGTAGTGCGGTTATTTTATGACTTTATTGAATAATTATAATATCAAATATTGATGTATTCAAGAACAGAAAAAATATTTTCAAACGATGCTCAGCCATGAAACTGAATCACGGGTTCGATCCCCGGTCAGGTCAGGATTTTTCCATCCTGATCCTTTAAGATTGCTGTATTTTAAACCCAAAATAATGTAAATAGATCAGTTTTTAAAAACATTAAAGCGTTTAAAATTAAGTACTGGAAGTGTCGATTGAAAGTAATTAATCTGGAAGGGCAGATGTGATTTGAAGTCAGCAAATGTGGATATCAATTAATTTGCTTTGATATTAGCGATTCAGTATTTGATTATTTTTCCTAGACCCAGTTGCCTACCTTCTTAGGCGTGGAATGAGTCATTCAACATAAATTATATTGATAACCTGTTATTATTATAATATTATACCATACAAATGATATGGCATGTGTCATAATATTTAAAGAAGATATATTTTAATGCAACTGTAATGTTGCATATTCATTGATGATATAGGAATAAAATAATTTTATTTAGGTCAAATTTTTAAATTTAGTTTTCTTACCTTATAATGTTTCCCGGAATTTTTATAATACTGTAATAGCTTCATAATAGACTCGTATCTTAGTAGCTGACAGTGTTTTGCTTTTTTCGAAAACTTCTTTTGTTTCTTATGTTAAAGAATGCAATTCCGTAGTGTGATTATTTACTTATGTTAATTATAATTTCAAATATTGCTGTATTCAAGCACAGAAGAAATGCTTTCAAACGTGGCTCAGCCATGAAACTGAATTCAGGGTTCGATTCCCGGTAAGTCGAAATTTTTCCTTTCTGATCCTTTAATATTGCTGTGTTTTGGAGTCAAAACAGCATTAGTTATTATGTATGTAAGAGTAAAAATGCCGAATTTCTTTTTTTTTTAAAAAAATTATTCTTTGATTTTCTTGCATTAAATTGACTCGTATTTAAAGGTTAAGATTTTTCTCGTACTATGAAGAATTTCCAAGAAGATTTTACTATATGTCAAATAATGTTTGTAAATATGCTAAATAAGCTATTTCTGTAATATTATAACTTTCCAGGAGGTAGGAGACTGATTATTATAAGATATTCCTAATATTAAACAATTTTCACGTGCTCTGATTAGTATGAAGCAATTTCAATTTTTAATAAAAAATTATCAAAAATATTTTTTAATTAATGTCTCGTTCAAAATTTTTTTTTTTCAAAAATTATGTTTAAATGAAAAAATTTACGTCTGATTGAATTTATTTTGTCTTTATTTGGCTATATTTGTTATTTTTAAAAAATATGTTTGTTCAAAAATATATTTTGCAGATTTCATGAATGTTGTTTTCTTTCTTATTATCAAAATTGTTTTTTGTTGAATCTTAAGTCCACTGTTGCAACATATGTGCTCATACAATATTCATAATTACATACTGATGTAGACGTTATTGTAAATATAACTAAGAGAAGTTGCGGTGTGATACTTATGTCTTTCAGAAATCACGAGCGTTGTCATGTACGTTATGGTCGGAGAATAATAATGAATACTAACATTCATTGGTATGACGTTTTGGTATTAAAATTTGTAATGACTGGCGCTAGTAAAAACTAACATGCCAAAAACTCATAGACGTACTCGGAAATGCAAATGAAACGTTCTCCCATGTTTGGAAGGTGGTTACCCGCTTCTCAGAATAAAATTGAGCAATATTCCTAAGGGTGGCGCAAATTACCTGCTGGCTACGTTGATTGACAGAAATACGGAGAAGTCGGTAGCCAGGCGAGATCGAGATACGATTGAATCAACTCGTTACAGCGCATGATTCACTGCCGCGCACAATCTCCGTATCACGCGAGATCTCGTGAACACGAATCTGCAATTACTGTCATTAGCTCGAAACGTTTGACATTCGAATTTCCCGGACAGTAGACTGATGACCGCGCCTAGTGCTGATCTGTGTTCAGCGACGAGGTCGATACAGCGATCGTCCTTCTAAGTGCCATTTCTATTGCGCCGTCTGAACCCTATAAAACCCCGGCACTTTATATGACTGCGTCACTTCATTCCATTCGCTCTATAGAGTGACAACTTCCACAGACCCGTGGAGTAAATTTTTTTTTTCTCTCGCGTACTGTGCGACTTACATGAAACACTGTCGTCTTCAATGCCACTCATGATTCAACTCAAGTCCGACGTCCGACTTTTATATTTTCTGAAAGCTACTTTCACAATTTCACTTTACTAAGTATCCAACCTTTCTTTGGGTCTCTGATACGCCTTTTATCTTTGTCGGCAATTTATCATATCCACTAGAATCTATGGATATAAATAAGAAAATTCTGTAACTATGTTTCACAATGAGCCCCTGGAGTGATTGATTCCAAACTTTTCACGAATAATTTAGAACAGCCGGGGCAATATAATTACGTTCATGGCATGGGTATTGATTGAAATGGGTTTAATCATATAATATCCAGAATGACTTACATTAGGGTCGAAGTGATAGGTTTTTGTGGTCGCTTTGGTGGTTGTGGACATTTCGTGGACATTGCAAAAAACCTTATAGGAGGAACAGTATAAATAACATCCAGGTTATGTAACCGGGTGGAGAGACTGTGAGCCCTTTTCATCCCTCGGACACCGCTCATTCAGATGGATCTCCCGTTTAACTTAACAAGATTTCAATTTCCAGTCATACTTGTGTTATCCATGATGATCAACAGGAGAAATCGACGAACTGAATATCTCATAGACAACTTTATGTTTTTTGCTTAGGTCATGATACATAGGTGAAACTAAAGGGTCATATAAACCTAATAAAAAGATATACATCATCATTCTCAAACTTGTAAATAATCTGTAGTCTTCAAATATATTATTGATTCTAAAGAATTAATTTGCTCTTTCTCCTGCATTTTAAAGTAAAAATATTATTTGTAATCACATTTAAGATCTCCCCCCCTTTTAAATCCGTTTCTATGCTATTAAAAGGGAATTTCCACCACGTGGATTACCCTCAAGCAACCTGTTACTAAAATAATAGTGTTATATTCAGTTTGTTATCCGTATACTGACTCTGTATCTGTAAAATGACCGATATTGGTGTCGATTGTCAAGTGTTGATGATATTTAATACGGAGATTAGTCTTATTTAACTCGGTATAAATTTTATTTAAATAAAATAGATATATTTTAATCCTTTTTTTCCGTCAAATTTCTGATTGGGATAAATAAATAACCAGGTAACGCAGTTCCACAAGCCGAGGCACCTTGGCCATTTTTGAGGGACGTATGTTCCGGGATCGCAAACCTTTGGCATACGGTAAGAAATGACCGTTATTCTCATTGGCATAGTCGGCCTGCTGCCTCCTAAACTGGTCGAGGCACGGAGAAGGGGATGCTGCGTCCCCACAGCAAATCTCTCTTCCGCCATTGGACAGGGCGTGGGACAAGGAACCAATTCCCGACCTACCTGATGCAGGTTTTCGAGGGTTTGTCCTGCATCACTCGGTAAGATCCTTAAGCTATAGCCCTAGTTAACTCTTGGCTTCCTTCCTCTACCCTTACGCATTCCCCATTAAAAATCCCTTCCTATCCAATTAAACGGGAGTTGCCACCTTGTGATTACCGTCATGTAGCCTGTTACTTTTTAAAAAAGAGCAATCAGCTATTAGATCCATATAGGGCTATTTATACAATTCTTTTCATCAATTTTAACTGAATTACTATGGTGTTTTATTTTCTGGGATTTTCCTCAATTTTACTGGTCTTTGCTTGAACGTCATTGTACAAAATATTTTAAGTTTAATGTTCAAACCTTTAGCTGCGTCTATTTGGTCTCTGTCCATCATATTCTATATGCTTCCTATAGAACTTAGTTTTATTTTCGCGTTTCCCTCGCGTAAAGTGTAAGACCACTAATCATCAACATTTTAGTTGTAGTCGTAGTTTTGCATATAATTGAATTGAGTAAATCCACAAACATACAATCTTTAATAGAGATATAAATACATTTGTTAGTGTGACCAATAAAAAATTAATTAAGAGAGTATCTCAATACAGTTAAAGGAGTTACTTGATTATAGTAATCTGTTTATTACGCAAAACAGTATAAGTAGTTTATATTTTTTAATAGAATAAATTGTGGGAGTCGCGGCAAGTAGGAAAGGATTCGCAAATACAAGGATCATGATAATACGAATAGATATAAAGAATGTGGGGGCAACACAATTTAAATGAAAATTCTGAAACTGTGCAAATCAATAAGAGAAGATATTAGGAAAAACAAATTTAGAGTGCTTCATAGAACAGAATGATATAGATTCTGAGAGGTGATAACGGCTAAAAGTAATAATACTTCAGGTTCATAGTGAGAAGTGTCGCTACAGCTTCTCTTAGTCGTTTAATTCTCCTTCTGTAACCTGAGCATTACGTTATACGAGTATAATTTTTGAGGAGACAAATAACAGTTGGAATTTCTTCCATTAGCCCCGGGGGATTTGAGCGAGCCTTCCACATCCTGTAATGTGTATGTGCTTGCGGCGAACGTTAATTACGTCATTTCTCAGGCGTTTGATAAAGACATTTACTGCCCCGCCACGTAAATCCGGAGGGCCACTTTGCGTTGCACCCCCTTTCTTCATTAGCCCTGTTATTCTGGCCTTTCTTCTCGATTACAGGGCTTGGTCAGGAAAAGTGAGCGTGCTATAGGATATGGTCATTAACGCATTAGCCGACGGCGCAATTTGCCAGGAGAAATGCCGTGCCAGCTGCGCAAAACAATACTCGCCGGCTTGCAAATTACCAGCGACAACACCAAAATCTAATTAAGAAAACTCACTAATCAGTAGTCTTTCTAATTGGTAGGAGAATTTAGAAAACATATTTTAAAAAATGAGAAATAAACTTATTTTAATGATTTATCACCAGACACCAATCAAGAAATTGGGTTTGTTTCATGAATAGAAATTTTTCACTCGAAGTTGAGTTTCTGAAATTATTAAAAACAGAAGAATGAAGTCTGTGGAACTATATGAGAAAATGAATATATAAATGTTAGAGAAAGAAGGGGTAAATTAACCGAAATTAAATTTATTTAGAAAATATCTTTAGTGAACCGCAAATAAAATCGTTGAGTACGTTGAACCGTAAGAAATTCGAAATTATTAAATTAGAATCACTCAGAAAAATTGATTTAATTAATTATCTCATCGTTTTTCTCTGAATGATATTGAGAATCCACAGCGATACTATTAAATTGAACTCAAAACTCTATCAGGTAAGGTCACGAGGTAGCCAAAATCGTATGCCGAAGTTAAGTTTAATTATATCATGAATAATAATTGCTTAATTTAAACGTGCAATGAGCATTATCATAATACATTACATGATAGTGGAATTATTTATTGACAATAATTCGACATAAAGTTATTCCACCTATTGCAATGGAATTCAGGAAGGCAGTTGGTGAAATGTGTAACTTCTGTACCAAATTAATGGGCTAGGTTGGATACAGTGTCATATATCCATACCCTTCAGTTAATTATTTTGGTTACAAAATTGAAGTAATTTTAACTTCTATCCTAATTTAAACTAACCGTCCGAAAATTTTAGCGTTTCTAAATTAATCAGATATTTTAATTCCTGTACAGTTTTTCTTACCGTTATCAGTGAACTTTGTTATAATATTTTTATTAAACAGACGTTAAGTATTTATTTTTTAGGTCTAAATGGTCAATTATCTGTTTATCATTCCAAAAAATATTTTATGATTATATATTTTAAAAAATATTATAAATAATATTATATTTTACGTCTGCCTTTTATAATGCAAAGTTAACGGAACTACACAAATTTACAGAAACATCCTTAAATAAAATATTGCGTTATATTGTTCGTTCTCTTATCTTATTTTCTTTTAAATTGTCCGAAAGGTTTTTTTATAACGGAACCAAGTGAATATTTTAGAATTAGAATATTTTAAGTATATTAACTTGATACAAAATAACAGAAAGTCAAGATTTTGACATCATGGTGAAAATAAAGAGCGATTTAGAAGCTTCCATGGAATGGAATGAAGTGTTATCAAATATCGAAGATTTTCCCGTGTGTATATTCTGCATAAAGACATAAAGAGAGAAACTGTTAATCAAAATAAAGTTTTTTATATTTTGTCGTATTTCGTTTTATATGCAATGATCGGTGTGCTTAATGTACACCAAACTTTATTTATGATTGATGTGATAATTTTTAAATGACTAATAGTAGTTGAATAAGACTCATTTATTCCCAAATGATTTATAATTATTCCCATGGAATTCCATGATAGTTGAATTATTTATGCAATTCGACGTAATGTTAAAACTCCGAAAAATTCTAATTATTGATAAAATATTTTAGTCATTCCAATTGGATATCGCGATATAAATTATATTTTAAGCAATAATTTCACGTAATCTTATATCTCCGTAAATATTCTAATAATTGCAAAAATACTCTAATTGTTGCAATGTAATTTCAGAAAATTTTAAATCATTTGCAACTGAATTTAGCATTTTTTTTATTTTGAATAGAACATATTTTATTAATAAAAACATTATAGAGTTTCCAACCTCGTTAAATTTTTATTAATTCACAACGTTTTCCTGGCGAGCTCTGCCAACGTCGTCACGTGAATTGCGGTTACTTGTGATAAAAGTAACAAATATTTGTGCTTGCAGATTTTAATTGACCCTGTTGGAAAACTGAGAAAGTTATATTTAGAATTTACACCGGGAAAAGAAGAAGCTGCTATTTTCAGGGTGAGCTGTTTTATGGCGTGTAGATACTGGTTCCATAGATCAAATATTCCTCATTTACACTGGGAAAGTCCTCGCTGTTTTATAATATAATTTTATTACAATCCATTTTTTCTCACTGTAATAATATATATTTTTTAAAAAACCGTTTTTTTTGTGGTGATTTATTCTGAATGATTTTGTTCCGTTTCAGGTCGATTTTATGTTTTGAAGGGGCTGATTAATTTATTATTAATAATTTCTATAAATATTCCATTCTCCCCGCCCCCTCCAAAAATGATAAATTCCTGTAATACTAACTCAGAAAATATTTTTTTTGTGATGGATATAGGTTTCCATTTATATACATTGGAAAGTAGACGAAAAACAGAACAGCTGATTGTTTAGAACTAATATTACTGATTAAAATTGTCAGTCCAAACTTTCCTGTAGAATTCTCCCCCCCATTATTTAGAAAATATGACAATTACTGCATTGCCTTTCGTGGTGCGTGCTAATGAAGAATATTGTGATCCAACGCCCTACTAAATCATCCCCCAATTATTTATTTTTTCGGTACCGTTCGTAGCTACTTACAAAGGACAATAGATCACAACGTTGCGATTTGTTTTGTCTCACGGTCCCAAAAAATCGAGCAAAAGCAATTGTTTGTACCCTGGCTCAGCATCACAGGAGGTTATAATAATAAAAATCCGCGAGGAGGGAATCGGTTCTGTGCCCACTGTTCATTGTTTGCCCTGCCCATAATTACTCAGGAGGCCGCTGTTTTTCAGGGTGCGCTGTTTTATGGCG
This sequence comes from Zhengitettix transpicula, assembly GCA_037074705.1. Classification (NCBI taxonomy): domain Eukaryota; kingdom Metazoa; phylum Arthropoda; class Insecta; order Orthoptera; family Tetrigidae; genus Zhengitettix; species Zhengitettix transpicula. The sequence goes on along the minus strand of CM073592.1, from coordinate 56,048,883 downwards.
TGTAGATACAGATGCGATAGATCAAATATTTGCAGTGCCAGCGAACGCGTCGTCAAACGCTGAACGGGGATTTATGGGTTGCGACCTGGTCAGGCAAAAGTGAGCTGAAATTCCCCATCTGTCTCCTCAGAGGCGCTCAACGTCAACGGTAGTCATCTCACCCACCACGAAAATCGAAACATGGTTTATAAGTTACTATCGTAAGGTATTTCTGTTATTATATATCATTTCAAGCTAAGTAATACTGACTTATTAATCAATTAATATCGATTTCAATTGGAGCATAGTAATCCCATATTTAACATATTTTATTCTGAAATACTTGACGGATTCTTAAAAATTGATAAAATAAATGAAAAACCATCATCCTATAATGTCATAAATTTATTATCAATAAACATTTAATACGTCAGAATATAAAATACATTAAAACAGACACGAAGTTTCATATACAATTTTTTAGATCGTTTCAGACGTTTTAATATTTAATTAAAGGATATAATTTTAAATTTTTAAATTAAAAATTCCAAGAAAACTTGTCAATTTACAATTCAATTATGTAAAAATGTATATACCGTTACTTACAATTAATTAATTGAAATATTAAGCTGCTGTTTGCACTCCGTTGCGTTATAAATGACTTATATAGACACAACCGTTAAGAGTATTTAAAATAACAATAAAAAAATTATAATATGATAAATGGATTACAATAACAGCGAATCAGAAATTCTATTTAAATTATTAGTATAATTATTACATTAAAGACCGAATCATTGGATCTAATAAGCAATATTTTTCTCATCAATCTGGAATAATATTTGCATTTTTAACTAAAATTTTTATGCAATATAAATTATAATCTTACTTACATACTCCTGTGTTTTTCGTAAGTTTTTATTCTATATTTTTTAGTAAACTTCAATACAGAGTTCCGTTTAGGCCAAAAACGCCTTCGGTCCATTTAGAGTAAAAACGCATCCATTATAGAAATTAATTAATTCGATCTGCTGTTCACCGATTTGATTTAGTCGTATCTCAGGAATAACTTTTAATTTCCTCAATTAATTCTGTGCCATCAGAACATATATTTTGTCATACTGCTTAGTTTGCATTTTTGGAACTTAAAACAAAGAAACTGTTGTATATTGTAAAATAGGAGGCAAATAAATAAAGAATAATTTTTTAATATTCCATAATATACCTCGCCTGTAGAGGGAATAAAATTTCAACAAACATTATCGCTCAGATTATTTTAAATAAGGAACACAATGAACGTCTGTAAGACAATAACGCAAGAAATTAACGACCAGTATATCAGACAATAACAGAAATAAATTTTTAACAATATAATTTAAAAGTGAGTAGACGTTTCGATCAACTGTTGTGATCTTTGTCAATACAAGCAAAATTTATTCCTGTTTTTGTCCGTTAAACGGCGATTGTATTGACCAAGATCGCAACACTTGACGGAGACATCAATTCACTTTTAAATTATATTGTTCAAAATTTATTTCTGTTTTTGCCTGTTTTACAGGTCGTTAATTTCTTCTGTCATTTTAAATCAGATACAACAACCGTTGGTTGATATTATCCGGAGATGTTGGGAAATTTTATATTGAACACGAGCAGCCACCACGGAATAAATTATTTAAGCGGGAAGGAAATTATTTCAAAATTGGAACTAGTGGACAATTTATACAAGTATGTAATTAATAAATATACATTTACGCTTTAATGTAAATGCAGTATCGATCTTTATGTTACAGTTGGTGCAATATTGATGGTTGAACTGTATTCCATTTACAGATGTCTCTGACAATCGAGTTTCCATAGCTTCTGACAAATGAATATTTAGCGATAAATAAATTATGTAACATTATCAAACTCATCATGGTTTTTAATAATTAATTAATTTTCATCGTATGTATCCAAGAGATTATTCGTGCGAAAATGGAATCTTTAATATCCCACATTAAATAAATATTTTACTAACAGGTACATAAAAAAATAATTATTGTTATATGTATCCATAAGTAGCTTTTGATTTGAATGTTTAAAACGTAGCATTAGGTCGATTCTTAGTTTCTTCGATATTTTAATAATACAGCATTCCTTATTTAATAGTCTGCAATAAATCATTCTCCATAGCTCATATTTAATGAAATGGCCTTATGCCAACTACAGATTACAGCCTGTATGGCCTCGCGGTAGCCTAGTATCTTGTAGTTTCCCTCTCCTCTCCATCGCGTGCTCTCGTCACTACGTCATTGTCAAATCTTTGTCTTGAACAGAACGTTCTTTGTATTAGTTGTGTGTATGTATCTGTAGTTTATAAACTGAAATCAAGGGCGTGATATCTTAATATTTATCGTAATATTTTAAGACGGATGGAAACATCTGAACTTTTTTAATTTATAAACCCAACTTTACGTCGTTCGATATTTATTCGCCTAATGTAAAAACATATTTTTATGAACTTTGAAATTTAAAATAGAACTTACTGCACATGTTACACACATCCTGCCATGTTTCGTTCCTTACGATAATTTTAAAATTTTAACTCAATAATTTCTTGGAAAAAATTCCTGTAACTACTTACTAACGAATTTTTTTCTACCTTGTTTCTTAAAAATTGTGCTGAATTTAGAATGTAGTACCGTAGAAGTATTGATACTTCACGAATATATTTAAAATTCTCTTTGTTTCTCTAAACCCACCTCTAATATTTTTTATATGAAAATCCTAATATTAAAACAGATTTTGCATTTACTGGAAGACAGAAAGTGAAAAGGAATGTTACTGGAAAGATAAACTATTCTTCAACGCTGGGTTTTACTAAGTAAACACCCTGTAAATTATCACAGTAACTTGCCCTTAGCAATAGCAGTAGTGATTTATCAAATTAAAATTTGGTTATATTGATGAAAAAATATCTGACGTTTGTAGTCATGTATATAAATAAATGTACGGCCTGGTGTCTGAAAATTATGTTTATTAACAAAATATTTAATATACAGATGTTTCGTCCGCTCTTAGGCCCTCTTCAGGTTTAATCTACAATTTAGAAATTAATAACAAGTATTTAAAGGTTTTTAAGATCAATTACAAAATAATTTTATTAATTTTATTTGCTTACAATTTTTAATTTATATCATGTAAAAAATTTAGAGGATAGTTTTTTTCTGCCTTGCCTGCTGCAACCGAAACAAGTCTCTTAGGTGACAATAACGTGCGAGTATAAACGTTTCATTACTATATTATGTTTCAAAAATGTCTAAAATATTAAATTCAAAACATTTTGATTAAATTATTGGTATCATATTATATTTAAAGCTGTTGGAGTGGAACGGATGTGTAACATCTCACTCATCAATCTAGAAAAATACCTTAATTGTCCAGCTAAAATTATTACTTTTTCCCAATAAAATAAGTGATTATGGATGTGCATGTGTTTGGACAGAACTGAGAAATTTTGTATTTTTAATTTAAAATTATTTTTGTGTTCAATAATGCGATAAGTAAAATTAAATTAATTAAAATATTTTGTAATTGTTCTTAAAACTCTTTATAAATAATTATTTATTTTTAAATTGCGAATTAAACCAGAGTAGGTCTAAAAATAAAACTAAACGTCGGAATATTTAATTTTTTAGTTAATAAACATAATTTTAACTCATTAACTCATTTAACTCTATTAAAAAGTGATTATATTTCTCGAATTGCCATGACTCCTCTCCCGCTATCGGAAGGACGTGGGACAAGTACCCAATGCACGACCTACCTGATGTTTTTCTAGGGTTTTCCCTGCATTTCTTTAGGCGAATGCCGGGTAGGATCCTTAAAATATAGCCCGGGGGCCCCTAGTAACCCTTGGCTACCTTCTTCTACCCTTTCGCATCCCCCCTCTCAATTCCTTCCTATGCTATTAAAGGGGAGTTGCCCAACGTGGATTATCCTCATGCAGCCTGTTGCCCTAAAAAAACCTTTAATTTAATTTTCGAATTTTGTAAGTTAAACAATATTAAACCCCAGAATCAGGATTTTAATTTACTTTTCCGATATTTTACACCAATTTACAATTTTTTTCACTCTTTCTTTGGACCTGTCTTACATTTTCTACCAGCAGAAAAATAGTACATGTCTGTTTAGAACTATTGTAACTGATGTTTCGTGAAATTCCGTCGTTATCTGACACAGGCACGTCCTACATTATGTATTTATATTATATTACAGTGTAATGTTGCGTAGAACGCTGCAGAGGCTGAAGGATTTTTCTCTTCTTATTTGGGCGACATTATGTAAAATTGGCATTGTTTCGTAGTCTTATAGAATAGTGAACTTGTCGGCAGATGCTATTTGATAAGTTTAGTACCCTTTGCAACTCAGAAAAACTCAGCTAGGTGTTCCCTCCATTAGTAAAGTAAGAAGTTTTCGGGGTGGAACGGCTCGCAGGGGCGGCAATCAAGATGGCGGCGGCGAGATAACATTATCTGGGCGACACATCTCTATTACCTCCACGGCCCTGTAATGAGTTGCAAGCGTCGCGTGCCCAAGGAAAGCGGTGAAGACAAATCTTCGCTAGAGGCAGTCATTTATTTTGTGGAAGGGTGCGGGTACCGGAATCGCCAACCAAGGGTCACGCTCGCTGCCAACACTTTTCGCGCGCTAACATTTCCGACGTGGAACGAGCGGAAACCAATCATACTCCCCGACTACCGGTCACGTGATGACAAATGACTGCGTCGAATGTCGCGCCGCTGCGAAAATAGATCAGCGTCTTCAGGTGAGGGCGCATTATTTTTGAAAAATGGATCAGTGGGGCTGCAAGGTTCGATATTATTGCGTGGGGGAAGGAATTAGTCACCGAGGAAGCTTTATCACTTTTACGTTGATAAAACTTACGTTTCACCTTCATACTGTTAATAGGTTCCCTTCATCTACCCACATACACCCCTACATATCGTGTTGAGCCATGGTCTTAAGTGTTTTGTTATAATTCCTTAGCTTCTTTCTTAGTCATACCCAATATATTTCCTGTGCATTCGGAACATTTAATCCATCAATAACTACTATGTGGCACCAAAATCAGAAATGTAACTTATTCAACTCCGAACGAATGCGCAAACTGTAACAAGAAATTGCAGTAACCACTTAATCTAAAATCAGATAATTTATTTAATTCGTAAATTACGTAAGTAGAAAATCCAAGGAATGAAGGAAGGGGATCAGTGGTCGTTATGACCACGATTTGAAGTTGGTCGCTCTGAGCACGGTCGCTCTAAGCACGACAGCGGTCTTCTTTATTGGTCCATGTTCCAATAAATCTTGATGTTGCCTGTTCAGTGACATTTCACAACCTTCTCTTTGTTATTATACATTTGTCCTACTTATTTTTCAATCCAGAGAATCATAATTTCAGGTATTAAAAGAATTTAAAATACTTGTTATTAATTTCTAAATTGTAGATTATTCCTGAAGAGGGCCTAAGAGTGGACAAAACATCGGTATATTTAAATTTTTTATCATAAATATAATTTTCAGACTCCAGGCAGTACATTTATTTATTTATATTTTTACCATCGTCAGATTTTTTTAATCATTATAACCAAATTTTAACTTGATTACCGCTATTGCGAACGGTAAATAACTGTGATCATTTTCAGGCTGTTTACTTAGTAAAACCCAGACTTAAGGAATGGTTTATTTCAATAAAGTAATATTGTACAACTATTTATAAAAGCACTGAACGGCCTTTCTCACTTAATTTTTACAAGAACACTGACGTTCTACAAATTAATGTGAGTGATCAAGTGTCTGAATCGGAGGTTAAAGCCGCTTCCTATTTTTATTCATTTTCAACAAATATATCTATAATGTTTACTACACATAAGTGATCTACATATTTACTGCTTGTATTTAATTCCACGGAAATTCGTAGAAAATTATGCGAATTAAATCGCACTATTCGTCTCCTATACCGTTGTAGAGCTGAAGTTGGTTTAATATGTATCAGAAGAAAATATGATATAATCGATTTCTGCAATAATTTCAAACAGACTAGTATTTTATTAAACAAAAATACGCTTTACCAATGTAGGGATATATACCCTCATTTTTACATAACGAAGAACGACAGAGGATTATTAAGATCTACAACAATAGTTATACTGTGTGAAGTATCTTACAATTTCAATCGTCTTGGTAATATTACTAAAAAATTATTGTAAATACAGTTATCTCATAATTAACATAATTTATGTAATAACGAAAACCAATTTTTAATATTCCACTGTTGTGCGTATTTGTTAGAAAATTATCAGAATATGTAAAATAATAAAAAGTCAAAAAGAAAATATTCTGTTATAATAGTTTATTTAACCTTAATCCATTATAAAATAAGCTTACGGTCTATTTAAAGGCCATAGTCTTCTCTGAAAATCCATTAAAACACTCTTTAGTAGAGAAAAAATATATAAATAGAATTTTTATTAAGGTTGAGAATCCTGACGCCTATAAAACCGCCTAAAATTATGAGTTACCTAAAAGGACGTGAAGTCGTACTGAACAGGGTATGCCGACTATTTTAATGACACACTGTGAAATACTAAACGTTTTTAGGGCTCATCTACCAAAAATTTCATAGATTCGTGTTAAAATCGCCTCTCGCTTTTGTAATCATCCGCCCCTCGCAGAACTGAAATGTTAGCCTCATACACTTTCCTTTAGATAAATAAGATTGTTGAACCAAGCATTCAATTATATATGCAAATCGTATAACGGGATAAAAATCATATGGTGTTCGTGGTATTTTATTTTAGAGCGGTAAATTTATAATTTTACATGACAATGAAGGGGATTTGGGGTGAAGTGTAAAACGTTTTCGATTGGTGGCGGACTTTCGTCGGTGGACGGATGCGCAAACCCTTTAAACGTCGGTTCAGTGCACCTCCAGAGCTGCAGAGGTTTTAGCTAGATGAATCTGCAATTTGGAAAAAAAAAACACATCATCGGATGTGCCGATCCGAACGTTTCAGCGATTGGTGTTCATTAATCGCTGCCAAAGCTTTTCCGCTCCGATTGCGATGGGAGCGCTCTGAAAAGGGTGGGACACAAAGTTGCAGAGAATGAACTCTAGCTGGGGACTAAACTGCCCTCACCAAATGGGAATTGTCGCTTAAAACTGCTGCTTCTCGCCTGTCAACTACACGAAGCCGTTCCTCGGTGTCACGTGTTACAGCTGCTTTAACTTGAACAAAAAAAATAGACCTACGCCAACTTGTACGACTTCAACATTCCCTTAAATTACAAAATTGAATATATTCTATTAAGTGCAGTAAAAATTACGATCTGGAACTTTATGGTCACCAAAATTTGAATTTTTTTAAATCTATCTGATAATTATGTTTCAAGCGAGACTGTTGAGTATATATAACTTTTATTCCGATTTATTAATATCTATAAAACCAATATATGTACTATTTTTTTAAAAAAATATATATATTTTAAGCTCATAATTCCAGAGGAACTGCTTTGTTTGATATGCATTCAAAATTTGATCAATCAGTGTGCTTTTATTGAAGCCTTAGGTTTGGGATGTAACAGGCTATTTGAGGGTAATCCACGTGATGGCAACTCCTTTTTAATAGCATAGGAAGGGATTTGAAAGGGAGGGATGCGGAAAATGTAGAGGAAGTTAGCCAAGGGTTAACTAGGGACTCCGGGCTATAGTTTAAGGATCCTACGCGGCATTCGCCTAAAAGTGATGCAGGACAAACCCTAGAAAAACTGCATGACGTAGGTAGGTCGGGCATTGGGTACTTATCCCACGTCCTTCCGATGGCAGGAGAGGATTTTGCTGTAGGGACGCAGTATTTCCTTCTCCGTGCCTCGACCAGTTTAGGAGGCAGCTGGCCGACTATTCCAATAGGAATAGGAATAGGAGATGAGAAGGCATTCCCAAAGGTGGCCACCTCCAGATATCTCTGGGAAGGTTCACCTGCGAGAGAATGCTCTCACAGGCAAACCTTTTTTTTTGGGTGTAGACAGTCTATGTATAGGGTATCCACATAGTGGCAACTCCACTCTTATAGCATAGTAAAGGGATTTGAAAGGAGGGGTGCGAAAGGTAGCCAAGGGTTAACTACGGCCCCCGGGCTATAGTTAAAGGATCCTACCCGGCATTCGCCTAAAAGTAATGCAGGACAAACCCTATAAAAACCTGCATCATGAAGGTCGGGCATTTGGTAATTGTCCCACGCCCTTCCTATGGCGGGAAAGTGATTTTCTGTGGGGTCACAGCTTACCCCTCATCATGCCTTGGCCAGTTTAGGAGGCAGCTGGCCGACTATTCCAATAGGAATAGAGGACAACTCTTACCGTATTCCCAAGGTCTGCGACCCTAGAAACATACACCTCTTAAAACAGACCGAGGTGCCTCGGCATGTGGGAACCTTAGTTTAAAAAAAAACAGAAAGTTGTGATGGCGTCCCCAAACGTAGCCCACGCCAGAGCTATCTGCGAAGGTTTACCTGCGAGAGAATCCTGTCTTCCTCAATTCTCAATTCTCGAAATAATCAGAAGCTAGTTTTTATCTCCACAATAAGCGGATGCAGGGTTTCTCTCGAACAATCAGTTAAAATATTTAATTTATTATAAATATGTCTGTCCTATCCCGTATGTTACTGATTGCCAAACAATAATTTATTTTAGATTTTGAAAAAACATGGCTCCTGCAACCAATAGGAATATTATTTGTTTTCTCAGGGATTCCATTGTCTTAAGAAGAATTAAAAGTTCTACGTTTCGAACAGTATTTTTTATTTTATTCAGGGAGAAATCAGAGATGAATGGGAGATGTGAAGATCTCTATAGGCTTCTCGCCTATAGTTGAGTGAATTTAGTAGGTTTATTTCTTTAAAGAGTGATCGGACTCGTGTGACCAGGTCCCTGAAGTTTTTCACTTCGAAACATCGGACATCATCTTCCTCTTACAAAATGGAAACCCCGAACATACATTATTAATATTAATGTTAAAATTAAACATTATCTCACAATGATTTATTAATATAATAATTTATCGTCAATTCAGTCCTAAAACGTTTATAAACGAGTTGATTGATAAAGTTGCATTTAATACTTATTTAATAAACCGAACACCCAACCTTTCTGACCTCTTCAGGTGCTACAAAATTGTTAATTAATATTTATTAACGTATAACATATAATGATGAATATAAATTATATATGTTCATAATACTAAAATTGTAATTTTGTTATTAATTATGAAATATATTCTACTGACTCTTGCAATTTTATATACATTATATCTGGAAGTTAATTATTAATAATACTATAGCACCTGACGAGGTATCAAATGTAGGGATGAAACGTTATGTGGTTTATTAAATAATAAATGTAACAATACGAATCAACTCAAATAATTTTTTTTGACTTAATTGACCATTACAGTAATTGATCATTACATTATCTTTACATGAATGCTCCATTGTCAACAATACGACACAAACAATACAACGATATTTGTTCTAGTTGGGACAATAACGGACAATTGGACCTTTCTGGAAGTCATACTTGAATGCGAAGGGATCACATGTTCCCCATTTTTTACATTATTGCCTTATTGATAGATATTTTTTATGCGTTTCGCTCTTAACGAAATTAATTCTTGGAAAGTAATTTATCGCATAAAAAATTTGTCATTGGCGCAATCAAACATATAATTATTTAAGTAAACAGAATCGTTTTGAACAGGATGTTACAAATTTGAAAAGTGATCTTTGATTGTTGCTTTTAACGCTTGATTTGTCCGCCCTATATAACGTGCAGCCTATTTTGTACGTCACAAAAAAATGTAATTTAATATTTAACGCTATTATCGAAATTTAATTTTTAAATGATCTAAACACATCTAATGCTATATTTATCAAACAAGTCGATCAATTTGTGATGTAATAAATGTAGCTCATTTAGTTTATTCTATTGATTTTATTTGTCGGTAAATATTATTATCATACAAGTTGGAAAGACGTTTCACTGTATTCCACATAATTGGAAATAAACTCATGCGTAATCCGTAGTCTCCTGTGGATTTCAAATCTTGGTGCAGCGGACGCCGGTGTTATGATTCTCTATTATTTTCCCTTTACAGATTAAAATAAGTAATGATGAGAAAGATAGCAATTTACAGTCAAAATAAATGATAATGTAAATACCACACAACGTTTCTCGGATCCTTGTCCCTTTCTTCAGTTACTATGAAGAACCGAGAGAGACACAGCTGCCACTCGTCAGTTGACAGAACTCAAATGCCAGAAACGTTGTGTGATATTTATATTGTCTGTATTCGGATATCTTTCTTATTATTAATTTGCAATCGGACTTAAATTTTTTCATTTCGATTAAAATAAGTATTCAGGTTGATAAAGTTTCGAGTCCTAACTGGGTCATGTGTTAAAACAAACCGGGCAACGACGCGATGACACGGCTAATTCGATTGCGGATAATTGCTGTGAACTCTCCGCCGGTGCAAGAAACTCGTGGCTCTGCAGGGGCAACAGAAGGAATCCGGCGTCTCTAATTGCCCGTGGCCGGTATTGTATTTAACGCGCTCGCCGCTGGCGTCCCGCAGGCGTGTCTTAATTACGGCACCGAGGCGAATCAGCAGGCCGGAATCAATCAGGCCGGCGTCTTCTCCAGGGGTCAAGCCACTCGCCTCAAACTCCCAAGTCACTCATAGGCGCAACCTTCCACAACCGTGCTCAGAACGACACATGCTCTTGTCTATAATCAACAACCTTGAGATAAAATTTCCCAAAAAGAAATTAACAGAAATTTAAAAAAATATATATTTTGTTTATAGTCTCGTCAACTTAAAAGTCATTGGCGACTTATCAAACTTACTAAAAGATATTATTACAATTAATTTATATTACCCACACATTTGGTTCTTAGTCTCATATTCATTGTCTATTTAAATTAGATTTTGAATGTCGGTTTCCTTACTAAACTTTAGCAGGTAATTTATTGCCGCTGCTGAGGTACATATCTCCCTTCTCGTGTATTTCTGAATTGTGTCTTTTCTAGATCTGTCGTACTTTGAGCAGTCGTAGAGGATATGCTGGATTATCAGGGCAGCCTGGCATACGTCACATGTAGGTTTCGGTGATCTAGAGCATAGATAGGAGTGCGTGAGGTTAGAAGGTAGATTTATTAACCTAGCAACAACCACTTGCTGTCTCAGTGACAGATTGGCAGCGTAGGATATTTCCTTGAAGTTGTCGACTTCCTTGTCAAAAATCCCTTCATTCCTTCCTCTTCTTCACTTGTATCATTTTTTATCCAGTATATTGGCATAGGCTTGTCCCCCATAATTTTTAGTGCATATTGGACAGTTGTTTTTATTCTTTTGTTAGGATACCTCCATCTTTGTCCGCCATTTCGTTTCCCTCTATTCCTCTGTGTGCTGGTATTCATAATGTTTTCTCTAATTTTATTGACGCTACCATTCCATGTCTTTTGGTTTGTTATTGCATTTATTGCTGCCAGAGATTCCGTTAGGATTTTCAAGTAAAACAAATATTTATTACAATCTTACCATGTTCCGTCCACAATTTAGGGGCTTCATCAGGTAATAGACAGTTTTGAATGTATGTTAAAATTAGATGTGGAAATGTAAATTTAATGTCATGATGGTAGTCACCGAATTTTTTGTTCAATAACGGCGTTGAGACTGATTAATTAAAAAGTAATGTATACAACATATTAAATCGTAGAGAACAACTCAAATATCAATTTTTCAGAAGATCTTTAAAAATAAAACGTAAAGCGTCTGTTTCTCGGAATGGTTCACATGGATGAATTTTAAAATCGGTTCAACAGATTTAAATTAAATAAAAATAATTTATGTCTGATTGAAAATAATGAATAAGATATATAGCCAATTCAGTAAAGAAAGTTGTGTGGTATATTATCAATTTTTGTCTGAATTGGCTATCTTTCTTATTTATTATTCAAATTTAAATTAATTTAGGATTTTTATATAGTTTGTCGAATTTCAGGTCATACTGATTTAGATAGATAGGTTTATTCTCCATTAGCCCTCTTATAAGGAAATAGGATGCGTCACAAATGTTACATAACTACATAGATAATAAATAAGTTTCTTAATACAGTAGACAAATGACATAAAATGAATGCTTATTAATAGCAATAATTAATAAAGTTTCACAAAAAAGATCTAATCACTGTTCACATTTGACCACTTTACACACTTTCTTTAGGAAACACGCACACAAAACTTATCACTTCCTGATATTCATCCCCTTGGCTACAGGTACGGAGATATGTCTTCATGGATATTTACTAGAACAGAAATCAGAGGCAGGAAAACAAAACCAAAAGGGGAGAACTGGACACTATTTACATTTTGTTACATATTCGGCTGTTTTGTAGGCAAGGAAGTTCAGCGAATGTGAGACCGATTCAAAAACTCGTTTACGGAGTAATAAGTTCCATTTACAAGAAAATTTTTACACTACTTGAGGAATGAAGTATAGTTGTTGATGTTCTTTACATGTTCAGGAAGTGTGTTAAATTGTACGGTGCTGGAATAATGAACGCTAGACTCGTAGAGACTGAGGCTGTGCTTGTCAGACCTGAGAACTGATCAATTCATCATGTCGTAGCCGTTATTGTCACCGTTCCTTGCAAAAAGGTTTAACAAATTTTAGTATTTATAATATGTTATATGATGTATTGTAACGCGTGTATTTTGGTTTAGTTTTGCTTTGTCTCGAAAGTGTTGTTTGCTGTGGTTTAGAGAATTCGAAATCGTGCACGTGCGAGGGGGTGGAGGAGATAAATATTTCCATCCAAGTAATTTTCGTGTCCTGTCTCGATTGTTGGCCTCAACATGACAGAAAAGTTGGCCAATGTTGACTACTGAACTGCAGCTGCGTTCTATTACTCTTGTAACAATGGAAGAATCAGTGAAACTGACATTTCGACGAAGTTTTCTAATAATGAAAAAAAAGTAAAAGAATGGGAGGCTAAAATGGAGGGAATGGAGATAAGCTTTTGAAAGTGGACAGTTGTTCTGCGCTCACCGCAGCTGGTGGATGTGGTTATGAGAGGCTCCGTCTTGCGTTACGTGTATACGTTTTAAATGTCACCGATCTACAAATCTCATGAGTTCTGCTGTAAACTTTTCCAAGTTGTTGTCTATGATATAGTCCGAGGCAGAATCGTCGTTAGAAAGGGGCCACAATTTGTTAGTGAAGAGTTCATCAAAGCCACACAATTTATTACGACGGCATGCCAGCAATCAATCCCGGAGGCCGACGCCTTAGCCAGTGGTCAACCCCTGAGTCGACGCCTTGCAATGGTCCTGACTAAAGTCATCACTGCACTTAACCCGTTCTGCCGGCTGTGAGATACGGAGACGTCGGTACGAGAGCTACAGCAAGCAACACAACATTTTATTTGTTACGGGCAGCAGATCTATGTAAAAACTGATATAAGAGTTTTTCATGCTTAACTGTAATAAACTTATTACAAATTCTTTAATGGTCAATAATTTCTGATTTAACGTAAAAACCCTGCCCACAAAAATAATTATTTACAGTATTTTGAGGTCTGCAGATTTCTCTCGCATCTGAACCAGATATAATTTTAATGGCTCGTGATTAGGTAAAAGTCAAAACATAGTTGAATTATTGTCCACCATTATGTTCCGGTAACTCCTTTTAGGCGTATCGTTGATATTTACAATACTTGATTCATATTCCCTCCATTCCTGTTTCACTTATATCTTGGAAACATAAAAAGACAAAATATTTATTTATATTTTTTTTAAAAAAAACTAGGTCTTCCGTCTTTGATATAAATCTAACGTTTCCCAGCGTCCCCAAAATATTGCATATGTACTGATCTACTGTTTGGAGATGCGTTCAGGGACATGGTAGTGACATTAAACTCTTACTGTTTACGGTTGTCTCTTCGTTTGTCCTGCATTCCTTCGCTGGCCGTACGTCCTCCTTAGTCTATCTGCTTATTCTTGTCTTCCGGTGCAGCGTGACTTTCCAGTAGGTCAGTGACACTCGCAATTGGACAGGGAGACGACCATAAAGATAAGACTAGGTAGTCACTATCTCAGCAGTTTTATAGAATAAAATATAACCTGGGGATATTCATGTCTGTTACTGAGAATTCATGGTTTCAGTATTGAAAGCATGACAAGTATCCTACGATTTTTTTTGTCGTAATACATCAATGAATGCATGAACGTGAACTCTTTAATTTTTCCAAGAAAACAAAATTATTTGGCGTAATTGGAAGTTCACAATTGCTGCTCTGTACGAATTGGGATTAACAGTCTTCAAATCGTAATATTGTACATTGGTAGCTACGAGTCAGAATGGTTGAGTCAACAAGTCTGAAGTGTCAGCGTAGACAGGTAATGACATGGTAATTTTAGTAGGATTCGGTAACATAAAGTTGACAATTTTGAAGTAGATTTTCTCGTATATTTCCAGATTGATCTCTCAGACATTATAATTTCTATCTCCGCGTCAGGGAAAGACGGTATGACCGGTTTATCGTCAAAACCCTTCAATGTCACGAGAAAAAGACAAATAATAAGAAAGATAGCCAAAGACAGACAAATAAGTGATAATATAAATGTCACACAACGTTTTTCCAGGTGTTAAGAAAAGCCAAGAGCGACAGAACTGGACTCGTCAAAAGCTTTTGAGTTTTTTTTAACAGACGAGTGCAGTTGTGTCGCTCTGGGCTCTTCTTAGCACCTGAATAAAGGTTCAAGGATGCCAGAAATGTTGTGAGATATTCATATTATCACCTATTTTGTCTGTTTGTGGCTATCTTTCTTATTATTAATTTTCAATCAGACATAAAAAAATTTATTTCTGAAAAAGAGAATAATTTCAGAAAAATAATTAATTTGGCGATATTGTTTTGAAATTTTAAATACGACTTCTGGTGGTGAGATCGAAAATCTCCTCGTACTATCTACACTTCAATGACAGTGAATTCATGGATATTTTATGATTATCATCGTTTTCGGAAATTTAACGTTACCCGTATTAATTGCATGCAATTAATAAATTCTGTAGAACAAAAAATAATTCCACCTTGTGTGTATTATGTGAGTTCTAGAAGTATTTCCCTCCAACTAATATCCGGTGATAAGCGGTAAATTAAACTCTGGAGGTTACAATGTCGCTTATCAATAGAGTCCAAACTGATCAGATGTAATCCACGAGTAAAAAAAATAACGTTAAATCATCATCAAGGAAAAATTGTATTTGGTTACTATTTATCGGGCCTTGCATTATTTGGTTTTAAGATAAAATTTCTAAATCACTTTTTTAAGAACTGGAGCAAATATTCAATATGTAATCCAATATCAGTTTTAGACTTTAACTTTACATTTCTATTACAGTTAATGAATGTAAACTTTCCCGGTGTAGATTGTTAATGAATTTTTGGTGGTTGAACACCACGTTATGATTTCCCGACGTTGACCGCAGTAACGTCAACGGATTACAGAAACGTTAACCGCGAAAAATTTACTGTCAATTGTATTATGAATGGCGCGAACTTGATTTAAATGAAGTCTAATGAAATTGGGGGCTTCATAGGACTCGGGTTATTTACTTATAACATTTATTTCACTCCTTCCTCTTTGATTCCAGAACTGTCCTCCGTCACTTGAATTTTCCTCCTATTTAAGTATATCTTAAAACCAGACAATATACTATTAAAACCACCATTTTCATCAAATTTATAATACAAGTAAAAATGATGTTAAAATTAAAAATGTTTTGAAATTAATCACATTTCAGAATGAAGTTGGCTATTTTATCTTATTACTAGCTGGTTGCCCGGCGTTGCTCGTGTACTTATTTATATAAACTCGAAAAAGTATTTAATTGAATACTTAAATATATTCCTTGAGTACTTCAGGATATAATTGTCTCTCAGTCTTTATACATTACGAAATATTATATTGATGAAATTGTTAGCTAGACTCACAACTAATATAGAGCGAAAATTAACTTACATTTTCCGCAAGGATGGTAAAGTAATTCGTATTCTTCTTTATTACCATTCGATGGAGTATTTCTGTCTAAAAGAAAATATTTCTGCTTTATTTCATTCCTAATAAAGGAAATATTTCCTTTGTTCGTTGCGTAGTAACGTCTTTCTCTCGCGTGACGTCATTGTCTCTTGGCGCGCAGTAATTTAACATTTAATAATCACGGTTTTTAATTATAATTCTTACCACATGTATGCTAAGGGTTTATCACCCTCACAGTACCGTTTCTCGTGTTTTGAAGAATACGTATACCAATTTTTGTTGCATTCTGTCCACGCGATAAAATTTGTATAAAGAACAACGTAAATACATACATACATACATACAAATATACATACTTTTTAATTATATAGATAGATTATTAAAAAATATGCTACCCGCAACGCACACCCTTGTAAACTGACAATCCGTATTCAAGGAAAGTTTATTAACATCTCAAGAAGCTTTGTTGTTATTGATGTTATTAAAACTTGCTGATTACTGTTAATCATATCTCTGGAAGAGCAACGTGGATCTACAAGATTAATTGAGCAAAAAATTTATTTATAATTTTGCCTTGAAGATTTTACTTCATTTCCCAGTCAATCTGGGTGATTTCTATCCAACCAAAACTATTACCTCCCTATAATTTTCATATTTCCGTAAAAATTAGGTTTGTTTTTATGTCTCAAGTACTCTCCCATAACATCTAGATAATTAGTGTTGCACTTCGTGTCTATAGCGGAAGATAATGGAATTGCATTTAAGAGCCATTTCAGTGATTTACTTTGGCTCTGAGTTGAGTGAGTATCCAAGATCTTATCGGGGCAAGGTTCCAGAGGCAGAAAACAGCTGTTCTGGCGCCTGGTTGTCTTTGGCGACAGCTGGTAATGTACGGTAAGCGGCAGCAATTTGCCAGAATCCTGTCACCTATCCCTTCTTGTCGGGAAACTGTAAATGCCTCGTACATCAGCGTTAAGTCTGTAATCCCGTTCCAATATGGAGCGAATTGGCGCGTGACCAGAACAATCCTGTCTTTGGAGTTAATTAATTACTGCTTGACACATGCAGATTAACCGAGCAGTCCAAGTTGTTCTTCCTCGTGAATAGATCTAGCCATGAATGAGGAGTCTACGGTATTTTCAAATTTACTTTGGTAAATGTCTGACCTTTCAAATGTGGTGAGATTTATGTTTTCAGTAGTAGAATCTTGGATGAGCATTTACAGCATTGTATTCTCATAAAATAGGATTATGTTGATTTAATAATCAGAATTTTATAATGCATAGCTCATTTTTTGTTTCGAAATCGATACTTCCTTGTATGACATTTTGTGGTATGATCTATTCCTTCACGTCTCTCAACATCTGTCAAGGTTTGAAGTATGTCATTACCTCAAGTTAATTTAGTGCTAATTAGGTCATTAATGTTTAGCATTTACTACTTCCCTATGAGAACCACAATACCCAACACGCACTTACGTCCATTGAATGCTATTTTTGATTCATCATACTATTCACACACTGAAGTAGTCGCCTGTAATTATCCAAGTTTTTCATTCCATACTTTCAAAGATTGAAATAGATCGCATCATATATCTCTTTTTAGTCAAAAGATAATTATTTGACTGCTCCGTCTTACAAATTTTCCAGCCTGCTCCGCAGTTTTTACAATTTCAATTTGATGAAGTTTTTTTTATAAGGATTCAAACAACCACCAAAGTTGATTTTGACTGTGAAATGTTTTCCGATGTGTGGTATCTCATTGTAGCGTTTTTCACCACCCTGAGATGTTGGTCTAGTTTACTTTTCAATTTATATTATTTTTTACTAGCACCCTGAAGTGCTAAAATTTTTGAAAGTACTGTGGGTGGACGTTTTAAAAACATCGGCTGAGTGTTGGTGAGTCTGTTCATTACCTGTTGATAGAGGATGACACAAAGCCCAGAGCCGAGCTACCTGAGGCTCATCGGTTCGGCGGCTCGTCTGATCAGTGGTCAGGGATTAAAGCCGGATTACTGGACCCCGCGGGGGCGGCGACTGCCTTGAAGCCATTGTTTTCCCGCGTACAAGACAAAGACCGTTCGGAAATTTGGCAACGTGCTGGTCAGCGTGGCTGTACTGAGAAATTCCGTTGCAGCTTTGGGGCCGTCGCCGCAGGGGTCCTCAGGAGGGCCAGGTAGAAGGACAGGCGTCACCGGCCAGATGAGGAACCCTGGTGACACGTGATGCCACACACGCGGCCGCTTTCAGACGCTTCCGCGCCTCACCATCTTACTCTCCAGAATAATTACTGAAAATGCTGTTTTTATTACGACATTGAAGACTCCTTGCCTTAGTCAGTCATCTGGTATTATTTTCGCCAGTATCACCTTTCACGCATCATCCGATTTGTAGAAATTATTTCTCGTCCACACTCATTCATTCAGCGAGTATCTCTACTTCATCAAACACCAAGTTGACTGCGACTGTCCCAACGCTCTCATTTTATTTCCCCAAGCATAGTTAATCTTCTTCACCTTGGCTTTACTGGATATTAACTGTTACATTCCACTTGATAGTCTCAAACTGCAACGTGTGAATACTGTGCCCACTTAAGGCATACTATAAAACCAATTCTTATAATCAGGAATAAAATCCTCTCGGGTGAAATTGATGGATAGGACAGCTATGGAAACGTCTGTTGACGAAGAGGTTATTCGGCTGGAAGCACGAGATTATTTTAATCATACAGCACACCGGAAAACCTACGTTCTATAAATCTCATTTTTTTTCCAAACGAATACTTTTTACAATAATTTTAATTCACCAGTATCACCTCTCACGCATCATTCGAAATTCTCAACTGATTTCTCGACCACACTCACTCATTCGGCGAGTACCGATACCTTCTGAAACACCAAGGTGACTTGAAATATTCGTGCGACTGTCCCAACGCTCTAATTTTATTTCCCCAAGAATAAATTATGGTTAATCCTTCTCCTTGACGATACTGGATATTTGCTGTTACAGTCCACTTGATAGTCTCAAACCGCAACGTGTGAATAGTTGATGATTGGGTCGGTCAAGAAAGTCCGTAATTTCTGTAATTGCAGGTGCATTCAAAGCTCAGCCACAAAATTATTTGTATTGTGCAAGCTTCTATGCTAGCCTCTATTATAAATCTTAATTTCTTCTCGATATACTTACATGTACACATTAACACCGGTGTTGAAGTTAGTTACTTCGTATATTTGGTTAGTATAGTTGTCTGCAATGGTATTAAGCTATCGTATATAAAATAAATATTCTACTACCTTGTTACACTCAGGTTGGTGGCCAATAGAGATTTTTGTATCTTCCACTTCTCTATAGACCAGGCCTACTTACCAGAATCACTGCTTAGGTTCAATGGACCTACATCGGATTCTTCATGCTGCAACCTTAAGATTCTTACAAATTCTAATATTTTTCATATCAGAGTATGAAAAAAGAAATATATTCCTACTCTATCGCTGATTTAAACATGAAAATATTTTTTCGCCTTTAAATTTTTAGAGAAAAAATTAATTTTAATTGAGTATGAGTCAAAAGATGGAATTCATCCAGGAATTCATAATGATAGGATCAATATTTTACTATTATTATATTCTAGCGGTTTCTGGTCGGGAAGGAAGGTAACCGAATCAGGTCTCTAATGTCCTTGAATTTCAGAAGAATATACTGATCAACCAGCTGCCGCTAATTGAAAGGGTTCTGGCGCCAGTCGTCGTCGGAATATTTACAGTAATGAGAAATGTATACCTGATCCTGAAGACAGTTACATCCAGCTAAGCGTCCATTTTCAAACAATTCTGAGAGTTTCCTCTGATAATAGTTTCATATATATTCATAAATTCGAATAAAAGTGACATAAAGGTTAATTTATACGAAGGCCATTGGTTTTGAATTGAAATAAAATTGTTCGACATTTCTCAATCAGACTATTGAATTTCATTTCAGATATTAATACCGTCAATTTTTTGTGGTTCGTTTATCACAATAACACTTTCTTCATATAATATTAATTCTCTTTCTGTTTGTGTGACCAAGACAGAGATGATTTATCGGTATAATTCGACCAGTTTATTCTTTTTTATTATCATGACGGGTTCTCTCCTTTCAGGAACGCCATTCCCTTAAAATTTAAACGTTTTCGTATTTTTTCACATACAAAAAATTTCTTCCGAATGGCCTTATTATTATTTACTTCTCAGAATATTCCTTTTTTTAGGAAATTAGAACCATATCACACAGAATTTCCTCTAATTTTTTATTTTTCAAGTTTTAAATTAACGTCTGTTTTGAACAGCATGTCATTTAGTCTTGCTTCAATCTTGTTAGCGTTAAGTGAATTGTGTCCCTCGGACCCCCGTTCCAAAAACTCTGTGAATTTAGTAACTTGTTTCCTTTAGTTGTGCTGGTTTACTGAGTTAATTTGGTAAGTTGTTTGTTATTTCCTTTTTTGTGTACGTTCGCTTGTTTACTTTGTACAATCATACTAAAAATCTAATCAATTGTAAATACCTTCTCTGTAGGAAATTACCTGAAGATGTATCGAACCGTCGTCATAATTAAAAATAAAAAGTGTCTGTGTAAGGTCATCAATTGTTTTTCTTTTATTTTTCTGTCAAATCAATTATTTTATAGAAAAAAATATTGTGTGGTTGTATTAAATAATTTTATTTCTAAATATTAAGAATTTTATAGATGATCGTAATCAAAAGATCAAAAACTACGTAAGAAATTAAATAAAGAAAGTATTGTTACTGAGGGTTTTTAAATTTTCTGCAAAATTATTGAACTGAGTTAATTATTCTAAAGAAAATCGAAGTCAAACCAATTTACCTAGACATAAGTATTAATTATTACCTTATATTGGTCTCAATCATCTTGGGAAATGGAATATCTTCATTAAGTACTATTGTCCGTGGTTCCCACATTTATGAAAGTTTTATGCACCCGAATAATTTGACCATTTTCAAGAATCAGATTTTTTGAGAGGCATCTTTCTTGGATTTCTGTGTATCATTCCTATTGATATAAAGTGAAAAGTAGATTTGAATTCCATTAATTATGTAGATGTACTGTTATGACTCTTGTAGCTTTAAAATGATGCACTTTCGTTTCTTGAAGGCAAACAGATTATCTGTTCACAGCATTCGGTCTCTTTCAACTTCATATTCTCCAAAAGTAAAGAATTGGGGATAGCCGAAATATTTCACCAGAAGTGATATACACACCGTTGTAATTTAAGTTAATTAATTCCTCTAAATATCCTGATCTCCTTTATTTTCCCGCGGAACTTGTACAAATGTATGCTAATAATTTTCCTGAGTCTTGTGAACGGTACTCGCTGACGGGACGTTGTTTACCACGAGATCCGGCAAAGGTTGACGGAAATTCCAAGTGCGGAAAAGGGCTATAAGGGTAAAGCTAGGAACGGCGGGGCGAAAGAAGTCGTCGCCACCTCGTTCAGGCAAAAGTGTCACTTCAAAGGTCCGCGCTAATGCCCAAGTCCCGCTAACGGTCTGGTAATTGGCCAACAATGTTTGCTTCAACCAACCATCGAAAACAACGGGAGATTTTCTTTTTTTCCCTCCTTATTTTTAGTTGAGTGTGCTTGTGATGAAACTGAAGAAGTCTACACGCATTCAATTCTTCATTTTGGAGGGTAGGAATATTCCTAGGGCGTCAAATCTCAGGATGTGAAATGATTTATTTTGTTGGAATATGGTAAAATAACCTACTAAGAAGTACTACAATACTTGTCTCCTACTTTTACATAATTTTGAAGAATAGATCATAAAGTTGGAACGAATAAAGACACAATAACTAGGATCACTGACACTCGCCCAAGTGTTTGGATTGTCCTCTGACCGCAGACACGTAAAAGTGTGCTCATACTCCCATAACCAATCACATGCAAATATTTACCAACATTTATCAGTAAAGTGATGTTGAGAATAGAATCTAGAATTTTCACCGTCACTTTTACTCAACGCCTCTCTGAAAATATTTTGAAACCGCTGTATTTTACAAATTTGAGAAATTTTGGTATCGACCTAGATAAAATTATGCGTCATATATGTTGAAGTTAAATTAAGAATAAGAGATAATTTTATCTAAATTTCAAAGATGAAACTCAAATAAAGTTATATGAAATCTATTACATACTTAGAATACTAAGTACTTCGGTTCACAAAAATTTATTAAAATCTAAACATAACTTACGTTAATTGAAACACACACAAAAGTTTATTTAATATTTATTTAAATTATAAATATGCCAGTACAATCATAAAAAGTAACTTACAGTTCAAGCTATTTTTTATTCACACGTTTTTGAAAATAATACACAGGAGCCTTTGATACATATTGCCGTATGCACCTGTAAATCATAATAGGCTAATACAGTATATTCGACCTGTATACCCGAAATTATAAAAAGATTAAATTTCTATAATCATATTTAGCATTTTGTGAAAGAATTCATAATTTGTTTGTAAAATATTTTACGTTTAATTTAATTGTCATGAAATAAAACTGCGTATGCATTTGTACGTATATTTAATTTTTTATTCTTAATTTTTTTAATTAATGGGAAAATTCTAACTAACAAAAAAATCTCCGAATGATTAACCTGGTTGTGTTATGTATGGGGTAAAAATGCTCATGAATACTTCGAAAGGACTGTATATAGATACACATAATGCACTTAATATTTATATTCTATTCCATTATTGCATTTCCCGATGTTTATTTCACTTTTAATCATTTGTCACTTTTTCACACAATATTCAGGAAGAAACTAAATATTTGAAATGTAGAAATTTTTTTTTGTCACGTATTTTAAATTAAAAACAATTTTTTACCATCGTTGTTTATTAATATTGAGGAAGATATACTGTAATATGATTCCGAAACCCACCGTTTATATTTTCACACTATTTCCCTGTCTTAACGAGAAAGGTAAAAATAGCAATAGATCTGGGATTCTAAGTAATGGAAAATTAAAAATAAATAACGAAAATAAAAAAAACGTGTTTAGAATAATAATAATTAGATAAAATGCAGACAATAGAAGTGATGATATGAATACCACTCAACGTTTCTGGAAACCTTGTTATTTTATTCAGTTTCGAAGAAAACTAAAATCACAAGAACCTAGAGCGACACAACTGCACAAAAATAAATAAATTAAAATAATCGTTTATTTTCTTCAGGCCCGAATCAATATTTAAAAATTTTAAATTAACCTCATTTCATTTCAACACATTGGATTAATTTCATTCATCCCATGTAATAATTTAGGTAAGAAATTCTTTTTTTCCTTTGTATTCATTTATTTACGGTCGCATCAACAGCTTAGGTTATTAGCGATTTCTTATTGGAACTCATTTTGACTTGTCGGGGGACTGATTTGACGAGTTACACCACAGCAGGCCGGCAAGAAATTCTTTTTAATTCAAATTTAATAATAAATTTACTAATATTTAATTGTTTAATATATTAATGGCTGTACTATAGTATACAACATCGTGACACCTGTAGAGTTTCTATTTTGTGTTTTGTATTGTAGACATGGATATGTAAGTCTATTGTTAATTATGCTTTAATGATTACATATATTGAATTAATTCGTTGTCTATTGACGTCGACACTCTCTGTCTGGGAAGTTGAAATGGAGATCAAGTCTCGAGGCAGCTTAATGGTTGCAGATGCATTTTGTTTACAGGCTATAAGAGAATAACTGACAGAGAGAATTTATCAATTAACAGTACCAGTTTGTTTCGGGGAGGAGGGTCTTTTTTGCTAGTCCAGCAGGTCGGGCCATTTGCCGTCTGGGAGTCGCGGGGGAGGGGGCAAAGCAATTAGCAACCGACACTCAGATGGCACTTAGGCTTGGAATCTCCTCCATCTGAAAGCGCTGCAGCCGCGTTTTTCCAGGAAAGATCAGCGTCTGTCACAGTTACGACTCTCATTAGACAGCTTTTGTCCATAACGCGGTGTGTTGCTTCTATTTCATGCAGCTATATCCATACGTGTGATCATCCATCTCCGTATTATTTAACGGTGATCGGCAGATAAGCCTGTCTAAGGAATGCGTTCACTATAACAAATACTTCAGTATCTCTGACTGTTAGAGGTGTGATGAAATTTATTCTAATTCTTTTCTAACCCATGCACCAAGGTCACACTCATTGCCAGCACCGAAGCTACAGATACGAGCATGCGGGCCCGCATAACACCGACGGAAAAAACGTCATCAGAGATAAAAAAAATTGCAAATATCATATCATAAAGTATCATAAATACCTAGGGGAAAATACAAATCAAAGAAAGTATCATAATTTTTTTTTATCAGAATGTATATGTTTTACACAGAGCAAACTCCCCATTTGTAAATAATACAATTATTTTTTTATAAAGGTTTCCTCGTTAACATTTGCAAAATAAGCATCGTTTTCATATATTTGCTTACTGATGAACAAATACTGCTACGATTCTCTCTTATTCATTGTCTTCTCTGTACAAAACTCTTATGATACATTTACTGTTTCATTTACTTTTTTTTAATAACGTCGAAAAAATATCTGACATCCACAATAATATAAAGAAACAAATACACGGCGTCATGTCAGAAAATTAAGTTTATTAACAAAATGTTAAGCGAACAAAGTTTCGTCCTTTTGTAGGACAATAATAATATTGTATATACATGCAAAACATTTTTCGGTTTCAACAGGCTCGTCAGCAAAACTTTGCTTCTAAATTATTTCCCATGACTTATATACAAAAATATTAAACTTGAAGAGGACATAAAAGAGGACGAAACGAAGTTTACTTAATGTTTTGTTAATAAAATTATTTCTAGAATAAGACCGTATATTTGTTTCATTCTCTTAAGTTATAAAAATTCGTGTTTTTTTTGTAATTTTTTTCTGTTTTTACTGCGGTTTCTGTTCTCTCGTATCTCTTTTACTATATATATTTTCATCTGTCATCGCTTTGAAATAATAGGTATAAGCTCGACACATTATCATAATCTAATTTCGCTTTCGTTTGAATTTTCCTTTCATCAGTTTCAAGTGCTTAAAAATAGAACTTTTTCATTTCATAAAGCGAATATAACAGCTGCTAGTTGAAAATCAACAATAAAAGAACAACATAATTAAGTGAATGAATATGTCTGCGTCTCAAAATATCGTATGGCAGTTATTATACATTTGATTTACTACTAAATAAAACATATAAACATTATTTTTCTATACGCACTACACAATACGTTGTTATAACGCGAGTTCGTTTGAAGTCCTCACTATGATATTTGGATTCTAAACTAAAATGAAAAATGACAACAGTCGTTTTATTTGGCATGAAATAGTGTTCACATCTGCTTCGCGACACACAGACATATATATACATATATATATATATATATATATATATATATATATATATATATATAGACTTGTCCAGTTTATATCACGACGTCCGTGTAAAATAGACTAAAATAGTCTTCCCATTGAATTGACAAAAGCGGCCATTTTTACAGTCTCAAACAACGGCTATTTAAAAAATAATAATTTTAATCGTTCATAGTACCCCTACGTAACACTGAAAATGAAATAAATTTCAATCCGCCCGGGATTTATCTGGAGTGTTGCGTGTTGCATTCAGGAAGGGCCGCTCTATTTTTGCGACGGCTAAGGAGTGCTTTATTATTATGATTATTATTAAGTGTTCTGTCTGCTAGCAGATACTTGAACTTGTACTCTAAATTTCCTTCTCCGCCTTGCTCTGACCTTAGCTTCCTTTTTCATCGCCAGGTTCTTCTTCTTTCTACCTTCAACGCCGTCTAGCGGCTGCACCAACTCTATCAGGTGTCCTTCGATAGTAAATTGTATTACTTGTTCAGCTACTAGTAACATATTACTTATAGTTATATAATTTAATGTCATGTCGGTATTGTCTATACAGGTAGTTAAAAGAATATAAGTTTTAAAATGGTATAAGTTTGTTCACTGTACAATTCTAGTAAAGAGACATGAAAACCAAGAAAAGAATTTACGGATATCGTGTGCTTATTCAACGACTGCCCAGTTTGATACCCTAAAAATTGTTGTTTATTATTTATCTTCATTATGTGACCGTAGTAGTTCCCATCATAAATAAAATAAAACTATTCGTTGATAACGGGAGCCAGAAGGATCAAGAAATCAATTCCATCCGGCATATAAAATATCCTCTTGTTTCAAATATTCAATAGGTTTTAACTCCAACTGACAGTAATTAAAAGTCTGAGCTTCATATGTTATAAAGGACCCATAAGCTATATTACAATCAGTACGTAAGCGTTGTCGACACTATATTACGTAAAATGATACGTCAAAAGTAAGTGTCGTTATTCCAAAAGCAGTCTGTAGACAATATTTAAAATAATAGAAACCAATAATACGAGAGGTACACCTAATAAAATTAATGTGGCAAGTGAAAATTACTACTTGTGTCAATTTATTCAGGTTCCATCTTGACGAACGGCAAAATTTGCGTGTTTATGTTATAAATATCACCTTCTATGCGGTAGCAAGTTTTTCTGAAAGCGTTTCCTTGCCTGCCCCCCCCCCCCCCCATCCCCCGGTACTGACGAATCCATTCGATCATCAGACGAGACCTTTTTGTTGTCCACCCCACTCGGTGACTGCATTATTAATTGATGAAATCAAAGTTTTCATTAAATTTATATATTTAATCAATCCTCCGTATAAATTCAACACGACTGGATATTCCGTGAAATAAAGTCCAGGTACGTTCGTAGACCATGTAAATTTTGTGTTGTTTTTTAATACGATGTAAAATAATTTGTTTTAACATTTAGTATATTTAGTTTTTTTACGATTTCTCCGCAGGAAAGACCCGATGAAAGTACAAACGCGTACTGAAAAGTTGTTTTAATTCAATAAATAAATATTGTCTGTAATTGGTCAGAATTTCATATAAACAGACATAAAAATACAACATCCATTAAAAACGGTTGTATTGGGCTTTCTTTTACTACGCACACAAATAATATCCCTCTTTGAATTTTATTAATCCAAAGACGATTCAGTTATCTCATACGTAACGTGAAACGAACGATATCTCTTAATAAAGCATTATTAATCTAAATATAATGCCGTTATCCAAAAATTCAAACAAGTTTCCCATTTCCCCGTTAGTCTTGACTTTGGTGAACTACATGTCTTCTGTTGTACCCATACCGTGTAGAATTAAATTTACAAATATTAATATTAATTTTACCTCGTCCAAACTCCCTGACAAACACTCGCATTAACGCTTTAATTTTAGAGACAACATTTCTAGACTTTAGGGTTATCTGCAAACGTCTTGGCAGTGTTCTGAACTTTTGGCGACCCGTAGAAGTGCGGCATGGGTTTTTAAGACGTGTGGTCTTGGTCGGAGATGGAGGAGAGTCGCCACAGGGGGTTGTTCTATTTGTCGTGGCGATTGTTCGACACGCAGCACAACACGGCCGGAAATGGAGCGGTCAAAGCTTTGTCACGAAACTGATGGATGTGCCCGTTCCCTTCCCACGACTTTCAGCACTTCCATCCAGATGCGACGAGAACACCACGGTCATATCTAAAGACCTCTTCCTCTGCATTTTGTCCCTGTCATCTCGAGCGGTCATTATTCATTATCGACCGCTACGAGTCCGGAATTTGATTCAGAGCCCAGCAACTCAAATACGAATCTGTAATTGTTCGGAATTGCCGGTATTGAGCTATGAGCCAGAATTACTGATCTGAGATAGCGATAGAGTGTCCGTTTTATTGTAAAGATCTAGTCCTTAACTCAGTCTGAAACGATCGGTCTTGCGGCCTGAAGTAAAATTTGATTCATATAAAAAAAATTAAAAATAAAAAAAATACGAAAAGAAACCTTTCAAACAAATCTCATTCATACAGACTTTTAAATTTGAACCAAATGATCAGGATTGAAAAATCTCGACCAGACCGAGAATCGAACACGGTTGCTATGCGGGTTCGATCAAGATTTTTCTATCCTGATCCTTTAATACAGATTACATGTTTGGCTGATCAAATAATACTTATAATATCAATAATCCAAACACTATACAATGTGAAGCCTAATCTTAGAAATGGCATCAGCAATGATATTGATATAAGATCGTAAACAATTGCTTTCTTATTGAAATTTTATTTAAAAAATCATACAAAAAAAATGTTCTTAAATCTAAATACATGAGATAATTACTGGTATATAAACGCAGATTCTAAACTACTTATGCTATAATCTGAATTTTGGAATAAAGCTTCATATATAAAGAATAAGAACGCATTCTTGAAAATACAGATTTAAGGGGCAGAAAAAGTTTTGAAACGTCTCATTAAAAACGCTTTTAAGCGCTGAAAAATATTCGTTGAATGTCAAACTTTATGTTTTTCTCTAAAACTGCGCTGTTTTACAAAAGAATACTAAACTGTGCGGAATATCTTTTCCGCGTAGAAAGTGACGTCACAACCTGAGCCTTACTTTACACATCATAAACACATAATGTAGTTTTAAAAAAGAAAGTATTAATCACATAGTTATATTAGACCACTCAAACTTGTGTTTAAAATCAGGATTAAAACAGATTTTGCCACTTTCAAACTTTCTGTAAAGTTCATGATTTACAAACTTATTTTTCGAATTCTACTGTTTTGATATATAGTTATTAATTTTCATTGTTCATTTTTTCTGTGTGAAGAACAGACTAAATTTAACACTTAAATAATTGCGATAATTGTTTTTATTTATTTAATCCATTTATTAAAATTTTTAATCTCTCTCATACTGGTTGTATTTTATGAAACAGACTAGCATTAAATAAATTTACTGTAACGTACGTTTAGTAAGTTTTCGAAGCACATAGTTTCTGTAAACTACGTCATCTAACATTTGATATAAACGGGATATTAAAGCTCATATTATGAAACATAAATGACAACAAAACGCCATTCGCGATTCCCGCTCGCTCGAACAGAACGACTTCATCGGTTACTTAGTAATGGAAGTAACACTGGAGGGGTTCCCAACAGTTTGATTTTATATAGTGATTTGTGTGTGAAGTATTAAACCTTCACCCTTACTTTGTAATTTTGTAGAGGAAACGTAATATTTCAGATATTGACTTATACATATTGACCTCTAACGGTTTTATATTGTTCTTATTAAGTTATTTTATATTGATTTATTAATTATAATTAATTCAGTAAGTAAATTCTAGATTTAATGAGAATATTGGATTATATTATTATATTATATCCTGAAGATGTGATTATCGTAATGATATTGGTGATCAAATTTTTCATTGTTTTCGCGGACGAGGAAAGACTGGTTAACTACAGGAAATGTAATGAGACGAACGTCTTTTAAATCCTGTACACACGATTCAAGTGTAACTTATCTGTCACCCAAGTTATGCAGGCACGTGGCACTCGCATCTAATAAATTAGGCAGAACAGGAAACTATTGTGAAGCCGATGGAATTGGCGTTTGTCAACAAACGTTGATGGAAAATTGAAGCCTGCTAGTTCAGGTAGTTGCCCGGTTGACGTTTGTAACATTAGAAAGTGTTTGGGGGCGGTCGTCCTGAATTCCAAGAGTCCAATAAAATCCTATCGACTTTCTATTAGCTACGGCTATGGTAAACGCCGGTCAACGTCCGGAAATTTATGCTATGAGGGCACAGCCCTTAGGAAAGTCTGTACCTGAACAATTTACTAAAAGTAGACGTGTCCAATCAGATCGGAAAAGGAAAAAAAATACAGAGTCCCGGCGACTGTGACAGTAAAACAATTAACAGAAATCTTTTATTACCCACAATTAAATTATTATCACACTTGTATAATTTGTACGTATCAGTGCATAAAACTCAAAATCTTGCATAGAGGTCATTTACTTGGATTGCTTTCCTGAGTATGTTTGAAAAAAAAAAGTATAATATACCACCTTCACTAATTTATTGGTTCTTTGATATCAATTACGTTCTTGCAGACACCCGTATTTAATTTTCTCCTATTTCCAATACTCGCATCAATATTTATGGGGCCGCATTAAACAATAATAATCACTTTTTCCGATCGATAAACAATAATACGGTACGAATTTATTCCCCACGAGCACTATCGTGCTTCGTAATAGGATGACAAAGTTGTATATGTCGCGAGATTTAGCAAGTCGTGTAGAGATAACACGCACAAAAACCCTCTGCGCTGTAATTGTAGTGGGGATATTCCAGAATTCAGTTAACACGAATCTTTGTTATGGCAACTGTACTGAAAACTATTTATCTACGTACAACTTTTACCATAAATGTAATAGTGTTATTTAAAAGATTAAGAAAAAATTGATGGATGATTATGATAAAAAAAACCGAAACCTAAAAAAAAAGAATAAATATTTTGTGATAGAATTATTTTTAACATAAATATCTTTTTGGTATGTCAATTTTTTTTTCACTTTATTAGGAACCTTTACGCTCACGACGCTACATCTGTCAAGCGATAATCATTTTTCGTCCACAAACATTTTCAAATCAGTACCAACAAAGTCAGTCCGTATTGTTTGCAGTTACTTAAATGAAAAATAACTAAATAGAAATTCAAATCCCTTAGTAAGGGATCATACGCGTGATTCGAACACATTTTGTAATTTTTTTTTGGGCTGTTTAATTATTTATCCTTTCAATACCGTACTAAATAATTTTTTTTGTTTTAAATTTTCAGTTGTTACCGAATTCCATAAACAACTTTCTGTACGTATGATAATTTAATGCGTTGGAATACACATTACTACTTCCTTTAATATTTGGTCTATAAGTTATAACAGTATTCTGAATCTTTGTTATGAGTGTGACGATATTTTTATTTTATTTTTTTATTTTTAGGGCTACAGGCTACATGAGGGTGATCCACATTGGGCAACTCCCCTTTAATAGCCTTCACATCTCTCTGGATTTTTTTTTAACTAAGGTTCCCACATGCCGAGGCACCTCGGCCTATTTAGAGAGGTGTATGTTCCGGGGTCGCAGACCTTGGGCATACGGTAAGAGATGTTCGCTATTCCCATTGGAATAGTCAGCCAGCTGCCTCCTAAACTGGTCGTGGCACGGAGAAGGGAATGCTGCGTCCCCACAGCAAACTTCTCTCCCGCTATCGGAAGGGCGTGGGACAAGTGCCCAATGCCCGACCTACCCGATGCAGGTTTTCCTAGGGTTTTCCCTGCATTTCTTTAGGCGAATGCCGGGTAGGATCCTTAAAATATAGCCCGGGGGCCCTAGTAACCCTTGGCTACCTTCCTCCACCCTTCCGCATCCCCCCCCTTTCAAATCCCTTCCTATGCTATTAAAGGGGAGTTCCCCAAAGTGGATTACCCTCATGTAGCCTGTTGCCCTAAAAAAATAATAATAATAGTAGTTGTTGCAGAAAATACCTCCAAGTTTGACTTTAAAAATTCGGCTGTTGGTAATGGAACTAAGGAATCAGATTGTCGGGGTTTTCAAATTAAGTGTTTTTACAGAAAATATATCAGCCGTAGCCATTACGGCCTGTAGTTTGTGAAAGCTTTCTCTCTAAATATCAGCCGTTTCCAATGAGCTAATGGATCAACTCCAACGTTCATGGAAACTTATTTAATCAAATCCGGAATTTCAGGTATTCTTTATTTTCATATTTTGAGTTTAATAACATATTGGAGTTTGAGTAATTCTTTCCGAGTGCAGGTGATGAAGGATTCAGATCATCCTAACGCTCCAATTGGACTCATTTTAGAATACGGTCGTACGTATATCGTTACTATGTTGTTATTGGAAAATGTAAGAAAAAAGGCCCAATTGGGAACACAATACTGAAAGCTACTTTGTCTGTGTTGACTTTGGTCCCAAACATTGACTGTCGGCGTGGGAAAGACCAGGACGCTTTCTATCTTCGGGGCGTAGATAAATACATTATGTCTCGTATCCCTCATTTTGCAGGGTAACTTTGTCCGAAATGTAGACAAGTGGGGGAGCGTGTGCCCAATCACTGACAAGAGTCCATCTGGTGGTGGTTATTTACAGGGGAAGGTGTTGTGACAGCTATAAGTCAATCTGGGCTGTCAACACGGACGTGGAAAGTGGCGGCTCGGCGTGGCGAATTCAGACCACGACTTTCGTCCGCCTCCGGCAGGACGGCCATAAACCTGATTTATGGCATGGTTCGGTCAGCCCCATAAACATGGGGCTCTTGTAAACAAGCCATAGCAGTGACCACGAGGGCCCGAAAAACCCCCAGGAATTTCTCCCTCTCCATATATCCCTGTCCGCGTTTTTCTGGCCGTCTAATCGCCATGTATGAGAGACCTGGCGAGAAAAATTACGAAGGGGGAATTTTTCCTCCGTCCTCTTACAGCCTCCAATATATGTATTTTTTATTCGCTGTGGATTTATAAAGGAAAGGGAAGTTCGAGGCGAGGTTATCAGCGTTCACTTGCCAACGTAGACAATGTGGGCTACGGATTTTATGTCAACCTCAAAAAACACGCATTCCTAATTTAGGAATGGTCACTGAGCAATCGAAATTATCTTTCCTGACGTCATAAAATAAGCTTTAACTTCTTAAACATTTCTTCTTCATAATATATACGTTCTTCTTTTTCAATGGCACAAAAAAATAATTGGAACAATAAATGAGTTAATGAGCTTTAAAACACTTATTTTTAATTTTATTAACTGTTTCATTATTTCAAAAACTGACGTAAAATAAAAACTTTAAATAATTAGAGGAAAATTACCGGATTTTCCAATTTGACAGCATAGGACCAGACATTCAATTTGACCAATTTAATGGACTCTTCTCTCTACTGCTTCTATTTCTCACGAATCACCGTTTTTATTGTAATTTTATTTTTTTCTCAAATACTTCCAACACACAGTCTGAATTTTTCGCTGGCAATTTTACGTAGATAATGAATGTAATAAAAACATAAAATAAATAATTTGCATACAACTTATTACTTGCTGCTAATAAAAATTTATTATCACTAAGCCTATAAATTCCGTCCTACAGATCTCAAAATTTCTTCTCTCTTCACTACAATACCCTATAGATTAAACTATATTTAAAAAACCTTTACGTTATTAATACATGATTTTATTTTCAACTTAACTTCATATATTTAATAGCAGTGTTATTATTTTCACAATAAATTCACAATAAAAAATTGTAATTGTCTGTACAATTTTTATTCGTTATTCCGGCCTCTATCAACTATGACTATATGTACTAAATGTGTTTTGCTCTGTTTAGAGCTTACATATCTCCATGTTTCTGTAATTCCTGGTGGAATTCTGTTCCCCCCCCCTTGTTACACTTATTTCCCAATCATCTCTTTCTACAATCATTATAAACACTAATATTATAAGTATCACTATCACTTTCGGTGGTTCAGCTTGTTATTGTTGTAAATGACATTAAAAATTAATAACTTGAAGATGACCAAGGAGTCAGTTAATAAATGAATAGGCCATAATACAGGGTGCCTCAACACAATCCACCTATTGTAGTTAAAAAAATAAATAAAACTGATTTTAGGGATTCACAACTACTTACAATATGGGCTTCGTACTTACAAGTATTTTAATGTCTGAAACCAATGTATTGGTCCAATAGAAATATAATAAAATGATTTTTATTTTTAATGTAACATTGTTTAAATGTTCATTAGTATCACTCCTCAAACCTTTTTTTAACTGAGATAGTGGTATGGTTTTGAGAAATCCTGTATATAAATAAAATGATTATCACCTATATTGGTAATATAAATGTTATTTTTTAAAAAATCTGTGGTGCTGATCGTATGACGATATTTATATTAGTATTCTTACTCCAATTCACGGAACACATGGTCTATATTTCGAAATATATTGGGTTTACTCATGTTATAAAACATCATTTCACACTAACAAAATAATGAATCTCATGACTAAGCAAAGAAATTACATCTGTTACGGAGGTTATTTTCGTTGGGCTTTGAGACCCTGAGAGAAAAAAAAATCCTTCAACTGGTTTTTTTAACCAAAAATATATAACAAATTTTTTCTTGAAATTGGGTTAAAAATTTAGAATGACTAAGAGAGAAATATTTTTTTTTAAAAAAAATAATGAGAAATTAAACTGAGTGCTGATACTGTTTAGACTCGAATTTGGTATTCGGACTAGTATCATTGACGTATTAAAAACCGCTACAGCATGAAAGTTAATCATGGTCATTAACGTACTAGTATACTGGTCGTCATATTTCTGCGGCACCGAGCAGGTGTCGATATACCTATTGGAAGCGTTATTTTAACAGCACAGACTGTAGTAAATTGCTTTCCCGATGCTAATGGTTTTCGCGGGCTGGCGGTGTTGCCGAATATCCGGAAGGCGTTGGCAGCAGTAATCATGTTGAGCGAACAACAGCACAATCGTAATTACGGCCGAGTGAATGGATTTGGCAACGTGCGCCCGATACGTCTACGATTGTGATAATACTGAGTTAGGGGATGAGGAACTTCAACATTAAACGCTCCCTTTTGAGCCTTGAAGTTTCTTAGTTTGTAGCGCCTAATCGGTCGTAACAGCCATCATTTTCAATGTTGGTTGGCCTACCACATTTGCCCCTTCCTGTACGAAAAGGAATTCCAAATCCGTTTTCATAATTACTGTGAATGTACCTTGCTTTCTCTTAGTTTATTAATCCGGTTTAAAAAGTGACTTAAGTTCCAAACTTTCTACTAGTTAAA
This sequence comes from Zhengitettix transpicula, assembly GCA_037074705.1. Classification (NCBI taxonomy): domain Eukaryota; kingdom Metazoa; phylum Arthropoda; class Insecta; order Orthoptera; family Tetrigidae; genus Zhengitettix; species Zhengitettix transpicula. Next base: position 56,013,914 of record CM073592.1, on the reverse strand, counting down.
TTATTTATATTTTAATCAAATTGTAATACATATTTCTATCCAGCAACAAGATTCTTGTAGGAGAGATACGAAGGGGATACCTTTAGGGATGCCTTTTCCTCTCCGTTTTTGCGCTAAGGTTCCCACATGCGGAGGCACCTCGACCTGTTTTGAGAGGTGTATGTTCCGGGGTCACAGACCTTGGGCATACGGTAAGAGTTGTTCGCTGTTCCCAATGGAACAGTCGACCAGCTGCCTCCTAAACTGGTCGAAGTACGGAGAAGGGAATGCTGCGTCCCCGCAGAAAACTCTTCTCCCGCTATCGGAAGGGCGTGGGACACGTACCCAATGCCTGACCTACCCGATACAGGTTTTTCTTGGGTTTTCCCTGCATTACTTTTAGGTGAATGCCGGGTAGGATCCTTAAAATACAGTCCGCGGGCCCTAGTTAACCCTTGGCTACCTTCCTCTACCCTTTCAAATCCCTTCTTATGCTATTAAAGGGGAGTTTCCACCATGTAGCCTGTTACCCAAAAAAAAAATATTCCCACCAACCACACTTCCAACAATTTTAATAATTACGTAATAATGTAACATGGAAACTTCCATAATTATTCCTAGTGAAGTTAATTGTACTGAGAAAATTATCTATTTTAATTTTAATTTATTATTGTCGTCAATATATATTATTAATATAAATAATTAAAGTGTCTGGATTCAGAAAAATAATTATAATATTTATAGCAAAAAATATTAAATTCATAACAAAGTTTCGTCCTCTTCGGGAATATCATCAGATATGAAATATTTTTATCTACCATTTAATAAGAAACAACATATTTATAAAAATTTAAGAACAATTACAAATTATTATAAGCAATTTGTTTGAATTTGAATTTTGTATACAATGCATGAGTAAAATTTAGAAGCAACGTTTTTCTATCTTGACTGTTGTAACGAAAATGAAAGTCCTAGGGTCACAATAAAATGTGGCTTAAAACTACGTATATCTTAACAATAATATAAAATATTTAAATTTCATTATTGATTTAATATTTATTATTCATTCCATTAGTCCTCGGTCGGGTAAATAGGATACGACATAAAATAAAATTACAAGAAAACTATAAAATATTACAATTACAAAGTTTAAAAACAAACATTGTATTTTACAAAAAAAATACTTAAAGCAACGTTAAAGATGGTAATATAACAGTAATTAAAGAAAATATAACTATATTAATAATCAATTTTCATTCGGCGGTGTTTCCAACAGAAAAATCTTACATTGATTCCCGTCCAACATGTAAAAGAAAATAAGTCGGCAGTTAAATTCTACAAGATTATAATCGTAAAATAATAGCACAACTTAATAGGATATCAGCAAACAATTTTATTAATGAGAATCGAATCTGTCCGGTCTACGAACTCTTTCAGCGCTTCATTAATTTTCAAATATTTAAAACTCTTTTTGAATTAATTTTGAATAACTCCATTATTTTACAAAAATGTATTAAATATTAAATTAACACAGTATCATAATTCTGTTTAAATTATTGGTAACAGATTTTTCATTTTAGGCTGTTGGAGTGGAACGAATGTGAAACGTCTCACTCATTATTTCTAGGAAAATATCTTAATTATTCATCTGAAATTGTTACTTTCTCCCAATAAAATATGTGATCATGGAGGAACATGTCTTTTAACGCAAATGAATAATTTTGACTATTTATTTCAAAATTATATTTATGTTCATTCATGCGAGTTTTTAGTAACTCTTTGTATGGCCAATATAAGACGCATTACAATTAGTACATTTTATTTGGTAAACTACATTGTTTTTTAGATGATTAATTATCTTTATTATTAATAACTAAATTTTTATTGTTGAATGGTTTGAATACATATTATTGTGTATGTATATAAATATCTTTGTATTATATTTTATTGCATTTGTAAAACTGTATCACCTGAATATTGAGCGGCAAGAATTATTCAGTTAAACAACTTTAAATTTGTTTCTAGTACTTTCTTTATATTTAAACAATCCTTTATTCTACAGTCACCGGTTCAGTCATAATTGGCTTTTATTTTACGGTAACAGGCTACATGAGGGGAATCCACATGGAGACAACTCCCCTTTAATAGCATAGGAAGGGTAGAGGAAAGTAGCCAAGGGTTAACTAGGGTCCCCGGGCTATAGTTTAAGGATCCTACCCTGCATTCCCCTAAAAGTAATTCAGGGAAAACCCTAGAAAAAACTGTGGGGACGCAGCATTCCCTTCTCCGTACTTCGACCAGTTTAGGAAGCAGCTGGCTGACTATTCAAATGGGAGTAGTGGACAACTCTTACCGTATGCCCAAGGTCTGTGACCCCGGAACATACACCTCTCAGAACAGGCCAAGGTGCCTCGGCTTGAGGGAACCTTAGTTCAAAAACGGAGAGGAAAAGGCATCTTTTTTTGGGGGGGGGGGGGCAACAGGCCACATGAGGGTGATCCACATTGGGCAACTCCCCTTTAATAGCATAGGAAGGAATTTGAAAGGGGGGATGTGGAATGGTGGAAGGGTAAAGGAAGGTAGCCAAGGGTTAACAAGGACCCCCGGGCTATATTTTAAGGATCCTACCTGGCATTCGCCTAAAGAAATGCAGGGAAAACCCTAGAAAAACCTGCATCAGGTAGGTCGGGCATTGGGTACTTGTCCCACGCCCTTCCGATAGCGGGAGAGGAGTTTTCTGTGTGGACGCAGCATTCCCTTCTCCGAGCCTCGATCAGTTTAGGAGGCAGCTGGCCGACTATTCCAATGGGAATAGCGGACAACTCTTACCGTATGCCCAAGGTCTGTGACCCCGGAACATACACCTCTCAGAACAGGTCGAGGTGCCTCGGCTTGTGGGAACCTTAGTTCAAAAACGGAGAGGAAAAGGCATCCCCAAAGGTAGCCCCTTCGTATCTCTCCGACAAGGTTCTACCTGCGAGAGAAAATCCCTCGCAAGTACTGCCTGCGAGAGAATAGCCCTCGCAAACACCCTATCTCATGATTGGCTTACATTCCATACATGTTTATTGTAATATAAACCAATAACAACTACAACCGTGACTGGGTCGTTTAAATATATTTGATTATAGTTTATTCATAAACGAAGTGAACCGTGAGACTTTCATGTTTTTGGCACATTGGAATGTTATCCAGCGTTAATTGAAAAGTATTTTATACTTAGAGTATCTTGCAGTTAGCTCAGACTGTGAGATTTTGCATTCTTGAGCTCATTATTTGTTTGGTGATCAAGCCATTTAATTACATGAAATAGTTTCAGCTAATTTATTGATCTTTTGATGCCTGCAACGATGTTTGCCAGAACAAAATTTTACAATTCGCATTAATTTGTTGAATCAGGTTTTCAATTCCCAGTGAGGTAAAACAGATCCAATGATTAAAATTGTACTTGTTACCAGTGTACGAACTTTCATTCAGAATAATAATTTTTTTTCTTTCTTCGAAGCCTTTCTCATTCCACCCACATACGTTTTTCTCTTCGAAACACTTTCAATTTTGCGCTTACCATAAAGAAGATGAATAAGCTAAAATATATCCATTAGCTGTTTACAGAGGTTTATGGAATGACTTTAAAAGTATAAATATACCTTAAGGATGTGAGGGGTTTGAATATTTTAAATTGAATAGATCATGTATATTTGGTTTACTAATAAATACGAAACGTTGGGGAACTCTTTAAATTATTCCAAAAAAAGAAAAAGACCATTAATGTTCCATTGAACTTGTTCAGTCTTTTATGACAAAGCCGCTCGCGAGATTACTCTCAGCTTTATTAACAGAAGTTTTATTGTTTTGAAAAATAATAGTCTTTCTGTGGAGAATACGTCAAATATAGAAACATCAAAAGAGCCATTAAAACTTAAAGTCGTTAGAGTACCGAAGGTGGCCGATATAGCATTTCAACTAATTTCGTGAATTCTGTAATTGGATTGACGCAAGGTGAATGTCAGTCTACCGTTAATACAAATCTTCGAGTCTATTGTGTTCCGCTGCAAGGTGATGAGTCACACGGCAATATTCAGGCGACTTAAGAGAACCCTGTTAAAATTCCTGTCGGAGTTTGAAATCGGAAGACTTAGGTAAGGCAGCTTGGAAACAAAATTCATTTAAATAAAAAGAGTCTTGGAACTGATGTGGGCAGATCCTACTTACGCTTCAGATTGAAATTCTTCCTGTAGAACGTTCTAGGGTCTACAACTTCAGATATTTAAATTTATTTAGACACATTTATGCGTTATTGTTTTTATATTTTATCCTCAACGGTTTTAATCGGTTACAAACGAAATCAATTTCATAATTTTCAAAATTATTTTTTGAACTGACGTCTTCCACAGAAATATGGCCCACAAAATATTAAGATTCATTATTGTTTAAAAAGTTAGGTTATATGTTTAGAGTACATAATAATTTAGAAATTGTTAGTATTTAATAACTTAATATTTCAGAATCATATTAATATAAAAACAATAGAGATTCAATGGAAGGTGCTGCTAATAATGCATTTAATACTATTACAGAATTAGTTTTCTGAGCTGTAATAAAACACTCACTACTCAATAAATTATACATTAAACCCAGTAACGCGAAAACGATATATTATTAATGAAGTAGGAAGTACAAAATTCCTAGGTCTTTCATTACGTATCATACATAATTCGAGAGAACGTGTCATAGTTTTATTTAATAAACTCAGAAACACATACAATCAGAGCTGTGTAAAATTACTGTCTCTTAGGACTGCAAATCTAGTTTATTTTGCGTATTTCCACTCCATATTGTCATGGAATTATAAATAAATAAACATCAGTCAGAAAAGAAAGAATAATTTATTAATGTAAAATTTAAAAATGTTTCATCGCTTATTTTGCGATCTCATCAGGTTCAATTTTTTTTAAAAAAATTGATAGACCTGTCTCTAAAATTTTTTTAAACTTAAACCTGATGAGGACACAACATGAAACGTTGTATAGTTTTACATTCATAAATTATTTTTTCTGATTTAAAATTGGTTGGATTATTTATTACTCATAATATGTACATTTATGTCATGGATTTATATTTCGGGTAAAGATAAAATATTTAAAGTAGGAGGGCGAGTAATTCGGATAATTTATAAATCTTCAATGGCGTAAATAATTAGAATTAACTATTAGAGTACGCGTTACAATTTATTGCGGCCTCCTAAACTGGTCGAGGCACGGAGAATGGAATGCTGCGTCCCCACAGCAAACTCCTCTCCCGCTATGGAAGGGCATGGGACAAGTACCCAATGCCCGACCTACATGATGCAGGTTTTTCTAGGGTTTTCCCTGCATTTCTTTAGGCGAATGCCGGGTAGGATCCTTAAAATATAGCCCGGGGGCCCTAGTAACCCTTGGCTACCTTCTTCTACCCTTCCGCAACCCCCCTTTCAAATCCCTGCCCAACGTGGATTACCCTCATGTAGCCTGTTGCCCTAAAAAAAAAAGTTTTTTCCGCGCTGCTTCGCCTCCCTCAATCTCCGCTACACGTCATCGATAGTAACGCGTGCTATAGTACTCTTAAATATTTGAATTATTTTAGAGTAATAATTTATATATATATAGTTTGATAGTGAACAAAATTAATTTTTCTAAAGTGATGTATATAAAATATTTAACATATTAGCTTATTTTACTTCATTGTTATATAAATAATGTTATTAATTATAGGTCCCTAACAATGTATGAACCTTTCCACATCCTTGAAGCTTTTCTGCTTATTAGGATCTTTGAATAATGATTCTATTCTTACAGCTTGTTGTTCTTTTACTACGCGAGGTATAATTAAGTGTTCATTTGCAGAAATTACATAGTAATAACAGAAACTAATGGTTTAAAGATTATAGTGCACGGTCAAAACGTGAATAATGAAAAATCCCCGTTAACATCTTTATTTTCTCTGGTGAGGTTTAGTCTGGTATTGTGATGACCTTCTCGTTGCTCTCCGCGCTTTAGCTTAACCTATATAACATAAAGATGTTTTTGCTTATTTTAGTGTGAAAGAACAGATGACGGCAATGTTTGAAATACATTGCGGAGGTATTTGGTTTGCTGCGACGTAGTGGATATATTTTCCGGGTCTCTGATGGCAGTGAGTGTTGTGGGCTGATACAGAGCATGTCTGCATTTTTCTTTTTCCGTGTCACGGCCCCCGCAAGGCGCTAAAGACATAGCGATGCAAATAGCGGCGGCAAACGAGCGGGAGACAAATGTCCGCTGTCCGTCTATGTCTGGGGATTGAAACGTCGACCATTCAGCGGTCATCTGCTGACGGATGCTCTGTCAGGCCGGGCCTCTCTCTGCCCCGGCTCCTTCCTTTTTACACTTATTTCGCCACGACAGCTAATTTAGCTCTTTCGAACCGTAATATCCCTGAAAATATACATTAGATAGTAGAGTCTCCATGCGACGACTTTCATGTTTCATGGACCTGCTATAAGCCATCAAATGGTGATTTTAGTCATCCCACCGCCAAATGAAGTTATGGACCCCCAATCGTGTCTACTAAAAAGATCATCGAAACATTACATATGAATAAATTCTACGATACTAGAATGGGCTGTAATATTACAAATTTCAAACATAAGTTCGAAAAAATAACAAAAATTCGTTGGTCTCTAAACAATTAATATTTGAAAAAAAATTAATTCTATATATAAATTAAATAATCAAGTTACATCTGGTTTACTTCATTCATAAAACATTTAATGTCTATAATCAGGGAATTGTGGCCATTAAATTATTCTGTGAGACTCTTCTCGGATCATGAAAGCATTGATGCGTAAATAATTATCGTTAATGTTTTGATGCAAATAAGCAGGCGGCAGTCAGATGCCCATCGATAGTTAGGTAGTGGGTTGGCGTCGTCGTGTCTGCATCAAGGTGGCATTGTTCTATTTGTTACTTCCGCCAAAAATTTGGAAAAATATTTGATACAACTAGTAATCGATCGATTTCACGCATACTTTGTGTGTTCATAGTCTCCACATCGTCTATATGTGATATTTTACCTTTTAATTTCCTCTCGTAAAGGAGCCAATTGGGTGAGTTCTTATTAAGACACTAATTTGATCTTTTGCCAATTATTTAAATTGATGAAGTTTAAAATCGCCTAAAGACTGATGCGTTAAATGAATTAATTCTTGTCTATTACAAATTCACCTCTTGCATCTTTATTGTAAATTAAAGATGCCTTATAGTATAGAGTTCATTGTGTATATGACTGAAACACGCATAGGTAAATATATCTTGTTTAATTTACAGAATCAATAATTTTTGAGAACGTTACAAATCAGAGAAAAAATATTTTTATATAAATTCTAGAACATTATAAACGTACATTCATACTGTTACTCGTTTCTCCACATATTTACTCTATGAAACAAATATGCTTACTAGGCATATGAGGAATAATAATATAGATAGATAGAAGATTGAAATTGTTTGCTTCCTATCTGGGACGGTTAAGATATTCTAGATTTATTTGGTCACGGTATAGTGGATTTGGCTTAAAATTGGCAGTTCTTGAGTATAGAGAACAATTAAGATATGCATTAATTAATTAATTCGTCAAATGAGCACACTAGAGGTTAATATGACGACCTAGGTACAATTGATTCCAACTTCTACTCTCGGCGGGGTTTAAGTCAAACTTATCGTTTGAGCTAATACGGAATATACTGATTTAATAAAAACAACACTTTCGGCGTGTCGCAGAGTAGCCTAATCCAGTCAATCCAGTTTCCATATAAGTCCCGCGACCATTGGAATTCTCTTCGTAAATTATCTGTTCCGAAAAGCATACTTCAAATGGAGGATAAAATAATTACTAACGATATTTGATTAAATATTGTGAAAATTGAATTTTCGGACTATACACTGAAAACCAACCTGGGAAGAGTGATATATTGTTCATCAAAAGGAAAACATACTACCCGCACAGCAGAGATGATGTCGGAGAAACTTTCAATAAGAAATCGTTTGGAAGTTGCTAATGTTAAAATCACAGATCGAGTTCCCAAGCAAGGTTTCTAAGTTGAACGTCAAATACGGAAAATAGGAAGATATGCTTGGCTCCTCAAAGTCTACAACTAACGCATATTAGAAAATAGAACAAAAATATTCAGTTACGTAGAAATGAAAATTCTTGGAGAAAAAAAACTAGCCGACAAGAGACGGGGAAATTAGTATGAAATAATTACAATAGTTCTTCAAAATAATTTTATAAGATAAGCAATATGGTTAAATAATTTGAGGGGAATAACGGAATTTGAAGCTTTAATGGTATTAACATGCCGAGGGGAAATTAAAAAATATAATCAAATTTTAATTGAATTTTATTGGGTAAAATTTTCAAAAAAATATCAGTCATTGCAGTGAATTGGCCAAATTTAAATATTTTATTTTAATTCTTTTTCACTTCATGTAATTTTACTGGGATTTTTTTCTGTTATACGATGTATACGGCGCTAGTCGACGAAACGTCATGCTTAGAAAACACTTATCCGGTTGTGAACCTGAGAAGAATTCCGGCAGTATATTCACCGGGAAAACGTAATTTATTTTATTTGTGAACTTGATTAGTGTTATATAACCTCTTATAGTCTGTAACACATACTTGTGCTCCATCAATGTGATCATCCATTTTCATACGATCTTAATAGTTTTACAACTCAAATTAATTTGAATGTTACTTAAAAGTAGGTTTTATTTGCATGTTGATAACTGTTTTCTTTTCGGGCCCCATGCGGAAATGATTACATATGTATTCCCGACTTATGTGTTACCCGTGACATTTTAGGTATGCTTTTTGTTGGCTTTTTCCTGATTTATGTTGGTTTTTTAAAACCGCTTTGGCCTGTCGGGTGTTTGTACCGGGAAACAATTGGAGCACGGGATTCGAAGATCCCACGTGAGGGCAGAGGAATCCCAAGGGCGCGTTGCGGGAGATTGATTGCGACTTCCTCCCACGTCCTGGGAGGTGAGAATTCCGACCTCTGCATTCGTCAGCATCAACACTCCCAGTATCGTGCAAAAAAAACTAATCATAGAAAGCAACACTAACTTAGAATGAGGAATAACTTCGGACGTAAAACCAGGAAGATCACAAATATGGAAGGTCAGTCAGAATGCCACTTCCTAAAGCAGATTGTAGTAGGACTGTTCTAGTAATATTGCGTATTTCTTGAAGATAACTTCAAAATGCTACTATTGGATTTGAACCGAAAACGTGACAAAAACTCGCCAAGGTACATCATATACATCCAGAAAGTATTATTTTGATATCAATTTAAAAAAAATGAAAAGTTTTGAATACAAGTTGTCTGAACCAAGGATAACAAAATCGTATTATTTGTTTTCGCCTAAGCAAGACGGAAACTGTGCCGAATAGCTCCGCGGTATTCTTTGAAAATTATATGCAGAAAATATTCGCTTGTAGGGGAATAATTAAAAATTAACTAGGCACAATATGGTTGTTTATTCATAACTAGAAATATTCTTAAAAGGCAACACCAGACTTAAATTTAAGGAACGACAAGTTTGATGACCTCAGAATTTTTCCGAAGAAAAAATAAGGAGAACAGCACTTAATTCCTGACGCCAACAACGGATGTCAGAACGGACGCCAACGACCGCAGACACACTCCCCGAATTTCACCAGATCACAGATCGGGTTAACCCATTCTGATCTATCTATCTAAAAATCAATAAGACGCTGATAATAATATCAATATAAACTAAATTTAACAGTAGCTTACATTTTAATTGGAATATTACTTTTTCTTATTTTATAAATGATGATTTATTACTGATTTCAATCAAGTTTTGTGGATGAAAACAAAAATTTTAGTACACATGTGTTGGTAGTTCAAGTTTGGTATTTTTTATTGAATGTGGTGCTGCTATATGATAGGGTCATTTTATCATAATGAAAATTTTATCCAGTTTCCATTTTATTCGTTTTAAAACTGTTACCGTCTGGAATTGATTGAGTGGCACATTATGATAACATATGGTCTATACGTTCGAAATTTTTATATTTATATTTATCTGATGCCTCCAGTTATATTATGCTCATTTTAATAATTTTTCTTAGCATCATGTTTTTAGTTGAGTCTAATGCAATTAAATTACATTTCTTTAGTAATCAGATTTTGTTTCATTTCAACATAAAAATAATTATAATATATTTTACGTTTTATTTTTAATGCAGAAGAATTTTTTTTAAAAAATTTGAGAAATTTCTTATGATGACTTGATTTATGTGAATATCTCACCTGTTGGAAATTTTTTTAACAAATAAATTTGTGACTATTTCATACGACTTAAAATTGAATAATATTCTTTGGAAAAATACTGACACATTCAAGTGGAATTAATTCCTAGTCTAACTAAAATGGGTCTCGTAACCATAGAAACGGAATAACTTATTACGACTACGCAGAAAAGTCAACCTTATATCTTCTTCAGCTTGCAGAAACTTTTAAGTTGAGAATTATTGTGCTAAAACGACATTAAGGATTAATTATAAAATTTTATTGCCGCGTAAGTTGTAATCGAAGTTGTTGTAACAAAAACATAAATTCATTTACTTCTTCTGTCCATGTAGTTGTATTTGTTCCAACGCAGTAATTTCATGAGTTTATAATTAATCACAAAATTTCAAATAAATCGTTCCAAATAATTTTCCAAAAATGATTCCATGACATTTTCTGTACAAAAGCGGTGTGGTCTACAGAAGTTCCAGCTCCAAAGAAAAGAAATTAATTATTATCAGATTAAATGGGACAGTATTTTTTTAAACAATCGAATAGTTTTGTGATGCTAGAAAAATGTAACGTTACGTAAAATATTAATCAGAGGTTTTCATTATACTACACTGACGTTTAATGATAGGTAATCAGTAACTGCTGTTATGAAATGAAGCTATAAAACTATAATGAGAAAAAGGCAACCACAACGAACGCTTAATTGCAAATAATATACCGCGGGAAAAAAATGCATTGTACTGAATTAACGGTAATATTTCCAAATGAGCCACAAAGATGAAGAAATTAATTCATGCAGCTCCAAGTAAAAAATAAAAAATAAAATAAACACAAAGACTGATTTTTAAATCTGAATTTACCGATCCATTGAAAGGACGTTGAGACATCAGGTGATTTGATATTTTAATTGCGAAATACGCATACTTTAATTTTGTGTGTATTCCCTGTATATCAGGGTTTTAAATGAAACGTTTTAGTCGCTGCCGAGATTGATTAATAATATATTTTTAAAGAAAATTCAACCCCGGAATTGATCCCTTTGCATTATATAAAATAGATTATAACCAATTAACGGTCAGTATTGATTTGTTGATGTTCATTTAGTTTCTCAAATGTTTCTTTTATTAAAATAGGAAAAAATTTCGTGTTATGTATTAGTTCCAAGATATATTCACCATAGTTTTAAATAGATACGTTTGGTAAAAGAATATATGCGGAGGTCGTTATGTTTGTTTGTTCAAAGCAATAATTAAATAATTATAAACTGCTCAGGTACTAAAAGTTATTTGATTCCCTAGTGTCATTTGCAAGGTATTGCTGTTAGCAGAAAGAGAAACCCATTATGGCAAAGTTGATCACTGAACTTAGGAAACAGTTAAAATAACAGCAACGTAGCAGTTGTCTTCTGTGAAGACGCGGGGAGCAATTAAAAGTTCCCCTCAGTGCAGAGCAGGCTTATGGGCATTTTCAGCACCTCCACGGAAACATTTGGACGAGTTAGCGAGCTTTTCATAATTGAGACCGCCACTGGCAGGTACGACAAGCTGTAAAGATAGTTTCGGCGCTCGCGTCTAATTACAATCCTAAAATTATTTAACTATAATTCGGGTGGAATCTGGGAAGAACCTAAAAGCGTTCTTTCTTATCTCGTCCCTCTGAAACTTCTGCACCTGCCGCAGGAATGCTTGCAATAATTTTCCCACATTAATTAGCACGAAACCTGTGGCACAAATGCATCAGTGTAAAGATGAACGAAGTTTGACAGTTACTTTCGCCTACTAATTCTTGAATATCAAAGTATAATTCTTTAGTAATTATCTGTTAAAAAATTACTACTCCTTCGGTCATTATAGTTGTCATATTTCTATTAAACTTAAACAAAACTGTGAATGAATGGAACAACATCAGACAATAAATCAGTAATTTAAGTTCAATTTAAAACACTATAAACAAAACGTTGCGTTCCTAATGTTGGGATCTGTTCAGGTGTAAAATTTATTTCTAAAACCGATAGAGATATCGAATTTAAACCGTGATCATCTCGTTCCACGACCTCGTTTTTATATTGATAGTATTCTTTTTGTATGAAGTGTTCGCGGGATTCCAACCGGATGTCGCCGTTATTTTTGCATAACGTTTCGATAGCTGTCACCGCCATCTTCTTCACCTGTAACAACAGTCACACCGGGAAAACCTACGTTCTCTAACGATTCTTTTTAGCTACTTTAAGAATGTTCTTTGGGAAAATTAGCAATATCTGGAAAACTGATAGCTACGTCGAATCGAAACCTCGCCCATCGTGTTCCACGCCCACGCTTTCATAATTAATATTCCTGCCGAAATATTTGTGCAAAACGCAAATTTGAAAATCAAGTCACCCTTCTTGTTACAAATTTATATATTATTTATATTTTTGTCTGAAATTTAGGGATGAAACGTTGTTTTTATAACGATTTTAATTGAATTTAATAAACTTCTAAATTATTCGCTGATGTTATTTCATTATTGGCAAAAGTCAGATAAATATCATTATTAAACAAAAGTGCCTTCATTTCATCGTAGATAAAGATAAAATATCTCACAAGCAGTGAGGTTCCATATCTCACAATCAGTGACGTTTTCCACAAACATCCCCTATCAATACTTGGGTAAAGACTTTTGGGTCTTATAAACTAATCAGTACGTGCGAATTTATTTAAGAAAAACATATTAGACTTAATAGTAATGAGACTTGTATTATTATTTTAATAACTCAGCCTTTAATTCTGCATATTTACACAGCTGTCTCAGAATGTTCGGTATTATATTTCGATTTATATGAAAAATGAACACTGATTTTCTTTTCAGAAAATCCACACTAGGGGGCCAACTATGTTGATATTCTCGCTCCACTTCTGACCCCTTCTGTAAATACTACAAGTTTTCATTGTGGTGAGTAATATGTTTTGATTCTGAATTTTTTTTCTACATTAATATATCATTAATTCTGTGTACTATTAAATGAATAGTCTAACTAAATTTATTAAATGTTTTTCAAAGATCTTCCGACAACGTATCTAAAATAATCAATATTTTAGTCTGTAAATACGGTAAATGTTTTTACAATTTAACATCATACATTAAATAACATAATATAAAAAATATAGTGCTCTGGGATACTAAAGAAAAATAATTTAGATTTTTCTTTGACTCTCGCTCCTTGTGAAGAGTAGTTGGAAAAGCGAAATCAAAACGCTCCGCTCGTGAGCGATCTGTGAGCAGTGACTGGGCGTAGAGAGGTAGAGGGAAAGTCGCTCAAAGAGCGGAGCGCTGCAGAGAGGCGTTATACCCTATATGTCACTAGAGTCATTCGCTCCCTAGTTTGGAGCGAGCGGAGAGCGGCTCCTCAGAAGGAGTGGTATATTTGGAAGGACTTGCTCCGGAGCGACCCAAATTTAATGCTACGACTACCGAGAGTAGATGGTACTTTGTAACGTGCGGTCTTTATCGGAGAGAATGTGAACTCTGCCAACTATATCTTTTGTGCATAGTAACTCATCCCGACGTATGACAATTGTTAGTGCATCTACCACTGTCATAACCGTTTTCCACTGTGTAATAATAAAAATAAACAATGAATATTTATAAATTAATATATTAATTGACGGCCAATTAAGCATGAAACAAATATTTAATGTGGTGATTATTAAAAATTACATTTAATATTTAATAAAATACATTAGCAATAATTTTTTTTAAAAGAACTACACAATGTGTTACAATATTATTCAAAAGCAAACATACTCTTTGGCTTTGGCAAAGTCGAATTAAATTTTCTCAAAATTTTATTTTATTTTAATATATATATATATATATATATATATATTTCTAATGACTAAGCATCTAAGATCCAATGTTATAAGATGCAGTGAAAACGTGACATCATCCCACAGTTGTCGTCTCACTAGTTACATATACTCGTATACTCAACTTGACCCGGAAATAATCGATTATCGGCGACTATCTTCTTCCAAATTCTGTTTTGAACTTCGTAACGTGTCGTTACGACTGTGTGCTTTTGGAAAATAAATTAACCATGAAAAAAATTTAGAACTTGTGTACCAAAGGAAACGCCGTACGTAAAGATAAAAAATATTGATGGTTATGAGAATAATTTGAATTTAATTGAATCATGTTTAATTTACGTCCCATTTTAATTATTATTTTTTGTTATAAACCCGATGAGATCCAAAAGTTGAGTCCTCTTTTGTGCATTTTTATAAGATGTAGTTCTTTAATTTAATTATAGTAAGTTCAAAATATTCTCGATTGATTGGCTGATTTATTTATTTTATTTATACTTTACTTGAATTTAAATGATGGTGTAAGCTTCAACATAAATTTTGTAGAGGAACCGTGTCTCTTGTTCCTAAAGTACTAAGAAGTCGTTCGAATTAAATCACAATTGGTGTTTTCGTCAACTTAAAAATCAAGGAAAACGTACTTAGTAGCATTTGCATTGTTTTATTACCACCAGAAATTATTAGTGTTTTTTATTCTAATTTGATCCATTTTTATTATTCGAAACGTTCCTTTAGTTTTAAGATGCGGTGAGTTTATTTTTAGCGACATCACTGTACACATCTAATCCATTATCGAGTGCGAAGGTTTCGGGATTACTTGCTTTGTTTTCTTTTTGTCACGAGGAAATAAGGAAAATCTATATGCGGAGGACATTAGGTCAGGGACTCCCATAAACAGTTACCTTTTACACACAAATTACATATATAAAATCGATCATTCTTGAATAATTAGACAGAGGAAATATATAACTGAATTTTCGTTACGAAATAGATTCATACGGATTGGAGCAGCCTAGCAGTAAATGTAATAGCGGCGTGTCTACGGAGTAGAAAACAATTCAGACGATTAACGATAACGACTTGTGATAGCGATTAAATGTGATATAGGGTTTCTATTTAAAAAATTTAGAGAAGTGGATAAGAATATCATATTTTTGTAAGTTCATACTGTTTAAATTCATTTAATTTTTAAGGCCAGAACGATATGATGCTTATATTTATATATTGTCATTTTCTACATTGATCTAAAATTAATATTATTCTTTATAAATGGATGCACACGGCCAAATTACTAATAAATGATTTATTAACGAAAAACATAAAAATTAGCAGAACTTTTCGTTCTCAGTCTAGAGCTTCCACTGGTGTTGAATGCAGTAAATCTATTAATAAAAATGAAAATTATATTTAAACAACCGTTGACTAAAATATTATAGTTTAAATATAATTTTTATTTGCTATTTGGTACTTACTCCACTTTACACGTGATGAAGTCCTAGTTTGAGGATGAAATGTTGTGTTAATTTTTTTATATTTTAATGTTAAAAATTTATTTATGACTAATTTGTCTGTGTTCATACGTTTATAATTATATTGAAGTCAGATAATTAGCCTATAATTATTATTTTTATATACATATTTGTAATTAATATATAGTTTATTTATTTAAAATTATTATATTTATTTATTGTACGTGCATTTACTGCGTATTTTATGTATGTGCTACAAGGGAAACTGCCCAGTTATAGATTAAATACACGCATTTCAGTGAAATGTAGGGACAATAAGTGCAGAGAACCGTCTTTTAGGCCTATAGTTTTATTGGTGGTTACAGTTTACACGTAATAATTAAAAAGCTTTATTTCGAATTAATTTGTACTCGTATATTAAGTATTCATGTAAACATTGACACCGCATTTTCCCAATAAATCTAACATTTGTAATAAATAGTAATTTAATGGAGTTGTTTCTAAGCAACAGCTCCAGGTCTGTATCAGTGGCGTTAAACAACGATTTTATTTATTGACTTTCATGAGACACTTCAGTTGCTAAAGTATAAAAATATTATTTCCCGGCAGAGAAAGAATTAATCTTTATTCTTTGTCTAATACTCGCCGAAAACTCCCCTAAAAGGGTTCGAATTTCGACCCTTCGCTACTCATTCGGGAAATGGCTGCAGTTTTTTTCCGGTCCACCGGAAGTTCCGGTCGGGCGGCGGAACGACCTCCTCCATGCCGCTGTGCTGCAGAGATGGGCTTCCGGTTCCGGGTCACCCTCTTGGGCAGTGCGATGGCCCGACCTCGTAACGAAATCAACAAGGGTCGCCGCTAAAGGATTACTCATGCCGCGGGCCAATTCTTCCGCTCTGAGAGATGCCCGGGGGTGCCACATATTCGATTTGAAGACCATTACGCTCACAATGGCCGCGGAGCTCGCAACCCGTGTGCATGAAATGCAATTGCCTGGTATGGTAGCACTACGGCACTCACTTGCCGCCGAAAGGAAAGTTTTCGAATTATACGACTCTCGAGCAATATTACGCATTACGAGAAGAATGCGGAAAACTGCTTTGGATACTTCATGCTCTAGAAGCAAACAAATGATATGCAATGTTGATTTATTTTAACGGACAATATTGGATCTTGGTCAGCTAGTTCTTTATTTACACGTGATTACTAACTTTTCGGGTTCAGTCAAGTCCCTACCTGTGGAAAAAAATTTTTTTTAAAAATTTTAAGATTTGACGAAAATTTATATAAACGCTTGTAACTCCTAAACCGTAAGAGATTCAGGGTTAAAAATAGCCCATTCGCGTTCAGACAGGTCCCTATCTGTGGAAATATATATTTAAAAAATTTTAACATTTGACGAAAAAACATAATAACGCCTGTAACTCCTCAACCGTAAGAAATACAAGATTAAAAAACGCCCATTCGGGTTCAAACACGTCTCTACCTGTGGATTAAACAACAAATTTAAAAAAATTTAATATTTGACGCTTTTAAGTTAAAAATTATCCAACATTCCATAAATTGTGATATTTTTTTTCTCGTACTCCCTTATTACAAATTTCTACATCACTAATTCGTCCAAATTTTACAGATCTTTCCTACTTGATTAAAAACCACAAGAATCCACTTGACACATACAGCTTCCAAAATCTCTTGCTCTAATTGTAATTCTTGCTGCATAGGGAAAACAAAACGTTCCCTTAATACCCTTAACAACGAACATATGTCTAATATGAAACTTACCAACAGTAAACAATCTGTAGTCTCCAAACATATCAATTAAAAACATACATTTAAACATTGACACCAGGTACAATTCCAGACTCATATCAAAGATGCTTCACATTAAATCAAATAACACAGCAATTAATGTACAAATAGACACTATGAAACTGAACAATTGCTACGATTCCTTATTATTACGCTAACCCTTCTGCTCTTCCATTGTCGTTGCGTTTTTGTCAACTGATGAGTGCAGTTGTGACGCTCTAGGCTGTTCTTAGCACCTGAAGAAAGGAACAAGGATCCCAGAAAAGTTGGCTGGTATTTATGTTTTCACTTATTTTGTCTGTATTTGGCTAACTTTCTAATTATTAATTTTCATTGTGACGTAATTTTTTTCATTCCATAAATATAATTAATAAAAATATACAATAAGGTTCAATAACATAACAATTTCATCATAAAAGTTATATTGTGATATCGTCAGGTTACTATGGGACCTTGAAACTAAATATTATATTAACTCTATAATTGTTATGAAGCTGTCGAACATCCTGCTAAATATAATGAAACAGCTTCAAAACACCAATATTCATTATTATTAAAAATTAATGAATTCTTAATTCAGAAAGAACCGAAGAAGCATCGATTTAAGCTCAGCCATGAAATTGAATTAAAATAAGAATGGAAAAGTCTCGACCACGTCAAGAATCGAATCCTCTTAGCTTCTTGTGCTTTCCAATCCGTTCTAGCCAGAGCCCGGCTTCACCTACAATTTACTGGATCACAATCTTTATGACCTAATTTTATTGAAGGTTCTCCTATTATTTCTGAATTAGATCATTGCGTCGTTAATTAATTCAAATTAATATCCATCTTCAACGAGTCCTAAAGTCAGGCAATGAAGATTGTGTTCCAGTGAATTGTAGATGAAGCTGGACCCTGACTGTAATGGTCGGGGAGGTCTCAAACCGAGCCTGGTATCGGTCCGGATGGCATAGTTGGTTAGAACTCCCAGGTGATAAGGGGAAGACCTGGGTTCAATTCCCTTTCCGCTCGGGATTTTTCCCTCACGTTGCTTAAATTATATTATAGGTTTTATTGTGTATTCCAACACGTATTTAATAAAATTTATATTATGATATTGTAATTTTATTAAACGCTATTACATATCTTTTCTGAATTATCTGATTAACAAATGGTGTTCCAGGGGTTCACAATTCAAACATCTAATACTCCTAGTAATTAGTGAATTATTGTGTATTGATTTCTGTGGGACTTTTGTTTCCTTTCAGCAACTTTTGAAAAGTTAAGCAAAGCAAAGCAAAATTTCCCACTTTGAAAGTATTTCACGTTTTTATTTTCCTGTGAAATTAAAGCTCTTGTAAAACACGCTTGAAAGAAATTCACTATATTTAATTAATTAAAACAGCAGATCAATAATTAAACACTCATAATAGTGTGCTCACAAAATCTAAGAGACTGCTATTCCGATGTCTGAAAGAAATTGTTCTGATTTCAAAACTGTGTTGTCTTATGGAACGGTTCAGCAGTTCCTATTTTTCATGAAAATTGTCTCGAAAAGATAAAAATACAAAATGGGTGCCGCGTTTGCTCACAGTGGAAAATGAACCCTTTGCCGCTGTCGATTCAGTGTCTAGTTTAACGCTTTTTAGTCACAATCTCCGTGATTTTCTTTGTCAATACATAACTGCTCATAATCATGGGTCCACCGCTACATTCTAGAGACAAACCAGCAGTCTAAATAATAATTTTCTGCAGGTAAACCGACTGCAATGAAGTCAAAAAAAAATTTCCTCTTTCAATTTTCGGATATACATGTAATTATCCTCATCGAAGATTTATAAAATTGATGAACGATGAATAGAAACAGCCTAGTTATTGGACCGCCTGGATAAAGAAGTAAGAAAATATGTCATCATTTGGCCAAGAATAATTACTGTCCCATAGAGACAATGCACGGAAGCAATTATTGTTGAAGTAAAATCTGTTTTCAAAGGATTCATCCGATTCGGTCCCATTGCAACGTTTTGGCATTAACCAACCTGAAAAAATGGCTCTATGGGAAAATAAATTGACGTCGAACGGAATCATTATCGAAACAAAGCATTGTTTTTGATAACATTCTGGAAACATAAATTACGGAGAGAAGTAAAAAAAACTTTCGTATTGTTTTGAAATATGCTGTTATCTTACAATTTTTAGAATAATAAGGATGAAGGATGTAGTTAATGTAGTATTAGGTTTCAGCACGGATTAAAAATAGTGTCCGTGTCACTATTCTCTGGAACGACAATGGAACGTGCAGAATCGGCCATTCAGTCGCTGACGATCGTAATGATTCAGACTCATAAGTGGGGAAAGCATAAAATAATTTATTGTTCAAGAGGTGGAACTTATTTGAATGAGTACCTCTAAGTACCAAATTAAATTTAAAGAATTAAGGTAACCCAAGTAATAAGAATTATAAAGCCTCAAGGAGAGCCACATGAGGTTAAGGATGGAGGAATGTCGCACCGGACCGGGAGTCGACAATGTTAGCACAGTGGCCAGAGGGGTCGCACGGCAAGCGTAAGATCCTGGTTACGATTCCCGGTCCGGTCGACATCTTTCCATCCACATCCTTACTTAACTTAACTAGAGGCTTACAATAAGCTTTCTTCGATATCTTTGAAGGAAAATTAGTTTAATTCAAAACATAATATTATGCCAGCTGAGCTTCCAAAACTGCTTGAGTAAATTTGTTGTTTACAGGAATATCATTTAATTTTATTCAGACTCTCAATTGTAAAATATACATAATGCGATCGTTAAATACACACCATTAATTCATGGGGAGACGTGGATATGCGTCCCATGGTTGCCTGTGGTAAGATTCCGTTGGAGGGGCTAAGGAAGGTTACAACCCCTCATTCTCATTCCACACATGGGCAAATGTCGGAATAATTTGAAAGTCAATGTATTTAAGTGAAACAATTTGCATAGGTCATGCAAGTTCGGATTTGAAATTTTGGAGGCACGGGAAATGATGTAACGATGCTAAGACGGTTATAAGTTTTTAGGAGTGTTAATTATTTACTTCGTTGGAGAGTCAGGAAGTATAATAAATAAATTAAAGTTAATAATTAAATACGTAAATGTTACGCTGTATGGAGGGGAAGATATATTGTCACAGAGATCAATTAATCTATTATTAACAAAATTTTAAGTAAAATAAAAAGCCCCCCCATAAAAAAACTACCAGAAATCAATATATTAAATTCTATTAGATTTAAGGTTTAAATCAGTCGTAAACTTTATTTTCTGGAAGCGTTTATTTAATTTAGCTCTCGAAAGAGTTTCATCTGTACGCCATAATCATTTTCCACTGTCCCTATATAAACTTTGAATATACAATACATACATATATATACAATCTCCAATCTAAAATAGAGCTTTTACTTGTACTCATTCAATTATTATCATTACAATATTTAAACCATAAATAAAAATTTTAAGACTATATTAATTAAAACAATAAATTAATTGTAGAGAAAGTTTCTTAATATTGTACACAATCGAATATAAAAACTAAATTAAAGTTAAGTTATTTTAATAATCGAAGAAAAATATTTGCATAAAGGAGAAAATTATCGCATGATTAAAGAAAAACGAGGAATAAATTCTAATTATTTATTACAACATTTACGTATATTTCTAACAGTTATTTTCTGACATTCAAACTTATTTTCGGAAACTATAAAAAATATAAAAGCATTATGATTCTTAAAAATATGCTTATATCTAAAATAATTTATAATTAAGAATGCAGCCTTTCTGGTCGCGCGTACATTTTTTCACGTGGTTGAAGCCCGAGAACATTTTATTCAAAATACGTTTTCATAAAATTATCGAAAAATTTATCTGCGTAATAGTGCTCTGAAAAACTCGTTAGTTGTGTAAAATTCATTCAATAAATATTCTTCAGCTTATGAACCAGAAAGTTAAATATGACTGGCGCGGAATATCGGTTTATAAAAAGATGATTTTGTAACTTTATTCCAGAATATCAAATTCTTGACTTTCTACCTCTAGCAACAGCGAACGATTTAGAGTATTAGTCGTGGTGTAGAAGAATGAACAAACAGTAAATAAATAAGAAATATACGTATAGATATGTAAGATTGGGTTGAAAAGTTTTTTTTTTAATATTAATAGAAATAATATTTTTAAACTCGTATATAAATATTCCTGTTTCTATAAATGGATAGATTTGACTCATTTAATTAATCAATAAACGTTAATAAAAAATAATTCTAAATTTCAATTAATGTTATATCTATTTATAATTATTAAGTCTAATATTACGGGATATACCAGAGATATAAGATAGTGTTGTTCGTGCATGCGTGTCTGTTACGACCACCCCTTTCCAACAATAGCGTTTTTTATTATTTCCTTGCCCAGCGGTGTTTATAAGGTTGGGTATTAGAATCCCTTCCTAATTCATATTATTAAGGACAGTGTCGTTTGAGAATTACTCGTTTTCAACATTACAAGTTTTCACGCTATATCATTTTATTTTATTAAGCAAAATACTTCCTGTCCCTCAAAATTATCCGCTATTAAAGAAAACAAGATTTTTTCCAAATGTCGTTCTCACAGTGTGTTTATTTCTTTTATCCATCCTACCTTCCCAAAGATGGCGCAATACTGAATTTGAATATAAGTGCAGAATATTCTAAAAAGCCATTATTTAAAGCTACTAGAATTTAATAACAATTTATTTTCGTATTTTAGGATGACAGAAATAAACTTAAAATTTAAATACATTTCAGATTGGTACTGTGACTACAGAAAAAACACGAGTCATTTATTTTTTATTTATCGTCATATCCAACGGAAAAGAATATATAAACAATATATTGTCTATAGTTTAAAATTAAATAATTAAGTTACAAAACGCTATAATGAGTTCTAATTGTAAATTTTGGTTTAAGTATCAAAGAGGTGCAGCATTCTTATTAACGACCCTCAAAACTTGGGATTCGACACCAATATCGGTAAGTTTGGATATTTCACAGCATAATAATTGTAAACTTAAGTAATAAATAAACATCAGCCAATTTTAAGATTTTTTTAAAATTAACAACGATTCATAGTTCAAGTTAATGAATGACGGGTCATTCTATGCTGACTGTTGTGGCCAAAAAATATATCAATATTATCTAGGGACGAGTTTTCCACTTATTCTGAAAGCGCCAGGATGTCTGCTATTTAATCTTTGGACATTGTTGAGATGCACGAACTCGGTTACAAAAAATACGGCCATAAACCTAGGGAATGTCTATTACTGTGTTTTCTCTGAAAAAAGTGCTATAAAACATAAATCTTAACGTTCGTGAGTAATAAATTATTATATAAAGCTTTGATATTTTGTTCGAATGAAGATAGCTAAATACAGACAAAATAGTTGATGATATAAATAACACACAACGTTTCTTGTATCCTAGTAGCTCTTCGCTCTAGGCTCTTCTTAGCTCCTGAATAAAGTGACAAGGCTCTCAGAAACGTTGTGTGGCATTTATATTATCAGTTATTTTGACTATCTTTCTCATTATTAATTTTCAATCAAACGTATAAATTTTTTCTTTCGTGAGAAATTTAATGTTTCTTAAATGGTCATTATTTATCTTAGTTCTTAATTTGTTTACGTGGTCATTGAAAATGTTAGGTTAAATATCGTTCTATACCAGTGTATGAATAGAGAAATAAAAATCAATTTCTGCCCTGGAAAACAAAGTCCCTTTCAATCGCAAAATATTTTGCAAAACGATAAAGAACTATTTGATCAGCTTTACTTCAGTATATTTTATTATATTAACATTATTAGCTAGCTACACGAGTTTTTAATTTATTTTGAATGCGCCAGGATGTCTGGTACTTAAGCTCCGAATGTTGTTGAGATGCACGAACTCCTTTTCATAAATACGGCCATAAACCTAGGGACGTCTATTACTGCGTGTGGAAAGAAAAGTTCAACGGAATTTTTATTGGAAGAATAATTTTGGGGGATGGCGGAGTGCAATTCATTTTCCATATATACAATTTTTTGGCTCCTTAATGGGCGAATGGAGGAATTCGGTATCCAAATTATGACGGAGAGAATCGAGAGAGATTATTACTTCAAAATTTATCGGACAGTAAAATACTTGCAATATATCACCGTGGAAGAAGTATCGGTCTGAGTATAGCTAGAAAAGACTTGACATCCATATTTGACGTGAGATGTTATAGGGTCACATTATTTCTCTGATCTATTTGTCAATAAATACTTGGTTATACTGTAATAGTAATAAATGTTTAATTTCTTCGATATTAGAAAACTTTGTCGTGTTTCATCCAATTTCTGTAATTACCATAATCCTAAATGCCCTCGCTTTACTACTTTACAAATAGTTATTCACAAAATCAGTGTAACATAATAATTTTCAAAGCAGTATTGCTTTCAAACTGTCATATAAATGATCAGAAATATCACTGTGGGTACAGCTTGGTGCCAAAGTTATTTGTTTAAAAAAAGACCAGCTTTTCGCGGGGCTGCGACAGTTCAATTAATAAAACAAACCGTAATTTATTTCCCCAATAAGAACGGCAATAACTTTGAAGTCCCTAAAATTGGGCGTAACACTTCTCATCGGTAAGTTGCTAAATATTAACACATATGCAATTTCGTAGCCCTAACCCTTGCTCTCATAAAGTGTGACGCGGCGGCGGACTTGAGGCTTTTATGGGCCGTCTCAATAAATCTTCGCATCTGCGCTCAGACCAAAAATTCGAACGAAAAGAACATTTCATTGTGAGTGGGACGTCGTATAAGTCGCCGTAAATTTCGCAATATAATCCGGTAACGCCCTACTGCTCAGTGACACGTTAATTTTAAAAATATAAATTTCCTATTGTTTATCCTAAAATTTTAATTTATCATCATATATCAATTACTGTTGTTTATTTTCGGCTGTGTCATAAAACACCATAAATTAACTTCGGTATCCAAAAAAAAGGAAATGGTCATTTCTGAATATAAGGAAAGCATTTTCTAGCAATTAATTCTGTCTGAAGGAGTGATTTCACTGCCACTGATTATTAGACCTTTCTCCTGTCTGAATATCCAGTTCGTAAGAATGGAATTAATATTTTTAACAATGGTTGTGGCGTAGTTGCAGCTTCTCCTTAAGAGGGTTTTCCCAACCAACATTAATCCTCCCCTCCACATTCTTCCACTTCGCATCTGACACGTCTTGCTATATCTCACGACATATACCTTATTGTTCCAATTGTGTGAATAAACTCTTTCATTTAATAGACGCATAGATTTATTTAATGCGTTTACGTTAATGTACTAACATGATTACTCACAGACTTACTCAAATTTACCACCACTCTTAGACTGAATGCTAAATATCTAAATTGTTAAACAACCCTGAAAACAACCAAATCAAATTATTAATTAATATTTTGACGTAAACTCACTAACTAGACTCTGAATCAGGATTATACAAATTTCCACGTCTTTCTTATTCGTAAATAACTGCAGACTTTTTGGCAGGGAAGTAAGAAATTGGTAGTAGACGTTGCAATAATATTTATTGGCGAACAAAGTTTGTTAAAGTTACAAAACATATGATTTCATTGCACCTTTAAATAATATTAATGGACGGCTATTAACATTCTTGAATTTATGAGAGTAGAAATGTTGTAAAACTGCGCTTAGTTATCGTCCAGTTGATAAAATCCTGCGACCGACATTAAAACTACGTTTCTAATAAAAGATTTATTACCATCTGATGAAATGCAAGTATACTTGATCGTTATTTAGAAAAGAGGGAAAGACGCCAACGAGGGCTTAATTACTGTGTGCTCTGACAAACCACATGGAAACTTTATCTCTTGCAAATTATTATGCCGCAGGACTTAAAAATTTTATAAGCCTTTTAGAGGTGACCGTAATTTATCCTTCTTCTTTAAATAAGAGTAAGGCATTGTTATTTGACTTCAATGAATTAATTCAACTATATTTAATTGGCGAATTCAGAATAATCAAGTTAAATACATTATAAATATTAAATGCAACTAATTTCATGTTTTTTATTGATTTGTATAATAATCCTTATTTTTAAGCTACATTAATTAATGGTTGCGAAGTGTCGATGGAACTTATCATAATGATTAGGCCTATCGTCACGAAACTAATCAACGAAATTTAATCGTAAAGACGGTGCACATCATTCATGAAGATCATTCCAATAAAATATTACGTTTCACGATGTTTTTTAATTATGTGGATCACTTTTTATTGTTAACAACTCATTCTATTTGTTCATGTTTCACCTTCTGTCAGTAAATTCGGCAAATTAACCCATTTATATAGTCTATGTTCACGAGGAACATTATATATTAAATATTTAGGTGTATTATGTATAGTTAATTATAAAAATTACTTTGTTTTTTCAATTTTTTAATTTATTTTCCCCTTTATATTATACTTTTAATAATTTAAATAGGACAGTTAATAAATTATATATAATATAAACATAATATATATCATGTAAGTTTACGTATATGCAGTTATGTATAAATAGTGCAATGTCCTTTTCCAATTTTTAATTCGGTTTACTAATATTGTAATTTTAATAAGAAATGAAAAATTAATATATAATAAAATACATTCTATAACATGTATGTAAATATGTAATTAATTTAAATTATTACCTTGGTTTTTTAAATTTTTAATTACATTTATTTTGTATATAGGATTTTTAATCATTTAAATAGTAAAATTAATTATATTATGATATTTTATATTGTATCTATGATTGTATATTTAAATGTTCCATTCGCATCTTTATTGTTCTGAAGACTACAAACACCACTTACCGTTATTTCCTACAGCAGTTACATTTAATTTATTTATCTTCAATTATTGATATTAAATAAAGTTTAAATTTAGGCCTAAGACTTAAGGAAAATGATGATGATACTAGTTGATGTCTCTAAGAATACAGTGAAAATCAAAATATTATTTAGTTTATCGTTTTATCACCAGCTTATTGCAGGAATGCATAAAATGTTGGAGAGATGAACCAGGGTCGTGGTCCGGGCCAATTTTTTTTATGTTTTCTCCGATGTCATCCTCGCCTAGATTAATTGGACATGAATATGATGAAATAAAATGTCCGAAAAATATATTAAAAAATAAAAAATAAATAATACTGTTTTATTTTTACAAATCTGATGATATTTGGACCGAAACATGTTTATTGATTAAATTATTATTTTGAAAAAAT
Source organism: Zhengitettix transpicula (assembly GCA_037074705.1). Classification (NCBI taxonomy): domain Eukaryota; kingdom Metazoa; phylum Arthropoda; class Insecta; order Orthoptera; family Tetrigidae; genus Zhengitettix; species Zhengitettix transpicula. The sequence continues at coordinate 55,987,165 of CM073592.1, read as the reverse complement.
GCTTTTTAGAATATTGTTTTTATTTAATTTACGCTATGCAGACGTAAATAAATAATTCAAAGAATATGACGAAAGCCCTTAACCTACAAAATTGTTAAACGATTGAAAAAAGTATTTTTTATTATGAGTGATTTAAATCTAGGGTTTTGAAATAAAACACAATTTGCGCGTATATCGTCAACGGCTGCTTCATTAAAATTATATTTCCATATTATTTTGAAACCCGATTGGAATGTGGAATTTCAGAATCTCCGTAGTCGTAACGGTGCCGGTTAATTAAGCCAGGTATCGTAATTTACCCGGGGAATGTAGGTGGTAAATTCTCATTGCATCAATATATTGTTTTTGAGCGAAGATTAAGGTTGTAATGCATAATTCCAGTTCATTCGTTGTACCGATTTTTACGACGAGAGGAATGTTTGCAATTGTTTTTTTGTTTTTCGTGAAAGATGACGATGGTAGCCGTAAAAAATTTTCACATCTGAAGGTTGCCTGGCTAATAAATTTTTATTTATGGCCTTCTCGTTTCCCATTAGGTCACTATGACATACTTTATTTTATTGCATTGAGGCAGATATCAGGAACGGAGCCTTCTGCATATACGAAGGAGGAAGCGAGCTTTCCATTAAAGCCGTGATAAGGTTAAGAGCGTTAAATACGCCATTGTTTGGTCAACGTCGTTACCCGTTTACGAGTGCAAGTACCTGGAAATGTGCGGACTTGAAAGAGGCCGGCGCGCAGGTGCTGGACTCCATGACGCACCTCCGCAAAAAGCTATTTGCAGGTTACGCGACACCGCGCGCTCAGTTAGCACGTTCTTTGTCTTCCACAAACTGTAACGGAATTGACACCACCACTGCCAATATAACGCTCTTTAAAAATAATTAGTGTCGGGCCCGCTGGGGTTTTTGAAATCGCGACTCTGGGGTCCCGGGTGTCGCGTCGATGCTCAACCAAGAGTTCCGCGTTGACCAGTTCATTAATTTCTACATCTAGGTCAGACATGCTCATTTGCGTTCGGTTGAAATATACAATCTTGTAATTTGCGTAGATATTAGATTTCAGTTTGCCCCAACAGTAATCAATATTTCACACTATCAAAGTAAAACCTAACATATCACTAAGTATTAAAATGTACTCCAGTTTTAATATTTAAGTTAATACGACAATTATAATTTTATATATAAACAGAAATGCGACCAATTTGTCATAACAAATGTGTATTATTGAATTTAAAAAAATCATTTCAATATTAAGACATTTCGACCACAATTTTTGGATTTCATCAGGTACTAGGCAGTTTTGATTGAATGCATTGATGCATATGCTAAAATTAGATGCCGAAGTATGTATTTAATGCCATGATGGTTCTATAGCTAACGATAAATTCAAAATATTGTGGTCGGAACGTCGTAGTATAGTAATCATTTTCTGCATTAGTTCAATAATATACATTTTATCTTCTGGAAAATTACCCCAGTTTTTTGTTGAGCACAACTTTTCGTACACCGGTAACATACTACGATTTCCTTAGCCAAATATCTACTCAGACTTAATTCTGGTATTTATTTTTTCATTTATCCAATACAGACTTCTACTGCATAGATTTTTATTTCTATCCCAATTTTGAAAGAAGAAACGTCACCCCAGTTACTTCTGGCGGTATTAAAGTACATTAATTAGATAAAAAAAGTATCCAAATAATATTCAAAAGTATAACAGATAAATTAAATACCACACAATGTTGTTGCTTTCGTCAGGTGATTAAAAAAATACAAGAGCCGTGGCACAAAAACCAGGCGACGAACTAAAAAGCGCTATGAAATTTAATATTTTCTAAGTTATTAAAGTGTTCCTCAAGGTTTATTCGTTATTATGTATTATTTATTCGTGATTTAATATACTAAGGTACAATTCTTATTATTTGCAGAATATTTTCAAGTTTTCTGGTTCTTGAGACAATTATGTACATTATAACTAATTTAAACGTACTAAGGTTGCAATTTTGTTGCTTGGAGAATACTTTTAAGTCTACAGATTCATTAAGTAATATTGGACTGTTTTAATGTATTAATTTTAAAATAAATTGGAGTCCGTACAAAAGGCTACAGATTCAAGAGAAGATAATTTAGATTTTACGCATTATATAGTTGAATTAGAATATTGTAGAATTAGAATTGTTGTAGAACGAATAAAAGTGTTTCCTGTAGACCTTTAAGGATTTAAAAGGGCATATTTATGCACACGTTTACATAAGTATCCGTATTTTAGTTTAAGTGAATTTTTTTAAAAATAAAAAAAAACAGATAAGAGCCACTGGTATTCTTAAATATTTATTTTACCTGAAAGCTTTCGGTCCACAGAATCAAAAATTTATTCATAAACGCGTCAACGGCAGTTTATCTAGCCCTTCTTTTATGTACTGAATAACAAGTAGATAAGCACCATGGGTATTTTTTACTAAAATTTATAACTCTACTTGCACCAAAAATGTACGCTTCGAAATCCGACGTTTAAGAATATTTTTTCCTAAAGCTCAGCTATGATTCTTGGTGATAATTTTAAATTTTGGAGTTATTTTAGGTGGGTATCAAAATCGATAGAATGTGTTGTAAATCGAAACGACGGTGGACCTGAGTTCGTTTTTCACTTCCGTAGTATAATATCCTTCATATTTCATCATTTAAAGTTGTATAGTATTATAAAAATTAAATACTTTCCATTTGTGTGTATCGATGTGAAATATAATAAAAAAAGGAGAGTATTTGTTTGTTTTTATATTTGTTAGTATGTTTCTTATAGAAATCTACACCCGTGGAGAAAATTTCACCAAATTTCGTACACGTGTTCCTTGCGATCAGGAAACAAACTCTGTCGGCGTGAGACACGTCTATATGTATATAACTTCAACTCCTTACGGCATTGTAAAGGAGCACCCTTAGGGGTGGGGCGGAAGGGCGTTACAAGAATATAACGCGAATATATCCAAGATTGGAGTCAAATCCAGGGTTATGTATGTCTCTGAGTTTAATTATGACATTCAACTTACTATTTAACCCCCAGGGTCGGAGTTGGACGGGGATGGAAATTTTAAAACATTCAAACGTGGACGATATTTGCGTTTAATAAATATTTGTCGGTCTCTACCGATGTTGTTTTTGCAAATTTTAACCCTTTCGGCATGGGAGGTGAGTACATTTAGGGATATATATAAAGGTGAGTTACATAAAAATATCAAAAAAGAAACCGATATTGAAGTCAAATCGGGGATTATGAATATATGACAACCCGGGCAACGCCACGTACCCAGCTAGTATAAATATAAAAGTCGTACTGTATAGTTTTTCGAAGACTTAAAATTTTAATGTAAAGTGAACATTTATCGTCCCCAAAGTTTTGAATACTGACGTAAATTCACAAACGATTTTTTTAGCTGATCTAGACGTAAACTAGCTTGCAGCATCATAAAACATAGAACTCCATTACTATTTATGTTGTAGTTAATCGCGTAAATGTTGATCGATAAAACCAATGAAGATATGATAAGCGGACCAAATCAGTGGTCGTAACGAGTGTAAACATGCCACCTAAGCACTAAACATCAGCGCGATCGTAAAAACGCTAATGCCTTCGAATTAACTGAATAAATTAGGCCTCTCTTAATACTTTATGACTTTGCTCAAGAAAAACACTGTGACATAATAAACCTTTAAGGTGTACTAATTTAAGCTTTCGGTTGCCGTAAAATAACAGGTAAGAGTGACTGATATAGATTATCTTTAACTAGCTTCTCGCCTGTAGGTCATGATCCTCACGTTGTAAAGGAAATCGAGAAAACTACATATTGAACATTACTGAACCGTTTAACAGAGAAAGAAGGTTGTGGATGTTTATATTACTCTCAAACGGAATTACTCTATCATACAATTCTCACAAATAAGTTTCTCTTCCTCGCGGTAATTAACGTACATTTTTCTAAAATTTTATCTGAATAAATTTATTTGAATTGCAGAAATTTTGATTACAATGATCTTTTCCAATAGTATAAAAAATCGATTGCAGTTTTAAAGTAATAAATAACTACTAGACTGTAGATAAAATTCTCGGGTCTCAACCCGAGCCAATGGTTTGTTGAATAACTTGTTAACCTAATAATGATGGCGGAGCTTGCTGTCGTAACGTGGATATTCAAAAAACCATTGGCCCGGGTTGAGACCCGAGAATTTTATCTACTACAGATTCACCGGGAAAGCCGTCGTTCTCTAACTACTAGACTAACTACTGTGAATACTTCTGAAATGTATAAATAGATTCCCTAATTTCGGAATGGTTTATTGACAACTTTTAAAAGTGTAAGATACGGAATAACTAAAATATGGATAATTAGATAAATAAGTAGCCAATTAACAGACAAAAATGAGTGTTAATGTTAAAACGTTTCGTCCCTCAATTGGCTACCTCATTAGGTTTAGAAAAAATTTTGATCAGTGCTGACTGCCGTGACCAAAATTTCGATCAGTAGACATTGACCTGTGTATCAAAAAATAATTAAAACTTAAACCTGATAATGTCGCCAGAGAAGCGTCGAAACGTTGTTTAATTTTATATTAATAATTTCTTTTTTTCTGACTTAAAATTGGTTGATGTTTATTTATTTATTAGTTTTCTTAATAGTCAGAATTTCTTTTAATGGTTTTTTCGTTGAGCACAATAACATGTCTTTGTAATACCCCGAAGTAGTTTGTGTAAACCATGCTTATAATTTTTGATAACGTTGTAACATTTTTAAAAGTCAATTCACAATTTAGTTTCATCCCATACTGAAACCAACAACTTAGAATTTAATAGGTAATTCTCAAGCTATTTTGAGAAATTCAGACAAGAATACAATCTGGGTATGTGTCGGCCCATAATCTAAAACTAAAACTGTATTTCGTATATGACTACAATGTCACCAATTACCGAAAGTAAGATATTAAAACAAATGATCCATATAAAATGCTTATAATATTTTCAAATATTTATTTGACTTTTGTTTATACACATTTCTGAAATTATTTTATTATTTAGATACGTTCTGACTATTTTATGACAGACCTTAATGTTCACTCTCTCATACATCTTTAAGATAAAACTAATTCCACAAATCAAAAGAATTCACTCCATATTCTCAATCAACGAGCATGAAACGACTAATCATTTTTTTTACACTCACGATAAATTTTCTGAGTTATTAATTTTCCTTACTTTCACTAAATTTATTTTGAAGGATAAGATTATAGGTAATTTTGATTCAAGAAGTCACTACTCATGTAAGGATCCTGAATTTTTTATTTTATTTTATTTTCCACTCTTCTTTTAATCGTGATATCGCCAGAATACCTGGAAACCTTATTAACCGCTAACAACTGTTTTTGCATTTCAATTGTAATATTATTAGCACTCACTCCGTTTTCAAGTGTTATATACTTCATCTACTTTCATAAATATTCGAGAGATTAATTCTTTTATCCTCCCCTTCAGTTTGAGTTGACTTTCACGATTTACGTACAAAGTAAAAGTAGTTATTATTTTAAAATTTGCTTCTATCATCTTCTTTCATATCTGAACCTCGAATATTCTGCGATGCCACAAATAAATATCTGAGTAAGTTGAAAATAAAATTATAAATAAACATATGAGATTCAGTATCAGCGTCTATTTTTAGTTTATCCATTTTCCCTTTTACAAATTTACCTGTTCGTACTTACACGTCTCTTTCTTGTTTCTCTATTATCTTATATTAAATACTTCAGGTGCATTGAAACACTGACATCGTTCTATTTTAATTTGTTATTACAGGAATCGGATATACTTGATAATATAAGTGATAACGTAAAGTCCTATGTTTTCGCACATCTTTATATATTTTTCATCTCTTTTTACTCTTTTCTCTCATTATTATTTTCCTTTTATGCCTTCCCTTACATCTCTCAATTTCTCTCTTTTTATATTTCTCAGGAGCTTCTTGGGAACCTCCTCATTTCCATTCTTGGTCTATCTAGTAAAAAAATTATAATTGAACAACTACATTTAGTTTTTATTTGGATTATCATTTGAATTGTAATTAGAAGAAATAGCCAAATGGAGACAAAATTACATGATGATATAAATACCACATAACTTTTCTGGGATCCTTGTTACTTTCGTCAGGTGAGCCAATGCATTTCGCATTTGAGTTTGTCAACTGTGAAGTGCGGTTGTGTCGCTCCAGGTTATCGTTTGTTTTTTCCAATCACAATGACGAAAGTCACACAACGTTGTGTACTATTTATATCATCACTTAATTTTGTCTGTATTTGGGTATTTCATCTAATTATCATATTTAATACAGAGGTAATATGTTCTCATTTATATTATAATTATGAACAATTTTGAGAAACGGCTATTTTATTTAGTACTAGCGTTGCCCGTGTACTTGTTTATATAAACCCGAAAAAGTATTTAATTCTATATTAATCTTTAGAAAAACATTTATTTAACATAAATCTAACTGTTCCTAGTTCCGTACTCACTTTTGACCGATAGTGTATTAATTCAACAGCTATAAAATCAATAGCATTTTATTGCATCAGTCCCAAAAAGCATACCTTCGAATTTCTTATTAAATAAGCTGGAGTATTGCAAGATATAATTGTCCCTTAGTCTTCGGACATTACGAAAGATGTAATTGATGAAATTCTTAGCTATATTTACAATGTAAACAAATGGTTGCCATGACTCGCAGTTATTTAACACAAAATTGTCACGTTTTTCAATTATAATTAATTACTTATTATGCTAGGGGTTTATTACATCCAAAATATAGTTTCTCGTCTTTTTAAGAATACGTGTACTAATATTTGTTGCATTCTGTCCACGGGTTTTAGTTTGTATATAAATTAACGTAAATACATACATTCATACTTTTTTATTATATAGATTTTATCTATTCCCAGAATATTATTTGTCATACGAGCGGTAATAATTTCCTTCCCTACATATTTATTTCCTCTCTCCTTGAGTTCGCAAGGAAACAAGTTCTGTCAGTCACTCTACCTTAATTCACCTGCAGTTTTAGGAAAATTATAATTAACTGCTACTCTGTAATAGAAACCTAATAAAGTGTCTTTTATCGATAGAAAAAATTAATAATCAATTTTCGTCCATTTAGAGTCACTGGATCCAAGGATATGTATTTAGTACATATATTTAATTTTAACTATATTTCGTCCCGTTGTTTAATGGTTTTTATATCGACTTACTGTGAATCTGTAAAACGTATTTTATCCCTTCTACCTTAATAGAATTTTCGCTCATTAATCTTAGTTTTTTATTCCTTGAACCATCTCCTTACTACCACACTTTCCTCAAGTTCCATTTGGGTTTCTTCTTTCTCTCATACGTCATGTTCTTATACTGTTGTACTTGAATGGTATTTTGTACTTAACCCATATTTGGTAGGTACAACTGAGGCGCGGTCTTGGTAACGATTTGAGTAATTTGCAGTAGGTTGGTCGGGCGAGCACATCGATTATAAAACAGGTGGCGATGGTGGCGCTGTGAAATCTTGGGGGCCTGGAGAGGTTGCGTCAATATTTGGCCGAGCCGGGAGCACAAATATTGGGCGCACGCCTCGCCCCGGGTTCATTACCAGGCGCCCCTTTGTTCGGCGGCGTAACAATGTGTAAATTTAATCTGGGCTTGTGCAACGCCGCTTGTTTTTCCAACATTAATAACAAGACAGGAGGGCCGGCTCCGTAGAGCACTTGAAAACAATGAAGGGCACGGCCAACATGTGCTGCCATCTGCCGGACGCCAAGAGCGGCTTGTTTGTTTGTTGCTAATGGGACGGACATAAAGGGTCGATGTTGCAGATAACGCGGGGTGAAGAGAGTGTGACGTCACTGAGCTATCTTCCTTCGGCTCGTCAGCCTTATCGCCGGCATCAGCTCAAAGCTCGGAAGCGAATTAATCAAACAGCTATTAGGGACATGGCCCCCCTCTTTCATAGCTTGCGAACCCTTACTCCTCGAGTACGCAATACATTTTTCTGTAACCCCAAATGGCCTTCAAAAAGACGTATATAACACAGCGTCAACAATGCAGGATTCCACTAGCAATCTTAAGTGTAAGGAGACGTGAGCAGAACAGTCAAATATTGCGGCAGTATATATTTTATAATTTTATTTTTATATCGTCCAGTGTTCTTTATTCATATATTTGCAAATTGTACTATGTATAAACTGTCTTCTTTCTCACTGCGGGGCTTAATTACTATCCGGCGCCGACACGCTTGTCATCGCGCTGATACACGCTGTACCGCGGTGCAGCAAAGGCAGAGCCATCAGTGGTGACACAAAGATCCCAAGTCTCCACAATTACAACTGATTTTCTCTCTTGCTTGGGACGCAAATATATATATGTACGATCCACGCGAACAAAAATCGGCAGAACGGACCAACAATGGAGACTTGTGTCAACAAGGTCAGTGAGGCTCAGAGTGCTGCTACTTCACCCCAGGACAGTTGTCTTGATTGGGAAAAAACGCAAGTGTCTATGTTTTCCTATGCCGATGGAATGTATCAGGAGAAAGTCGGATGCTGAGCGGCTTCCAGAATTGCCACGACTCGCAATTTTCGTTCCGGCATAGATTTCTTGCCGAGGGAAGGCGACAGAAGTGAATTCTTCGGAACTGGTAGATTTTGGTTGGACTTGAGTCGAACCAAAATACAGAGTCCTGTGCTGTTAATAAATCATTTAGGGTTGAGAGTTCACCAGAATAGTTTCCTATTTTGTAACATACTCGAATGTGTGATGTGAAATGACAGTGTGCAGTCGTCCTGGTAGTCGAAATAACTCAACGGTTTGTCGAGCCATCTAATACGAATAAAAAAAAACTGTGATCAATAATTAAGTGGAAAGTAATAGCGGGGGAGACAAAAATTGAGTAGTAGTGTCTTAAAAATAAGTGAAGAGTGCGACATTTTTTTTTATTTAGTTAAACAACTCCTTACTTATTTGACAAGTGTAACAATGTCTAGCCCCGATGTTTATACTTTGGCCTGATCAATTATTAATATTTTGGCTGATGATGCCACGTTTGACGTCCGGGTTTGTCGCACAACGATATATATTCTCAATTATATGCAAAAGTATGGAAGGAAAATAAGATTAAAACTAGTAAAATACATTACGCAATGCACAATTACACCTTTCATAATATTAATATAATTCGTACAATATTTTTGCATTATTTGAAGGTAAATGTACTCAAAAGTATAACCACAAGAATATTAATTAGATTTTAATATCACAAGTATAACGAAACAGAATTAATTTGAATTAAATGTAAATACAAGTATTCTTATTCCTGACTTCGAGAAGCAATACCATGTAATACCGACATATTCATTACAGCAAAACAGTGTTAGGCCTATGTCTCCGATAAAAAAAATGTCTTCCTGGCCAAGGATAACAATGTCTAGCCCCGATTTTTATACTTTGGCCTCATTAATATAATTCAACCGAAAGAAAACTCTCACCAGAAATTTAACATATAATCTGAATATTCAAAAATGCAGAAATTCAAATTTATTGGCAAATTATTCGCGTCGTCAAAATTAATATGAAAATACTAATCACGGCGGCATAGAATCTCCGCTCGCGGCCCGCGATAGCTATACACCAACGAGGTTAGTATCCCAGACATATTGGTTTACTGCGCGAAAGAAATCAACACGGAAAAAATATATTACAACACACACAAAAAAAAGTAAATTTAGAAAAATGTGACTGACGTAAAATAACATGCCACAAGAGTTCACGACAAATCATGATATATATATATATATATATATATATATATATATATATATAATAAATTCTGATATATATATAATAAAAAATATGAAAACTAAATTAAGAAGATAAACCCCACGTTGGGCGCCAATTTCGTAATAAACAAAATAAATTAAAATTAACTGAAGATAAGCCCCAAGTTGGAGCACCAATTATGTTATAAACAATATATATTACATTTGATGCAACAACGTGGTGGCTTATTTAATGGTCATTTATATTGTTTATTACATAATTGGTGCTCTAAAGTGGGGCTTATCTTCAGTTAATTTAAATTTAAATTTATTTTGTTTTTACACCATTAAAAGTAAAAGAATAAAAAATAACGGAACCAAGGAATGAGATGGTTGGTAAGGTGGTAAGAATTAGGTAGAACATTTTTTTTTAAAAAAAGGTAGGTCATTCAGTCGTAACGTACAGGATAAATAAAATATCAACCTATACTTCGGGCTTTGGTCCTGGTGGAAGGGATGGTAAATCATCTCATGACCCATCATTATGTGTGTGTGGTGGTGGGGAATTATAGATTAAGCCAATAACCGACAGTTCACGTACGACGAACAAGTGGTTTTCATGCTACATGCAGTTTCGCATTGAAATAAAATACTAAAGTTTCTTCTATTGAGTTCAAGTGTTACGTGTTATTGGTCTTCATAAACTGTAATAAAGGTTCTTAATTTTTATATGTTATTGAATTTCTGGAGCACTTTTCGCCACATGCACGTAAACTATTCCTGTCCCATTTCAACATTAAACACTTAAATAAATTAATCCAACATTTAAAATATCAAAACTGAATGGGTCGTAACAAAATTTTCCTATTTTATATTAAAAAATATTAAAAGCCTAAGATAGTGTATACCATAAAAAGTGTAGTCTTTAATGGCTAGGGCTTGTAAAATAGCATACATATGTAAGAAATTAACCTCTCACAGCCAAAAAGCATTTAAAGGAACGGAAGTCCCAAGGTAAAATGGCCACATGGAGCAGTTAAGGTCCTAAAAACACAGAAAATAAAGGCACGGGGAATAGAGCTTCAAGATAGGAACATCGTTAAGGAAGCTAAGGTTAACCGCGGTTAAGAAGAAGAAGATAATGCAAACGTAAATTTTTTTATTACTCAGAAAGCTCTCGACTGACAAACCGGAAGAAAGTATCAATATAACAAATCGTTTCCATTCTCTCTTAACGTTTGATCTGTGCTGGAACGTCTCCGTCGATAGCGAGATAACCATATATACGACCATTTCAATATTCATGTGCTTCAGTCGTTCAAACGGCGAATTTGATATGTAAAAGGGTTCAAGGTTTCGAGAAAATGTCAGAGCGACGACCGCTATGCAGAAATTCTCCGCGTTTATGTTCTCCTTCCTGGAAAGTCGCTACAGAACCGTTAACCTCTAACACCCATTTGAGGGTCCAATCATTTTTAATGGAAAATTCTCGAGTTTACACAGACGATACGCTTTTTTATATCGAATACAATTCTTACTTTTGGCTGCAAATTTTCACATATCGTGTTCGTTTTTTGAACGCGTATATTTCTTTAGTTAATTTACGATGCCTTCTTTAGAGATTTCAGATGAAAACATTAGAGTAAAGTTTAGTTAAAAACTTCAATTCTTCCATTTATTTTGGTCATCCCTGTGTACTAATAAATACAATTATTTTTCTCAATTGTAGGAAAGAGATAAACAAACTGAATTATTATTTTTATTGTATATATATATATATATATATATATGTATATGTGTGTGTGTGTGTGTACAATAATAACCATCTATTTTGTCTTATTATTTTTTATTAAGAGAGTATTACGCTATACTTAGCATTATCAGTGCCTTGAGATACGAAAACATCGAGTCATAAAAATGAATGCTTCATTTGGAATCCTGGTAATTTCTGAGTCTAATTAACTAATTAAGTACACCACAGAATTCGGTATAAAAACGTTACATATTTACAATCGTCACAATGAAATAACAGAATTGTAACGAGTTTATCTTAATTTGGTATAATTGTACAAATTATTAATTGAAATTTCCTTTCTCTGAAATCACTTTCAAAAATAATATTTGATCTGCCATTTTAATTTTAGATTACCAATAATTTGGGGAAATTAGCAAGAATCTACAATTTATTTCGGTTGCCCGATTATTAATATAGTATATAATACAATAAATCACAACAAGAATACGGCAAAAACATCAAAATACTTCGAAAATTAATTTATTTGTGGACATCATTGCTACAGGTTGGAAAACCGGAAATAATTATTTTAGTGCAGCATCTGTGCGCGTCCGACTTTGCATGAATAATGGTATTACTAAATAAATAGTTATCAATACAACGACACTGTAGTTATCTGTAACCTGTAATTCAAATTATAATACCAACTAGTGCCATATCGTAAGACCTGTGATAAACCAAACGGAAGTAACGCGATTCTGAAAAATTATTACGAATGCCAATTTTGGGCTGTATTTAAGGGTAACAATTTCTGAGCACTAACAGATTTTTTTTATCGGTGTTTTTCTGTTCAAAATGAAATCCATACTATTACGATTCGAGACGTTGCGTTATCCAACAAAACTTCATTATTGCAATGATATTAATAGAATGTTAATACATTTTGACATTCCATCAATATTAACAATTATAATCACTATTAAAATATTAAAAAATATGTTAGGAAATATTTAAATAAAATAAATGTTAAAATCAACAGCCTATAGTCTGAAATAAATTTTAATAACAAATTTAAAACATACTATTTAACAAACTCAACGTTTCATTCGTGATTGTGACCTCTTCAAGAGTACAATTACAATTAAAATCAGTAATAATTTTTTACAAGAAATTTTAGATTAAAATCTTCCTATTGAATCCAAATTTTCCCCCCAAAATTATACCTTTTTCTAATTATAATTGAAAGTTATATTTGAGGATAGAAAATTAGTTACTTAGAGCAACGAAGGAGATTGAAGGTGTCATGACCTTTGAGGCATCTAGTAAAAACGAGGACAGCATTTTCTACGAGAAGCAGACGGGAAAAGTCACCAAGAGACAAAGGAACGCAAACGTACACCGAGTAACAAATAACGGATATAATAATAGGAATTTATGCCAAATATCTACCTACGATCTTTACGAAAAGGTAATAATTTTATAAATATTTGAATGAAATTTCTAAAATTAAATAGAAAATAAATAAAAAATTCCTAATAAAAAACATACAATGCTCACTAAACCCTCAATTAAGTAGAAATACAAATCATTAAATTAATATCCATAAATTATTTAATACTTAGGACTTTTAAATGGGACAATGAAATTAAATTCCTATCAAATTTTTGAATCGAATTTTTTTTAGGACGTACATAGCAACACTAATAACTCAAAGATTATGTTTTAATCTCAGCTATGTGAAAAAACAATTAATGTGTTACGAATTAATTTAAGATGATGTTCTCGAACATAATTTACAGTCTTCGTACAAAAGATATAATTTCATGTTATGTTGCCACAGGAAAGGTTAAAATTTGTGGTAGACCTTTTTCAAAAAACGTTCGCCGAAAGCACTGCATGAAGAGGTCCCAATGATGGATGAAACGTTATATTTGTTAAATATTATATTTTATGTTTGTAATTAAAATTATTTCTGACTAATAGGCTGGTGTTTTTAACAATTATGCAATATGATGGGCGATAAATTTTTATCACTCTACGCCGTATCATGTAGAATAGCAGTGTTCTGACATTTTATCGGTTCCATTCGTCTTGACTTCAATTAATAAGTGTCTCACAAACAATAATGGTCAAAAAGTGTTACTAATCCAGTTTATAAAGAAGTTCGAATGATATTTGGAAAGAAAATGTGCTTAATCCAAATTAAATGCTGACATCCGTAGCCAGTAATTAAATGTTTGTTCACTTTCCTTAGAACAACTCTCGGCTTGAGACCAGGCAAACTGTATAGCATACCTTAAGAGCGTAGAAAAACAAATACGATTATTCCTTTTAATATGTTCCGCTATTTTTTAGTTTATTTGTAACGGACCGACAAACACGTTAGCGGTTTACGTATATGGATAATTTGTCAGCTCCTTAAAAATACATGCTTATTTTTTTAGTCAATGCGAAGTTTATTTCACATATCAAGCATAGCGTTTACATTTTTATGTGCGCATGGAAGGAGCAGACGCCATCCTTGACCGTTGGTCGAGGGATACACAACTCAAAGCGCAACCCCTGCGGCGGGCTACTTTTTAAAAAATACCATTGGCTACCCTCTCCGGACAAACAATGGAGCGACGTAATTCAGCACGCAAATTCTATTACGCAGCCAGACTTTCATGTGGGCAAACCTATTAGCAACAAATGGGCGGGGATTAAGAGAACACGCTTCGGCTCTTTGTGAGGCGAACGCTGTTAGCTCATCCCGAGCATAGACTACGATTCCCGTGAAACAGCGTGGAAACTACGAGGCTAACAACTGAAAAAAAAAAAACCTCCGCTCTGAATACAACGTCAAAGTTTAGCGGCGAATAAAGTCACTTCTGCTTTATCCTCTCTTTTTTTTTACGGTGCGTATATAGAAACAGTTTCCTCTCATTTATAATTGTCTACAATATCAGTATCACAAAGAGCCACAATGTGTGTCTTGCAAACTGCATTGCTCAGTCGGGTTACTTCTAGCATGCAGTGATCACATGAATCTCGTTATATCGAACATTTCTATACGACTAATGCGATATTCTTTGGAAAATAGCAGTGCTTTCGGCGAACGTTTTTTGAAAAAGGTCTACCACAAATTTTAACCTTTCCTGTTGACAACATAACATGAAATTATATCTTTTGTACGAAGACTGTAAATTATGTTCCAGAACATCACCTTGAATTAATTAGTAACACCATAATTTTTTTTTCACATGGCTGAGATTAAAAAATAATCTTTGAGTTATTAGTGTTGCTGTGTACGTTTTAAAAAAATTCGATTCAAAAATTTGATAGGAATTTAATTTAATTGTCCCATTTAAAAGTCCTAAGTATTAAATAATTTATGGATATTAGTTTAATGACTTGTATTTCTACTAAATCGAGGGTTTAGTGAGCATTGTATGTTTTTTATTAGGAGTTTTTTATTTATTTTCTATTCAATTTTAGAAATTTCATTTAAATATTTATAAAATTATTACCTTTTCGTAAAAATCGTAGGTAGATATTTGGCATAAATTCCTTTGTCTCTTGGTGACTTTTGCCGTCTGCTTCTCGTAGAAAATGCTGTCCTCGTTTTTACTAGATGCCTCAAAGGTCAGGACACCTTCAGTCTCCTTCGTTGCTTTAAGTAACTAATTTTCTATCCTCAAATATAACTTTAAATTTTCTCCATATTTAACTTCACTGGCTACTCCTCTCTGCCGCAACAACAGTGTCTCTAGTTTTCCCCGATTTTATGTTAACTACTGCGCATTACCTTATGACTGTTGTCTTTACCTCGACGAGATCATTAAGCTTTCCATCTCAAGCCTTTTACTACAACACTTAAAGTGCTGACCCTATAACACATTAAGTTAGTTCACCTTAACAAATCAACACGCAGCTACTAGTCACCATTGTGTGTCGCAGATTCCCCAAAAAATATTTTCTTCCCTGGACTTACAAGAACAATAAATATCCCACGTGGATGGAGTAACTGCTGTTAATTGCGTCTTTGTCCTACTGCGAAAGTTTCTAGCACAACAGTCATGCATCATTACACATTGAAAATATAGTTTGATTCTTAAACTATTGTGAATAAGGCCCTGTGTCAAATAGTTCACTCACAAACGAATAGAATATAGAAAAAAATATTTAAATTTATGTTTATCTGACTTCAATTTATTTATAAATAATTTAATACCATAAAAACATCAAATTTAACACGACGTTTATTCCTCATTATTTGACTTAATCAAGTGTAAAATAGATTTGGAGTAATATAAATAATTCCCGTACATTTCAAACTCTTTTACTAATATCAGCCAAATATTTATTTTATATAAATAAATTTTGTGTATAATTTCCAAGGCATGTTCTATCTCACTGTTCTATGTCATTGTAACCGAAACGTCATTTTAATTTCTGTGTTTCTACGTGAAAAAATTATTTCTCGCATATTTGGCTTCTTTTATTAATTAAATAATATTTATGTATACAACAAGAAACGTAATCACTATTCAAGCTCAAAAGGCAAAGTCAATTTGTTTGGTAACAGACTGGCAATGGTGAATGTTTTCCAGCACTTTTACATAACGCCGAGTGTCGAATTGTGATGGTGTCTAATCTGTAATTAAGTCGAAGGAGATTTTTTCAGTCACACACATCGATCATATTTATAGGTCTGTATGAGTGTACATGAACTCTTAATTCGTGACTCGAAGCCTGACCCTCATAACGCGAGGCCGCTACTCTACAGGAGGTCGATTGGGTACCACGCGGTGCATTATTTTTCTCGACGATAAGGCACGGCTTACATCACAGGCATACATGAATACATTACATCAGACGTCTTGGTTACACGTCTTCTGGACACTCGACTAACACGGGTGGCGTACACCTGTGCACTGCTCCTGGCTGTCGTAAATGACAGCGATTATTTAAATGTTATCCAGCTTCGCTAAACTGATGAATAAGAATACTCGGAATACCACAACAACTCATGCCCCTCACTACATCTCCTACAAAAAGACTAAGCGAAGCGTATAAATGTGCTCAATATCAGAAATATTAACGGAAATTATATATTTTAACTTTATATGTATGGTAAGATTGTCGGAAATTTACGTAATTATACTATCGTGACGCAACACCGGGTACGGTCAAGATTTATACGAGTTTACTCACCACTAAAATACATTCATGTTAAAAAATAATGGTTGTATGAGTCTTATATTACACAACATTCTCTTGCAGTAACCTGGAAATAGCACGCTCTATTATTGTTTAATTTTATAGTTTCCATCTACGAAAATGGAGAACGTACTCTAGGGATAATGGATGATAATATTTTCCACAGTAAGACGGACGTAATTTTTTATAACTTTGCATCAGTCTCGTATAATTCTAGATTATTTAAGAAAATTTAAAAACATTATACGTGATGGGATAAAATTTTGAAATGTTTTCAGCGAGGTGACGCTGTGGAAAATCGTGCGATCTTTAATTCTGACTCTTGGGGGTTTTGAATATTATTGTTATTAACAAATACCAATAAACAAAAAATAACTAATAAGATAAATACCGCACAGTGTGTCACCAAACTTTGTTGCTTTCGTCTAGTGTAAAAAGTCGTGAGGTTTTCACCTTTTTAAGTGCATTTCCCGATTTCTCCTACGTGTAGTTTTTATATAATAAATGAAGAAGATTGTTTAGATTGACTACATATAGGCTATTTCACGTAGTAGCACTGGAAAGGGAATGAAAGAGGGATGCGGAAAGCTAGAGCAAGGTAATCAAGGGTTAAACTCCCGAGCTGTAGTTTTAAGGATCGTACCCGGGAATTGCGCCTAAAAGTGATGCAGGGAAAACCATAAAAAAAACCTGCATCAGGTAAGTCGGACATAAAATTCTTAGATTTTTTTATACTTTTCGGAAGCAAACGCCACATGGTAACTGGTCACAGTAATTACATTACAAACTTTTGTCTGTTTATTCCTAATTCATTGAAAATTTTCATATAATTTATATTATGGTTATTATTAGTTCTAATTTATTTTCCAATAGTTTTCCAAACGCATGAAGGCTGGTCGCTTTCCTGAAACTGGCCGTCAACTCTGATGTTACGAATGAATTGCACGTTTGGTAATTTTTTCAGCTATTATGATCCTGCAGCTATGAAGGAAAATGTTACAGATTTAAATTACCTTTATTTTAAATGAGTAAGGGTATTTTTTGCCCTTAGGTTTAGAAATCAACGACTAGCGCTATCTGCTTATCATCATTGTCGATGAAGGCGTCCAACTCCATAGGCTGATGGAAAACTTTGAAAGACGGTAAATATTCGAATTTATACCTATATATGACTTCGATATTTAAGATCAACAATCTCACTTTTGATTTCATTTGGTTGTCTATCTTGATCTCATTCTGCACTGAACATCTAACTGTTTTTCCAGTTCATTTGTTCGTCAGACCGTTTTCTTGACAGAATGTTCCAAACATACATTCCGTAGGCAATATTATGCAAATTAATCATATTCGTTATCAATCTGTTCATTTAATCGCCTCGACAGGTCTCTTACACCAGATTATGCTCTTTTTGGTCCAGCTAACTTTACATTTCTCACTTCGTGATACAACAATGGACGAATTCCACAAGCCTAAGCAGACCATTCGTATTCAATTGGGACCGGTGAAAACGTCCCACTGTTGACAAGAATTCGTTACGTGGGATAAACTAGGCTGAAGCCAGTATCGATGTGTAGTAAATGATGAATAGACTGGTGTCTCTGAGAACATGTGCCAGCTGACGGCCATAACAGCGCTAAGTCAGCGTTGCCGTGAGCCGCGAGGCGCATTACGGTAATGTGACAGCGGAGGACTGTATTCCGTGACACGTAATCTGGCTTTTAATGCCCGGCTGTAATTTGTCCCCGCCGATAGCATCGCCGCGCAGGTATCGGACGAGCTTCCTGTTGACGTCCAACAGATGGTCCTGATAGCTCTGGTAATGGCGGACAGCGCCATCAATCATGCATCGCAGCCGATATCTCGCGGGGCGAAACAAATAAAGACGTCCGACCAGTTTCATTAGTCAACACCGGTATTTGCCTCCGGTGGGCTTCCTAGTGTGACGGCTTGCCGGAATTCAGGGACGTTTTGCCCACACAGTCCCCTTGCTGTGATGATATTCACGATTGGTGGGTGACGAAAGCTCACGTAAGCATTCCATTGCATCGCCAAGATTAATCACCCTTGAAACCTGGTTAATTTGTAACACAATAGCTGCAATCACAACCTATTAATGACACCTTTAACTTTTGAAGGTGTAGAGGCCCTCCAGACTATTTTAAGACTCAGACTGGTCACGTAAGATTCCCGGTTTGAGAAGTTTTTCATGATAAAGAACTGGTCTGCGATTGTCACTCACTACTTTTTTGTACGCCCAAGAGTGTGTTTTACAGAATCAAAGTATTAAAACGCTATTTTTTTTAATATAATACACAAATAAATATTATATTAGCCAAGTTCAAAAAAGTATTTTACAAAGTTCTCATTTTCAGATGTAGCACGAGGTTACAATTCTTTATATGCGTTTAACATTATAGAAGCGAAGTTTATTTTTTGATTATTAGAAAACTATAATTTTAGAGGAAAATGTTTTCTTCATTTACTTATCTATTATTATTTTAAAAATCATGATTTTTTTCCCCCTAAAATTTGGAAGAGGCTGCAGACTGTCACTATATATTATTAATGAAACGTTGATTGATAAAACTATTGGTCCACGACAGATGAAAGTATTTTGACTCAGGTTCTCGAAAGATATAATGTATTCAAAGAAATCCAAAAAGCTTTTAATTCAAACCTCAAATCATAGTTAAATTTAATTAAGGAATGTGGATGGAAAAATGTCGAGCTGACCGGGAATCGTACCTAGGAACTTTTGCTTACCAGGTGGCTGCTTTTCCATCCGTATTCCTTAATTAAAATATAACTATGATTTGAGGATTTATTAAAAACCTTTGTGAATTTCTTTGAATTGTATAAAACACCTACATTATATCCTGAATGGGACAGGGAGGAATGAGATATAAGTAAATTGTAGGAGAGCCAAACTGTGGATTAAGGATGGAGAAATGTCGCACTGCGTCGGGAGTCGACTAAGATTGGTAAAGTGGTCTGAGCAGCTGACCAGTAAGTAGAAGGTCCTGGGTTCGATTCCCGGTCCAGCCGCATTTTTTCCATCCACATTCCTGAATTTAAGATATAATGTATTTCATTTTACTGTTAAATTCTCTTGGATATGTAGCAATATTTCCTCCAACTCATCGTAATCAGCTTAAGTGATCGAAACTCGGAAGTCATACGATGGTAGCTGAAAGCAGGAAGTCCACATTCTCATCGCGATATGAAAGTTACCACGATTAATTATATTTAGAGCGTTTAACGGATTATTAATTTTAGATTCAATGGAACTTAATAAAAAATTAAAGATGTAATACTGTCCCGTTAATTTTTAAATATATTTATATCACACTATTCCAAATTTGTTTGGAAGGTCTGCAGTAATTTACGTGTTGATGCAGCGTAAACATCAGAGTCTGTGTCGTGTAAATTTGTCACCGTCACCGAGTCGTTTTGGTTGCACGAAATAGATGCTACGTGACACAGCGAACAGTTCATTAATTACTCACCGCACGTGGAAAACGGTAGCGTACTTAGTTTCCATCAAGTATTATTTGTTTACACGGCTTTTGTGGCGGCATACACATCCAACAAAGCGGAAAAAATGACGGGAGTGTGTGGAAGGGAGAGGGGGGATAACACGCGTAGGCGTAATGGGGAAAGAAATGGCACATTTGGCACAAAAGAACGAACATGAATCGGCCACCGGTGTTGTCAAGTCGGGGACAGTAATGTAATTACTGCGACCCGCTAATTGTTCCGCGCAGTTAATGCGATGACTTGTATACGCGCTGTACGAGTATTTCGAACCGGACTTCCCCCTTGGAGCTTTTCTTCCTCTCTGGCGCAATTCCCGCAAACAAACACGCCCTCGGCTCACGTGTGTGCGGGGGAGGCTATTTTTCAAAGGACAATGGGCCGGACCAGCCACCCGTCACCAAACTTGGCACAAATTGGAATGTTAATAGCACGAACGGGTGGACACGTGTAGGTGGGGGCCAAGTCCACAAGCAACAAAAATGAACACAGGCAATTGCCTCCATTATCCTGTCAGCTTACAGGGGCAGGTACTGAAACAATGAAGAGCCTCTCCAGTGATGACGAGTGCTACTAACAGTCGTGCAATGGTGCTAGGATCTCTTTAACTCCTTACTAGATCTGCGACACGTCTCTAAGAAACTTGCAATTTTTACATATTTAATAATTTATTAGCTTAATCAAAGAATCTGGATGGAAAAATTTCAGCCGGACCGGGAATCGAACCCGACTCTCTCAACACGCGCGCTATACCCACTGAGCCATCCGAGTCGAATCCTGTCACGGTACGAGATTTCTCCCACCCTTAATTCTACAGCTGTAACTCGGTTTCACTTTTCACCACATCAGAATCCTGACGGCCTCATTTTAGAACTCAATGATGTTACTATGAATTGATCAGTTCCTCATTAGTTTAATTCAGAATCTCACGAGGGATAACTTAGTGAGAAGTTAAACCGATTTACCGGCGGAGAGAACAATTTAAAAAATCTGAAGTTTCCGTAAATTGGGCGACGAGTGACAAAAAATTTCTTTTCGTGCGCTAAATTACGTAACGTAGTCGCAAAAGATGTGCTATCAGTATCAATAATTTATAAAAGAACATTTAGAACTGAGCAGGAAATATATTATCGAAAAATTGTAATTTTTTGTAGAAAACTTGAAAGTGTTAGTAACGGAGGTGACTCTAAGAAATGGGTTTCAACAGCCTACAAATGTAAAAACAAATGGACATATAAAAAAGTGGATAATTTAAAAATATCGTAGTTTCTCTTTAGATATTATTTAGCTAATTATATAAACAAGAAATAGTTGTGCTCCATTCGGTATGAATTACTCAAATTAATTTTATTTTCAAATTAACTTTAACAACACTTACATATTTACGATAGCCTTTTTACACATTTCAGTTGAAGAATTAAGAACGCCTGAATACTAAAGGAAAATAGTATTAAAATACGTTCTACAAACAAGAACGCATCTTCTTTTTAATAATTGAACCTAAAAAAGGTTAGTGCTTTCATTTGCGAGATTAGTATTTTATCAAAATACTTTATTTGTTTCCATTTGTCGGTTATAAGTTAAATATAATAATTAGAAAGTTCTTTAACCTTATAAACTGCTCAGGCATCTGGTAATGGGACTGTGGGAGAAAGTTTTCGCTGACATTTCAGATAATCCTATCTCTCAAGATGCGATACGAAGAACTGAAACAGTTATTAAGTTCTCATTGGAAGACCCAATAAGTCGGTATCTATTAACCTCAGCTTACTGGGAGGAGTCAGATTTTATTGCTTCCCGCGGACTACGTTTTTAGAAAATATTCATGGTAATTTTAATTTTCCTGACGTAGATACAAAATTCGTTTGCATAGGAAACGTTTTGAAATCTACATATACACATGTAATATTAAAATACAATCATGCAAATATTTTCCTCAAAGCCGTACATGATAAATCTTATTTTGATGTATAATTAATGGTTTTTTTACTTCCTTTCCCACTTAGCTGTAATTTTGGGATCTTAGATAGTGATCTGGGCTGTTTCCGTTGTAATTAAAACTGATTTTCAGGTGTCAATGATTTAATAACTCATGATTTATTTTACAATGTGAATAAATACGAAATTTCTGTAATTTTATATATATATAGGGTTTTGCCACAATTTATTGTTTTTTAGAACTTCTCTAGAGAAGTTAAACTCTGTCTCCAGGTTTCTCTATAAATTATAAAATAAATGTAATAGTTCGTATGCTTACGTTTGAAGATATGAAAGTTCATGAGCAATTGTTAATCTGAAGTTAATTAATATGTTAACCGTTGGTTTCCTTAAATACCATAATAAAAATATATGTTCCTATATTGCTATGAAAATATTCAGGTATTTAAATATTCAAAAAGTCTCCAGAGGGTTTTATTTGTTTTTATTGAAATTTGTTCAGAATAATACGTTATTTTATAATTTTAATCAATTATTTTCTGAGATAATTTACAGCTGTAATGACTTGTTTTTTTTAAAAAAAAGTCCAGTTTTCTATAATTTAAAATAAATCACATAATTTAAATTCAGTGTATTTTGTGCTTAAATGTGATTAAGACATTTAATTCGTGTATTATATTTAGAGTATAGTAAATAATAGGCGATAATAATGTCTCAGTTTTGTAGTTCTACAAGTGGTTGAATAAAATTGCTTTTGCCTTTGAACTATTCCATTCATCACAGTCCACGTTAATTAAGTATATTGTCTCGTTATACTTCAAGAAGCAAGGTACAGCACGTGCTACAGATTTTGGCCTTTTTCACAGACAATGCGGTCCTCGTTCCTTTCTGGCACAGTCACTTCTTAGCTTCTTGTTTGCGACGCCAGAAGATTCACTGTCAATTTTGTTGTCCATTGAGAAATAATAATAAAGGAAGTGCGCTTTTGTCATCAGCATGGGCACAAAGAATGAGCGAAGCCGCTCGTGTGAGGCGGGAAAGCCTTTTAGTGTGCAACTTCCGCGCGTGGCCCAGAGAGAAAAAAAGGCGCCTGGTCTCGTCCTACTTTTCTATTTTTTTTTGTTATAGTGAACGGTGAGTATTATTTTTACCGTAGCTCGGTTTCAGCACCAGATTGTCTCTCAATTTAATATGAATAAAATTTAATGCCTTGCTGCCTCGGAACTATGACGAGATCTCTGGTTTGAAACGGGATCCAGTATTTCGGATTTTGATTTTCAGCATGTATTGTCCATCGCGAGTAAGGATACGTGATTATATCGCTATCAGCTCCATGCCATAGTTCCTACAACTTTAAAATATAAACTACTTAATTTTATGTTTTTTATTACTTCTCAGATAATTATTGTTGAGTACTTTCCAAAAAAGAAAAGTAATGCATGTACGATTGCATAAAATTAAATACTTTTATTCAAAGAAAAAAAAGGGTAAAAATATGAATAATATAAACAACAAGAACTCGGCTAAATGAGCTTATTTTGTATATTAAACATTCCAGTGAGAATCGTTGTCTACTTACTCAACATACAAGCTTGCATAATCATTTTAGATGTTGAATCTAGATACCATCGTAGACTAATTTATAAAAAGTTATACGGCATATACAAAATATAAGCCTAAATAAAATAAATAATTTAAATAGTAAAAACTTTTATCCTGAAGCTCATCTATGAAGCTTGGTGATAATTTTTTATTAGGAAGAATGACGGATATTGGAATCGAACCCTGGTCCATTGCGTTATGCGCAAGCGCTCTAACCACCTATCTTCCATCTTTGTTTTATTCCTATCTTCTCTAACTTAATTTTACTGTTACCATTAATACTTACTAAATCTTTTAATTGAACAGTAATCTACGTTACTGTTTGAAAATAAATTAAATATTTGTGGACTTGGAAGTGTGCTCGTTGCATTAATATGAGTTGTTACTCACAGGTTGTATTGTCACCGGAAAAGCAGCAATGGTTGTAGAAACGTAGCTTCAAACTAGTTATTTTTTGGTATAACATAATTAGACGCATTCATTTTAATACAGAACATACTTAATAAAAAAATATATTATTGGACCCAGAAGAGTATAAAATGACTTGAACCTTGAATTTGTGATTAAAATTAAAATTGTAACTATAAAAATTTAACTGAAACTGCAAAAATTAATTCACTAAATATTGAAACGGTATCTTAAAATATTAGAAACAAAGAAAATTATTATGAAAAATTTTCAAATTGTTAATTTTGTTTTTGTTCATATTTTTAGGAATAATGACGTAATTGCAGAACAGTTGATGAGGTATGACTGATCATCATTAGTATTGAAATAACAGAGAGAATAGTTCTGTGTAACAGTAGTGTGTCTCAAAGAATAATTAATGGATTCTTCCCACTTTCCTCGACGACAGACTCCACTTCTCTTTCTCAATAAGAACATATGTAATAAATTTACGATTCGATCTATATTAAATAATTTTGAAATACGAAAAGTGAAACACTGGACTGACGGAAAAAGAATGCGACATCTGCGCACGCACGACATTGTCGCGAATATCTCTTAGCTCGCAGGCCAGGAGAAAATGAAATTACACTGACGGTTGTTAACGAGAGTTGCGAAATGCTTAAAGGTACAAAGACCTTCGAACTCTGCTCGTCCGTAGTTGGTTTTATACTGCAAACAGGACGTGAACGGTGAAAGTCCGGGGTGTTTATGGCCTCGTCTCCATAAAGAGCTGGGGCGGCGATGAATTACTACGCTGAGTTATGAACAATTTAATGTTATGAAGGCCGTAAATTATCAAAATACATTACTTTATGATTAACTATTGCCAATACTCGTCCACAGGAAAATATGTACAACATTTTATTGCCAAACTGTGAGGCCACAAAATTCTTATTATACCCACGTGTCAAGACATTAAGTAAATTTTGAGAAAATTTTAAATTTTCCCTTGGTTGGATAAATTTTATGAATATCTTCTTCCAGGTACAGTGGCTGCTTTTATTTTAAACTGAACAACAACAAAAATTATAGAAAGTAAATATTTATATATAATTAAATTTTATGATAGAAAAATTATTGCATTTAATCTGTAGAAAGTTAATTCCGAATAACAAATAAAAACCCTATTTATTACTGAAAAAATTATATAAGAAAATTATAAATTTATTCTAAATTTTAACAAATTAATTATATATATATATATATACATGTGCCATTACACATCGAAAAAGACTGGAATATTCAATAGATACGGAAAATTTCATTTTTAACATATTACATATTTTAATCAAAGGTGTCAAAAAGGTTATTAAGTGGCCAAAAATATTAAACTTTTTTAATATTCCATCTAATTTTTACGATACGTTAGCAAGATAGGTGGCAAGATAACTAGAATCCTTACTTAAGATGTTCAGAATTCGTGTATTGGGAAAATTTCGGGTCTAGACGAGTGGAAATCCAATATCTTAAATAATAATGAAGTGAGTTAAATTTTAAAATCTTAAAATGTCTTAATTTCATAATTAAATAGCTAAATAATAAATGAAAATCAACAGAATGAGTTGACATTTTAATTTTTATCGTTATATCATATTTTAGTTAATAAACAGTGGAAAATGGTTTTATTTTCCAAAAATTACCCTAATACGGAAGTAATGTACGGACGCTTGCTATTCAATGAAATTATAGAAATAAATTTGTGCTTAAATGTGGTAGTAGTCTAATATACAGAAAAGGGTAAAAATATGAATAATATAAACAACAATTATATGAAATCAAAATTTCTCCGTTATCTATAAAAATGGCAAAAATATTTCTTTGCCCTGATAAAGTAACTTCTTTATCTTGGTCCACTCTTATACACTATAGATTTTCTCTGATCTTTTCTCCGCTGAAAGTATTTTTATGAAACATTGATTAAGGAAATTTATTTCAATAAAATGTCGTCCTACTTAAAGCAACAATTTTACTCCAATCGGTTTTTAGTTCTCTGTAGGACACACATTTTTGACGACTTAATTTTGAAATTTCCTGATTCCCATGGATATCGATACTTGTCGTCTAAAGATTACGCTAGTCAGTACAAAATCGTCAAATCTATATCGAATGTTTTTAGAAAATTTAATATTATATCATGGACTTTTCCTCCTGTATCCGTCACAAATAGGAAGCCTTTTGAAAAGGTTTTGGCTTTCACGTGAGAAACCTGCCCTAAAATCGTTTTATTATAACTGAAATATTACAACTATAGGAACCAAACCCGATAATGCGTACAAAAATATTTACAAAGTTAATTTTATTAATTTACCCAAATGTTTTTAATCAGTCATGAATTGTAATGAAAAACTAATTCTTAATTTACAAAATTTTTTAAATTTAAATTAAAGATAAAAATGATTTCATTTGATGACTGATTACAATCTTTGGGGAGAATTATTATAATTCACGATTTACATATTAAATGCTGTACCGTAGCACATCTGTGTATGACGTGTACGCATAAATTTGAATTCTGAATTGATTAATTGCGCCTATTTTATTACAAGTATTTTATTGTATATATATAAATGATCCAATATTATTAATCAACTTATTTGAACATTATACCTTTTCCTTTTCTTCTTATTATAGTTTTTCTGATCTCATGAAATTAAGAATATTATTTTATCAACTAAAGACTTCTTGAAAATAATTCAACTCGGATATGATGAACATGAATCCTCTCTAATAATTATATTTGTAATAAACAATTGTGATAAAACCAATAAATATGCATTTATTTAATGAATGAAATTGAAATAATTTACATAAGAGTTATAATTATTTGTCATTATTACACAAGAACGTAGTGGAATCTGGAGGAATATTTTAACAATATTCCATTTGACATTAAATAAGTTAAAACACTCCACTTGTATTCCAAAATTAACTGAAAAAAATTCTAATCAGTGTCTCGT
Source organism: Zhengitettix transpicula (assembly GCA_037074705.1). Classification (NCBI taxonomy): domain Eukaryota; kingdom Metazoa; phylum Arthropoda; class Insecta; order Orthoptera; family Tetrigidae; genus Zhengitettix; species Zhengitettix transpicula. The sequence goes on along the minus strand of CM073592.1, from coordinate 55,959,914 downwards.
ACTCTGTAAATGAGTGTTTGGAAAGTAATATTATTAATAATTAAATTTGGGATCTTAATATATAATTATCATGAACTATTAGTAGGTTAGTCTTTATTTATTTCAGTTTTTAGAGTGAAATAATAATAATTACATTGATTTTATATTGTAAAAATTAATTTTAATCATTTAATACATTAATATATTATTTGATGGTATATTTTTAAATGTATGACTGTTTCCAGAGTGTTGAACTTGTACTTCTCATCATGGAAAATGAATCTATTCTATTATTTTCTCCAGAAAATTTATACACAGAAGAAAACCCTAAAGTTGCTGAAAAAACCGTTTTTCTACGATTGTGGGAAACGTGTAGAGTTTCAAAATCTTGATACGAAATGAAAAATGTATTTTCTATTAGTTTGAAAAATATTGCCCCTAATTTGTAGCCCCGCCAGCCTCCGATTGGAGCAACGCTTTTCGACGTGGTTATCTGCAATTAGTTGCTCCGTGGTCACGCCAACGATAAACACCCGCCATGATTGATGAACATCAGTCAGCATGCGAACTCTTTTTGACAGGCGGGGCTTATTTCGGTTGTCGTTATGGCCGCACCTAAATTATGGACTGACAAGGCTGATAGGCGTCATGGAAAATGTCATCCACCACAGACATCGATTGCGTAGAGAGCGCAGCTTCCCGGAAGTGCCATCCCCATTAACTGGGAAAACCTAAATAATTAGCGTAATTAGGTAGCATGGACGTGACGACGAACTGCTAATTGGCAGGGGCTTATTACACCGGTCGGGGCTCAGGATGTCTGCGCTGAAAAGGGTTTGTGGTTCAAAGTGGGAAAGTCTGGAAAATAGTGCAGTTTTGCGGAGACGTGTTCAGCAAAGCGTACTTATAGACGCAGCGTTCTGGTCTTTTCAAAAGAACGGAGCTGGGCTTCTCGTGTCGCACAGTTTTGCTCACGAAAGAAATACGAAAGCTACCTTTACACCTGAAATTAAATTTTCATTCATTATTATATTCACACAAAATTATTTAATCGGAGGGAAGAACTAACTCACTACTTCATTGATTTAGTCTAACAATAAAGAAGACAACCGAAAATATAAAACTGCTGTTTTTAGAATTTCTGTTGTTTCTAACGTTCCAGGTTAATGACGTACATACATTCCTGGGGATTAAGTGATAAATATACGATGAAAATAAAAAAATCACCAGCTCAAATTACGTTGTTCCAATTATTTTATACTGCAAAATCTATATTTAAGTGGCCCTTTTATTCATCTTTCTTGTTTCATTGCATTTATTAACGATATTACTTTACAGTTTTGAAAAAAGGCTGGATCATTATATAACAATGACTCAGGTGAATTTAAGAATAAATTTAAACTTCGTTTCACTGCTTAATCCATTTATCAGGATGGGCATTTTTTTGTTAAGTTTATATTAAAGATCAATACCAGCTCACTGAGTACCGAATGTATAATATCTGCCACTAGTTACCTGCGACCTCATCCGTGCTTCTACCAGGTATTGGGAGTAATTTATATACTAAAATAATAGTATATTTTGTAGTACTGTAATAAGTGAGATATTATAATCTAATAATATAAATACAAAAGATTTCATAAAAAAATAACGGATTTTATGTATTTCAAAATTTAATTCCGGATTCTTAAGATAGTTAAAAACATTCTCGGTGCCCCAAGTGAGTAAGAAACACTAAAGTGAGTAAGAAATACTCGCAAAAGCCACACTACGGCTGGTATATCCACACAGTGTTTGTTCGTGGATCGTAAGACGTGTGTATAAAGTGTGGTAGAAATTTCTCATTGCGGTTAACATTACAATAGTGATTCATTCATTAGCTTAAATTATAACTGTTTGAATGCTTGTAAATCCGAGCAACAACTGTTCTGAACTGTATTATATTAAATCGACTCGTCGATAGGTAATTATACTAGGTTTAGTATTTATATATTTCAGCAATACCTGTTTAAAAGGTATATGTTATGGGTTGACACTTGCCACTCTATGTGAAATTTGTCTGCAGTGTCATAAGTTTGTAAATAAGTTTCGATGCCGGTTATTTCATAATCCTACGTTTTGCATGATTTTAAAACGAAAATGAAGTTACAGCTTTTACACGCGTTTAAACGAATAAATTTAAAATATTTGAGGCAAAATACAAATATATGTTGATGGAATTAACTTCTAGCTAAACAAGTAAAACCTAGAGAAGATTACAAGATAATGGCGAAAATTTCGATTGAATATAGACAAGTAATTATCGAACAACTCTGTAACAGGATTCACACACGTGTAGAGTACACTTTTGTGTGTGAGTGAAACTTTTACAGTCGGAAAGCCCAGAAAAAGAAATAAATCTGAAAGCTTTTGAATCGGAATAATTGAAAGAATAAATAGACAGACAACGTAAGGAACGGAAAATTCAGGAGAAAGATGGAGGATTAAAGGCATTTTGCAAGGAAGCGACATGGATTTAGTGATCACAGATTGTTAATAATATTCGTTTCAATATTGTCTACAATAAATATTCTTAACGGAAAATAGATCAATATATAGAAATTTTTCATTTTTCAAGTATATAAAAAATTGTGCTGTAAAATTATTTCATAACATTTACCCCGAAATTTTGAACATTATTTATATCCAATATTACTTCTGTGAATTGTTTTTCCAGTCTTTAATGTCTACCTCAGATTTATTTCCGTATTTTCACTGCTTCAATTGCAACTGAAAAAATTTAATCTTGATGTATTGACTTCTTCTATACTTTCTCTTTCTCATTATTTCATACCATTGTGAATATACAGGAAAATTGTTGAATGCTAATATCCTATTGCCTCCAGATCAACTGTGAACCAAATTTTATACACTTTACTAATCTATTTTTGATCTGGACGTTTAATTCTATTCTTCATCATTAATTTCTTCCTCGTTACTTCGAAACATCTCGTATATGTACTTTAACTTTCCCATTCCATCAGTTCTCTAGTTACGAGGCTTTTAATGATTAAAATCAAAATCGATGGTATTTAATAGTGACCGGAAAACATCAGCTATATTTCTGGGCAGCGGGTCGCCCAAATTATATAGTGTTATATACGTACAGAAATAATTTTTCTTTTGATTATATCATTCGCAGAGAAATCTCTAGAACACGCAGCAAAGGAAACATTAAAGTACCGTTCCGCAATGGCATTAAGCTGCTGTTATTTTTATAACGTGCTCCGGATACGGTTCGCGATAAAAGACTGACAGCCTTTCAGATAGGAACATAAAATTTATGCACTTGTGAAATAATAGCTACCGTTAAACAGTTTTTTTAGGGAATCAATTAATCAATAATTGCCTTTAATAACCAGAAAGCTTTTGACAAATAAGCTTTTAGAAAGTGATCCAAGTTTTATTATTAGAATTTTTATACTTTATCGGTTCCAATAAAAGAAATTAATCGATTTGAAACGACATGGTTACGGCATTCAAAGGACAGCTTATCTGAAATAGGATATTTGGTATGACGGAATATTTCGCCACATGGATCTGCTAGAGATTAGTTCAGGGAGGAGCACTGAAGGGAGAAATTTTGAAAATTCGGTACAAAATTCCTTCAATTTTTCCAAATTGTATTTTTACCTTATTCTGTTTCCTGAAAAATATTTAAGAAATTGTTTTGAGTTATAATATATTTGTGATCATGAATTAAATTCAACGTTGATCCTCAGAATCGGCTCAATCTGTTTCTTTAAGTGCCTGTGGAATTTGAATCTTGTAAGGATGATGGTGTAGATCGTTGTGAAAAATCAGTCTAACCGTTCAGTCGGAAATCTCAAGTGTAGTGCAATGCCAAAGAGCTGAGTGACGACGGCTTCTTTCGATCACAACTCTTACCCGCACTGTCTTTGGCCTCCGAAGCTTCTTTACCGTCGGATTCACTTTTAATCGCACTGGCAGACACACGGGTCTATTTCGATTACTTCGATAATGGGTGCAAAAACCACGAGATGTCAGCACATCAGAACTACCGTTAGTCACATTACTCGCGATGCTGAGATGGTTACCGCTCCATTACTACTCAATGTTATGGTGTTCGGAACATGGCCGACTGAATCTCGACCAACTTCCATGAGCTGAACACAAGATCCAAGCTTTTCGAAATCGCTCTTATGTCTGACCGACCCTGTATTTTCTAGAACCATCTTGAAGTGGGAGTTTCTCAATCGACAATATTAATTAAATCGAATTGAAGTGTAACTCGTACTGAAATTATTAAGGAAGCCTGTGAGAGTATTCTCTCGCACGTGAACCTTCCAAGATAGTTCTGGATGAGGCTCCATTTTGAAGATGCCTTCACTTATCTCTGAATTTTTGAACTAAGGTTTCCACATGCCGAGGCACCTGCGCTGTTTTGAGAGTTGTGTGTTCCGGGGTAGAATATCTTGAACATACGGTAAGAGTTGTCCGCTATTCCTATTGGAATAGGAAAGGCGAGGGGAAAGCTGCGCCCTTACAGAAAATTCCCTCTCCAACCTTCGGAAGGGCGTGGGACAAGTACCAAATGCTCAACTTACCTGATGCACAGTTTTTAGGGTTTTCCCTACATCACTTATAGGCGAATTGCCGGGTAGGATCCTTAAACCATAGCCCGGGGGCTCTAGTTAACCCTTGGCTACATTGTTGTATCTTTTCGCATCCCGCTTTCACTCCCTTACCTATGCTATACGATGGGTGTTGCCACTACGCAGATTACCCTGTACATAGCTTGTCTACACCATCTTCTTAGTCTCTGTGAGAGCTGGTCTCTCCAAGGCCTTCTCCTCTCCCTGGTTTTTAGAACTAAGGTTCCCACTAGCTGAGGTACCTCGGCCTTTTCTGAGGTGTGTATGTCGAATACCTTTAGGATACGGTAAGGGTTGTCCGCTATTCATATTGGATAGTCGGCCAGCTGCCTCCTAACCTGGGTGGTGCATGGATAAAGAAATGCTGCGTCCCCAAAGAAAACCCGTCTCCCGCCATCGGAAGGGCGTGGGACAAGTACCTACTGCCTGATCTACCTGATGCAGGCTTTCTAGGGTTTTCCCTGCATCACTTTTAGAAGAATGCCTGGCAGGATCTTTAAACTACTGCCCGGGGGTCCTAGTTAACGCTTGGCTACCTTCCTCTATCCTTCCGCATCACTCCTTTAAAATCGCTTACTATATTATTAAAGGCGAGTTGCCAACACGTGATTACCCTCACGCAGCCTATTACCAACCAAACCCAAACTGAATTTTAAAATAAAACCAGTCTTGTCTAGAGTCGTTTAAATGTAGAATCTTGTCAATAGGAGCTCATGGCGGCAGTTTTGGTCCTCAAATTACTTACATGACACGTTTGGCCGTTATAGCGCGGATGGAATTATTTGAATGGTTATAGTAAACTCCACGTGGGAGATTAACGTGAGAGCGGCGTCATTCCCACGACGTCACAAGAACTAAAAGTAATGGCACATTAAATTTACGCACTTGTGAAATAACAGCTCCAGATGACAGGTTTTGCAGGGGGACATTATCAGTTATCCAATAATTGCTTTTAATAACAAAAAATTAATTGACCGTAATTATTTGAATACCTCGAAATGAATAGATAATTTATATATTTAAAACATAAATTATAAAGATGCGACAAAGTGGAGGAAATAATAAGATGGACGATGATTCGAACATAGCAATACAATACGTAGACACGTGTAAAGTTACACGGGGACCCTGGATAGTCTGCATTTGCCTGCAAATATATCATTCTTATTTTGAAAATAAAATAAAGTTAAATAAATGCAATGGAATAAACAAAAAGTATATAAAAACATCCAGGCTTCGTGGTATCTGTTTCACAAATAATTTTTAATATTTAAGAACGCTATAAACTATTGAAAAATTATTATTCCAGATATACATTATTTCTTATTTCTAGTAGGTAAATTGTTATCGAACCTAAGACGAAGTACAAATAATCATATTCTATTTCCTTCGAAACGAGTATTGGTTCTTCAATTCGACTGGAATTAAGTGAGGCTATATCATTCCACCTTTATTTATTTAAATAGTTAATTTTCTCAAAATACGTGATTATTGTTCTCGGTTCTACAATTTTCAATGCTTCCATAAACCTGTCGATGACGGAAATCATTTACTTTATTAGTCAGGATGCTTGAAATTGTATTCTGAAAAGTTGTCGAACTGTACTAATTTTTTGTAAAAGTGGCATTACTGATTCAGATTTACAGATATTCCAGAATCCCTCGCTCACCTCTCCTCGTGCATAATTCGAGGTATTAACTAAATAGCAGAGTAACACACTTGCTTAACATTTTCGTTGTGCCATTGGAGTTAACAATTGAAGTACAACGTCCGCCTCTCGGGTGTATCTCAGCCAAAGCCCCGTAATAAGTGATGGCAGTGCCCTGCAATATCCGTAGTGGAGGAGCTGGCGGCTACGCGTGGGCGTAGCGTAATCTAGCAGTAGTGAGTTTGCTGGGTGTGCCCAGGGCTAACAAGAACAGCATTTGCATACGCATTCCGTGGCAGATGCTCCGGGGAATTACCAGGTGGTAAGCCAACAATACGTCCTCTCCCCAACGCCCAAGAAACGATTAAAGACTCCAACATATTAAATTGTCCCCCTCAAGTGCATGTGTACGATACTCCCCAACGTCAAGTGATAACAATCATCAGGTCGGTACAAGGAATTTATTTCCCAGCTAATTCCCAAATATAATTATGTAAGATAAAGATTTTCAAAGTATTAGGACGAAAGTTTGTGGCAGGCCGCCATCGTGCATTTTAAACCTTTCCTTAATTATCTTAAGCTGTTCCTTACTCGGCGTCGTTCTGATTAAATTTGTTCTGGCTTTTTATCAAAAATTACTATTACATTAAGTTTCAAAATTCAACACTATATTACGCCTTCAGCTGTAAGAGTCATCAAGCTGCGTTTTATATTACGAACACGATTTTACAACTCATTATATTTTTTTCTTTGCGTAAGGGAAGAAATTAAAATTATGATTTCGTTAATTGTGAAGACGAATTAGATCCAAACATATTTATTTACAGTTATCAAATAAATAATTTAAAAACGGTTATAGTTACATAAATAAATCAGTTATTCCAAACCCCTTAAGGGATGTAGGTAATACGTTTAGTACCCATTGTATTTATGAACAGTTGGAATATTTTTCTACTAAAAATTATTGAATAGAGTAATATTTCTTTATGCCTTGAATTTCCTTTATATTTTGTTACTTAACTTAAAATTTGAAAGTAACGATGTCAAAGAAATTAAACTTCTTTTTTACTTGTCACTAATCTTTCTACTACACCCTTCTAATTACAAGAATGATCATTTTTCTCAACTTTTTACCACTAGACCCTTCTAATTACAAGACTGCATTTAATGTATTGTAACAATCTTCTGCAAGAATCCCTGAAGTTATTTTATTTTTTGTTCTTTAGCCTAATATCTGATAGTATGGATGTCAAAGCAATTGAACTTTTTTTTACTTCTCACTAATCTGCCTACTAGACCCTTCTAATTACAAGAATGATCATTTTTCTTAAATTTTTACCACTAGACCCTTCTAATTACGATAATGCATTTAATGTATTGTAACAATATTCTGCAACTATGCGTGAAATTGTTTTATTTTTTCTTCTTTAACTTAAAATCTGATAGTATCGACGTCAAATCAATTGAACTTTTTTTTTACATCTCACTAATCTGCCTACTAGACCCTTTTAATTACAAGAATGAACATGTGTAAATTGCAATTACTGTATTGCACAATCTTCTGCAAGAATGCGGGAAATTCTTTTATTTTTTTTCTTTAACATAAAATCTGATAGTATCGATGTCAAAGCAATTGAACATTTTTTACTTCTCACTAATCTTCCTACTAGACCCTTCTAATTAGAAGAATGATCATTTTTCTTAACTTTTTATCACTAGACCCTTCAAATTACGATAATGCATTTAATGTATTGTAACAATCTTCGGCAACTATCCGTGAAATTCTTTTATGTTTTGTTCTTTAACTTAAAATCTGATAATATCGATGTCAAAGTAATTGAACTTTTTTTTACTTCTCACTAATCTGCCCTTTTAATTACAAGAATTACAAGAATGATCACGTGTAAATTGTATTTAATTTATTGTTACACTCTTCTGTAAGAATGCGTGAAATTATTTTATTTTTTGTTCTTAATCTTAAAATCTGACAGTATCGACGTCAAAGTAATTGAACCTATTTTTTTACATCTCACTAATATGCCTACTAGACCCTTTTAATTACAAGAATGAACATGTGTAAATTGCAATTGCTGTATTGTAACAATCTTCTGCAAGAATGCGTGAAATTCTTTTATTTTTTGTTCTTTAACTTAAAATCTGACAGTATCGACGTCAAAGTAATTAAACTTTTCTTTTTACTTCTCACTAATCTGCCTAATTCCTTTTAATTACAAGAATGATCATGTGTAAATTGTATTTAATTTATTGTTACACTCTTCTGTAAGAATACTTGAAGTTCTTTTATTTTTTGTTCTGTAACATAAAATCTGATAGTATCGACGTCAAAGTAATTGAACTGTTTTATTACTACTCACTAATCTGCTTACTACACCCTTTTAATTACAAGAATGATCATGTGTAAATTGTATTTAATTTATTGTTACACTCTTCTGTAAGAATGCGTGAATTTCTTTTATTTTTTTTCTTTAACTTAAAATCTGACAGTATCGACGTCAAAGTAATCGAACCTTTCTTTTTACTTCTCACTAATATGCCTACTAGACCCTTTTAATTACAAGAATGAACATGTGTAAATTGCCAATACTGTATTGAAACATCTTCTGCAAGAATCCGTGAAATTCTTTTATTTTTTGTTCTTTAACTGATAGTATCAACGTCAAAGTAATTGAACTTTTTTATTACTTCTCACTAGTCTGCCTACTTGACCCTTTTAATTACAAGAATGATCATGTGTAAATTGTATTTAATTTATTGTTACACTCTTCTGTAAGAATACGTGAAGTTCTATTATTTTTTGTTCTTTAACTTAAAATCTGATAGTATCGATATCAAAGCAATTGAACGTTTTCTTACTTCTAACTAATCTTCCTACTAGATCCTTTCAATTTCAAGAATGATAACGTGTAAATTGCATTTAATGTATTGTAACAATCTTCTGCGAAAATGGATGAAATTCTTTTATTTTTTGTTTTTTAACTCATAATTTGATAGTATCGAATCAATTCATCTTTTTTTAATTATCACGAATCTTTGTACTAGACTCCTTGTAATTACAATATCGATCATGTGTAAATTGAATTAAATGTATTGTACCAATCCGCTGCAAGAGTGCGTGGACATTTCGCACGACCGACTTCCGTGTCACTCCCACACCTCGCCCGCAGCTTCCGGGATTCTTCCTGGGAATCGAAAGCCGACACCCTGCCCCTGTTATTGTCAACATGGCGCTTACGTTTCTGGTCCGTGGAGCAGCTGACACGGAAACACGTAAAACCCCCCACGGACTCTTCAGATATTCTTTTTCGCAAATAATTTCTAGAAGGTCAATTATTCAGGGATTCAAAAATTTTCAAACACAAATCAATATACGCATTTCACTTAAATAATATCCTGAGTTTTCTGTGTTACTTCCAGATGTTGAGTTGTTTATTCTTCCAGATTTGTTCGTCCCAGATATTCTACACAAGGGAGAGTATTTTAATACCTTCAAAAGCAGAATTCTTTCGGACCTATAATAAACGGAGCATAAATTCTAGAGTTGCTATTTATTTAAATATAATACATACGTTGATAATCGGGATAAAAAATAAAAACATTGTGACAAGAAGACAATTTACACCTACAATAACAAAAATTAGTTTTTCGAACGTGCAGATATATGATAAGCATTATGATACAATCGTTTGCCTACAATTTTATAAGAGAACAAAGGAAACAACGTTTTCAGAATATATTAATTACGGTTTAATAATCTCTTTGGTCCTTTGTGGAGTTGTTAGTCATGATGAAGTCCACAGAAATTTATTAACCGACGACCGATTCGTTATAACTAAATATATTGACATTTTTTCCTCTCAATTCGGCTATGGAACTGATGTAGAGTGGATTAAACTATTCTCATCACACTTAAATTCAACATCTTATGATGTAATTTAGTTGGGATTTTTATAAATATCGGCGTTACATGTTAGTGATTCAAATGATTCTTATAATTTGTAGTGTGTTTTGAAATTTGAACTAAAATTAATAATAGTAATTTAAATCCAAAATTCACTCTTCAAATTTAACATTTTTATTATTATTAATTGATAAAATTGAGTTTCATGATTTTTATATTATTGAATGTTACATCGGAATGGGTTTCACAAAAGTTTGGATGAAACGTTGAGTCTTAAGTTAACTGAAAATTTTGTTCAATATATTCATGGATTGAAATAGTTTCTCAGAATAATTATAACAATTAATTACATTATCGAACTCCTCACTGCAATACGTGGCATCTACTATAGAAATAGTAATTTTAGAAGAAATAGTAATCTTGTTAATGATAGAAGTATGTTGGCAATATCCATCCATTTATTTATATTTGTATCGCTGTACCATTGGATTCATTCATGAATGTATTGCTCGAACGTTTTTCTCGTTATAGCCACTTAGAAAATAATTGTATGCTCTCTCTACCAAAGGATAAATAAAATTGTATGAAATGTTTGATTTATTTAGAAATATTAAAGAAAGCAGTTATCTTTATTTTATATCAAATTTACTGTGGAAAATTATTTTAATACAATCTGATATTTCTTCATGACCGTAATGTAAATATTTGTTCCCTCTCACTACCAGAGGTTTTAAAATCGTGTAATTATTGGTGTATTTGGGAAGACTGAATATGTTTCGAAAAATAATAAAAACGCCTGTCTTTATTTTATCTTAAGAAGTGCCCATGGACACTTATTTTAGTACAATATTACCTTTATTAATCATTGAGTAATTTGTGTTCTAACTTAAAATACTAAAATGTAGCTTGAGGCTAAATATTTACTCATTAGCGTCCTTAGATTTCTGATCAAATAGTCTTTGTTTAGCGTCATTAACACAGTCTCTGTCTTAATTTAAGATTTTCTCCTTACCATAGACAGACTCTGTTTAGGGTATTCCACATAGTGGCAACTCCCCTCATATAGCATAGGAAAATGAGTGAAAGGGGGATGCGGAAAGGTAGAGCAAGGTATTCAAGGGTTAAATAGGGCCCCCGGGCTATGGTTTAAGGATCCTACCCGGAAATTCAACTTAAAGTGATGAAGGAAAACCATAGAAAAACCTGCATCAGGTAGGTCGGGCATTTGGTACTTGTCCAACGCCCTTCTGATGGCGGGAATTTCTTTGACCATTTGACCAGTTTAGTAGGCAGGTGGCCAACTATTCCAATAGGAATAAGGCGAAAGTCTTGCGATCTTCGGCATACGGTAAGAGCTGTCAGGTGTTCACAATTGGAACAGTCGGCCAGCTGCCTCGTAAACTGGTCAAGGCCAGAAAGCTGTCTCGCCATCGGAAGGGCTAGGGACAAGTACCAAATTCCCGGCCTACCTTATGCAGGTTTTCTACTGTTTGTCCAGCATCACTTATAGGACCCTAGCTAACCGTTGGCCACCTTCCTCTACCCTTCCGCATACCCCTTTTACATCCGTTCCTATGCAATTAAAGGGGAGTTGCCACAATGCGGATTACCCTCAAGTAGCCTGTTACTCTAAAAAAAACCTGACGAGTTCGAAATACAATTATCTAACACCATAGTGGTTTTACTAGAGGTATGAATTAAATTTTACATAGTATAAATGTATACGTTGTGAAGAGAAATAGTAAATATTTAATAAACGTCCACGCGTTACGCAGTTGTGCTGCTCAATAGCCACGGAGCAACTGCGATAAGCCTTTCATGCGGCTCTCTGTGCAGCCTCACCACAAGGTAAAATTTAATTAGATCCGTTTTAACAACTTGCCTTGCTAAATTTGTTTCTCCCGCTGCGCACACACCCTACTCTCATTTATTTCATACGTACAGATGGGCTTAACGCCTAATAATTATGCCTTGCTGACGATAACAATGCCACGTCGGCTTGTGCAGAGCGCCGTTTCTCACGTGAATCTTGGCATCGGAGATAATTAAAAGTTTTGGGGCACTCGCTAATAACGCCGACCCCGACAGAACACAGGACATTGAATCTGCGAAATTGTGAGATTCGGAGATGACGGCGCACAATCCCTAATGAGGCACTGGACCTTGGCCGCATTAAAATAACATTATAATTAAAGCTCGATTCAGAGCGACGCCTGTCAAAACTAGACCGGGACATTTCACGCCAAAGGAGGAGTGAGGGTCGCCAGAGAACAGATGTGCACTCAACTCTCTTACACTTGGATACTTGAGCATCACAGACAAATAGAATTCTATGCCACTCTCTGGTTTTTTGAACTAAGGTTCTCACATGCCGAGGCACCTCGGTCTGATTTGAGAGGTGTATGTTCCGGGGTCGCAGACCTTGGGCATACGGTAAGAGATGTCCGCTTTTCCTTTAGAAACTGGCCAAGGCATGGCGATGGGTAAGCTGCCACCCCACAGCAAACCCCTCTTCCGCTTTCGGAAGGGCGTGGGACAAATACCAAATGCCCGACGTACCTGATGCAGGTTTTTATAGGGTTTGTCCTGCATTACTTTTAGGCGAATGCCGGGTAGGATCCTTAAACTATAGCCCGGGGGTCCTAGTTAACCCTTGGCTACCTTCCTCCACCCTTCCGCATCCCCCCTTTCAAATCCCTTTCCTATGCTAAATGAGGGGAGTTGCCACTATGTGGATTACCCTATATATAGCCTGTCTACACCTCCTCCTCCTCCATTGTTTTTCTTAAGCATCAGTTATATTTTAATACAAAAAAGATCTATTTTGTGTCTGAGTAATTAAACATGAGCTTCCGATTTGCACTGTTTCGTTTTCATTGAACAATCTAAGACTAAGTAAAGTTAAGAATAATCATAATTACCCCGTAACGCAAGTAAGTGTACAATCGTGACGCATCCCCCACACTATTTTTTCACACCTTAATAAAATGGATGATGACGCATATAGTTGAGAATGACTCCCATCATTACAACCCTTAGATAAGGAATCAAAAAATTATTATTTTAATGTCAGACACGTTTTATTCAATTCTCATTTGTGACCTGAAATCCTTCGTTAGATAATATCATTACAGAGATTGTTTTGTAGAAGAACAAACATCGCTTTACAATATCCGATTACAAATAGTCAAATTCAAAAAACTTTACTGCTTTGAATTCTTGAATGTATTAAGATAATATTATATGAAGAATAGAATCAATGGGCACGGGATAAAACTAATTAATATAATAACTACCTTACTGATCTTCACCAGTGAAAACACTTCAATTTTAAGTAATATTTACAAATACGGTATAGATTTTACTTTATAAGTCAAAACGTGTTTATTTCGTTTTTAGTGCCTTTTTAATTCATTAATTTTGCAATGAAAAATTTATATCTGATTGAAAATTAATAATAAAGATAGCCAAATACTGACAAAAAAGTTATAATATAAATATGAAGAAAGAAACAAGTCTTCCAGAATATTATCACTTCTTCCGTCTGTATTTGGCTATCTTTCTTATAATTAATTACTACTTTATCAAGATTGAACTATAATAAATTTTTAACAGGAAAATATAATCTTTTTCAGTCACAATCATTATATATATATATATATATATATATATATATTTAGTTTTGAGCTTTTGAACTTAATCACTAAAATATTCAAAATAAAAATGTAAGGCTTTAATCTTAATTTAAAATTCCTCATATATTGCCACGATATAAACTTAAAAGTTGTTATTCATGTGCTTTTATTTTTATTTTATAAATGACATTTGGGTAATATGGCCGAAAGCTGAAAATATTATATATATATAATAAATAATTCTGAAAAAATTATTAGTTTTTTGTTAAATTTTTTATGTTCTTAATTATTTGTAAGAATATTTTAATAAACCTGAATTTTAGGAAATCTGAACCTTACTATAACTACATATTTTATTTTTATATTTAAGTTAGCAAAGAAGTGAAATTTACTTGGAGCGTCGTTTAAGCAATATGGGTTACATTTTTCATCACCGACGCGTTCTCTATCGGAGAGGAAGTGAACAATTTCAAAGGGACAAAATGATAGCCTATTCATGATTCAAAATCAATTGACCAATTGACTGTCTCTCAATTTTTTTTAAAAAAAATTGAATGACTTCTGTGAAAAGAACTAAACGATACGTTTCATTTGCACAAAATTTTGTACCTCAATTACTACGTACTGTCAGCTGCATTCAGTTAATTAAATATTTTCAACTTTATTTCGAAATGGATCGCACTTTACTGTAAAATGTAGTTTTAAAAAATTGGATTGGTAGTATTTGTGGTATTATAGTGGACTCAGCTCAGCTTCTACTATTAACGTATAAAAATATTTAATAAATTAAAGAATAATTTATCAGTTCACAATACAATTTTCGTGGACACTATGGAAGTAAGTAATACCGGAATAAAGATGAATGATGTTTTAAAATAAGACCAGCAACAGGAATTCAACTCTTTCAACTCATCAACCCAATAACATACATACTTTCGCTTTTTTTAATTAATTTTAGACAGGAATATGTTTAATTTGAGGGTACAGTCATGAAAGTTGTGACTGTGATCATTATAGATAGATAGATTTATTCACCATTAGCCCTCTAAAGAATAAATAGGATTCGTCACAAATGTACAGTAGATAAATTACATATAAACATATAATACACAAAAACACACACAAAAATTCATATCTGTTTACATTGGTCTAGTCACTACAATCATAGGGAAACACGCACACGACACTAATCACTTCCTGTTATTAATCTCCTGTCGCTAGGTACGGAAGGATGTCGTCATAGATATTTACTAAAGCAGAGGCAGGAAAACAGAACCAAAAGGGGAAAACTGGACAAACTATTTATATATTTATAGCATATTCGGCAATTTTGTAGGCAAGGCAGTTCAACGAATGTGAGACCGATTCAAAAATTCGTGTACGGAGTAATAAGTTCCATTTACAAGGAACGTTTTACACTCCTTGACGAATGAGTTGTAGTTGTTGATGTTCTTTACATGTTCAGGAAGGCTGTTAAATAGTGCGATACCGGAATAATGAACACTAGACTCGTAGAGACTGAGGCTGTGCTTGTCAGGCCTGAGGACTGAACGGATCCTCCATGATTGTCCCCGTTACTTGCAAAAAGGTTCATGTGGCGTTTAACAAATTTTAGTATTTCTAATATGTAAGCCCTAGGTAGAGTCAGAATATGAAGTCTTTTGAACAGAGGTCTGCAGCTTTCTCTAGCATCTGAACCTGATATAATTCTAGCAGCAGAAATAGTCACGATTTCTGAATATTTCATATTTGGATATATATTTTAACACAATAGAGATTTGTGTTTAGAATTTTCATTATGTTTTCCTTGTTAGTTCTAGATCCAATTCTCGGGTCGCAACCCGGGCCAATTGTTTCTTGAATAACAAAGTTTCGACGGCAAGCTCCGCCATCGTCATCATGTTTACTGACCTGAGACCCGAGAATTTTATCTGGAACATATTCACCGGGAAAGTCGTCGCTCCTAGTTAGTTTTTTTTAGGGTAACAGGCTACATGAGGGTAATCCACATAGTGGCAACTCCCCTTTAATAGCCTAGGAAGGGATTTGAAAAGGGGGATGTGGAATGGTAGAGGAAGGTAGCCAAGGGTTAACTAGGGCCCCCGGGCTATAGTTTAAGGATCCTACCCGGCTTTCGCCTAAAAGTAATGCAGGGAAAACCGTAGAAAAACCTGCATAAGATAGGTCGGGCATAGGGGAATCGTCCCACGCCCTTCCGATATCGGGACAAGAGTTTTCTGTGGGGACGCAGCATTCACTTATCGATACCTCGACCAGTTTAGGAGGCAGCTGGCCGACTGTGTTACCCCACAACATACACCTCTCAAAACAGGCCGAGGTGCCTCGGCTTGTGGGAACCTTCGTTCAAAAACGGAGAAAGGAAAAGGCATCCCCAAAGGTAGCCCCTTCCTGTCTCTCCTACAAGGTTCTGCCTGCGAGAGAACATCCCTCGCAGGAACTGGCTGCAAGAGAATAGCCCTCGCAGACCGGTTGCTCCTTGTTAGTAGTATGTGAAAGATAAAAGAAAATTAATTTTATCTTTTCGCTGTGAGATTCCGCGTAATTTTTGTGAAAATTATGTCACTAAGAATTTTAATAACTACTATTATATGTATTGCCCACATTTGTGTGTTACGTTTTCCTTTTGTTAGATTGATAATGCAATTTTAAATTGAAGAAGTTATTTTTAAAAGAAATTTATTTTTATTTTTATGAAAGCACTTCAACGCCCTAATAGAAAGTCTCTCAGTCGAACAAATAAATGTATGTTGCATATGCGAGTGTTTCAATACATAAACTATGGGATCATAGACGGTAAAATTTCGGGATTGGTTAAATCAGAAGAAAAGTGTACAAGAAAATGGGTCCGGAAATCCATAATTTCAGAGTTATCCGATCTTTTATGAACGTTAGTGCATGACGACATGCCTTATTATTAGGACTAAAAAGCAGATATTTTTGATCGTGCTCGAAACTGAATGTGAAGGAAAGCAGCTGCTTGTATTCAGTCGAAAGAAGGTTACTTTTAATCTGAGATGTGAGCAGGGCGATCCAACTAGTTAAACGTCATGCAAACCGATCAGATACGGAAGTTTGGAGATATATCGTAACAATCAACTAGAAATGACTTTAAAATAAGAAATAAGCCCCACATTGTGGAAGCCAAATTGTAATAACCAAAAAATTATGGCTTTAAAAAAAGATATAAGCAAATTTTAACAAAATTTATAAAGTAAATTTTAAGACTTTGTCGAACCAAAATAAAGAACGACAAATGATAAAATTGCTTCAAGTTGTTGCTAAATGTTCTTAATAACTAGAAGGCTAATTAATTTTCTCACACTGGAGCACAAAATACAATTAATTTGATAGGAAATTTAAATTAAACAAATGATTAAATTCAATAAAACAAAACAAATTTATTTACTCAACAATACAAATTTCAATCTCAATTTTATTTCTTTACATTATATTTAAATCAAATTTTACAATGAAATGAAACTCAAAATATCTCAGGGTCTCTACTGGGCTTGATTGAAAGAAACGAATATTCAATTACAATGTGAAGAATTTAAAGAATATAGAAAATACCATTTAAATGACGTTACTTGAAAACAACGAAATCTGACACCTCACCTTTAACTTACAGTTTACAATAATTCTTTATTTTTAATATCTACTTACAAGTTGCATTTTGGGTTCAGAAACATGCTTCACTTTTAAAATAAAATGGCCAACTCTGTGCATAGAATTAACACACTGACACTTTTCACAGCACAGCACTTTATCCCTTTTGTATCCATACTCCAGGTTGCAGATTTCTAACGCCTCGTATAAATGTTACGCCTGCGGCCACCAGTCAGTTTGGTCAGAAAGATTGCCAACTACAAACGTTCAATTTATTTCAAATGTTCCGGATCTTTTATAATACATCACAACAGAGTTCAATTACTTGCATTTAACTATTACTTCCATCTCAACTAAACCAGCTGCTTTCCTCAAGATCCAACTTCCAACATCAAGATCCACCTTCGAGCACCGCCCTCCGGCTGCTCCAGACACCACATTGACCCCGATCGCTCTCTGGCTTACGACTGACTATTTTATCAAAATCCCCTCTCCAGAATATTTTTATTTCTCACGATCTTGCTTTCCCACACTCAGATCACATCCGGCTTTCTCACGCTAAGAGAGTTACTCAAAATATTGTTAAATAAACAATCCATGATCTTGTAATTGAATGTCAACAAAGCCGCTGTCCGTCGTTCCTTTGGAGACTTGTCCCGACGTCAGTCAGATATTATATCAAAAAGCCGCCAAATATCTCCAATTATTGTTCTCCCTTTATGACCATTTATCCGCCGCCAATCATGTTTTTTTATATAAGAGCCGCCCCAAATCTCCAGTCTGAGTCAGTAAACAGATTTTAATAATAGCCGGCATCCACCTCTAGTTTGTGCAGTGAAACAAATATTATAAAATTTAAACAAAACAATGGCCTTCTTAATTTGCCTTCTTAATTGGTATTGCAATATGTTGTAACGCGTGTATTTAGGTTTAAGTTTTTATTTGTCTCGGAAGTGTTGTTTTCTGTGGTCTTGAGAATTCGAAACCGTGCACGTGCGTGGGGGTGGAGGAGAAAAGTATTTCCATCCAAGTAATTTCGTGTCCTGTCTCGATTGTTGGCCTCAACATAACAGAATAGTTAGTCATTGTTGACTACGGGACTGCAGCTGCGTGCTATAAATCTTGTGACAATGGAATAATCAGTCAACTGGCATTTCGACGAAGTTTTCTAACAGTGAAAAAAGTAAAAGAATGGGTGGATATAATGGAGGGGACGGAGATAAGTTTTTGAAACTGGACAGTTGTACTGCGCTCACCGAAGCTGGTGGATGTGATTAAGAGAGGCTCCGTAAAGTTGTTGTCTCTGATATAGTTCGAGGCAGAATCGTCGTGAGAAAGGGGCCACTATTTGTTAGTGAAGAGTTCACAGAATAGCACCACACAATTTAGTACGACCGCTTGCCAGCATTCAATCCCGGAGGCCGACGCCTTAGCCAGCAATCAACCCCTGAGTCAACACTGCACTCAACCCCTTCTGCCGGCTGTGAGATACGGAGACGTCGGTACGAGAGCTACAGCTGGCAACACAACACAGAATAGCAGTACGCATTTGGTACGAGCAGCAGATCTCTTCTGTATAAAAACCACAGGTGCCTGAGATAAGAGTTTTCATGTTTAACTTTAATAAACTTACATAAAATTTATTTATTGGTCAAATATTTATTTTGATTTAACGTAAAAACCCAGCCTACAAAAATAATTATTTACAATGTATATATACTTGATAATCTATAAAACAACGATATTTCTGAGTACATCACAATACTTTGTATAGAAGTAAAATTTAAAACCGAAACCCAAGAAAACATCTTCATGCTCCGATGTCTTAGACTTTCCATTCAGGCAATATACTGACAAAGGACTCAATGATTTTTAACGATGACTTCTCTTAGAACATTTATGTTCTCAGAGCAACTTTTATCACATTTTTTTAAACGTCGTATGAAATTATAAAAATATTTTTCCTTCAAACAACCGAAACACTGCGTATGAACCATATGTATGCATCATAGCTCCTCTGACTTTCAAATTTAATAAATAATGTGTTGAATGAATGTGATACCTATTGTTACACTTACGTGTGGTTTGAACACGCTGTAGGTCGTTTCAGCTACCAGAATATTAAATTACAACTATTTAACTGCAAGTCTAGTGGCTCAAAATTCACAACGCAATTGTTTTCGAAATATATAGTTTATCTGTACGCTTTTTCAAAGATTAAAAAGAAACATTGTTACTAAATACTTGCTTTTCACTGCATGGAGTTTAGTTTTCAATTTTAGTTAACCTATTTTCAGTTTCTTATTTAAGTTTGAAGTTTCACGTTCATACCTCCAGTGTTGGTTTATACTATTTGGTATTTCATCAACTTTCTAAACTCCTTAGCGATTTTGTAATTTCAATATTATATTAAGTTGGTGCTCCGAGTGACGTCATAACTGACCGTACTTGGCGCGTGTTTACGGCATGCATAGGCGCGCGGGGTTGCCGTCGGGTTTTATTTGCTTTCGTTGGGCTAATGAGCACGTTGGCAGACTTCAATAGCCTCCAAATGAAAAACGCTAGCTTCCCCCTCTAATTAGGGCTTTGATTCCGATTTGCGGCAGCAGAGGTTTCTGCGCCATAGAGGGGCTCTGCGCTCGTGTATGTGTGGGTGGAAGGGCGCGCTCATAGCACGCTGTTGCTGCTGATAATTATCACATTTAAGGACGACGCTCGAAGAGAAACACGCTTGCGAGTGACACATTTAAACGCATTGTGCTACATAATTAGCGGCTTCTGCGGGTGACAACCTTACGGCGGTGCCAATTCACGGCAACGCCCAGCGCTTCTTTTCACGGGGGCGAGTAACCCTTCCGCTCCCCTCGGGAAACGTTCCTACTTAAATGTAGACGCCGAGGACGTAAGGTTGGAACTGCTTCAAAGTTGCGAGGGCACATGTACACGTACAAGAGAAAGGACGGCTGCATTAACTTTCCACACCTGACATAATACGGTCGACGCCTTTGGGGCTGTGCGAGTTCTAGAGCAGGGGGAAACGTCAGCTTGTCACCTTCACTATTCATTTCGTGCCACTGTGAAACATTTTGCTCGTTCACACAAGTTTAACGCTTAGTGTTTACGCATCCTTCGAAATGTGGAAGAAAGGAAAACGTACTCGAAATTAGAGCAAGGGCACGGAAAGGTGTGAAGAAATAATAATCATATAATATCAGTCAAAATGTTTTTAACCCATAGCATTGTCTCTATGACTTTAATTTAATGTTCCCTTTATATTAATATGCAAAAACTGAAAAAATATAACTACTACATTGAAATAAAATTCTGAAATTGGATCAATAACCCAAAAACGAAAAAAAAAAAGTAGAATAAAACAAAAATAATATTAACAATTCTAAAAATGTGACTTTTTAAAGAAATAAATGTGAAAATCACCAGCATATTCGTCGGAAAATTTAAAACATTAATTTGACAAACAATGTTTCATCCATAATTTGTGTTCAACTTCATATAAATTTAGTCATAATTTATTGTATGAAAATGTAGTTTAACATAAATTTATAACGTTCTGCTTTCACACACGTTGTGGATGAAAATAAACTGTGATTTAAATTTAATGATAATATTTTTTATAACTAAATTTTTATGGTTTTAATTTCTTTTTGATTAACAGGCTACATTAGGGTAATCCACGTGGTCGCAACTTCCCTTTAACGGCATAGGAAGGGAAATGGGGTATGCGGAAGGGCATAGGAAGGTATCCAAGGATTAAATAGCGCCCCGGGGCTTCAGTTTAAGGATACTACCCGGCATTGGCCTAAAAGTGATGCAGGACGAACCCTAGAAAACCTGTATAAGTTAGGGCGAACAGGAAGTACTTGTCCCACACTCTTCCGATGGCGGGAGAGTGGTTTGCTGTGGGGACACAGAATTCCCTTCTACGCGCCTACGACCAGTTTAGCAGGCAGCTGGCCGACTGTTCCAATGAAAATAGCGGTCAACGCTTACCGTATAGCCAAGATCTACGACTGCGGATCAAATCGAGGAGCCTCGGATTGTGGGAAACTTAGTTCAAAACGGCGGGTGTTTTTTACATTTACAAAAATAAAAAATACACAGATGAGACAAAATATAAAAACTAAAAAATTACTCTAAGTAAAAAACTGGAAGCGTCTCATGTGCTCTTATGTATAATATTTTTGCTTTAATGTATTATTTTGAATACTACTGTTGAATATCTATATGAATCATTAGAAAATAAAGCTCATTGGAATGACTAGTACAATCTACGTGGGAAACACTTGTAATTGAACAACGAAATGTCTTAGGGACTGAATTAAATTTTTTTTCAATTCTTCTCTGAAAATATAACCTTATTTCAATTAAACGTTTCTGATAAACAAAATATTACTGATAAAAATTTAATATTGGAAAATTTACAAATAAAACTGTTTATACATAAAACATGAAGAAATGGTTACATAAATATTATACGCTGAAACTGAAATATATTTACTTACGTGAGCGAATAAAATATGCAGAATGGGAAATATTAAATTTAACATGTTAATCAGAAGCATTTAAGGCAGATGGGTTAGTTTGTCGTATAGTAATATTAACAACACATTGTTTTCCTCTAATTTCACTACTCTTCTCTTGCAAGTATATAATTGGCCTGAGATTTGAGAATAAATAATTGAAAACAGCCCCCAGCAACGTACTAAACTCTAGTGTGTCTGACCAAGTGATAGTGTCCTCCAAAGGAAACTTTTAGTTGTCATTAATGTAAAATAATTTTATTATTATTATTTAGAAAAATTTCACAAAAATTATATATATATTATATTATATATATAAAAATTATATATAATAATTCTTGAAGCATGTTTGTTGCATTAAGAATTAGGTGAAACAAGTTCAATTGTTTCAGCATCGTTTTCTGCGTCCTCTCTGTCAGAGGAGTCTCTCGTTAGAAAAAAAAATTGGAGGAAATGTAAAGTAATATTTTAATGTCCATAATTATCACAGTGACGATGTCTGCGTTAATATTAGCCGAGTATAGTACAGCTCACCCCATTGAGAGTGAGAGATGGGCGGGGCCGACAGGGGTGGAAATGTGTCGGGAAGCTGAAATCGTGGACTCACTCATTTATAAGAAATTGTACCTCATACACCACGATGTTTATGAGGTACATGACTAAAACATACATATGTATGATTTCTAAGAATATTACAAAACCTGCGTAAATACGGATGCGAAACAAGGACGGGGAGGAAACAGGGATGGGCTGCGGCGAGTGGGGAGCTACAGACATGCGCAGTAGGACTATCATTATCCCTCGGGGGAAGTTGTATTTGTTTTATCATACGATCCAGGTAAATCAATGGACTACAGATTCTCCTTTTAAAATACAAACATTTTCAGAACATTTGTTTGCTATAATGATGTAATCATTTCCAGCGTGCTTATTTAGTATTAATTTCTTAGAACAGACTATGACATTCACATAGTTGAATTATGCGTCTTTCCTAACAACTTAGTCAATATTGTTCTTATGTTTCTAAATACGAAACGAGTGATACCGAATCACTTTGACACCTCTTCAGATCCTTAACTCACTTGTCACGTCCTGTAATTTTACCACTGCAGTTGTTTGCTTTCACACTGATGATTCTTTAAAGCTGCCGAATTCTGTTCTCTAAATTAGACAAAGATATCAGCCCATTGTAAACGCGTAGTCAATTTACGATATTTGTCCCATTGTTTGTTAATTTACTTGACGCGTCTTTGGCCGCGATAAGCCAGGATCTCTAATTGAGCACATGGTACGTTATTAAACGAGGCCGTCAGCGCGAAGTAGTAGCCGTGCCACAAGACGAGCCTGATATTTAATGGGCTCTGCGATTAGGGTGACAAGTCTCCGCGTTATTAATTGCCTCCTGGCCTTGCCGTTATTTATGAGACCCCCGTGGTGGAAGCGGCGGCGTTCGTCCAGCAACCTTTCCAGGAAAAGGCAGGGCGTAGTCGCCACCCGCTACAGGAATCTCTCTATTGTCAAATTTTACTCGATAAACTTACTCATTTTCTGTTGAGAAGGTACTTCTGAAACACTCCGGCCTTCATTAGGTTGTTTTAATTTATTTTGCAAAGGATGTGGTTTTCTTGAAAATTTCTGGATGCAAACTGTAATTCAGTACTTAGATTAATTATAAGGAAGAAATTAAATTTTAAGGAACAAGCTGGCTAAAAACTGTCATTATAAATTACCTTTTATAGTTTTTTGTTGAATCAAAAATTATTGTAGAGCGCAAAAATTTAAATGATACAGATTTATTTTCTCAAAATATGTGGAATTTGAAGAACGTAGAGTTAATTTTAATAATAACCACAAAATTATGAAAAAAAAATTATTAAACATATAAATATAAATCTGAAATATATATTTTTAAAATAATGCTTTAACCTTTATTTCGGTACGAAATTAACACCACATTTCACATTCTAGTATTTTAGATTCATCTATAATCAACCACAATACTTCAAGCCTTTTAAGTGATAATGTCACATAAAATCATTATAAACGAATGACCTGAACTAAATTATAAAAATTACCACGGAACAGTCATGCGCCAGTTAATACATCAGATTTCGTCCATATATAGACTTATTCATCAATTAAAAGTATATAAAAGACAATACGCTCTCTTAGTACGTTATTACATAGAAATTGTTCATAGTCGAAATATTATCAATATTATGCACTTGCGACTTAAATAATAGGATTAACAATATTTTATGGGAACAATTTAAATACATTATATAGATTCGTCAGTAGTATTCGGCCTAATATTTACTAAAAATCATCTGTAAATTGCCAAAAAAATATTGTAAAATAAATATACAGTCAGTAAAGTTTATTAATAATTTAGACTTTAATATTAATGCAATAAATATATTTTTTAACACGTAATATATGAATATTGGTATTTACGCTTTATATATTCAATTTTATAATATTTTATTTCCAATTAATATACAATAAAACTGTAATTAAAACAAATGGTTATGATTTAAAAATTAATTTATCACTGTTGACCGACAATTATTAACCCTCTGTAATCGCCCTAATTAGTAGCATCAGTAGTATATGATCGAGTGGTTTTATTACGTATTGCATCAATTAAATTATATTTTTAACTTTTTTCAGGATCAAAATTATCTATTTCTGTCATCAAATAATGTTTTACTGATTATATAACATTAGTTCCCAGTGTTGCAATAAAATTTCTTCATAACATTTGGCCCAATTATTTTCATTTTTTATAATTCCGCGGAAATTTCGATGATTAGCGAATTTAAATAGATATTATAGAATTTTGTAGTCGTGATTTTTATAAATATATATTCTATACGCATAGGATTCTGCGTTGTATCTTATTTCCAAACTGTGGGTGATTCAGGAGAGAGATAATCACGGGTGTATTTTGTCTGACAAAATGTTGATGAAAAATGAACAAATCACAGTACGAAGTCTTTCTGATTGTTACATAAGACAACTTTGATTTTTCCAGTCATGTTATTTATTTATTTGCTTTAAAAAACGCTTAAGAGGCCAGGCTTAAACCACTGTATGTAGTTGCTAGGAGCTCCACGTGCTACTAAAAGTCCGTGACACACAGTGGAGACTTGCGCGAAGCATAACTAAAAGGGGAGAGGATGCGCGTCGCCCTTCCTGTTTCCTACAGATTGATTAGTCTCGTGAAACTTGTGTGGCCACACGTTAACCACAGTGATTCACAAAACAAAATGAACACTGTGTACAGTAATTCGTTTACGAATTTAACCAGATTTTTTGCATTGTTTTGAAACTTCAGATTCGGTTGTAAATCAGATTTATATGTTATGCATTCAATCATTATTTTGGTAAATATGATTAATCCTAAAAATTATAGAGGATTACTGAAAAATTGTAAATGTTAATTTAAAAAATGTTTCTATACTATATAGAGTGTATCCAAGTTTATAGTTTCAAAAGCAAGCTGAAGGCTTATTTTTATGTCTTATTCAATTCGTACATATACACATTTACAAAAAATTATGTGACTTTCTTTCCTCACAAGTTAAATAAATCTGATTGGTATTCATTCACAATTGTAAGAAGTAGTTCGAAATTTAGAAGTTAAGAGTAACAAAGGGGTAGTAATAATGCGATCAGCAGAATAAGTTATTTCCGCGTAGTTTGGAGACAGAAACAAATGGGATCAATTTCCAATAGATAAATAAACTTTCCGTATTTAAACAAATAAAGCAATTCATAAAAATACAATTTCACTGTCATGTTGCCTTAGAATGCCTTTTAAATTTTTATCAAAATTTATTTTTACTGTATCAACTTTCGGCAGATATTAATAAAATAACTTGGCATTGAACACAAATTAATTTTTAATCGTCCAAGTCTAAATTACTCCAGTGTACACATAATTAATTCCGAATTTTTTTCGAAGAGTAAAATTATACTTTGATCAATTTCTTTATCAAACTTTTTCTGACTTAGAGCTAGTTTATATTTTTTGTAAAATTAAAATATCTAATACATTTGTAATTATTCGGTTCACCTTCGATTTAATTTTTTTCACTTCTTTTAGAGACACTAATTAAGTATATACAATCTTGAAAGATTTTCGATGTGTTTGAAGTCGTCTTTAAATTATTAATTAGTTTTTTAATTCACTAAATATTATATTACTTCTTTATGTGTGTTTAAATTCATTAAAAAATTAGTGAAGATACATACAAACATTAACACGACTCGCAAAAGGTTCATAACATCCTAAGTATTGCCTGAAATGGTACGTTATATTAAAACTCAATTTTAATTATTTACTAATTGTTTAAAATAACAATTCCAAATTTATTAAATAAAGTAATACATTTTTATTTTATTTAAGTGCTAGTACCATTTTGTAATTCAAATTAATAACTCTATCTCTGGATAACTAAGCAAATTTTCGGTTTTTGAACACCAAAATAAAACAAAATTGAATTGCATTTAATAAGAATTGTAATTAATGAATTATTGTGGGGTTTGCCTACGTAACCTTCCGCGTTTTAGTGGAATATTTTCCAGTGATTGGCATCTTCAGCAAAATAGAATGCGACTACCTCTGCTCCGATGTTCGTCTAGTCTTTCTTGGTTGCAACTATGAGACATAATATTTTGCTCCTAGTTCTGCCAGTTTGACAATGTGTAACCTCACGTGTAAAAATATTGGCAACATCTCATTAGGTTCTCATAAAGAAGCCTTCTGAGCTTTCTAGATTATACGACATTCCCCCACCCTGAAAAACGTCATCCCATTATCTAAGTTGTCCAAACATAAAAGTTGATTTTGATCAATCCTGTGTTTCCCGGCGCTTGCTATTAAAGCAATCAATTATTCTAAAATATCTGGAGGATTTACGACGGTAGGAAAATTTTAAATATTATTCGGAAAAATAACGCACCACGTTACAAAGAATGGTAGTATCAATTAAATGGGAATTAAGATTAGTATATTATTAATGAAATGTGTGTTCCTTTGTGGCAATTATTTTCTTTGTTTACGTGTATATGGTCTCTATGAAGTTTGTAAGGTGGGTAGACACCGTTAAAGGGGGACAGACTGTACCGAAATTTGCACACGGCGGTCTCGCAGGTCAAACGTCCTGGATTTAGTGCTAGTTAGTAACTGACAACGCAATTTATAGCCGCGTTCATGGCTGAGATGTCGGTATGTCGGTCGAACTGAAGGTAATTCGAATGGAGGGACCTCGTACTTCATCCCCCAGCAATGTAATTACGTGTGTGTCTGGCCAAGCAGCTGGACATATTGCACATCGCAGCCTCCGAGAATTATCCTGTGTGACTTACCGATGTACCAACAATTCAGAACGTGTTGGCAATTGTCTAATAATGTTTGAGGCGAAGGAGAACTGTTCTGTCGTTCTGAAAGGGAGCAATCGATTATCCCTACATATATCTGCCACATACACACATTTTCTCTCACTGTAATTTTCAGTAGAATCTTGTAAGTTTTCATAAAATGCTACATAATTCATACATTCGAAAAAAAAATCCATAAGATTATTAATTTATTTTTTTGCAGCAACTGATAGATCGTTGTTACAGTTATTTAATACATATTATTCTTTTAAATTATTACAAAGTGGTTTGTTTTTTCTTTTTTCTCCGTAACAGATAGCTTTAGATATTGAATTATTAGTCATCAATATTCGGTTGACTGTTAAACCTCAATGAGATAGTAGATATTTATTTTATTGTTCGTATTAAACATGCGCTTATGGTATGTTAGATGTGTTATGACACAAAAATTACAAAAAAGAGATGAAATAACAAAGATAAATTGTATAATTGTATATTTTGTAATACTTTTATACAAATATTTCTATAATTTAATATGAAATAACATCAACCAATTAGACAAACATTTATTAAGATCAACATTATTAAACACAATGTTTCGTCTCAAAATTTAGGACCGAAACGTTGTGTTTTATAATGTTGATCTTAATAAACCTCTGAATAAATTAGTAATATTATTTAATTAATAAATATAATTATTATAATTTTATCTGACCTAGTAGTTAGGACTTAAAGCCGTTGTTACATTATATTATAATTTTTATTGTCAGTTTTGACCTCATGAATAATCTAATATGACAAAAATTATTATTATAATAAAAATTTCACGTAAACAGTTTAAGAAGTTTGATAAACTGTATGACCGCATTTTTTCCATTATTAAAACACCATAATTTATTATTAATTTTAAGATATTTATTTCGTTGTGAGGTAAATCATATTTAGATATAAAATCAGTTGTTTGACTTCCTATTACTTTATCAATCTTATGTAAGATAATTAGCTAGAATTGTTTTATAAGTTCTGTAAATGTATGATGTATTTTATCCGTATTTTCTTTTCTTTTCAGGGAAGAAAATGTTTCGCATCTGTTATGTGTGTTTGAGCGAATCCTCGAAGAATATACAAGACCCAAGATTTATTCTTATAAAAAAAATTCAGAAATGTTTCCTAAGTTAAAGATAAAAATGTTAACTATGTTACTTAAACACAGGTTTCTATAGTTTCCCCTGTATAAATGTTTGGAAGTAAAACATTTTAACACTGACCAATGTATTTCTAAAAAATCAATGGATCGTGATACATTGTTATAAGCATGCCATTGCGGTTCATTTATTTATTGTTGTTGATGTCAACTTGTATTGGAAACTATTACTCTAATAAATGTTATTCCAATTATTATTCCTTTCGAAAAGTACAAAAAGAAAAATATTTGTTGTATTACCATCGTATTTTGTAATCTAAACTGAAACAAGGTAATTCTTAATTAAGGTAGAGCCTAAAAAATATGAAGGCTGAGACTTTGTGTAGCAAACTATTGCACCATTATTTATTTTCGTCATTGGTTATAAACTTCAATTTATCGTACCCTATAATCAACCAATTTGAAGGAAGACATTGTTTACATGTTTACAGATTAAATAATCATCTTCTTAAGACTGACGTCTGACGGTTCCAGTCGTCCAAATGCTGCTGAGAGAAATTAATTCATGCAAATTAACCGGGAAAACACTGAAACATTGATATCAAAATGATTGATTATTGAAAGACGGAAATTAATTGGCCTCAAATAAAGAATACGTTTTCAAATATTAAGATTATATAACCATTTTCCTGTCTTTCTATATGTATGTTAGTTCAACAGATAAGAGGTTTACTGAAGTAAAGGAGTTAGAAATGCGTTGAGAGCAAAGCAATGTGTTTGAATTAAATATGATTATATGTTTCTATACGGTCATCACTGTTAATACATCAAGTATGGTTGGTTCCGCACAGACGGGGGAGGTTGTGCGGGTTGCCCAGTTAGCAGGTGGCCACCCACAGATGCACAACCTTCATTAAAGTTGGGATCTGTCAGTTACCTGGTCATTTATGGCCGTAACTTTGATAAGCCGGCCGATTGGTGGTGGCAAGACTTACGCTCTGGCTTTAGTGCGTTGTAAATGCCACTCACCTCCTTCACCATCTTCCCCCAGCGAATCCGCCTCCTCAATACCATTGTCTTGAGCACATTTATTTTTTTTACATCATTTCAATCAAAGATTCTGCGTTCTGTTGCCATATTAGTATTAATGCCACGAATAAAACATAATTATAATTATCTTACAATTGTCTGTTGCAGAAAGGGTATGGTATATGAGATGTCTCTAAGTGTTAATAATGAACGACTCTCAAACAAATTAAATACACAACTTCCCACATTGTGACGAAAGAAACTTAAATTATTATTTAAAGGTAAAAAAAAGTCATAATGGGATTTTGTATACAATACATTACTGATTCATTTAAAGAGATAAAGAAGACGCAACGCTTTTCTGCTCAGTTATTATTAAAAAAAATGTTTCGGGCAGTTAATGGACTGCACCAAGTCTCACCGTCCATGTTATTTAACAAAATAAGAAAAACAGCCTATCAGTCATAATTTTTTAATTATTATATTTAGCACATAATGTAAAAACGTTTCTTTCCTGATTGGAACATCTTCAGGTGTATAGTTAATAACATTCAATTATAATATATTATAATAAAATTTAGGTTGACAAGTACTTGTAAGATTTTGGGCGAAACTCTGACTAATAGGAAAGGCCAAAATATTCAAAAAGTTAAGAGACTGATCCTGCAACATATCCGAAGTGACGTTTTTGGATATTATTGATAATTATTGCATTGTTGAGTAAATTTTTCAACTATTACTTTCTTCGGTGTCGGACGTATATTTTTTATTTTATTTTGCTCTAACTGTAGTTCTGATGAGGTCCCAATCAGGGACGAATCGTTTGATATATTATGTTTTAAATAGAATAATTTCAAAATTCTCAATAATATATATTTAATTTGATAATGAAGGCAGATTATTATAATTGTTAAACTGTTTTGTTATTATGAATAATCCCAACTATACACTCTTCGGATAAAAAGTTAAATAAAATTTAAAAAACTGTTTCGATGACGTTATTCCGGTGAGTTAAACAGAATTTCACCTATTTTGTTATAATACCCTTATTCTATATCGGCATAATTTAGAGGCATCAGTGTGAGTGCAGAGATGACTATTTCATTGGGATAATCGTCAGAGGAAGTGCCTGTTTGTAAATTTATGGAACTGTATGGAACTCCAGTACGTAGCCAGTTTCTCTCGCCGCGTAGGACAAGGGAACATAAAACCCATAAATTATAGCTACCTGTTGCCTGGTAAGCAGTGGTACTTACGACACGAATATATCTCCTCTCTTCGAACTGTCAACACATTGGATCCCGAAGTTAACTGAAGCTGCCATCGTATCACGAACGTATATCTATCATTTATCCACCAGCTTTATCCCGGAGTCGTTATAAAAGATAATTGTTATTTATGTCCACACAGGCGGCAACTTCGCATTCCTCATCGTCGTCCGCGCCTTCCCAAAGAATTCTCCACTCTCAGCTCTCCGGCACCGGAAGTGCGGCATTTATATTCCTCTGCTCCCCGCCATAACGCCCTTACAATAAAACAACTTTGAAATCAGTAAAATATGTGATTATGTGATATATTGCTTTTAAATTTAGTTGCGAGCATTTCTGAACAACGACTGAACGAAAATGCTGTTAATACTTTATTAGTTTGAAGACAAATAGACTGTTAAATATATAAATAAATTAGAAACGGGTGAAATAAATAAATAGGCCACAAAAACCGGTACTGAAGCTTCTAAATCTGGTAACTATTTCGACGTAGAAACGTTTCTATCAGGAGTAAATACTAAAATAACATAAATCATTTAATTGAATATTGTGCCCATATACAGTTTAAATATAAACAAAAGAATAGAGTAATGATTTGGGAACATACATCAGAGTCAGGAGCAATTGAAATGACGGAAAGAAATTTTGTTAACGGTCGACGTGAAATTTATTCCCAAACTATAATATAATTCGTAAATAATTTTTCATCGCGTGAATCTTGGTGTGAATTACAATCAATCTGATAATGTTTATATATAACTAGCCGGTGTTGTCCGGGTTGTCATATATCCATAACACCCGAATTTACTCCAATCTTGGTTGCTTTTGCGTTATTTTTATATAACGCACCTCGACCTGTATCCTTAAATATGCTCACAACCCATGCCGAAATGAATTGAACTAATTGACCCCGGAAACATTTCTTTTGACGAACATATCGACCGTTTTAACGTGTTCGAAAATTTCCATCCCCGCTAAAAAGTACTTATTCGACGTAATAATTGACCGGTTAATATTGCTGAAAAATTCTACCCCCGCCCACAACCTGGGTTGCCCAGGTTGTCATAATTAAACTCAGCGACAACCATAACCCCGGATTTGACTCTAATCTCGGTTGTTTTTACGTTATATTTATCTAACGCTCCTCCACCCCCTCCCCTAACCATGATCCACTACCATACCAAAAGTATACGTAGACAACATCGGTAGGAATACTATCAATGCCACTGACCCCGACAAATATTTATTTCACGTAAATATCGACCGTTTAACAGTCTTGAAAATTTCCACCCCGTCCACACCCACTTGGGCGAGTTAAACGGCAAGTTGATTGTCTTAATTAAACTCAGCGCAATCTATAACCTTTGATTTGGCTGCAATTTCGGAAGTATTATTATAACGCCCCTCCATCACCACAAACGTTCACGTATAATGAGCAGTAATGGGTTGTGTTTAAAAATGAACAGCCGTGTAAGTACGGATCAATAATTAAGTAGTTTTAAACGAATAATTTGCTGTTTTAACCAATGTTTGTCTCATGAAAAAGGAGGGACTCCCGAACAAACTTTCCTAAGTTGAAGTAATTATTTTACATGTAATTTTAACGTCTAATTTAAATTCATAATTAATAAGACGACCTTCAATTTCTGATAAACATCAGTTCAAGAAACAAATAAATTCAAATAAATATTTTGTTAGAGACATCTCATATATCATACCCTTTCTGCTTTGCGTCTTTTTCTAATAGCATTTAACTACAGAATGACAAGTAAAGCAAATGTCTATAAACCATGGATAAATCAGATTTACAATCTTAGTATAAGATATCATTCATTTTGTAGAGTTTTTCGGTGGTAATTTTAATATTGAGTGTTGTAATAAATTTTTAATAAATGACTTTTCTCAACTTATTTTTTTAAACGAAGCCTAAGCTTATTTAACTTAATCATGGTCGTATGGTTTGTGGCTTATATAAGCTTTCTCAATACCACGATGGCTGTAATAAGGTTCCTTGTCCATGTGTAGTGTTTTCAAATTCAAAACTGTGATTAAAATTATATCAGAATTAAGTAATCAAATAGTTGATATCAATGACCTTCTCTACTTGTTTATTATGATTACACTATTATAGGTCACTACCTTTTCCATTACATTCACAAAAAAATACGTTTGTCGGAAATCATTCAAATCTTCTGAGTCGGTATGATTTTTGTAATAAAAATTTTATTTCATTATTCTTTAGTTCTATAATTTGAAAATATCATTTTATATTAACTAATGATGTTGTGTACAAATATATATTCTGACTATTAAGAAAACTAATATGTAAGTAAACGTCAGCCAATTTTAAGTCAGAAAAAGAATTTATGATAGTAAAATTAAACAACGTTTCATAGTTTTCTGTGTGAATTCAACAGTTTAAAGTTTAAAACTACAAGAAGAACAAAACAACTGCAATTATTAAAATAATATTTTTAAGGAACATTTGGCAGATAAAAAAATTTATAGTTTCTTATAATATACCGTTCTTATAATCATTGTAATTTTTTTTAGTTTTAAACTTGAACCTGATGAAGTTACAAAATAAACCATGAAAGTTTAGAATTATAAATTATTTTTTTCTGTCTTAAAATTGGCTGACGTTTATTTATTTATTATTTTATATTCTAGTTACTATAATTGTGTCTTGTATTTTTCAAGCTTCGTCTCAAGTACTCATTCATACACAGCTAGGAATTATGTCGCCAAAAAGCTTCATACATTTCAACTTAACTATTTTTGATGATGCAACAATTTAGTTAATTTAAATTCATTGAAATTATAATTAATTTTGGATTTTCTTTCACATTTTTTCCTTCTAAAAATTTTCTTCCTATACGAATTTTTAAGCAATGTACGGAAATGTCTAAATTGAATTATTAAATTATTGAATAAAACCCAAGAATGTCTTATTTATACTTTACACAGGGAACATCCTGCCTTCGAAAAACATTATGCTCGGTAATCCTTTGGTCAAAGGAAAAGCTCAAACATTCACGTTTAATTTTGAATAAACATTATAAATGAGATGCGCTTTCACAGACAGACAGTTTCCTTGTCAATTCCATCGAATGTCGCATCAGTGCAACGTGTATGCCGAACGGAGCTCAAAATTAATTTGGGGAACGATGAAAAGTCACCTAGTGTTGACAGATTTCCGTGATTCATTATGTTTGTCCACCGTTTGGTCGCTGAGGGCTTCATCAATGGAAGTGATTAATTTGTTCAATTTCGCTCATTGTCATAGATTGCACGTCAAAGTTTATTGTTCCGCCTGTTTGCGAGCCTCATTAATTACTCTCATGTCAGGAGGCTGTGAGCTTCTCCTTCAGCTGCAACATACGTTGCCAGGTTGTTACACTTAATTATAACTTTCTTACTGACAAATCGACGGGAACAAAATTAAATCGGTTGCTGCGGAATACAGTTCAGCGCGTGTATTCCCGACTGATCTGGAAACTGTATGACGGATAATTCTTTATAAGAAATAAGAAGTAACCTGATATAGTTTGATATAATTCAACGGCGTGGTAGTAACTCCAAATATTAGTATACAACAACAATGACGTCGGATTTCCATAAAAATTAAATCCACACCAATTTTTGCTAATCTTGAATTTTTTCATGTCTTTTGATTGATAAGTGAACTTTTAATTTGGTCATGTCAGAATAATGTAATCACTTCCATTATTTAAAATAATTTAAAATACACATTTTATACTCTGACGTCGCAGAACTCGTCAGGTGCACATGAAATAACACAAATAAAATTTAAAAAGTTTAGTTGTTCAATTAGTTTTATTTTTGTTAGTTTACACGAGTTCTTTTTTTAAAAAAAAATTCTTTACTTCATTCAGTCTGTATATCAACAAATTTCAATTACAATTGTCTAAGACTTTACTAAACTTTCATGTAGAAACTAAAATGTGTAACGTTTAATTGAAACAGAATTAGAGCAACGTAATAATTGTCGCAGACTTGGTTCAAAAATTTGGAACTTATGAAAGTATCAAGATCAAAAAAATATTCCGACGTATTTTCCTTACTGCGAAAATATTTTTCATCGCTCCAGTTTATTAATTATACCAATCCCTGGATTGATGAAGTTCTCTGATCGTCAACAATTTTCTGTATGATTTAGGTGTTGTCGGTCAAATTGTCTCGTTAGTTTAATATATTCACAACGTTCATAAAAACAATAAATTCAGCGAAAAAATATAATGTAATTTCCAAAAATGAAGTAAATGAATGCGTTTATTTATTTATGTATTTAGTGTACGGATAATTAATTATAGCCAAATAACAGACACAAATACGTGCTGAATAAATACCACAAAACGTTTCCGCAACACTTATTTCTTTCGTCAGGCGATTAAAAAACGCAAGAGACGTAAGAACGCAGAAACCATGTGTAGAACTAAAAAGCACAGAAGCATTATATTTAAATTTCATTGCGGCAAATAAATTGAATGCTTTAATAACGACACGAAAGACGCAAAAATAATTATTATCCCTCACAAATCGTTGTGATTTTCACTTTCTGAACTTAAAAAGTATAAATTATTCCTTAAAAACTGTAAAGTGTAATTATTATAATATAGAAACTACAACAGTTCGTACTTCAAAATTACACACTTAACATATTCGATAAATTCCAATTACATTTATACATTTTAACACTCTTGTATTTTTCGAGCTGTACCTCAGGTACTCACTCATAAATAAACGGCTAAGAATTGTGTGCCCAGAAAGTAAACTGTAAACTATTTTTTATGCAATATTTTTGTTAAATTAAATTAATTGAAATTTTAATTTCTTTGTATTTTTTGACTATATTACATTTGAGTGTAAAATAACTATGATGATCAGAAAAGAAGAGCTAGAACAAAGCATTTAATTTCATTCATATATTTGTGTTATATTTTAAGGAGAATTATTTAATACTGTGGTGACTCGCCTCTTAAATATATAGAAAGGGGTAATGAGGAAAGGAGAGAAATGTTTTTTAGGGTAACAGGCTACATGAGGGTAATCCATATGGTGGCAACTCCCCTTTAATAGCATAGGAAGAGATTTGAAAGGGGAAGGGTAGAGGAAGGTAGCCAAGGGTTAACTAGGGCCCCAGGGCTATAGTTTAAGGATCCTAACCGCCTTAAAGTAATGCAGGGAAAACCCTAGAAAAACCTGCATCAGGTAGGTCGGGCATTGGGGACTTGTCCCACGCCCTTCCGATAGCGGGAGAAGAGTTTGTTGTGGGGTCGCATCATTCCGTTCTCCATAACTCGACCAGTTTAGGAGGCAGCTGGCCGACTGTTCCAATGTAGCCTCGATTTTGTAGTTTAAGAACCGTAGCTGACATTCACCTGAAAGTGATGAATTTAAAACCTAAAAGATGTTATATTAAGTAGGACGGGCTCTTGCATTTTGTCTCACGCCGTTCCGATAACGGGAAAACAGATTATTGGGTGACCAGTCTCGATCGTATTTGGGGAGCAGCAGATCGAGTGGTCCATGAGAACTGCGAAGAACTCTTATCGTATGGCCCAAGTCTGCGACCTCGAAACATATTCCTCTCAAAAACAGGAAATTTTCAAATGAGTAACTTAATCCTTCCGAGTTAAAATGTTGTTATGTTCCCTTCATTACTCATACGGAAAAAATAAATGATTATTTTATAATATTCGACTAACCTAAAAGACGGTTAGAACAGTTACAAATAGTTTTTTAAATTCTTGTTAAGACTAAATAAGCGGACTAACGTAGAACAAATTAGTATTATAAATAATTAAACCTTTATTTACAGTCGCATTTAAGTTTTATCTTAATGTCATTTACATTAAAATATATCAAGATTAAAATTCATTCAGAAGGTTTCGTTAATGTTAACTATATGAATCTGATAAATTTAATTAATAAATTTACCTGATACTTCTTGTCCTCTTATATATAAGAACTTTATTACGTTTGAATAATGAGTTTTTATAAATAATAGTGTAAGTCAGCTGATAACTAAACACGGTTCGTAAGACGTTTTCTATTGTTTGAAAATGGAATCTTCATGTTCTGTGGCTTAGCACTGAGTTTTATTATTTATAATGAAATATAACAGTTATGTAAACAAAATTAGTTGTATGTAAGCAATGTTAATTAATATGTTTAATTTTAGTATATGCATCTAGATTTACCACATATATTTTATTAAATTATTTTTTTATGCTTCGAAAGCACAATGAGAGGCTTGGTCTAAAGAGACGATTCTAGGAGTTACACGTGGTCAATGCGTGTCGATTCTCCCTCATACTTAACCCCAGTTTTCGTCACCAGGATGATCATAAATATCCGTGCGAATGTCGGTATTCGTATCCGGGACGTCTGTGACCATACACCACAGCCGGGCGGCTTCTTATAAATTTTACCTATAGGGAAAAAGGTATTCGTTTAATTTCTTACAATTATGTGAATGGCTGAGTCATTTGTGAAGGGTTACTGAGGGGTAATTACAACATAAGGAACACGGCAGCGGTAAAACTTTGTGTCGGCTTGTCTTTTCTAGGCGAGGATTTGAGGTGGGATTAACACGCGTACCAATAATTAGTGACGGGAAGAGGGTACCAGGTGCGGCGGGCCCCCTGGGGGTCGGCGGAGTTACGGCGTGCCGTAAAAAGCGCTACCTGAGCTTGGTATCGCACCAGCGACGTCCAGGAACGCAGACAAATACGGAGCGAACAGCGGGGTTGCGCGTAACTATGCACGGCGTGCGAGGAAATGGGGGTTACAAATCCTTGGTGCAGCACTCATACGTCACATTTAATAAAAGCAGCATCAATTTAATAGAAAAATGAAAGGAGAAAATTTTTTCTTTATATATAATCAATGTTTTCTACGGGGATAAGCCAAAAAAATACTTACAAAATGTAAGAAATAGCTCTGGGAAACATCTTTAGTATATTTTAAATCGTACAATTTCTCAAAATACAAATATATCATTTTCAGCCTTTTACTCATATATTCTAATTTCAAACAATGAAAAAAAAACTACTTTCGGCAAGTGAGAAAGGCAGAATAGCTAAAGAAATCAAAGCCGAGTAGACACATCGCTTGAAGCAGCTTATATGAGGATGGTCAAAAAGTTTTTACGTGAACGTACACCCACAAGTAATTATCAACGTACTTTAGGTGATTCTGTAAAGAATCAACTAAATATACGATATGGCGTTGAATTCATCGACGCGTGAAAGTGAGATAATGTTTCGTGTTGTATGGACGAGTGATTTCAATATAGTATAAG
Organism: Zhengitettix transpicula; assembly: GCA_037074705.1. Lineage (NCBI taxonomy): Eukaryota > Metazoa > Arthropoda > Insecta > Orthoptera > Tetrigidae > Zhengitettix > Zhengitettix transpicula. The sequence continues at coordinate 55,921,760 of CM073592.1, read as the reverse complement.
AAATCGTGTCTTAAAAATAAATGTAAGATTGGCGCCGTGTTCACATAGAAATTGTGTGGCTGTTTTCTTTCTTTTTTATTTCAATCCACAGAGGAGGGTCCTACGTCTGTTTATGACACACGGATCCACTTATACTCTCCAGAGACGAAGCAGCAGTCGAAACCGTCCGTCCATATTGGTTATTGGCTGTTGAACGGACGCTTTTGACTTTAAAATTTTGTTTCTGCACGGCTATTTTTAACATTTTTGGGGGGATTTCCTACTTTTTATGAGTAAAAAATTTCTGGATTAAATATTTCTCATACTTTTTCCTTTTCAGAAGGTTCTAGTGATTTCCTTCATCACAGAGGCTTAAATTCTCTCTCTGCGGTGACTGAAATATATTAAATTAAATGTATCAGCTGATTGGCCAGCTGCCTCCTAAACTGGTCGAGGCACGGAGAAGGGAATGCTGCGTCCCCACAGCAAACTCCTCTCCCGCTATCGGAAGGGCGTGGGACAAGAACCCAATGCCCGACCTACCTGATGCAGGTTTTTCTAGGGTTTTCCCTGCATTTCTTTAGGCGAATGCCAGGTAGGATCCTTAAAATATAGCCCGGGGGCCCTTGTTAACACTTGGCTACCTTCCTCTACCCTTCCACATCCCCCCTTTCAAATACCTTCCTATGCTATTAAAGGGGAGTTGCCCAAAGTGGATTACCCTCGTGTAGCCTGTTGCCCTAAAAAAAATACTAATAAAAAAAAGGTTCCAAGAACCAAGATCTGTCTCCTGCGAGAGGATTCTCTCGCAAGTAACTTGCGAGGGATGTTCTCTCGCAGGCAGAACCTTGTAGGAGAGATACGAAGGGGCTACCTTTGGGGATGCCTTTTCCTCTCCGTTTTTGAACTAAGGTTCCCACAAGCCGAGACACCTCGGCCTGTTCTGAGAGGTGTATGTTCCCGGGTCACAGACCTAGAACATACGGTAAGAGTTCTCCGCTATTCCCATTGGAATAGTCGGCCATCTGCCTCCTAAACTGGTCGAGGCACGGAGAAGGGAATGCTGCGTCCCCACAGAAAACTCCTCTCCCGCTATCGGAAGGGCGTGGGACAAGTACCCAATGCCCGACCTATCCGATGCAGGGTTTTCCCTGCATTTCTTTAGGCGAATGCCGGGTAGGATCCTTAAAATATAGCCCGGGGGCCGTAGTAAGCCTTGGCTACCTTCTTCCACCCTTCCGCATCCCCCCTTTCAAATCCCTTCCTATGCTATTAAAGGGGAGTTGCCCAACGTGGATTACCCTCATGTAGCCTGTTGCCCTAAAAAAAAGTTACAAGGATATATTAGCCGGAATAGAGGTTTAAAAGCTCACATTGTTAGTTTTTTTTATGCCATAAACATTTTCTATATGAGACAGAAATTACTTATGGTCTCAGTTGGTGAAATATTTTTTAAATATTTACGCTTCAAGTAAAAATCAACTGATTTCGATGTCCGTAACTGATTCATTTCTCGAAGTTGTGCACTCCATGGGGTCTATGAAGTATGATAAATCCTGATTAAAATACCAATAAAAACGGTGGGAATCGAAAATTACGACCTAATTTAGAAGTTAAATTCCTTAAGTCTTTATATTCAGTTGGAACGCTTTCAATACTAAGGCAAATCCATACAAATATTAATTAAGCAGCCTAGATTTTTTCATGAATATACGTCCAATTTTTATATTTCATAGTGTATGGGGCGCATAATTTAGGGCAACAAAAATAATTGTCTTTTGGATGTCAGTATCCATTATGAAGTGAGAAATTCTTAATTAATATGTAATTGCCGTGTATCAACGAATCATTTGTGTATCGCATTGAAAATATTATACACGTCGTTGACCATGTTTCCCTTTTATACTTTGGTCCTATAGTTTTGGTCGCACAATGTGCGAAACTGAAAGTTATGAGGACTAGCGTCTGCGATACCAGGAAATGGTGCCGAGAAAGTAATATTGTCCGCAGCCAGTAAAGTCTATGTGCAGATCAGAATAAGCCAACGTCGTATTGGCCTTTTACGTCTGCAGCACAATTTTATTACGGCCTTGTCACAATAAAACCGGAGTAACGACTTTCGTTTATGCGGCACCGCAGACAAGAATAAATAAGCTCCGGGACGAAAGACGACCCAGAGTGGCTTACATTACGTATCCGTGAACTCCGTCTTAAAACCGTGATGTGTCAAATTAGGTCGCGATAATGTCGCTTGTATGAAAATTTTCTGACCTTTTCTAAATCGAGAAACGTTTAAATATCTTAAGCATTATGTATTGAAATGAAGATTTCTTTTAATATGAGGAATTCCGGATATAATTGTAGAATTATCAAAGGTATATTTGAAATTAATAATATGTTTGAGTAGAGAGTCGATCGAGTACCTTCTATACCTTGCGGCCGCCGAAAAGTGCAGAGTGCACAACATCGTAAATTCACCAGACATTTCAAACTATCGGTTTGGATGTACCAACTAGTGGTAACGAAAATTAGGGGTGTAAAACTTTACAGTACAGACCGCATGCGTAGAAGAGATGATGTTTCTCTCAGGTGGGGGAAACGATGTATAAAAAGCGAGAGAAAAAGGTTCATGGAGCCATCCCGTCTTGAACATGTTGACATGAAACTGACATGAAACCGTAACAAACGTTTATATCCAATATCTCTTTCACAGAAGGAAAGGCAGCAACAACGAATACTTCGAGATTGAACATCGAAGAAGTTTCCTATTTTTCTTCACCAAAAAATATTACATAAGATTGCAGAACCCCACGATTTGTTCTCAAGTTAATTTCCTTTAAAATTGTATTGAATTGACGTTTTTCTTTTAAGTTGCCCTTAAACCCGCGATTTATAAGCCCAGAGACAGAGATAAATTTTTAAACGGAGATTCACACTTTCAATGAATAAATAAGAATATGTTAATTAATTTTTTATGTAAATTTTGAATTTGAATTTAAAATAATTAGTAAACAAATTCCTTTTTATATTATTTAACACATTTTATATCAACACAACCACTGAGACGACAGATTTTTATCACTGTGGTGTTTTATATTAGTCAAATTTCCATTGATTCGGTGTTTTTAAAGACAGCATAGTTTACCCAATGTAACAGGAATTACAATCGAGCGAAGAGATTTTGTAAACCACACAATATTTGCTATAGTTGTCAAGAAGCTGCTTGTAGGTTTTTTTTATCAAAAAGGATAGTGTATTATTAAATATTTAAATGATAAATATTGGATATTGTTTAAACAACTGGACGAACATGTGCTGTAAAAATTTATTTTAAGAAAGAACAAGAAAGTAATTTGAGTTGACGAACGGGAGTAACTTTATTGAAACCAATGTCTTTGTGTTAATAATAAATCTTATATCTACTTCCTTGGACCTCATAAATTTTATCGAGCAAGAAAACTTAAGTCAACAAATACATGAACCAAATTTCCAAAAATGTTAAGAATATCTATGTATGTAAATAATGACGCTTTGTAAACTATTGTAAATTTAAAATAATAATAGCCGCATAAGGGTCGCCAATTACCACGATATCGACGTGAAAGTTATAAACCTCCATTTTTTTTAAAAAAAAAAACCGTCATAAATGCTTACTAGAATTAAATTAATACAAACAATATTTATTTTGTGTTTTACTGGAGCTTAGATTCTATAAGTTATGTAGATAATTATAGGGATTATATATTATAATAAACATTATAGGGAAATAAAACTTTATAATTATTAACAATATATTATTGCTTTGTTTATGTTCATCGTAATATGACGTATTGCATGTTTCTGTATTTTCCAACAGATTTAATGTAAAATGTTAACTGAAGCTAATGAAATAAATTAAAATTTTTTAGTAACGATTACATTTACTGGCATGTGTCGGCTTCTTTTTTAAAATCATACCTTCTCTTCCGAGTACTGTATTTTCCATTTTTTTTCTCCTTTGTCTGCGGGTATTATATAACATGATTTAAGATTTCTTAATTAAAGTATTTTCTCATTAAATTATTTTTATACTTTGTGATGTGTGAAGAATATTTTTATTATTTTTTTATTTATTATTTTGTTCTCTATCTTCAGAAGAGGACTAAAGGCATAAATAAAACTAAAAATCAATTCAATTATTTTTATTGCTCAGTTTTACTTTGAACTTAAACAAATTCTTTCCGAAATACGTTAGTTACGTGCGGTGTTCCATTTCATGCGTTTCTAAGACACGTTCGTAATGACCCTTTCAGTAATAGGATCTGATAGCCTTCCATTTAGAGGAAAGTTAATGGGAAATGGATCTTCTACTTGTATTTTACGACTTCGGAGGCATAGTTAACTTTTACTCATCAGTAAAATGTGCTTCTACGGAGCTTCGATACATTAAGTCCCTCTTAGTCTTACCACTTACATTAGATTATGAGTGTACCGAGTATACGCTTTATGTTGAGAGAAAATATAGTTTCCGTGTCAGAAATGAGGCAATATTTCGTATATTATTGATTATATTAATGTAAATAGCAGTGCCACACTATTTTACTTTATTGAAAAAAGGTGTTTGTTAAAACGATTTTTTGTAACACTTAAAAGAAACACAAATCGTATCTCAGGGACGGATTTTGGGACTTTCTGAGAGTACAAAAATAAAGAATATAACTGTTTAAGGAAGAAATAATAAATCACAGCTTATTTACAGAAACGTAAAAATTCCTGTCCAGGTGACGAAGGCTACTGTCGCACAGAAAAGGTAGCATATATCTCAAGCTAATCGTCTCCAAATTACGCTGACGAACATCGAAATAAGATAACTTTTAATTCTGATAAAACCAGAATTACAACTCCAATATTTCTGATTTTTGGTCAACCATTGTGCCAAACAAATATTTAAACAGCGTCCATTGAATATACTTGAACGACTAATTTAATTAAATCACGTTCCTTACTTCTTAAAACGACAATAAATCCTATAAAATATGTATGTAACGTATCGCTTTGATGCTCTCCAAACGACAAACAATCATGTAAACGGCTCCCTCAGTCAGTAACTTGTTGCTCTCCATAACGACAAATAATTTAATTCTTGTCGCCAGCTCACCAAACCTAAGACAACACTGGATATTATACAATAAGTCAGAAATAATTATGAACAAAAATAAAATGCGAATACAAATTATAAACACAGCGTTCGCTTCCAACTTTGGTACTTCATCATGTGATCAGCATTAATAAATATGTAGAATATCTTCATTATGTAGTTAAATGTAAATTTGGATTCTAGAATTTAAAAAATATTTTTATTAATTCTATTAATTGAAATTTATGATAAATTACAATATAATAAGATCAAACTTCAATTTATATTAATTTGAGAGATAACAAATAAGCTCATACGAATATTTTGTGATGTTTTATTTACGTTTGCCTCGGACAACAGTGTACATATTTTAAATTTGTTACACTAAATAAAGTAATAAAATGAAATACAAGTACTTGTATTCTGAAAAGTGCAAGAAAACCTCTAAAAAATTGAAAATCAAACAAGTTTTACACGATTAAACTATTTTTTTAGGAAATTAAATATAAAAACATTGAATTGTTATCACATTTTGGTTTTAACTTCGTGCATGCACTTTCTAAAAACATTTATTGAACTACGGTACTGTTGTACTCTGATTTAATCTTTTCAACAATTAAATGATGTTATAATATAATAATTATATTATAATCATACATTTTTCTAACATTTATTTGTTTTAGTTATATTCCCGTTTTTTCTTCATTGATGCATGTTACAATCTTGACACTATATGTACACATCGTTGCGCTATGGAGAAATGGTCGACTGTTCCTCGTACGCCATGTCCGGTAGCTGCTGTGGCTGTTGGAGGAATGCGCGGTGCAGTGTGGGCCGCGCTCAGCGGGAGCCAACGAGGATTTACAGTGGCGCGGTGACAAATAAACGCGAGGACCGGACCAATTAATGTCAAGGGTCACCTGCCCCCTCTACCTGTGCGGTCCTGATCGGAGGAAAACGCACAGTTATTACTCGTAACATGCAGAAGTCTACTGACCAAAAGATCCATTTCAACTGACCACTGCTGACATGCGTTGGAGGAATTCAGTTTTATATACTGTTTGAAATATTCCGTTACTAATTTCAAAGATCTATCTTATTGAACGCACCATGGATTGAAGGCTTACGTTTAGTACTACAATCATCAGATCAGAGTCTCTATAGAGAAGGAAGTGACTCTGGACTAATAAAGGATAACATTTCTGCTTTTACTTGCCATATTTAAACACACCAAGTGTTATCATTACAGCAAAAATAAGAAGGTTTATGTACAATAGAGAAATATCATTCGTAGGGTAAATAATGTCATGTATCGCAATGGCCACCCAGAAAAGAGTCCTACTGAGAAGGAAATTGAATCTGGATTTGCAAAAGAACCTGGCATGTCTTTGTATGGAATAAAATCATAAACATTAAGGAAATGAAGAACCGTGAGAGTTTAGAAATATCTGGTTGGTAAATAAATGAACAAGAATTTGTAAAAAATAAGTTTAAGATTTATAAGAATAGTAAACGAGATTACAGTTTTAAAGAGAAAGCCAAACACGATTTAGCACATCTCAAGTAGAAATTGTTCACTGCCTGACATCATCGTAGGACACATTGATGTAGTTCCAGTTAATCTACGAAATAATTTAAAAAGACAATGAAAATATTGGTTGATTAAGTAAGTAGACAGCACAAAGTAGACATGTCAAGGACCTGCCAATGGACAGAAGATTGAATAACAATAATAATAAGTTGCCGTGTTAGGAAATACAAGCATAAAGTCACAGATAACCTCGCCAATAAACAACCGCGTCAAGGCTTGCACCTTTTAAAATACATTTTTTTAAATATCTGTGACATTCGATTGTATGTGTCCCCTAGTGTGGTTTCAAATTCAGGAATCATGGTTACTATAAATAATAATTTTTGAAATATTGAGCATAAAAACATCTTAAACTTTATAAACATCAAACAAGATACAGTTGACCTTAACTCAATCTATGCCATTTTGTTACATAAAACACTGACATATGTCACGTTTGTATTTATGCAGTTTTATCTCACATTTAATCTTTAGCTTGAGTTATTACTCAACTATTGTTTGACAAACACCTACAGATATGACGAAACGTCGAAAAATTATAAAGCATTCTAAATATAATATAGTCTGTGTATACTTCCTACTATTTAAAACGAACATTGAAGATAGAAGTATTATTTATTGTATATAGACTGACATATTTCACTCAATACTCGGAGAAAACGTAAAAAGTGTTTGTACGCATGGGAGGTATAAATAGAAGGGGAGAGGTTCATGTAGTGAAATTTGTATATTCTAGGATAGGCTATTCCACCAAAGGTCTACTTTACAATATTATACTTTCGCGTAAGGAAAACTGAAAATTCTATGAGGAATATTATATGTATATTTTATTCCGTGCATTCCGTGTCAAAGACTTGATTGCCCTCGTAAATCATGCGAAGGGTTCACCCGAGGCTCAGAGGTCGTTGTCTGCAGTTCATCCGACAGGGTGAGTAATTGCAGCCATATGTAAAGTGGAAGCAACCGTTATTGCACATCATACTCTGTTAAACATAACGAACGGCGATTTGACAGTTCCTGTACTCGCGACTTCGTGTCTACGAGCGGTAATTAATGTCCTCTTGAAGGAGGAGACCTCTGTACTTAGACTTCGGAGCCGACGATGAGGAAAGTTGCCGTAAAAGGTAAGCAGCTTCCGCTGGTAATTATCACGTAATTATATTGCCGAGAAACCTCTGTCGAGATGTCTCCAGCGGTTTTCTTTGGTAACTTGGAAGCCATTCAAAAACCGTGTAGAAATAGGTAAAATACTGTAAATATAATACATTATTCTACACAGAACACGTACTTCTAAGGAAATATAATCGGAATACTGGGAATTTAATTACATAAAAGAAATGGATGACGAAATAAAACAAAGACCATAAAATTACTCTTTATTAAATGAAAAGAACTTTCACATGTCAAAAATATAAAATTACTCAGGAGATCGAAGGAAATTGAATTGCTTGTTTTATGAACTGTTGTTTCTCATCTGCCATAGAAATGACCGACATACGGACAGGGTTGGATACTTAAAACTTCATAAATTAATATCGTCGAAAGACATTGGTTTCATAGAAGTAGAACAGATATGTCCTTAATTACAGATTATGAAATAAAATTGAAGAATCTAGAGAAATATGTTTTGCCGAACGGACAAGGTTAAAAAATTTTGCTGGACGTGAAATTCTTCAAATAACTATCTGAAGGGTTTTATGAACAATAATAACATGAAAATATTAAAAAAATCAATTTTCATTTGTTTTCAAAAAATATATCTACTGCGATTACATTGTGGCACAAGCGTACATGTATTATATTTCGGCAATAGTGTCATAATCACCATAATTTTATTTAAAAATTATGCATTAACATTTATTAAAACAAATAAATGAAGAAGACGTCAGCCTATTATAAGTCAGAAATATATTATTATAAATAATTTAAAACATTATAAGAAAAAATACACTATATTGCATTCCTGATTTTTTGGTGCTTCTTCAGGTGTAAATTTCAATTAAATGTTAAATTTGTAATGTAAAAATTCCAATAAAACAAAATTTTACAGACATGATAGTTTTCAATGCATTTATGAGTGTGTTTCATTGGAAATTTTAAAAATTTTCAGTACATATTTCTGACGAATAGACTGATATTTTCTCATTTATTTAAAGAGGTCCAATAAATATAATTGTTTTATATGATACATATATTTTAAAAAAGGAAAATGTATTAATTAACGAAAAATAACGCCGAAATTGTGAAACGTTACCCCAAAAATTTAATAATTTTTGTATATATTGGTTATAGCTACCATAACGTCGTGTCATCCCCGGCTTTCATAACGATAAAGATTTTAAAATAACCCGACGTACACGCATAATTAAAAGTTATATCAATAAAAAGTCATTATGAAGTAGTAATTTAAAAAATATATATACGTCAGGATTAAACATTTGATAAAAGTTCACTTTAAATTATTTTTAAAAATATGGACTACGTTTCTCATTACCGTGGCTTGTTTTTCGCTAAAAACTTATTCAGTAAAATCAGAATGATTTGCTCAAATGAAATGACTGTACCCCTGATATCCTGAAGACGTAATCACGGTTTTCCTGTGGATGTTTAAGTGCCAGAGTTTGGATGAAGTTGTTACTTTGCTCTCGACATAGGCCAGGTTCCACTGCGTACGGTTCCCAGGAGGAGATCTCTTCCAAGTAAAACCATTACTTCGCAAATCACCGGCGTAAAACACAGCCGGTGGCCTTGAACTCTTGGCGACCCGACACTCGTGTTCTGTCGTTAAACCGGCTGAGGTCAAGGAGTGCCGAAGAGATGGACCGACAGCTCCACCGTCAACTGAACACTTCTCATCAGCCTCGCCCACAAACGCCGTCACTCCACTCCTGTGAATATAATAATGTTTTCAATAATTTTTCAATTACAAAACTGTACACTCCCTGTCACCAAAGATGAGCGCCCTTTACGGAATGCAAGACGCAAAACATCTATAGTTCGGATTGTATATTCGACACTACTTGAGACTGAAATAAAATATTCTCTCCCAATATAAGGAGTCTACCGACTAAAGAATATTTGTTATAGTTTATCAAATGGAATATTCGCTCGCCCCCCCCCCCCCCCGAATTAAGATATTAAATATGTCTATTCTGAAATTGCAACATTTAACTTGCAAATTAATATTAATTACATTAATTCGAGAACTTGGGAGTCTCTAAAAGTACAAAATTCTTTTATCAATCTGTTTATATTTTTCATAGGAATATGAAAATAGTTATCTAATGCTTCTGATTTTTTTTCTTGTTGACTTTAGCTTGCTTTGAAAATAAAAATTGATAATTGTGAATATTTTTGTTTAAGGTTCAGTAATAAGTCTGTTCCTCAATCACCCTACTGCAGTTTCAGCCCGAGATGCGCCTTTTGGAGCAGAAGCAGGAATACGGAGACCCCGCGGTGCCGAGGATCTCTTCCGGGAGCTGAACCTTGGCCTGAGTGATTCAGCAGCGAGCGCACAGCGGGATATGGGTTTGCAGTTGGTCGAGTCCTTGTTTCTCGGTTTCCGATGAAAAAGCAGACAACGTCGCTGAAAGCAGTTGTGATTCGGGTGAGCAGACACGTCCGCGAACAGTTTCCTTAATTTGGCTCTTTTCTGTTTCACGGACTATTTTTGTTTCCTTACCATTTGGGAAAGTCCTTCTATGGTTCGCCCTGTAATGCGATAAAGTTATTTCTATTTCGAGGTATTACGATTCAAAAAATACCAAAAATCGTATTGAAGTGCATAATTTTCTAGTTTCAGTTTGTTGATTTAATAATAGTATTATACATTAACCACCTGTTAATCATCACTCAGTTAGTTTTAAGCGAAACTTGAAGCATTCCAGCCTGAATGGTTCTGGAGGTTTCAGTTTCTCTAAAGACATATTTCATCATTCATCATGTTTCAGTCTTAACAGCGTACGAAGAAGGTCAACCCTCTTATGTCAATGTAAGAAATATCGTAGAACTTGGCGTATCGTATATATTTCAATATAATGTATATATATATATATATATATATATATATATATATTAACCGTAGGACGTGTCGCAAGTAAGAAGCGCCATTTATACCACTTTACACAACTATTTCTTATAGCATAACCGCTAATTTAAATAGCAATTCTGTCTGTTACTTTTATGTATTTATCTAATTACGATATTTTAACACAGACGTACAATACTTTACCATTTTTTTAAGTTAATTAAAAAACAACTGAAACTACAAATAAATTAATGAAAGAAATATTTAAATAATTTTTTAAATTGGACATTGAGTAAAAGCACTTTGTGAAAGTTTCAAGCTTAATTAGCCGTTATTATCTCTGATTAAGGGCCTTAACATTTCAAACAAAAAATTAAAAGCTGGCCTATTGATTTATATATAAAAATATTTATTTCATAATATAATTTAATATAAAATTATAAACTGGCCAATTTCCTTATATAATAACCAATACTGCGAATTATTTCACAGTATAAAGGTTGTAAACTGATCAATTTTTTTATATACAGGAAATTAAGTTATATATGAATTGTTGTAAAGGTCATGAATAATTATTTATACAAAAATTATCTAAACAATTTTCTAATAAATTGAAAGATTAAAATAATACTCATAAATATATACCATATTTGCGCCTGAAAACATGGTTACTTTCTTGTTCATGAAATATATATTGTACCACTGTCTTGATAAAATAATAACTTATACTTTCGCGTATAGGATGAGTATTAAATTTATTAATTTTTTATTAATTTTATGGTTCCCTCTGGGTTTCTTAATTTATTTAATTATTCGTTTCATAATATCTAAATAGCCCATTGAAAACCATAATAAATGTTAATCATCTTCCCTAATTAAATAAATAGTTTGGTATGTTACAAATTCCAACAAGGATTCGTAGGAATTTCTGCTAATATGGTAATTTTAATTCAAGAGTTTTCTGGGCCGTTTCAATCTTGAAATTTGAAACTAATCTGATCTTTTTCAATTTCTTTAAAATTTACAACACCCTTAAAATAATTTTGTCATCATTACGGTTGTTCGAGAGAAAATAATTTTTAAATATTTTCCCGTTAGTTATTTCTTTACGCATTAGTGTTTTAATAGGCGTTGATGTTTAATAACTTCCCTAGCTTATGGAACACGTTTTGAGGTCGTCGAATCATTTACATTTCCCCCGCGGACGCCGTGTTCCCTCGAATCCTCCGTATGTTAATTTTATGGCCGTCACAAGAAGCATTTTGGAGCGAGTTACTGGCGAGGTTGGGCATTCCTGCCTTCCCCAAATAACGTTAAGTATCCGTGAGCGGGAAACGGAGTTAATTTGTAGCTACACGAAGTAAAAAGTTTCGTGTCCAAATTGTCGTGCACGAACCAGCAGCCATCGTGTTCTGCCTCGTTAGCGCGTCAGATCCGATCGCTGCTCCCGTCCGCTAGTCCCGGGGTTCGAATACTGTCATCGCTCGGTATTCTCAGGATTTCACAGTGTGGGATTAACTGCAGTAGATCTTCTTTATGGTCTAAAGTGGAGGTCGATTATGCATTGACTAAATAATATTCATTATGCGGATGTAAATGAAAAATTTCCCTCAAGAATGTATATTTAGTAATATATATATATATATATATATATATATATATATATATATATATATTAAATTCAGTATAAAATACATAGGAGACAATTTTACGTATATTATTAATTTTTAAGAATATATTTCAACGCAATGTACACTGATTCATTGTCAGTTTAAATAATGGAAATATGTAAATTGGATTTGTTTTTTATTTTATTGATTTGTAGGTACTACACGGACGTATGTCCAATAACATAATTACCATGCATTTTTCACAAATTTATATACAATAAAATTTTTACATAGTATGCTTATACAATATAATGTATACAATTTTTGTCGGAGTACTTTTGTTATATAATAGAACTTAATTTTATTTAGATATTCTAATTTGATCAATATATATCCATTTTTAAATCTCCTTGATTGGATAAGAAATGGTTTATAGGGAATTTATGTAGAATAAATCTATTTGAGGTGGTAATTAATTGTATAGGGAAGCCATTCTGCGTATTGGAAATTTTTAGGTGGTTATTGATTTAATATTAGTCTTATAAAATAATTATTGGTACAAAAATTGACATATTGACATTATCATCAATTTTACCCTTACAGAGCTTGTAAAGAAAAAGGATTGACGCTCGATCAAGTCTGGTTAAAATTTTCTCTGTATTGTATTTTTCCCGCAGCTCGTCGTATAGCGAGTCTAAGTTGTCTCACGTAGTATAATCTTTGGAACTTTTTATGAATTTTCTCTAAATCTTGAATTTTCGCCTTGTAGACAGGATCACAGATAAATGAGGCATACTCTAATATTGGCCTTACTAAATATAAATGGATGTGTTTATAAAAAGTTTATAATTCCAAACAATTAGTCCTATAACTCTAGTTCCTACTATTTTTCCGTAATGTTTGACTTCACGGGGTCATTTTTATATTATCTCTCCACTCAATCTGCGTTTATAAAACGTTTAGTATTTTCTGAACGGGGGGAAGCTCGACACTAAATTATTTTAACGTTTTTAGATCTCGGTAAATAAGTCCTTGAATATAGTCGAACCAATGTATTAACGTTTCATATACTCGTTTTTAAATTATTCGATATTATTTTAAAGAGACTGAGAATTGAATTTTTCGGTGCTGTTCTCGAACAGATTTTTGCCTTAAATTCTAATGACAAAAAAAATTTTTTGCTCTTAAAAACATGGGTTTGAATTCTAGTAATCCTTGATTGACAGCATTGTTCCACTAAGGATATTTTTTCAATCAATATATTTTTTCTACATAGTATTTTATGCCTTCCATGCATCACTTCCAAATGAAGCTACTCAAAGCATTAAAATCGCTGCTGAATGAAGCATCCGATATTGTTTTAGAAGCTTAAGTATTAACATGGGGGCACTTTGAGGTCTGTATTATGTTGTCGGTAACTGTATTAAAATCACTGTCGCGCAGGGGATTGTAGTTGAAGCAACGTTTATCGCTCACCCTCGTTGCGCTGCCCATCCGTGTGGAACGCGCGGCGAACCCCTAATCCTGGTCCTCTGGAGAGCAATGCAAACAACCCTCTCCCCTGGGTGAGACAAAAGGGAGGCCAGGTTTTGATCTTACAACCCTCGGACACAGGTAATATTGTGTGGCGCGCTATTTTTCTCGCGGATAGACGCTATTCCAGCTGACAAGTTAATTAAAGCGGTCTGGTCGTGGAGCAAGCGTGATTCAGCAAAGCGAATGCACATTAGAAGCGCATGTGAGTTGTCGTGAGGCGGCGCATTCCGACCCAAGAGCTCATTACGGCGTAGCCGCCCCCGCTCCGCCTCCGGGGGTAGGAACACTCATCCTCCACGGCCATTATCGAGTACTAGAAACAAGTGCAAGTGGGGTCGGCGTAAAATATTTATTCAAAATACACCAGCGCATGATTCATTGTTCTGGTTGGCGAACGCTCCAGCCTTCAGGAGCCAACGACGAAAGATCGTGTAATTCCCCATTGAATATTTACACAAACAGTTGGTATGTGTATGATCAAATTTACGTTTCAGATCTACATACGTAAGACAAAACCTTACTTGGATCTCCTGTCACAATCATCAAGGTTCATTCTGGCGTCCAGTCGCTCAGTTTCCCGAGTGGCCGCCAATCATGGAATTTCAGCACACTTCTCATTACTCTGGTCCAAATTTGTTTTTCATTTATAGAACATTTCACAATGGTGGCAAATGACCAACAAGTGAGACCAGGATTTCTAAGCAATGGCCTCATCGGAAACCGAGTCCAATCTAAAGCAGTGCTTGAAACAAATAATTTGACATAATAATCTGATTCAAAACAGGCAGAAAAGAAGTACCCGAAGCAATGATAGCACAGTCCTTAAATTTTTAAAAAAAAACAATTCAGCAAGGGAAAATGAAACAAAAATGGCTGCATTACAGAAAAAGCAGTCACAATAATGCTTTAATCAATTCCAATGACAGTTTCCAACAGAGAAGAAAAACAAAACCCACTACCAATCCATGTTAGGTATTTTTTCCGTCAAGTGGTGTTCACTACAATGCTACGAGGATGCCCGTGGTACCTATGATTTTAACAAAGGCAGCAGAAAACATGGCGCTTAAAATGTGAATTAAGGCTCTCACACCAACTGCAGCTGTTGATGAATTCAGATTGTTGTAAAATTTTACCACACAGGCAGTTCCATATTGGAATTAACGAAATTATTCAACTTTTCAGCCATATTGAACTTTCCCTCGAGAGTATATTGAACAAGAATGATCCGTTCGTACCTGTTATTCATACATTTTCACGTTAAAATGGCGGTTGATACTGGAATTGAAAATTTTGGAACCTGAATTTACATTTGAAGTCAAAGGAAATATTTTAGAAGATTTGCTTTAGCACGTAATGGGATACATCGGTGCGACGTCATCTCAACGTTTTATCATGAATTGGTGTGTAAAGTCGTATAAATATTGGCCGTGATTGCGTCACAATAGTATATATTACTTGTAATGGACATTCTAAAAGAATCATAACATATATACAGAATTTTGAATTTTTAAAAATAAAATTTCATAAATTTTGCCGATGTGTTAAACAATGAGAATATCAATGGTCCACAACAGATGTAAAATTTAAAAGATCATTCAACTGACTATCCTCAATTCAGTTCACTGATAAAAAATTATTATCAAACAATTGACAAGTGCAACAAACAGAGGTTCATTCATGAACAGAAGAAATGATTTATAAAGTCATGAAAGGATGGAAAAATTTCCGTCCGGTACGAGCCTTCTCCATCCTTTGAATAAACAATAACTTCAGTAGTTTTAGTTATTCATTTCCTTTGGTCCCAATTAATACTGAAACTGATCCTCGTAAGCATAAATATATTCGGTCTCGTTTTTCTCACTTTTTTAAAAAAATAGGCAGTGAATACTGTGATTTAATAATTTATGGGCGAGTTTGTGATCAGGTTTATACGATGGATGAAGATGGCTCGTACCTGACGGGGAGTCGACTCCAAAACCTCAGACGGGACAGTGAACACGTTGCAAGTGGAAGTCCTGGGTTCGATTCCAGATCCGTTCGAGATTTTTCCATCTTGATCATGTAACAATGACTTCTGAGTGATCATGGTACACAGTAGTAATATTCTCTTCACAAGTCATTAATTAACAAAACATACATACATAAATATATATCGCATCGAAAAATAAAAAAAAATATGTTGAGATGGAATTTCAACAATGACACACGAGTTGTTGGTCCGTAGTCAAATATAGTAACGTTCTTTGAAGATTAAACCACATCTGATGATAGTATAGTTGTAAAATCTACGCAGGTCCAGAATTCAATGCCTGGAAAAGCTGAAGACCAATATATCATAATCATGAACGGTTTTTTCCCATTGCCTTAGTGCCTTGATTTTAAATTTCGTTTCCGTTTTATGTGGACCACATATTATATTAAATTTAGTTTTGGGTTGAAAATGGGTGGAAACTGGATCGCGTGTTACATTTCATGCTATAAAGGCTGTCACGAGGCGCTAAACTGATCCACACATTGTCTTTCTGTTCCCGGAAAGACGGTTGCCGAGAACAGCAGGTGACAGACTCCGTCCAATAACCTCGATACACGCAACTTCCGTTTAGCGGCATAACAAAGAGCTACTTTCACGCACAATATGGCGCCGAGTTCGTTTACGTTCGTTGTTGGAACACCACCTTCCCAGGATACGGATATTCCCACATCGCATCGCGGCCAATTTCACGGAGGAGTATCAACCGAGAAACAATCGCACTTGTTCGCCTCACTAAACGAAGCGTCGAACAATGCCGTGTGATTTTAGTCACGTAGGAAGTCAAGGAGGGAGGAATGTTTGTCGGCGAAAAGAGGAAGCTCGCCGTCGTAATACAACTAAATATTCGTGTCACCTCGCCGACAACCGCTATTGTTGACGAACCTCGTCCCGACAAAAACTTTTGCGAGTCGATTAAAAGCTGAAGAATTTTGATTGAATGATGAGGCTGTTAAATAACCTTTCCATATCTCCGATTGAAGTTTAGGAAGTAATTTAACTTCTGATTGAAATTACAGGGGGAGCGGCCTGCTACTAGCTGCGAGGGATATATTAATCAAAGTCACAATTGTGACCATCAAACGCCGTGAGGTAAAACAACGTCTCTGTGAAATCAATCGCTTTTCTTCGAAAAAGAATGCTAATAATAACGAAAGCCTTCAGTACAAAAAACGATTACCATCACAAACGCTTAATATACAAAATGGATATTCGTTAAAATTGCTTGATTGGATCGCGGCAACTTAAAACCTGCCTGCTCAAAATTCCTCCCTCGCAATTCTCAATAAAGAATAGGAAAACAATATTTGAAAATTAGTAACAGAGTCGAAACATATTGTAATAAGACAAAAATTAGAAAGTTCCTTTTATCAAGTAAGCATTTATACTCCATATTTTATTCGAAAAAAAAATTAACAAGAAATGGACATATGTTTAATATATTTTTCTTCAAAAAAAATTTATTGAAGTTTTTGTATTCTATGCCCAGTCACCAGTTTAAACAATTTTTAATTTTCTAAAATATCTAATTTTTTAAATCGGGATGTGTTACCAAATATTTTTATATACGAGCTCCTTATTGAATTCTAAACGTTTGTAAACAATATATTAAAGAATAATACAACCAAATACTTCCACAAGCAAAGGGTCAAATAAATTTATTTAACCTCTCTCAAAATCATACAGGAAGCTTTCGACCTCTTAGGGTAATTGTCATGATTTATCCAAATTCTTGATCACAAAGTACATACCAAGGACTCACCACAAACTAACACAGACACTTCTTCACAATACTGTGTATATTTTCGTGCGACTTCTACTTTTTCTGGGCTTATGGACTGAACCAAAATGTATTGAAACAGTTTACAATAAGGACTACTACATTTAAGGTTAAAGGAAAAAATAACCAAAAACTCCACAAGCACAGTATCAAATAAATTTATTTATCCTGCGTCAAAATTATGCATGAACTGTAATATTCCTGATTTAGAACTGTCTCACCGTTACTTATTTTGTGAAACACGATCAAAATTACATGTTTGGAAAGGACGCAATTTTGTCTCAAGATGGATGGATAGCAGTTTTAATTTGCTAAAAGCCTCCGACGACGAAAAATAGTTAAATTGATTTTCTTGTATAAAGCGAACAAAATCAGAGAGGCACACAGAAATTTATATTATGTCGGTGCCGGATTCCGTGATGCTTAAACGTAGAGATCAACTAAAATCACTTGATTCTAGGATACGGAACAACGTAATTATAGTTTTACTTATATTAGACATAAAAACCTAACATTTTAATTACTTCTCGTAATAAAGATTGTAGAATAGCAGAACATGAAGGAAAGATAAAAACCTGAAAGACTTAAACAATAGAGGTCTTACTAACGCGAGAAAAGACGATAGCGATTTATATATATTTCCTTTGTTTAACAATGGAGACCGCGCTCGCTTAAACTCAGTATGCACTTGGAGAGCTAGTCTGGAATCGGCGATTGAAAGGTGAAGGAGTCAAAATACTGCGTACGAGAGATGAAACTGTTAAAAGGTAATATAGCTCAGTTAACCTAGAGCAACGAACAGTAAAGTTTGCAGATATAAAGTACGAATGCCGAGATCCTGTATTTCTAAATGAAAGCAAGCAAATATTTTACGGAGAAATTTATTTAATAATTTGCAAATGGTGAAGAAAATGGTTGCTTCCCACTGATTGAACAATTATCGCATAGAGGGGACCGACAACCACTAGCAGACCAAAGGGGCGGCTCATCCGAGGTTCCAGATAGCAGAGGACGAATATTTTAATCGTGTCTATTAAAATTTTCAATGAAGTGTAGAGTCAGTGTAAAAATGGCCTTTTAGTGTGGTAATTTTCAAGATACACGAGAGAGATCTGGTACCAGACAGACGGTCCGTGAGTAACAACACTTTTATACAAATTTTGTAAACGATAATGAAAAGGGTATAGTCAGATTTCGTTCAGTTTTCTTTTCACTTATTTTAACATTGTTTTAGGTTAACTTTTTATATTTGAGTTGTTAATTGTCAGGTTATACATCGATTTTGTTCTAATTATCAAACCTAGTTATGGCCGTGAGATAAGAGATTCGACGAATTTGATTGTAATGATATAAGAACTGTATGTTCAAAAATGCCACGAATTAATAAATGAAAATTAAAGTATTTCTTTTAAATGGATGAAATTCGGCATGAAAAATAGGTTTTGAACATTGTAAAATTTATAAACAATAATAAATTTCTTTTAAAGTAAATGTTGTTAATTGATTCTTTTAATTAAAGCTGTCCAGTTGTTTATTACATTTATGGCTTCACCAACGAAGGGCAAATTAATCGATTATCAGGTGTTTATTACATAAATGACGCCTTCAACGTGGGGAAAATTAATTATATATATATATATATATATATATCTGGAGAGGTTTCAGAAGTCCTGCCATATGCGCAATAAGAGAAGGGAGAAGGTGGAGGGGAGCGTTGTAGTCCAGAGAGATCCCCCTCTTGTAGCAACGCAACTATCGCTCTTAAAAACATTCATTATATTCTTACGAACTGGATATATAGACAGCAGTAAAGTCTTTTTATCTGACCCCCATAATCTCTTAACTTTAATGGATGATTTTTTAGTGTACAACATTTCCTGAAGTTAAGGTTTTCGAAATAATTTTTACACTACACACAGGTTTGTGATGAACTGAACTCCGGCATACCCCTACTACACATCTTGCTACACATGTGGAGTTATACATTATTTAAAAAATTAATTTAGGTATTGAAACACTTTTTAGACACTAGACATTTAAAAAAAATTATTTTCGTATATAATTTAATCGCCAGCTTATTTCTGTACAATATAAATCTTCCTTACATAATTAAACTCAAGTCTTTAAGGGGAAATTAGGAGAAAAATGTGCGCCTTTCATATTAAGGCAGTTAATAAAGCGTGAGTAATGTGTATATTCATATATTACTAGTGAAAACACGTGAACATTATATATTGAATATAAATAGGTGAATAAGAGCCACATGACAGCGTAATTGCCTTGTTATGTAATTATTATTTTAATAGATTATAAGGCCGAGCTATTAATCTCTGTTCTGCCTGTGTGGGAGTATGATGAGTTGGCAGTTAATAGATTGACAGTTTGCATCTCATAAAGATTTTTGGACGGATTTGGGACGCGATAACGAGAACTATTATATTGACCCCTCGCGCACTAACTGCAAGGAAACATTTTCCACGAAATCCTATCACTGAGGTGGCATGTTAAAAAGCCTCGCGATGTGCGTGACTGATTCGGCTGACATCACAATAATGAAACAGTATCATCAACAATAGTCAGTGCAGGGTGCTCAAACGCCGTCTCGTGGACGGACCCCCTAATTCAACTTCTTTCTGGTCGCATTTCAAAAGGAATCTCAGCGTCACGGCCAGCAGAAGCTGGGAAATTAAACTGGAAAATTCTTTTAATATATTTAGATCGCGTATGAACCACGCGAGATTTATGCTGTAAGGAAACGTAATTGTTTAATTCGGTCAAAAGTTTCAAATCCAATCTGACAAAATTTCGTGAACTGTTAAAATATTGCATTAAAAGAGAACAAAGAGATCTCGGTTTTGTACCGATTCATATATTTAAAAGACGTTTCCATAACATGCTCTAAGCTCAATTAGTTAATTTTGAATTATAATAAATAAGACGGTACTTATATTTATTTACTTAGGTTGAAAACAATGTTGATACAGAATACTTCGTTTAATTTAAATCTAAAATTATTGGAGTACTTGAATATCCGTTTTTAGGTACGAAACAGAATTTATTAAAACGTAAAATTAAAAATATTACGTATTTAAAACCATGAAAACTCAATAATAATGATTTGAAATTCAATAATATTTATAACTCATTATTTTTTCAAATTTAGGTATAATTTTCTACATAATTTGAAATTTTGATTTCAAAAATTATATTGTTCATCATGTATGAAACAATTGATCATTAAAATGAATGATTATGATTTTGTTTTAACAATTGTATTGTTGATATTTCGTAGTTTGTTTCTGACAACATTTAGATAAGAAAAATACTGTCACTTTTCTTTTTTATATAATTGAGCTATATATTTTTTTAAAAAATTTGTATTTGTTCCCTTCACCTCTTGGAATGTTAAAAATATTTAGGCATCTTTTTTATTGATAAAATAAAATCGTATTGTGTATAATAATAAATAATGTAATAAAATATTTACATGTTGTGTATTATATACACATATCAAAAAATTTGGCGTTCCTAACCTTAGAAAAATTACTAAAATTTATACGTTGACAATATACAATATCCAAAAAAATCTTTCTTTCAGTCAGAGAGCCTGAACGTGTATAGAAACCTTGCTGTGTTGTTAATTATATATTTTCTGTTTAATAAATAATTAGATAAATTATAAAACAGGTTAATAGTCAGATAATAGTCGTCAAATATATATATATATATATAAATATATATATATATATATATATATATATGTATATATATATGTATGTATCTGAAAAGCAGACTTAAACGTAAAATTCTATCCAGATTCCACTTATACATTCTGAGAATTGATAAATTAATAAAATTGTATAAAGTCAATTCAAGGGAAAAGGAAAGACCTCTAAATGACTTCATATATAAAAAATACATATAATATTTAATAATTCACATTTAAATTGCCAATAAACCCCACACCGTTCTTTCAGGTATTCCAATATTATTTATAAGAGAAAATGAAAATTAACAAAGTATAAACTTTTGTAACTCTTATAAATAAAATTGTATCCATTAAAAATTTCGAAAAAAATATCTGCGATGGCCGGGAATCGAACCCGGATCAACTGCTTGGAAGGCAACTATGCTGACCATTACACCACCATCGCTCTATATGTGTAGGCCCTTCCGTGTCGTTGCAGTCATTAAAAAATAACAACAAGAATCGATTATATATAATTCCTCGATGATTCAACTGGGGAAGTATTTTGACATTGTACAGTAGCTCTAAAACTAATAAAACTTTAGTAGATCCTTTATAATGTCCGTGATGTCAAACAGTAAGGTTACAAGTTACAGAGTGGTGACCGTGATCCTGACCACGACGAGCGTTGCGTCACGATAGTACATTTCCGTTGTCTCAGAGAATTCTAGTACTACACGATGGTTGTTAGACAAAAGAGGAAGGGGGGGTTCCAGCCTTGTTATCTAAACCTCACGTGGTCATTCCTCCAAAAATCAATGTAGAGGCATTTCAGGGTAGTAATCCAAAACTTAAGGACCTATTTTCGCACTCCGATGTTTGTGGCTTCACTTGAAACTAATTTCGATTCATTAATTAGTTCCCTGAGAACGTATGTCAACAGAATGCTTATCTTCACCGCAGTAGTATTTATCTTCTCCAATATATATTTTTTCCCAGTGTTTTAACAATTAAATGTTTTTCCTAAGGCGGTCTCTGTTTTGTCACTATCAAATAATTCTCTTTCTCGCTTCATCCAATTTGCTGCAGTTCAGATCGATTTGTTGCAAAGTCGTATTCCACCAGTATCGGTTTTAATATTGTTTATTTGATATTATAGCATTAATGTTTGACATAAGAGTGTATTTGAATGGCGACAATTAAGGGAGCGATCGCCTGGCCGGCTGGAGCTGCCGCGAGTGTACCGCTCGCTCCTCAAACAAACACGGCTCGAGCCTCGGCCCGGAATGAAGTTATGAATTTTTAAGTCGCAAGCAAGCCAGGCCTCGACAATGAGCCCCCCCGTCCTCCACCACCCAGGGACATGCAAGGTAGCACGAGGAAATGGAAAACAAACTTGCCCTTTCTCCACCCCACCTTCTTGTTGTTTAGTTTTCACCCAGCCCCAACCTGCCCGAAAAGTTTTGTCGCAGAGCAGCGCCTCTGGCGCCCGCCACGTGTTTAAAATTAATATCAAGCGGAAAAGAAGGAGACACAAAGTTGCGCATAAAAGATGGCGGAGATTGCCCCGCTCCGCACAAAAGGAGCCCGCGATGAAACATTCAACTCAGCCGAACGTGGGACGAAACTCTGGGCTAGGGCCTGACCTGCGACAGACTTATTAACTGAAATATTAAGGACAACCGTTCCACAAAAGAAAAAACTTGGTTAGGATTCCGCCCCGAATCCACACTTTTCAAATGTGATGGAAGGTTTCAACGATGTTACACGAAATATATTACGGATAAGCTGTTATTTTTTTTAAAAAAATCACTCAATGAAGTTTCTCCCAATAAATTTTTTTAACTCAATTAATAGTCTAAGTAGACCTTAGAACATAAAAATGTTAAAAAATGTTTAGATTTGAACAGAATAGTCCATAAACATTATATTAAAATTCATTGTTAAATAAATGTCGTTACTAATTTCAACAACTGACTGTCAATTTATTGAAGCTACCATTTATAATATTATTAACTGATTTTCCCCATATTTTTTTTATATAATCGCAGGAAATAAAATATTATTTTCTATTTTATGTATGTTGTTAATATTTAAACATAATTTACTTTTAGAACTTCACTATAATTAATGATAATTTAATTTTGTTACATACGTAGACATATTTTATGTTAGACTAAGATCTACGGGAAGGTCAAAACGTCATAAATTTAAATATCCAAAAAATTATTAATAAATATTCTAGATTGTACTTAAGCTAAATTTTCTTTTAATTGAAAGTTATAATTTTTTAACATTTAATGTGCGCAGTTTTCGGCTTAAATTTTAACTTAGATTTTAAAAATAATATTTGTAAAGTTCCAATAAGGAAAACATACAATTTAACAACTGAAATTATTGAGTTATGACCAATGAACATTCAAATGGATTTTAAGGTGTGTACAGTGACTGATACTAGTGATATTAACTCAATAATTTTATATTTAATATTAGAATATACATGCTGTTAAATTGTATGTTTTCACTATAGGAATTTTACAAAAATTTACTTGGAAAATGATGTTGAAAGCTGCTTTGACAAAATAATTGGTTTATAAATTATAACTTTTTATTTACTGCAAAAGATGTATAAAAATCTGGGGAAATTTATCATTAGTAATAGTCGTTATTTTAGGTATAGGAGCATATTATTAATTAAATGTTTTGCTGACGCAAACAGCACAGTAACATTAAATTTTGGTAATGAGTTTACGTGAAAGATTTATGTAATATTAAGGAAGAAGTATTAGTTGTGCATAACTGTCCTTTATAAATTTAGCGGAAATCGACGTTCAATATCGTGTTACATATATTAGTGATTTTTCCCGGCGTTTCCTCCACAGCAGTCGATTAATTCCGATGTTTACACCTCATGGAGGCTATTTATAGGACAGTACATCATCTTGATCGAAATAATGCGATGAAATAACTGCCCTCACGTAGAAAAAGTCATCTGCAATTTTAAAAAAAACACATTGTTCACGATCACCTGTACCCATACATAAAAATTCCTATGTAGCCAATAAGAGTATTCAATGGGATTCAAATGGCTGTCAGACTATTTTTATTACATTTGTTTGTTGTCTGCTTCAGTGATAAAATTGAATGCGATTCACCGTGAATAACCAATTATATACCTGAATGTAGGCAACCTCTCACGACAATGTGATTCTGTTTAATACGATTAAGGTATTTTGGGTCTTCTCCTGATCCTGTATGCAAGTTGTTCAGATGTGTCATGCAGTTTCCACTCCTCTTTTTTTTAAAAACTCATATTGTAGAGTCTTTCCTTCGCAAACAACAGTAGAGACCGTTAAATATTCAAAGTAACAGAAGAAACGTCAATCGCCATGGAAGAATAATAAGCTCCAATCTTTCATAGTCAGCGGTTTTAATTTGAATTCTCTTCTCTAGATAACCCAACTGAGAAATGTAAACCTTACTATGCCTCTGACGTGCGAAATTCCTTTATAAGTTCAACTGCTGTAGACAAAGCTTATACAAAAAAAAATCAGAAAAAAGAACTGGTGTCCTGTTAGGCAAAAACAACTTTATAACAGGGATGTTAGGAGTTGTAGTAATTCAATTCCGGGAAAAAAACCTATTTTAAGCAACAAATTTAAATTATATACGGTATATTTATCACTATTTATAGACAATTAATTTATAAACTATTAACTGAGACATTTAATAAATTTCATTTTCAGTTTAACCAGAAGTAAAAATAAACCACACATTATGTACTTTCCAAATTTAATTTATTTAATACAATTTTTATTAAACAACTCAATTAATTGGCCGGACATGATAATATCAAAATTAATTTTAATTGAATAAATAACTGAACAATGAATAACGTCTTTACTTTTGTGTGAATATCTTTACTTTTCTTTATTTCACTTATAATTTTGCACCATGCTTTACAAAAGTTGTAAGTAATTTTCCTTATACACGTAACGGAAGCAAGACATATTTCGGTAGCAAAGGGTCATTTTTATTTATTTACATCTATTCCTTGAGTGTTTTTGGCTATTTTATTATTTGGCTGTAAAATTTAAAAAGACACAGAAGAGTATATATTTGAAAAGTATATGTGTCTTCTCCAGTAAATATTTAATTTGGCTTAGAATCCGGTTTTGGTTAACATTTTTTGTTTTATGTTTTATGTTTTATGTTTCGGATAATGTAAAATACATGTAATAACTCTTCAGGATATCCGGAGGGTATATATTAATACATTTAGGAGAAACCAAATGTATTTAAATTTATTATTGAGCAATAATGGATCAAATTAGCTTTATTTTTATTAGAAAAAATATTGCAAAATAAACTTTTTATTTCGCGTGATTAATAAAAAAAATATAGAGCATTTTAATTAATAGCACTTTCCTCACAATTTCAGTAAACGGTAATAGATATTTTAAATACGGGTAGTGTTAAATTCAGCATGCATCAAGCGTATAAATAAAAAGATGGAGAATACGTAAACAAATTATTCAAAATGTTCATTGCAGTAAACATACAGTGGTGCAGAGTATTGTTATGTTTGAGAGAAAAATTTTGTGTTATGCTCTCATTAATTTATCTTTACGTCATCATGTTTTATTTTAGTTTTTAATTTATTCATAGAAAATGAAAATCCGCAGTTTTTTAATTTTTTAAAAAATTTCCTCAAATCATCATGATTTGTGTCACAAATCTCCTATTTTTAGAATTTTTTATTTCCCAATCATTATCAAGAAAATATTTGTTTATTTTTGTTAAGGACATATTTTCCCATTTAGAAAAGTAACAAATAATCACGCATAACCTTAATCACAGTAACTCAAATTTTGATTAAAATCGTTTCAGTTCCACTGTTGACTATAAATCAAAAAAACTTTTGCCTCCCAAATAAGCCGCATTTAGCATACAATCACGAGATAGAAACGTTAATGGAGCCTTTTTTTTGTGACTTCTAATGGAATTTCGTAGAATGTAGTCAGTGCTGCGTGGAGACGTGTAGTGGACCTCTGTTTCCACGTCAGGGGCACTGAACAAACAATTTTATGCTTCGTTAAACTTCACGTGGACAACTTAATTACAGTAGACCAGTGTCCCCCCCGTCGGCCTGTTTACAGTTCTATTTGTGTCATTAAACTTCCTGTAGATATGTTTTCTATACCAAATAACAGGAAAAGTGTGGCCGTTTCCACAGAACGGTTTCAAGAATGAGAACAACCTTCCACAATAAAGAATATTACATAAAATCAAATTATGGCTAATTTATATTAATCAAAAACGTAAAACAGTAGATTTGGTTTGCCCAACACATGGGCCGCAATATTGTTCCTAAATCATATTTATTATTTCTCTATTGTCACTCAACAGGACTACATTTGTAATCTAAGTATGGACAATTTTTCATTGTTACTGTATCGGCTATTTGGTATTGTGTAATTATTTTACTACGAATAAGGATGGGTTAACTAATAAATTAGCTTGAATATGGAAAAAAAATTCTGTCAAATGCAAAAACGCGTTATGTTCCCTACAAATAATAATTTTCAGTTAAAATTAACGAATTTCTGCGATTGGTAATACGATCACACTGACTTTGATAACATCCAACTAGCCGTTGCCGCGACTCCCGCGACGGCAATTGAGCCGTTTACGGTGAAGAGGTTGTGGATGAAGTGTGTCTTTAGCAGAGATCTTGGGTATTCGCGGGGTGCCCACGTACACAAATTTATTCATTGTATACCAATTAATTCAATATTTCTTAATAATTATTATTTATAAATCGGTTGCAAAACAGTTCGAATCAACTCTCTGGCTTGATAGAATAATCCTTTACTACTTCGTCGTCTTTGAGGAACTAAGTGGTTGGTATGAACGTTAGTCATTTTATAAAACAATATATTTTTCTGACTATATTGGTTGATTTATTTATTTTATTTGTACTTAATATCAGAAAAGTATAATTTTTGGTATATATAAAAAAATTAAGTAATTACATCATGCTGAAGGCAACAAATGCACACGAATGAGACACGCAATTCGTTTTCTCTCTCTCTCTCTCTCTCTTGTTTCTCGAATCTATCTCCAATCATTTTAATATAATTAACTTTGATCAAAGTTTTATAATGACCGATTCTTAGTATTGAAATTACAATATAATGATAAGTAAATGTTATTAAAACTTTAATACAAAAATAATATATATTGTAATAATTTATTATTTGACATTAATTAATTTAATTTGAATTTAAAGATCTTTAAGAATTTACTAATAGGTCGCTGAATTTATTTTTAATGAAATGCATTTACCTCACGCGAAGCGCCAAAATGTAATGATTAAATTTATTATTATTTTAATTATTTATTAAATAATTTATTTATTAAATTTTATTTAATTTTATAATTCACCCAGACAATATGTCGATAGGAAGAAATTAAAAGAAAAGATTAACTCTGATTGACAATTAAAATAGAACGAAATCTGACTTCTATCCTTTATTTACGTTTACATAAATCATTATTTTCTATTTTATTACTCACATCTGTCCAGCTGGTTCCAGCATTCTTTTTGTTTTCGGAAGTACACTATTGCAAAATTTTTACACTGATTCTAATATCGTCTCACACTCTTTAAGTCAACCTTGATATGCTGCCAGGAATTCGGATGATCCTCCTTTTTGTCAGCTGTCTGGTGACCGCTTGTCTTATATGAATCCTGTGATTCATAGATTTGCTAGTCTTTTTACCGCTTGGGACTTAAACTGCAACTTTACTATTCCTGGCTGGCTACAGACGTACACCGCTTTTACTTAGCAATATTTACGATTTAAATGCTTCAGTGAATGTTTTTACTTTGTCTTAAACTCACAACTTTGTTTAATAATACATTAAACAACGGCTAGTCTCTGCTCTAGAATCATTTGTTCCGTCCTCCGAAATGTCCCGTCACCAACTGACCTATCGTAGTATCGAGTTTTAGCGCGCATACGCCATTTTTGACTTTCCGACAAAGTAACAGAGCCCGGCTCCATTGTCGCTTTGGAAGCTCCTGCCGCTACAATTAAATTTTATTAAAACCAATTTATGTCCTAATTAATTGGCATTACAATATGATTACCAAATTTTTACTGTCGTAAATACTTGTTGATACTGTGATCGAGAATCAATATAACCCAATGGCGTGATGCTGAAGTTCGCGCTTCAGAATATATGCAAATAATGAGACAAATTATATATTAGTTAATCTATATGTATGTATGTATGTATTTACGTTGTTCTTTTATACAAATTTTATCGCGTGGACAGAATGCAACAAAAATTGGTATACGTATTCTGCCAAAATCGAGAACCGGTACTGTGGGGGTGACAAACCACTAGCATAAATGTGAAAAGAATTATAATTTTAAAAAGTGATCATTGAGTGATAAATTACTGCGCGCCAATATATCATGACATCACGCGACAGAGAGAGACGTTACTACGCGACGAACAAAGGAAATAGTTCGATTTTTCCGTAATGAAATGAAGCAGAAATATTTTCATTGAATAAAAGTATAATTCTATCCAGTAATACTCCATCGAGTGATAATAAAAAACAATACAAAATACTTAACAATCGTTGCGGAAAATGTTAGTTAATTTAGTGAGTGCAATATGGCCACCATTTCTTTACATTTGGAATGTAGCTATCAATTTTATCACTTCAATTCTTCGTAATGTGCGAATACTGATGGACAATTATATCCTGCAATACTCAAGAAGTACTGTCTGAAGACTTACTGACAATCATTTGTTCGCGGAGAATCATATTTCTAAAGAATAACGATGGTATGTTTGTTGCTATTATGCAATTAAATTCTATGTATCTTATAGCTATTAAATTAATGCAGTATATTTATGTATTGGTAAAGAAATTCGGAGGTATGTTTGTTGAGATTGATGCAATAAAATTCAATGTATTTTCTAGCTGTTCAATTAAAGCACTATTGGTCGAAATTGTGTACGGAACTAGGAATAGTTAGATTTAGGTTGTGTCTTCTTGACTAAAGATTAATATAGAATTAAATTATTTTTCGGGTTTATATAAATAAGAAACGGGCAACACCGGGCACACAGCTAGTATTACAATAAGAATCGAGTTTCACTACTGGTTTGTGGTCCACCAAGCACAGGCATTTTGATTGAAGGCTGCGGATTTGGAACGTGGTTTCTATGTATTACGAGCTTGGAAGCGTATTACTATTTCTTACATCTTGAAACGAAACAATTTCTTCTTAAGTGTTTTCAGATTATTTCTTAAACACCCTGGGAAAAGTAAATGGCGTAGTGTAGGTCGAATCTGCGGAAAGCTGGTGCAGCTGCTGCATGATAAATCAAGACGCGATTCGGCGGCAGTCGTTATTCGCGCTTGCGTCCATATCCTGCAAACCAATCGCTTCTCCGATATGAATGGCAGCTCCGGCGACCCGCCATCGAGTTAATCTGCGCTCCAGTTCTGATTGGACAATTGTTCCGGCAACACGCGCATTATTTATGGTGTTCGTCTGTATTTGCGATTGCAAAACTCTGTGTTTATTGCCGACCGGCGAATAATATCTCTGGCAAATATTTGTGAACGCCTGCAGATCTCATCGCGATTTATTAGGCTTTTTGTCCCCACGGGTGGCCGGACCGACTCTAAATGTTTGAGGAAAGTAATTAAACAGTGGCACAATGGCAACGAGTTTTTTGGGGGGGCCGAAAGGTTTTGTTTACGCGATTCCCCGGTGAGCACAGCTCGGGCGCGTTCTGCTGCGCTGAAGTGCAGCTGTGACAATTCATAGATCCCCGAAAGTTTCGCGCGACTCCATAATTGAAGCTATCATTCGGACCGTTTCGTTTGCTCGCGTATCACGCAAAAAAAAAAAATGGGTCGGTGGCAAAATTAAAAGTTAGTCTTACTAATAGCTACCTCAGCTACTGCTTCATACGTCAAATTGAAAACGTATATTATTCTGGAATTTAATTTTAATTTACTCGTCTTTCAATTTTTTTAATATCTTCCAAAGCTGCAATGCAGGTGCAGTAAAATCTCTATTATCCCTATCTCGTTAATCTTACCACATAATCAAAAGTACGCCATTTACCCGACAAGTCATTAGTGTCCGCGTCTCTGTATCGTGCTGGTTTGAATTCTACAAGAATGAGTGAAAAAATAAAATGTGTTGTGCTCGATTTATATACTACACAATTAGTTCGAATTATGAATACGCATTAAAGCTTCTTTAATGCTGCAAAGACGTATAATAATAAAATATAAAGTTAAAAATCAAAGTAACTTGGATACTCTCGATAAATTAGAGCTCCACGTTGACGCAACAATTGTGACAAATATAATTGAGGTTAATGGCAAAGTTCGTCGCGAGCTTATTCGCTGACGTCACACAACTCAGCTGCTCGAAAGATTCGTATTCGTACCCCAGTCTCTATCAGCTGATTTGAATATCGTAGGACAATGCAATTAAGGTTTATGACATACAATATTTGCAGTTTCAAACACAAAATATTTCTTGACGTAATTTACATAATGAATTTAATTGATTATAACATAATTTTGTTTCAATTGTTTGGCGCCAACAGATTGACTCCAAATTTAGTATTACTACAAAAGTTACAACAATAATTAAACCGGTTTTAAATTTACCGAGAAATTCATTCTGAACAGAATGTTGTTTGTCGAAATTTGCTAATCCGAAAACCGAGAATTTGATTTTTTTTACTGCTAATATATGTGAGAAGAATGAAGATAATTTACAAAAAAAACCTTTTTAATTTTCGAACCCTTTTAGAGTAGTTCATGGCACGTAAATGGATCGGGAATAGTCTTGTTCTTCTGGGATAACATGAAGATTACCGGAGTTTGCTTCCCCCAATGCCAACAACGTAGAGATGATTTCATCACACACACAGTCCTTCGAGTCGGCTCCCGGTTCGGCTTCCTCGTTATAGCATACAGGATGGAATAATTATTCTCTGTGTGAATTTCGTATGTAGATCCAGTTCAGCCTAGGACTAACAGATTTGTTTTAGAATTTTCACTGCGGATTTATATCGATTACTGGACTATTAGAAAGTGTTGTCACTGCAGTATCTGGTGATTCCGTCGGACACCAACGAATGTGATTTTTCTTCGACTTTCCTGGAAAGAATTCAAAACACAGAAGTCCCTAAGCACCAATTAATATTTAAAAAACATTTTTCACACTTAGAGAACACTCGCTGTCTAATTTCAGTTGTTGTTAATCATATTATTGTGAGACATTGTACTCCACAATAATAGTCTGCGAGGGCTATTCTATCGCAGGTGGTACCTGCGAGGGAAGTTCTCTCGCAGGCCGAACCTTGTAGGAGAGATACGAAGGGGCTACCTTTGGGGTTACCTTTTCCTCTCCGTTTTTGAACTAAGGCTCCCACAAGCCGAGGCACCTCGGCCTGTTCTGAGAGGTGTATGTTTCGGGGTCACAGACCTTGGGCATACGGTAAGAGTTGTCCGCTATTCCCATTGGAATAGTCGGCCAGCTGCCTCCTAAACTGGTCGAGGCACGGAGAAGGGAATGCTGCGTCCGCACAGCAAACTCTTCTCCCGCTATCGGAAGGGCGTGGGACAAGTACCCAATGCCCAACCTACCTGATGCAGGTTTTTCTAGGGTTCTGCATTTATTTAGGCGAATGCCGGGTAGGATCGTTAAACCATCGCCCGGGGGCCCTAGTTAGCCCTTGGCTACCTTCCTCTACCCTTCCGCATCCCCCCTTTCAAATCCCTTCCTATGCTATTAAAGGGGAGTTACCCAACATGGATTACCCTCATGTAGCCTGTTACCTAAAAAAAAAGTACTCCACAATGAAGGTCCTGAATTCTAAATATAGTCTGGAAGCTTATATTTTAAGTTTGAACTATTTATTTTGTGACGTAACAGTGAATTGAGGATTCGTGACTGTCTGATTTGGTCCGTCGAAGAGAATAAAAATAACTGAATTACATTATTATTTATTTTATTTTCGGCAGTAGCATTTAAAACTTGGCATTTATATTGCTTGCAATGAAAAAATTTTGTTTTTGAAACTATATGAAAGAATATAATATTATATATTTTTTAATATTTTGTTTTCGATGTAAGCCGGCACTGTTAGATGCGATCGCAGTTCTCCCGTGTCGCAGCTTCATACATCCGCCATAATCTTTCCGCTGTACGAAGCACGAGGGCCAGCGTTGTAAATGTGACGGCTCAGCGTAGCAGAATGATGGTAATTAATATGTTGTGAGCACGGCAGAGCTGATGAATGGGGGAGAGGAGACGAAACACGACGTCATTTATATTATTTTTTATACCCGTCCAGGGAAGGGTTGCTGTTAAGCTAGAGTAATAGGCGGAAAACTGATAAGACCTGTTTTACGCTGCCGGGAAGCGCAGAGAACCTATAGGACAACAAGAAACTTTGCAAAAGGAACAACTTCAGAGACCAAACTAAACGAAACCTTGTGAAGATTAGGAAGATAAGAACAAGCTACTTTCCTTTCCTTAATTGCAATTTCGGGTCATCATAATAGGAGATATGAGAGAAATGAATATAAGACATTATTAAAACCAAGCAAAGGACTTCATTAAGGATATTGTCTGTAATACAGTGCATCAATTACTTATATGTAGTATATTCTAGAACAGAAGAAATGCTTTCAAACAAAGCTCAGCAAAAGAGGCTATGAAACGTAATCAGAATGGATAAATGAAAAAATTTACGAGCGATTGAAAATAATGAATAAGACAGGTAGTCAATTCACATAAAAAAGTGATAATATAAATACCACACAACGTTTCTGGGATCATTGTACCTTTCAACAGTTGCGAAGAAGAGCCTAGAGCGACACAACTGCACTTGTCAGTTGACAAAGCTCAAAAGCGACGAAAACGCAACGACAATGCAAGAGCCGAATTGTTAGCGTAACAATAAGAGAGCAACGACAATGGAAAACAGAAGGTTTAACGTAATAATAAGGGATCATAGAAATTATTGAGTTTCATAGTGTCTGTTTGTACGTCAGTAGCTGTGATGTTAGATTTAATGTGAAGCATCTCTGAAATGAGTCTGGAATTGTACCTGGTGTCAGTGTCTAAAATCTTAGCATTTTGCCAATCAAATGTATGTTTCGAATTGATTATATGTTTGGATATTGCAGATTGTTTATCAATGGGAAGTTTGATATTAGACATAAGTACCTTGATACGTGTATTAAGGGAACGTTTTGTTTGCCCTATGTAGCAGGAATTACAATTAGAGCAATAGATTTTGTAAACAACAAAATGTTTGCTGTAGGTGTCAAGTGGGTCCTTGTGGTTTTTAATCAAGTAGAAAAGGGTATTAGTGGATCTGTAAATGATGGATATTTGATATTCTTTGAATATTTGGATAAATTTGTGATGTAGAAATTTGTAATAAGGAAGTACGAGAAAAAAATTGGATTGAGGTGTTTGTGTGGTATTTATATTATCACTTTCTTCTCTGAATTGGCTATCGTTCTTATTCATTATTCAGAATGGATAAATATAGACAGGCCGCGAACAGTATCCGAGACCTCCACTCGGCACTTTTTTCTCTTTACCATTTGCCTCTTTGATCGTGCTTTGTTTGAAAGCATTATTTCCGTTCTGGTATTTAAATAATTACACTTATGATTAATTTAAACATAATATCCCTTTTTATTTCCGTATATGTTTAGACCGTGAAAAATGTGATTTAGTAAATTCATGGAATTATTCAAGTCTATTTAATGGATGACGAAAACTCGCAAAGACGGGAAATCGATTCGGACAGCTCAGATTGTAAACCAAGGGGATTTTTTCATCTTGAACCGTTAAAGAAATTCTCTGATTTTACGTTGTCATTCTATATTCTCAGTTCAACTTCCAGTCTCCACTGTAAATCGTAGTTTAGTGTCCTAAAAGTAATTTTATTCGCGGTTAGCTCTGAACTTATCAGAATTATTTTCGATTATCAGTGGCAGCCTTAGATTTCGGATGAAAGGCTCAAAGAACAAGTGACATAATAAGCAGTCACTGTCATTATTAAATTCATTAGTTTCCAAATATATTCATACCTTGATTTCAGACTGTTGTAAAATCTTAAGAGTATCGAGTTATTGGGTGGTAAAGTCGCTATAGTAATGCGAAAGATTTCTTGGTCCGCCATGACAGCGAATATTATCAGCTTGGGGGAACACATTTGGCAGTTAGATGTGGACTGATACACGTTCTTATCAAAAAGATTTTTTTCACTTCTTCAGTGGACATAGTTTATTATTGTTTCAGGGAAACATTTTTTCATATGGCGCGATGCTACTATGTATATAAATTTATGCACCCTTACCAAGTTGGTATTTACTTTCATTAATCAGGATCGGGAGAGTAGGATACCCTCTTCTTCCTTGGTTCCATCCACAACAATCAGAGTGCAGTAAGCAACAATTTCAAAGTCGGATGACATCGCTGGACGTCAGACGACAACGCCGATTCACCCTGATCATCATCCACTGCAAAAGATAATCAATATTCCCATTAAAATCCAAATTAATAATAATAAAACTCTAATCGAAAAACAAAATATATTAATATTATAATAAAACTTGTTTTTTGAAGAAATCCAACCCTGTGAGTTGATTTAAAATTATTCCGCTACATAAATTATCCAAAAAATTAATTTCAATAATAAAATGAGAGAAATAAAACGTTTGATGAATGAAATTTTTGAATAAAGTTATAGCGTTTCAACTGGAAAAAAATTCTAAAATATTATATCAAATATTACACATATACAGAGTCAAGAAATTACGAGAAATCGTGAAAACAAACGTGAGGCATGTAAGAATTTATATTTCATATTCGTCAATATTCTTATGTTGGCGAAATTTTGAATAAGCGCATATTGATGTTTCTGGTGTACTTAACCACTCCAGAAATTTCTGAAAAAATATTACAATTCCCTCATTGGAAAACTATATTTCAATCATTTATTCAACAATATCGTATACAGTATGCGACTAATTCACGTATACAGTATTTGTTTTGTTTATTTCAGTAGAAAAGTGCCTGTCATTCTATTATACAAAATTGGATGACATATCTATCGCATATGCCTTTGAACTATTACTTGCAGTAAAAACGTGAAAGACTCGTGGGAGGATGGTCAGACACGTTTGGAAAGCGAGTAAATTATTAGGTGGATAATGTGACATTTTGAATTTTCGAAAGATTGTTTCGCAATAATAAGCTGGCGCTGGCGTGTGGTGTTTAATGTGGAGCGGTATCGCGGCCTGCTCGTTAATGTAACGTAATTTGTGTTTTCTCCTCGGCTCTCGTTACGTGCCGTGACGTAGCACAAAACTCATGGTTCGGTCAGCCAGCTCTCGGCCCCTCATTAAACCCGTCCGTCCTATCGTCTAGGATTAAGAGCGATTCACCACCTCCTTCGCGATGATTCAACTGCCAAAGGGCACGGCTGTGCATGTAACTGACCTTAACAGATGGAAAAAATCCTAAATTTAATATCGAAAATAAGATAGCCTTCGAATAATACATAAAAGCGTCCCTAAATTACGAAGAAATATATATATTTTTTTTAGAAAGAGTGATGTGTATGAGTTTACGGATATTACTCGACTTTAAAATGAAAATATTGGCACTGTAAAAATTAGTAAAAGAAGAAACTGCATTAATTAGCAATAATTCTTAGCTAAAAACAATATAATGTAATATCGTACTACGGGATGCGTCATATGTATGATCTTTGGAAATTGAGTCAGGGTTGATCAATTCACGGAAGCATTTTTTGTGAGCTATATTTTTACAAGAATGGCGACCAGCGCACTGTTTTAAAATTACATGACCTTTATTAGCGAGTAAGCTGTGGTTCATTACATCCAAGAATTGAGGCTTCACCATCACTTCGAAACCTACTTGGCGTCCAAGTTAAAAAAAAAAAAAGTGACCGAGGAAGCAGTTAGTGAAGTTGGAGCGACGGGATCCTTGGTTATAAACACTCAAAACAGTAGACTGACAGTATTACGAACATTTTTAAGACGTATTATAGAAGGTACTATTAAGGAGTAACACGTTGAATAAACGCCATATTTTTCCAAAATATTGACTTCGATTAATAACTTTAGCAAGTCTTTCTTTTCGGACGAGTTCATTTTCATTTTTTTTCTAGTTAAGCAACTATATATATGTATATAGTTATAGTATAGGCAACCATTTCAACTCTAAAGGTTATTCGACCCTGACAAATGGGATAAGGCTGTATTGTAAATACAGACCGGTGCACAACAATGATACATAACCTTTTCTTTTTCCTTAAACAATTTTGGAGCCTAAGAGAACAAGATCCGGTATAGGCAAAATGGCGCCTTATGTCAAACGACTGATGAATCGCTGACTGTCATAAACAAAATGTTTGAAAGAAAAACTAATTTCCAGTGGAGTAGACATTCCATTATCTCGCCCTAGAACATTGACTTTTATCCTCTTTCTGAGAATATTTGTGTTAAAACAGTAAACCTGCCCCGACATACTTACTGAATGATATTCTTCAAGAATATATGGCTGCTAATCCACGGGAAATGTGCAAGCAAGTTTTCACACATTTCACGTCGGATTAGATAGTGAAACGCTATGGTGCACACTCCAATATATTTTCTTTAAATAACTACTTCAAAACCACTAATCTTAATGATCACTGAATGGTATAATTTCATTCCTTACTCCGTTACCCAATGGATAATCTTGTATTACGGTTTTACCATTACATTCGACTTATTAAAAAAAAATTTGGTAGGTATCATAATTACTTTAATTGGTAAGAATTGGTCCTTTTCATAAGAATTTGGAAAATATACAGCTCAAATTAAAATAGACTAAGAAACAGATGGTAGGAAATTCTGTTCTAGAAACAAATAATCTTCCTTAACTGTATGATTGATAAAAGTGACATTTTCTTAAGGACTGTATGTAATAGTGTGATGCTTTGAAGGTTTTCAAAAAGTTAAAGACGATCAATGTATAAATGATCGAGACACATCACTTTGAATATCTGAATGTACCAGAGACTCACGATAATTCTTGAATATTCGGAAAACTTTTCTTGGAGGTTCGAAGAAGCCTTGAAAAGGAGTGTCAGCAGCCATATTTTAAGTATTTAAGCGTATTAATTTTCTGGCTAATAATTCGGGGACAACCAACACCGTCATATGCGAACTCTGTGCCTGTTAAGGCATTCAACAGCCATGATAGGCAACGTCCCATGAAGGAACTTGTCCAATCAGTCAAGCACCGTCACGTCCAAATTAAAGTCATCCATTGATAGACAAAATATTTATTCTGGTGTATAAGGATTCGGGGTTCATAGAAGTAAAACATTTCAATCTTGTTTACAAAATCAGTTGAGTGGAAATATTTCGAAGAAATATACTTCTAATTAAACAGTCTATTTTATAAGTATATATTATATAGCTATATATTGTAGTTTTTGTCCTCATCTGTTCTTTCTACAATCGAATTTGTCTGTACAAGGATTTCGAGGAACCCTTATTTTAATCAACGATAGAGCGATTCAGTACTACTAAAGCGTATATTACCGAATTATGGACAATTTTGGTTTCAGCTTAAACTATTTCGATTAATAACTTTAACACATATGTTTTAGGTATGTATTTCACTAATATTCATATTAAACATCGGAGAAATTACGAGAAATGTTGTTTTCATCTCCCAGTGTAGTCGTAAAACTATTGAAGAATCAATAAGTTTAAAATATGAAATTAAATGTCAAAGACTTGAATAAGTCAATGGTAATTTACAGCAAATGGAGGACGTAGTTACAAGCCATTATAGTTAACACAAAAGTAGAACATATTTCGTTTAAAGAATTATTTTTCATTATGGGCATTTAGTCGTATATCTTCACGACGTCCATCATTGGTATAAAATTTGCGACAAACCAAAGAAAAATACTACAGCATCAGCACATGCTGATAAAGTAAACTTACTCAACAAAGCAATTAGCGAGGGAAGAACCACTGATGCAAACTTCAAGACTACGCAATTTTCCTGTTACGAAATTTTCTGTTGCTTTGGAATTAACATCTCATTGTTTATAATGGCGTGATTACTATTCTTCCTAATTTAAATACGCTCTTGAATTATGTATCGATATTTTAATTTCTCAACCACAATTGTAATATCAACTGTAGTAAAAAAGTCCTCGTAAATAAAACTTAAAATCCTTCGATTCCTGAATTTATTCATTGTAATGAAGTAAAATATAAATTAACATGTTAGTCTGCATCGACGTGTTACACTCGTAACATTAAATAATCAGTGGAACATTATTTTTCTTTTTATGTTATTATGGAATTAAAGAGAATATCAAAATATTAAAACTTATTTTTAAAGTATGTATGCGGTACAAATCTTATTTTCTCAGTAATTAACAGGGTGGATTTAAGGACCTTCGATGAGCCATCCAGTGCCTCCAAACTTCATAATAGAATAGACTGACTACAGTTTTCAATCACATAAAATTTGTTTCTTTCAGACATAACGAGTTCTCTGTAATCTTCCAAACATGCGATAATAACATATTATTAACATTTATAATAATAAATTCAATATTAAAAACAACATCGTATTATCAAAAATGTTTTTATCATCTATTTAAACCATAGTATATAACAGGCACAACGTTTCGACCCTGTTTTGGGACCTCTTCAGGTGTATTGTAAGATTCAATTATAATTTATTATAAGAAATTTGCTTAACGTGCTAATAGACCTCACCTTAGGGCCGCAAGTGATATAAATTATAATTTAAATGGAATAATAATTTTTTCTGACTATTCGACTGTTCTTAAAATATAAGATATTGTTGAAAATTTTTATTTTACGCCTGTTTTTGAATTAATAATAACGTCGTAACGCTATAAATAAAAAATAAAGTTTCAGTAAAAGGTCATTAACTGATTTAATAAGATATTATTATTTAGAAACTGAAATGTTTCAGTATTAAATCTTTTAGAATTAGGACCTAAAAAATAGACCTTGGTAAAAAAAACCTCAAACACTAAATTGGGAAGTAAAAATGCACATTTTACTCAAATTAACAACATTAACGATTAAGCATGATTTTTTGTTGTTTTGAGGACATGAATTCTTTTACAATTAGCCCGAAGATCATGGATCAAGTTATACAAAAGATATTATATTATTGGAAAATAAAATAAAAGAAAAAGGAGATGCAAGTTTACTGTCACTTTTTCGATATTAGAATATCATATGTAGTTAATTTATTCCGTTTTAATTTTTATAAAGACTTATATCAGTATTCGAATATTAAAAACCTTTTATTTTGCGTCTACGCCACAGTGACCATTTATGGTTTCGACGCGGTTTTCGAGACTTTTGAGTCTACGTAATTACTTCCTGGTTTGAATTTTTTTCATAAAATGATGAGCAATGGACTTTGGATTAACGTGTTAAAAGTCGTAGTGAATTAAGTTAGAAAAAGGAAATATAACTTCAAACGTTTCAATTGTTTGAAATCTTTGTAAAACAACCAAACGTTCACCACCACTTGGCGGGTAAAATATTTTAGCTTGGCCGATGATAATAAGTTCATTGATTTTCAATTACCTGTTTCTTAAAAAGACGCTCGAATTATTTATATAAATACTCTATTTCGAAGATAAAGCTGAGCATTTATGGATGGTGTGTACTTGCAATTACTGCTTAATACCAATTTATCATTTCGTATTAATTTAAAATATTTAATGTCTTAAAAATTAATTAAGAATGCTTACAAAATCCATAGATAGAAACTGGAAAATTATGGATCTGTTAAATAAGCATTACAGCCACTGATAAAGATTATGGGCCTAGAAAATTTTTGTAGATAAATAAACTTTAGTGAAATATGCAGTTCGTAATTCACTATTTCATTTTCTATTTGGTGGTAAAATCTTTATGTACATTACGTATTTCAGAATTTTATCATTTTAGAAACACGTCCATGAGTCACTTTAACACCTATGGATGGTGAAATAAATTTATGTATTGGAATATTTTATTTTTTTCTAAACACACAGTTGCACAGTGTGTGATTCTTGTCACACAGACCCTTAAATTGACATTTTCTATCTCCATATTTTGTAAGATTATTTAATTGATGTTTAAATGTATAAATTTGATAATTAATGGGTATAATGTTTTCCAATCTATTACTTTATCGATGAACTGTAATAAAAAAGGAAAGTGATAATTGGCAGCCGTAAATACTGTATTTGCACGTAGGAGGGAATAATTCTTAGAGTAGCGACGTGCATGGTAATTTCGAAGTTTGTGATCAGCCTGTACTTGTTTTGCTTCTTGTTTTGTGCATTGTGCCTTACGTTTTGTTGATGCACACCGCCTGAAGCAGCGCTCTCTGGTGGGTACTCCATAAAACTGTTGTGCTCCCGGTGCTGAATCATGCGGTGCTTTTCACCGCGAGTAGCCTAATTGCTCGTACACTTCTCCTTCTAAAGATATATTGCCATGTACCACAGTATTTTACGTTAGTGGTTTATTGCTTCGTTACTTTTATCACCTTGTATTTCTCCGCGTCCCAGCGTGTCTCCACTCGTAAGTGCCGTCAAATTCCATACGGCTTTCTTTGGCCTCGAAGTCTGAATTCTTAAACTTTGGATGTTTCACGTTCCTACTGTATCCACTATTCTGTTTCCTACAGCCAGAGAAATTTTCATGGCAAAGTTAGAGGTGTGCTAATAGCTATGTCCTTAAAAGTAACTGCGTATAATTTAATTGTGAAGAAACTGATTTATAACGTAATAAAATTCATTTTTTCAGTCACTATATTCAATATATTTTTAATTATATAAATTTTTTAACTAAATAAAACAATTGAGTTCCATTTAATGATAAATGTAAAAAAAAAGAATGGCGGGCTTTGCTTTCCTGGTGATTGACGCCTTTAGGAAAATAGGATGCGGCTACCTGAGCTCCGATGTACTGGTAGTACGTTTTCCTGGTTGTCTCTTTTTCTCTTGGTATATTACTATACTTGTCAAAATTAATTCTACACATCACAAAATATCACATATGAAGAAAAATCCCCACCAGCCTTTTCCCTCGATTTTATCCGACTTTTCCCCACCGAGGAAAACGTCATATCCTTTACGTCACGTGGTATACACAATGAAGTTGTTTTTGACCAAGTATAGGCTTCCCGGTGGATCCTTTGTTATCGAAGAAGGCAATTATTTTGAAATGTCTGGAAGATTTACGATGGTGAGGAACTTTGCATTTGCTTTTAATGACAATTTGGAATTTTTTCACCCAAATTTCTAGAACCATACTTGTGAGAGTAAAAATGCCTAAAATTCTGAAAAATCCTGGACAATATGTTCCATAATTGACATATACATATTGTAATAAACCAATTAATAATCTTTAATTTAAATTAATTTGAAGAATTTGAGACCCACGTTGTGGAAGCCAAAATGTAATAATCAAATGGAAAGCGTTAATTAAATAAAAGAATTAATAAACAAAATATTTATTTTATTTTGTGGCAATAACTCAAAACAAATACAATTTAAAATATTACATCTCAGGGTCTTCACTGGGTTTGATAATGGACACAATTTGCTTTAAAAAATCTTATTAACAAACAACATTTACCTAAACAATACGTCGATAGAAATAAACTAAAAAGAAAATAAATCTGACTTCTATCTTTTAATTATGTTCACATAAATCATTATTTTGTAATTTGTTACTCACATCTGTCCAGTTGTTTCCAGCATTTCTTTTGGTTTCGAAAATACACTATTTCGAGATTTTACAGTGATTCTAAGATTCACAGATTTTACACTGATTCTAGTCAAAATTGATAGGATGTCAGGAACTCGGATGATCCTCCTTTTTGTCAGCTATCTGTTGACTGCTTGCCTTAGGTGAAATCTGCTTGCTTTATATGAATTCTGTGGTTTGTAGATTTGCTAGTCGTTTTCCCGCTTGGGACTTGAAACTGCAACTTTTCTAGCTGCTACAGACGTAAAAACAGCACTCCCTTTCCTGGCTGACTAAAAACGTAAAACTGCTTTTACTTAGCAAGTTTCGATGTAATGCTTCCGTTCTCTGTAATGTCCCGCCACTAATTCTGTTAAATGCTAGTCACCCACTAACAGTTATACATCGACGATGTCTTTCCGCGAACTGAACTCTAGTTCACTCGAGTTTTCGCGCGCATACGCCATTTTAGACTTCCCGACAAAGGAACAGAGCCTGACTACATTGTTGATTTGGAAGCTCCTGCCGCTATAATGGATTTCTCAAACAATTTAAATTTTATTGAAACCAGTTAATGTCCTAATTAATTGGCATTACAATATACATATCCGGTTTTAGATAATAAATTCTTTATATTTCGCTGAAAAGTCTACGTACAATATATTATGCTAAAAGCAATTACAAATGAAAGTATGTATTATACACAAATTATCTATT
The DNA here is from genome assembly GCA_037074705.1 of Zhengitettix transpicula. Taxonomy (NCBI): domain Eukaryota; kingdom Metazoa; phylum Arthropoda; class Insecta; order Orthoptera; family Tetrigidae; genus Zhengitettix; species Zhengitettix transpicula. The sequence continues at coordinate 55,878,776 of CM073592.1, read as the reverse complement.
CTTGTGTCAGTGTAGTTATATATAATTCTGACAGCATCAATAGTTGTGGAAAGTTTCATTAAAAGTCTAGTAAAATGTTTTTTCTACTTTAGTTTATCGTCTACAGAAAATCCTAAAAACTTAGTATGTTTTCTTTAGTGAACGTGTTAGCGCAATTTAATCAGTTACTGAACGAAAAGAAACGTCCAAAATGTCCCCATAAAACTTGTAACAACACTACGTAAGTTTATTTTCGCCTTTGAATGATAGCTTCTCTGATTTGAAAACTAAACGGTCCGAGATATTAGTTATAGATAATAAATTAATTAAAACTGTACGACTTATCAGTGAAATTGAAAATAATCAATCGGAAGTATTGTATTTGAACTGGAGGCTTTAACGGAACGGAACAGTGACAACAGAAAACTTTTTAAGTACACCATGCATGCGTAAATTATACAGTAATGTGCTAATTACGAGTCGAAGAGACCGAAGCATCTGGAAAGCATGGTAGCGATTTTGCAACCAAGAGTGTCCCGTTAATAGAGTTTCCTAGAACAATCACGCCTCTGCTGCTTCTTGTGCGCCGCCACACATAACTCGATTTTCTCAGTCCCAGTGCGTTTATGTTCATTACCTATTTTGTTATGACCTGTATATGCACTAATAATCAGCAGCATATACTTCAAATAGTTTAGAGGCATCTAAATATGATAATTATCAACACATTAAAATATTGAAATTAATTAATGTTCGCTATTGAGACGATTCAGCGCTTTGGTGTTGCAGCTGGTCATTTCTGATGTCATGAAAAGTCATTAGAGGCTCAAATTAACTGTATCACTAAAATTAATTTTCTTCCTGTCTTTATTTCTGTAAATTACTGTTTTCATTATATTTAGTGTTCTCAACAGAAATCGTGAATATTTATTTATATTTTCATATCGTCTGATCTAATATATTGTAATAATCACTCTACTTTACTTTATTGGAAAACAAATATATATTTAAAGGGATAAAGAAAACACTATTTTTTATATTTATAAAACTTAAAAAAAACACATTTGTTTCGTATTCTGGGCCTTCATATAGATGCAAAAATTCTTATTGTCACTGTACAAGCAATATAAATAAAACGAGGCAGTTTAACACATCAGCTTTTCTTCACAACGTTGTCACTGGTAATCGAGAGCGCACAACAATGGCAGGCAGCTCACCAGAAAACTCAAGCTGATCTCTGTGCAAATTCGCCTTCAGAATATAGTAAAATTTTAATTCCCTCCGTCCATACTGACAATTCCAACTACAATCTCAGTGAAAGTTAGGCAAAAACGCGGCCAAGGAAAACACTTAAATGGCTCCCTCAGTCAAAACATGTGTTTGCTGTCTGAACGACTACTACATTCATTGACCGTCAAAAAAGTTTCTGAGCATTATTTGGGAAGTTATAACAAAAGGAAAAATGTTAATACAGATCTGAATTAGTCGATTTTAACGTATACTGTCAACTTGCCGTTCAATCTCTTAGTTGAGTGGGAAAATCCTCACAGCTTTGATCGTGTCTCTGTGTCTCAGGTCAGTATGCAAATATTAACGACACGAACAAGACTGTAATTCTTACTGGTAATTATCCGTTCTGAAACGATATCTTCCATAAGTGCTGAGAAAAAAAATACTGAGACAATATCTAATAAGAAAACACTGTGGTGAAGGGATTTTAAAAGTTTTGGCCAGAGAGAAGAAGAAGATGCGGAGTATTAATCTCTGAGATGAAGGAGCGGCATCTTTGGTTTTTCGTTGTTTCAATAATCAGAAATCTCTCTGTTGTTCTGAGTTTGGAGTTTATATTTTTGAATAAAGTTTTAACAAAGTGAGTAAACCATTTTAACTTTTCTTCAATATTAAGTGCGTCCATTTCAATTCTGTTTTCCCCACGCGAACCCTGAAGAGAGAGAGAGAGAGAGAGACATTCCGAAATAGTAATATATTAAACTATTACAGCACCTACAATTAAATGATGAATACCGATATATTCTAATTGAGAAGAAAATTAACCATTCCTTATTAAAATATTGTTTTTAAATCTGAGAAAGAATTCAGCGTCAAATAAAATTGTTTTTAACAACCTCTCATCTCCATTTATAACATCCAAATATTTCCTTGGCCAAAATAACATCGGAAGACTTGCCAGATATATTTTGGGAAGGTTTGGCGTAATATTGAGAAGGTAATCATTTCATATTCTATACGCATTTTACTTGCTACTGTAAAATAGTTAACTGTAGGCGCGCTCGTAATCGGTCTGTTTCTAACCAATTAATTTCCCAAGGTTCGACCAGTCCTCTCAAGGCTGCCTCGTGCTCAGTCACCTTTTTTTGCCTCAGAGCTAGGACCCGCACGCTCGAAACATTCCAATTTCGGTGCAGACTATTACATTCCTGAGACAGCACATTTTGCTGCGGCAGTGACACGGAGATCACTGTTAATTGCGGACCTAACAGCCTGGAGGCCAAATCGTCCTAGCAGACTTCTCCCGCTCGGTATTGGTTCCCATTACAGATGGGGCGGCTCCGATAGACCCGCGCGTGGACAGAAACACAGACTTCCCTCATTTCAGATACGAAATCAATCGTAGTCAGTCACCAGGATTAATTAGAGATGGCGGCATGATGGACGACTGGGCGATGACGAGGCCCAGGTGACGTGATCACCGCGACCAATCGCCGAATTGAGCTGCTCCAACAAGAACAGCGCGAGCAGTTCTCATTTCACGGCGCCCAGCTGAGCAGCTGCAGGCCAGCTACTGCCACCAAAACAGCAAAGATACGACTCAAATGCATTGAGGATCAGAGATTATCTTCGGCCAGATCATGTTCCATGAACACGCAAGCGTACAACACGCTATGTCCGTGTCTCCAGGTGCGTCAACATAAATTATCGTTGGATTGCTACGCTGACAGGTAGGCAACATTAACATCACTTCATAAACTGTAAAACAAATTAAAAAGTCCCATACGACCTTTACTTAGTGTCAGGAAAATAATAAATATTCAATTACAAGGAGAATACTGACACACTTAGCCTATCCACAAGAACCAAAAAAAGCTAACCAGGGTTTGGCATTGGAAGAATCCAACGTTGAATAGATTTTTTTATAGCTATTATGAATTAAATAGGTGTGTTTCAATATCTATAATTACTAATATTAAAGAGAACGCAAATTATGAAAACCTTCACAATATGATTCCGTCCTAGTATATACCATAATATGATTCTTAATGACAATATATTTCAACAACATCTGACGCTTAATATAATACCTAAATGAAATTATTGTAATCAGAAATTTATGTAATAAATAAATGTGTCGTACTAATTTTGTAAAAATTTCTGAAATGTCAAAGGTGCGATAGATTGAGGTGACTAAAAATATTTATAAGTCAGAAACTATAAATTATAAGTCCAGCATAAGACATCGAAGTACAATTACCTTTTGAAGAGATTCTTCTCGGATTTCCATTAGGGTACAATCTATATTCACTGACGTCACAGTCAAGCCTTCGATCATTAATTCGTATTTTGTGCATGCCCGTAAAATGCGACAAAATTAATAGTTGCAGTGTTAAAAGACCACGCGACAGAGGCTGAGAAACGTAATGTAGTACAACGTTCGGGAATTTTCTTCGCGTCTTGAGAGATTGGATTATCGTTCTTTTAAAGGCGTAGAAAGTTTCAGGTAACTCCAGTAATTATGGTCGGCAAAGAGGTTTATAAAATGACTCCTTTGAAATCGAAACCATCACAAACCATATTGTCTGAATCGGATTGTCTGTCGCTACGGAAATTCACGTAAACATACTATCGTGACGCTTCTCTGGTCACGGTCCCGATTTGTTTTAATTTATCCTGCAATAAAAAATATTCAGGCTAGAAATGTGGTACTTAGTAAATATTAAACGTACTTTTAAATTAAGTGAAACTCCATGATTTCAAAATTCAACCAGAAAATGAAGTATATTTGCAAGTATAGAAAATAAATTACAGAAATATTTCTGCAGAACTTTTCTTTTGACTGTAGAGGATTATGTAAAGAACGTCACTTTATAAACGTAATACAAAATGTGGGCGATGCGTAATATGACATAATTATTTTTGTAACTTTTACCGATATGACGTTTGAAACTTCAACGTCCAGTGTTAGAATCGTTAGTATGAAACGTTAAATAAACGCCGAAGTAGTTATGTTTCAGATATGCAGAACTCCCTTATCAGAGATTCAGTTTACCAGTTTCGGTTTTATATTAATGGGAAAAATTGATTACGTCCTGCTACAGTGTTCCACAAAAAAAGAGGTAATTTAAAATATTTCCGTAGCCCATGTTTTATGTCAAAAAGATTCACTGCTTTCATAACTTCTCGTTTTTACGCAGTATAAGGATTGCCTATACACACACACACACAAAAAGGAAATTCTCACTGAAGGAGGGTACGTTTAAATGAAGTGGCTGAGTTAAACACGAGATATTTTGGCCGTAGTAAGTGTAAACCTTAATTGGATCATTAAGATGACTGCGGCGGTCACAACCAACGCAATCAAGGAAAATGAAGCAGGTTCTTAAAGAAGCCGCTATGGCGATCGAGCGTACCATTTGGGAGGTACAATAGTCGGAAACACGTCCACGTGAACCTACAACCGTGCCTCCATTAATTTCACGCGCGTCGCTGCGACATCCATCCGGAAATTAACTGTGGACGTCTAAGCTCTTTGTGCTGTCACCGTAACACGTGATTGATAGGCGAGATACAAATAGCAGTTTGTTTTAAGACCACAGTTCAGAAAAATGTAACCAACTCCTCACGAATTTCCAAGGTGGTTTCAATTCGGAATTTTATCAATAAAAGTATACGACATAAAATATGTGTACAAATGACTCTGTTAATTGGTCTAGAACCAGTGATTAACTAGCTTTCAAATATTCATGTACGTAGATCATATCTTGAACAACAATCGAATAAAAATTTTAGGAAAAAAGACACATATTAGATTGAGAACAATCCTATTACTGTTACTCGCCTCTCAATCTCAGTTCTCCATTATTACAAATTTTTACATCCAAAGTTTGTCTAAATCTTGTAAGAATATCAAGTAAACATCATTATCAGATCATATAATACACGTTACTTCATGATTAAAAACCACGCTTTTACCAACCATTGTGTAGTTTATAAAATCCCTTGATATGATTGTAATTGCTGCTACATAGGGCAAACTAATAGATCAAGATGTACCAGAATCAAAGAATATATGTTCGATATCAAACTCCACAATGACTCCAAACATGTCAACAATTCGAAGCATTCGTTTTATCGGTAAAATCATAAGATAATAAAACAATTGATGACCTTATACAAACAATAATAATATTGTAACGAAGTTTCGATATGTATTTGTATGTTCTTCAGGTATTTTCCTAAAGTATAGGTATTTACATATTCTTAGCTTCATAGTATAAATAGACAAAGAAAACAAAGGCAAACTAAAGTAAACCAAAATTTTACCAAATTAATATAATAAAATAGCACAACCAAACTATTGACAAGTTATTAAATTCACACAGTTTGGAAAGAGGGACCGAGACACACAATTCACTTAACGCTAACAAGATTGTAGCAAGACTCAATGACAGTCTGTAGTTTTGAGGGTTTGACCTGATATCTGGAGATTTAGTAATACCTTTATGCTACATAAATTGACGACCTAAAAGCACGTAGAAGAACATTTTATTTCGTCAATAACGGGATCAAAGGTTAACGGAATATATTCAAAAAAACAAATTAGATTCATACTGTGAAATTATAAAAGTATATATTAAACATCAACGCCCAATAGTTTCATTAAAATTATTCCTCTTGTTAGGTATTCAAACCGTTAAAAGAGGAACAACAAAATTTTACAAATTCATTTTATTATAAAATTTAATATTCGAAGACGAATTTTTAAATTAATAAAACAATTGTAACAAAGCGTGGAATTTCGTGGTGTAAATTATGAATAAAACATTCTCGGATTATTTATTAATACACGGCCGCTGATAACAGAGCACGCCATCGATACGTTGAGTATTAATAAATATCGAACCCGTTTATAAACCCCAGGATGCATTATGCATAAAATGTAATTGTTTAAATTAATTAAGTTTTAACACTGATATATAATACAAATAATAACAAGTTTTTGCGATTGGTTTCAGGAGTAAGAAAATGGCACAATAATCAATTATCGAACGACCTTGACTATTACTGGAACATTTATGTAATTTATTTATATCTGACGAAATCATTTTTTTTTCTCCGCAATAGCGAACGCCTGTTTGAGAGGAAGAAAGAAATTTAAAGGACATACAAATGTATTAAATTGTTTGTAGTTGCAACTATTGGAAGGGAGATGTGTAAAAAATGAGATAAATGTCAAATCCTCGCATTCTACACAAGTTTTCAGCTGTCGGAAATGACGAGAACCCTCTGCGTTATGGAAAGAACTCTTGGTGTGTGCACCTGTCATGTGCAAATATATAGGACTACATAAAAGAGGAGAAGAGTTCGTATTTTAAAATTTATGATTGTAAATAAAAGTAAGAATGTTACTAACAATTTTAGGTAAACTATAAGAAAAAACAATAAATCACTAATAGAGTATTTAAGCTGTTATATTTTTAATTTAACTTCATTTTCTAATTCCGGTATATTATAATGCTATAAACGCTAATACTAATTGTTTGTGTGTATGTTCCGCATACAAATCTACACACATAAAACCAGCCGGGAGTGAACGGGTGTTGGAAATTTTCAAACAACCGAAAGGAGCCGATAATTGCGTCGAATAAATATTTTTTGGGGTCAATGAGTAGAATTTCAATCCCTTTCAACATGGGAGGAAGCACTCTTAGGGGTGGGGGTGGAGTGGCTTTACATAAAATTAACGCGAAAACATCCGAGCTTTGAGTCAAATCGGGGTTATTTGCGATCTTAACGCACCGACAGTATTTTTGACTCCCTTAAAGTTATTAATAGCTTTTTTTAGACTTGGTATCGGGAGCATTTATGCTTCTCTAAAGTCACTGATGGCTTCTGTTGAAAATTGCATTTCCTCTGTATAGATAGATTAAATTACTTATAATATATTAATGTGGAATTATATACTTTTTCGGGTTTATATAAATAAATACCCGTCCAAGTTAAACATAAAACAATTTTTTTAATGTGTAGCTTCGCTATTATATCAATTTTTTCGAAACACGCGCACATCGTGATTCTTTGGAGGGAACTTCTTCCACGCTGTTCAAAAATATTGCAAAATAATCAAACAAATTAATCTTCTCAGTTTTTACAAGATTTAATTCCATTAGGCTAATAACGTGGGTACAATAGATGTTATACTTGGAAGAATACATCATCAGAGTCGAATTAGTTTTCTGTTTTTCCGATTCGCATGTCACAATAGCTTGTAAAAAAACGGAAAAGAATTGGCACAAAGCGTATTGTGAAAATTGAATTTTTTCTAATTAAATATGACCCTCTACTGAAAATCAGGATGCTTGTTTGACGGTTATGAGGATAATAAGGAGAAGATTAGAGTGAATGGTTATAATCTATTCAGAAACTATGTCAGTGGGTCAATAAAACAATAAATCTGCTATAAATTATAAATAGGACGTAAGAAAGAGAGAAAAAAAATTCAATGTAATGCAAACGATTTGTCTATGTCGCAGATTTAAAAATTAAAATTTATCGGGATATCGTTATTATAACACAATTATGACCTACGAAATATTCTCCGTTTTACACGGTGACTCCTTTTAAGGTATTTTGACCTGAGGTGCAAACTACCTAGAATTTCTAAATTCTCGCCAATTTTCTCGTCCACGTCACCGACATAATCTTCGCCCCAGTTCTCGCCTCTTAATGATCCGAGGCATGCGGCAAACACAACAATAAACAAGTAGTAATAAACGATCATTTAGCCGTCAGGGTGGCGCCTAATGATGGTGAAGTGTGCCTATCTGGCGTTAAGTGTGCTGGCGATGACGAGGCGGCTTCAGCAGACGCACCGTTAGGAGACCTGGTCAGATACATTAACTTTCTCTGCTCTACACTCTACATTCTACGTGCCACCACGCGATTGCCACTATTAGCAATATATCATGAACAGAAAAGATTTCGTAAGACGTGTCGTACTCTGTGAATTTCTGGTGGAATGCAGACGTTGTCGTAGACAGGCTATTCCGTTTACTAATTATAGCGAGATGACGAATCAGTGTTAATTTCACTTAAAAGTAACTCTATTCAAAGATTCGTAATTAAGCATGACAGTACACATAGGCGTAATATAGATTGTATAGTAAAACCTCTTGCTTAGTATTAATAAAGAAGTACAACGTACGTTTACAACACAGATTCCCGATTATAAATTATAAGAAGAAATTAATTTAGAAGACCTATTGAATTGTAAATGCCAACCCAATTGCCTCATATGACAGTTGTCCGAGGTTCGCATCCCGGCACAGGTATAGTTGTTTGTGTTTACCCTGGCCAAGAAAACTGGGGGTCAGGACTGAACGAAAATCGGATCACTAATACCTTGCCACCCCAAAAATAACATCCATAATGTGTCATGTAAGATGGCGGACTAGCAGTCATCTAGAAGATTCACGCCCACAAAAGACCGTTGAGACAAGGGCTGCGTCCCCACAGCAAACTCCTCTCCCGTCATCGGAAGGGCGTGGGACAAGTACCAAATGCCCGACCTACCCGATGCAGGTTTTTCTAGGGTTTTCCCTGCATTTCTTTAGGCGAATGCCGGGTAGGATCCTTAAACCATAGCCCGGGGGCCCTAGTTAACCCTTGGCTACCTTCCACTACCCTTCCGCATCCCCCCTTTCAAATCCCTTCCTATGCTATTAAAGGGGAGTTGCCCAATGTGGATCACCCTCATGTAGCCTGTTGCCCTAAAAAAAAAAAAAAAAAGGAAGGCGATTGAGTACAATTAAACCAAATAATTTTGTATATAATTTCACCAGACGTATAATTTTTTAGGGATGGGCACGGGTGAAACTGAGGTTTGTACAAGTCCATTTTTGTTAGCCTAGACGAAAGAGAAAAACCACTTTGACGTGGGAATCCTCATGACTTTATTAAAGGTTTTTAATTTAAAATTATCCAAATAATTATGAAGTCTAGGAAAAGTTTAAATATGTGTTTAAATAAGATCCAAAACTTCGTTAGATTGACAGAGAAGATATTAGAATTTTTTTTGCGTTCCAGAAATATTTTAGTTGCTCAATGATAATCATTAGCTATTTAATTTTTATGTGCTAATAGATACGTCTTATTTTTATTATATTTGGGGAATTAAAAGCCCTCAACTTGAGAAAAAAGTAATCTTCAATATAGTCTACAGAGGATCAGAAACAGGGAAAAGAGCTCAAATTCTTCCGGAGTTTGGACGGAATACATTTTTTTAAAAAAATGTCTCGATAAGTTCATACTTTTAAGTGAAATTAACACTTTTGAAACATTTCTTGTCAGTCTGCGAAGGAAACCGACAGACAGAGACGGAAATTTACGATGAGAGGCAGATCATGCTATACGTCGAATAGTAAACCAGCGAGTTTGTTACTAAAGAACGGTGACGCTCATTTGTGAGTTTTTATTTGGTTCGCGAGTCTGTATTCGGGCTTATTGAAATTAATTTATTTGTTTCGAACGCTCCGATGGATTATGTTTCACTAAGTAACGTCCAGCCGACTTTATCCAATTCAAGTGAAAGTGTTGATTAGTAATTTTATTATTTTTAACATACTTTTAATTATGTTAATATATCTCAAGCGAAGACGCCGGGATTCCACCTATGAGTGGAATTTCCGCAATTTATTAATGACTCCTAGGACTACGCGTCCTTTATGGCTCTTGTCCTTCTCATTCTCCGCTGCGTGAGTGAGGTATACCAATCGCACAAGCGCAATTCACAACTGCCACAATTAGATGTCACCGTAGCGTATAACTATGTCTCTTCCTCGCCACGTTTTAATGAGAATCTCCATCAGCCTATGATGATCATTTCATCTGTATGTACTCATTTAGACTGATAATGCTAGTTTATTTTAACCTTTCAAGGTAACCCCGCCTTTTCCATGTCTCCTATATCGCATTGATGTTTAGGCAAAACCCTGTAAAATATTAAGTGCAAAGACATTGATTATAAATTATTTATAAACATATAATAGTGATTTAAAAATTAGGAACACTCGTTTTTGTTTAATTAAAATCAGGTATTAATCTAAAACGGGTAACTAGAATCACCGTCTGATATTCCGACTGCTAGGAAATTATATATAAATACTTATAATGAAATAAATATTTATTTCCATATACAGTGTGCACCAAAACTCGACGGCAAAATTTCAGGAATGGTTTCCTCATATCGAGAGAGAAAAAAAGTGTAGTAGAACATCGGTCCGTAACTGCGTGATTACAGAACTATCCGAACTTCCGTATCTGATCGGTATGTATTAAGTTCACCTGACTAGTTGGAGCGCTCTGTTCACATATCAGATGAAATGTTCAAAGTGACTGAATACAGACAACTGCTCTTCGTCGTATTGTGTTTCGAACACGGTAAAAAATACCTGAAGTTGTGCGTACTAAGTTTTCCACACGCTGAGTTATTACACAGCAGTTGACTACATCAAAGACTCTAGGTTTCGCAAAAGATAAAAGGCCAAGGGGGGTTTTGTCTCTTCATGTAACAATTCTAACTAGAGTCTTGCATTTTAGTCAAGATAAGAAGGCATGTTGTCATGCACTATCATTCATAAATCTGTAACTTACACTTAAATACCCATTTTGTAATATACTGTTTTCCTTCTCTAAATATAATGAAACCATTCTTGATAAACAATTCCTGATAAACAACATATTTCGGCTTCCAGGAAGATAGTTGCAAGTATTTGCATTGTCACAAAAATTATTTAGTAAGACATATTTAACAATTTTATTATAATTCTAACAATTATTTATCATAAAATCTTTTATTAACAACACAAAAACATTTCCGTACGTCTTTATGTTTTTTAAGTCAGCCTGAAGAGTACAAATACGTACAAAAACATTTTTGAGTTGTTATATATTAAATGATAAAAAAAAATTTCGATTATAAAAAAATATTCATGGTCTGTTAATGGTCTTTAAGTATATCTGATTGTTAAAAACAGTCGTAAAAATAAAATCTTTAAATTATGTAGTCCCTCATATTCCAATACAAACAATGTTATTGTAACAATATATTCCTCCTGACGAATACGGAAAATGGATTGCGAACGCTCCTGGAATTATGTAAATTTTTATTTTTAAATAAACGACATAAACTACCAAAATTTTTCTTTTGTGGATTTTCAATGCAAAATATTGAGTACTAATTTTTTCAGGATTTATTTAACTTGATGATACTGATACAACAATTTATATAAATATAACTTTCTTCGTTACTTAGAATCGAGTGATTTTAGTACATCTTTACGATTTGGAACCGATGTCATTTAGTTTCCACGCTTACCTTTTTTTAATTCGCAAGTAAATATTCGGACTGATTTCTATCAAATATTTTACGAAACCAAGAGAAGGTTCGTAGCGTTAATCAATAGTCATCCACCATATTCAGATAAGATATTTTCACCGTTCGAGTAGGGGTTTTGTTCGCTGTACAGGAAAATAGCTGAAAAGTTTTTCTCAGAAGCAGCAAAATAACTTTGAAGGTATGTTAAAATGTCATCAACAATTTGAAAAATATTAAAATGTCAGTCTGTCCAGTTTAATTTATTTTTAAGGATCATGTATTGGTAGGTAAACAAGTTCTTTGGTTTCAAGAGTAAGCGACGAGATATTTCCACGAAAATCGTAAAGAAGTAAAGAAATTTATTAAATAATAATTATTTGATATTGCAACACGTCGAAAAAGATATCAGTCAACAGTAAACAGACCTTTGTGCCAAAGGATGAGTCTAACGTAAACAGCGTTCTCATTCACGTATGAAAGACGGGCACCCAGCTAGCAACCTTATGAAGAATTTCTGTCTCGTATATGGGACAACGGAGTAGGCTATAAGCAAAATCGGGTTAAGTGTGTGACATGTGGTTGAGGGGAATTTTAGCGCTGACAGAAGGTCAGATGCAGCTGAAGGAAGCGCACGTCATTGCCGTCCTGGAGATTATTTGCCAGATGTCAACTCTTCCTGCCCTTCCTAAACACCAAACGCCAATAAATTCAAGTCTGTAGCTTCAATGCATTTTTAAATACCGTCGTATAAAATCTAGAACGATTCTGAATTCACGTTTATAGTAAATCATGTCTTCTACCAGTCCTTGCTTTTAGTTCTATATAACATATATTATTTAGAAAAAAAATTTGCAGTAAAAAATTATTTTAATCATCGAATTATGTCTACTCACGTTCCATATTATTCATCATCTTAATTTATTCAAGAGTGATGTCCACAATATTCATTCATAAAACGTATATTCTCCAATAAGCCAACTTAACGATCGCCATAGTTCGAATGTTCCTGAATTAAACACACGATCATATTTCCATAGTTACACGATTATCTAATTATTTTTATAAAAAGAATATTAGGTGTCCATAATCATTATTCCAGGGGTACGGAAAACTTTTGTATCGAGCATTAAAATCTAAGAAGTGCTAAAAACTCGATGTTTGATAGAGAGTTAGTATTATATAAAAAGTTACCAGTAAGTTAAGTTAAGAATATGAATAGTTAAAATGTATTTATTTAAAATAATTATTGTTATCGATAAGAAATAGTAATAGATAAATATAGTAGATTGTAGAATATTTAATTAGCTTTAACCTACAATTTAACATTTTATCAGAACCTGTTTTTCTTTTATTATTAATATTAATAAATGTTCCGTTTAAAACCCCACTAAGAGCCCCGAACATACGGATATTTTTTTTAGCTTTTCGCTTAGTTAAATTGTAAAAATTTAAATAAATAATTTAATATTTATGTTATACAAATAATTTTGTTATGAAAGAAATTAAATTTAAAATTGTCCAGAAAGAACTGACTTTTTCCTTATCATTTAATTTAAAAATCAAATATCTCATAATTGTATAAATTTAAATGTCAAACAATTTATTTACTAAAAACAAATATGTGCACATTAATGCAATTGGAATTGCAATTACAAAAATTCATTCTATAAGGTTCAGTTAACCATAAATTATCAAGAAAAAGTTGCCTCCACTCATAAGAATAGTTATTAAGTCATAAAGTAAGAGACTTAAGAAATTATCTCAGCACATCAGATGACTGGCGCCTAGTTTATTTCCATATGATGATGGTAATATTCATGGCATTTTATTTGTGGTCAAGAAGAATTTGTTCATATATTTATGAAATTAAATTTATTTAAAAGAATTATAGATAGCAAACGTTTCGTTGTGTGTAAACACTTATTGCATTAAACAAGCAATTATTAGTTTCAAATCTTTATCATTATTTCTCCATTCGAAAAATTAAATTTTTAAGTTATTAATAGTATACACTGCAACTTAATTTAAGCGTTTTTATTAGTCAGTAAGTGTTTTATTCTTTTTACCCAAAAGTTGAAATAATAAGTTTACTTTTTAGTCTGGTCTCCGAACTGATCTGCGACGATAGTTTTCCTTTCATATCGACATACTTTCTGAAATAAAACATTAATTAGAGACACAAATAACCTCATTAAGGATGTCACTAATAAGAAAAATATTTGTTTTTGGTTTAATATTTACGAATAATTTTTGTTAATGAAAATAGGGTTCACAATTTAAAAAAACCTTTCTTAAGCAATAAAAGCATTTTGGTAGTTAATTATGTATATAATTAGTTATATATTAATACATGCACATTAAGAAATTACTTATAAAATATTTCTCAGTTATGTAAAAGTTTATCTCCAATTTTTAAAAAAGTTTTCGTACTGATAATTGCTTTGTACGATAAATACCATGAGACCTAAATCATTATACTGAAAAGTATTTGAAATGGTGATAAATCATCTCACTGCTTTATTTTAAATGTATGTTTCATGTTAATTATAATACAAAAATACTTTAAATTCCACTACTGATAGTTACCGAAATTACAACTTTTTCGTTCGTCGTTATTATTAACGACTTTCACGGAATACGGGAGATTGCGAAAGTAGTTGTGTTCGGGTTAATTGGATCGAGATTACTGCGTGTTGTGGGGAAAATAAAGAATGCGCACAGCGTGCCGCAACCTGATAGTCTGAGTAAAAAAAATACATATACCTCTCCAAACTCAATCCTCGCGCCACCCACAAAACGTCACGCCTAAACTTCACGCTCGTTTCGAATCGAGGTTATTCTCGTGGCAAAAAAGGATTGTCCCGACGCTCAGTGGCTTAATGATCGAACGCGTGTAAGGAAGGTTACGTCTGTTCACGGCTGCTTTGTCTCTTATCCACAGAAATTTAGCGACCATTTAGTCCTTAGTTTTTCCTTCCGATAAATCTCAATTCTTCTATTAGAAAGCAAATTTGTCATTTAAAATTCCTGTCTACTGTATAGAGATTAATAACAGTTGTAAATTAATATTGTTTCAATATGTAAAAAAATATTTACTTTTATTTATTAATTAATAAGGAAACTTCAATTGTAAGAGATGAAAACATGATATTTCTATTAATCACATACAGTTTTAAACGATTATTATTACTTTTATTTACTAACGACCATGCACTTCAATTTTTTAAATTATAATTATTAAAAAATATTTTTTATTATTTACTACAATAGTGTTTAAATATCACCAAGGGCCTGTGTGCATCTAACGTGCACTTACAGAAACAATTTTCAAGAAACTGGGTACAGCATATATATATATAAATATATATATATATATAAGACCTATACCAGATCGTAATAGTGGATGGAATATATTTTCCTAGTGTTGGTCAGGTGTTTCAAAAAATGTTGAACCACACGCTGAAAGGCGGTGAAAGTAGCCACTGGATGTACGTTGTTGGGCTTCGAATGGCGGCGGAAACACAAGACTCCGTCACAGCCCAATCACCAAGCGGATCTCCCTCAAAAGTTCGCTCATCTCACTGTGGAATTCACTTTCAAAATAAGTTGATATTGTTCAGAGATTCATTCTATGTAGAAGTGCGAGTTTCAGGATATAATTGTACTTTTGATTCAGACGAAATGTTTCAGGGTCTTGTACGAACTTTTACATTTCTTACGAAAACTTTAAATTATTAAATCGTAAAAATAATTAAATTTGCGTGTAATATCGTCAAGATAGTGCATTAATTAACGGATGTATTCAAAACAATTGGAGACATCCAGGATATAAATCCAACTTCGATCCTCAATCCAATGTCTTTTTAATTTTCAATCTCCTCTCTTTTTTCATTTTATACTCTCTGGAGAAATCAATATTTTGATTAAAAATAATTTAATACGTTAGTTTGATCATGTAGATGATATTTTACTGTAGAATACGAACTGTTTTTATTTTCTTTTGTTCAGGAAACTTTTTCAATCTAAATATTTTACAGTTGTGATATATGTTGCATGTTATATTATACTATATACATACTGTGGAGTTTTTTTTTAGGGCAACAGGCTACATGAGGGTGATCCACATTGGGCAACTCCCCTTTAATAGCATAGGAAGGGATTTGAAAGGGGGGATGTGGAAGGGTAGAGAAAGGTAGCCAAGGGTTAGCTAGGGCCCCCGGGCATATTTTAAGGATCCTACCCGGCATTCGCCTAAAGAAATGCAAGGAAAACCCTAGGAAAACCTGAATCGGGTAGGTTGGGCATTGTGTACTTGTCCCACGCCCTTCCGATAGCGGGAGAGGAGTTTGCTGTGGGGACGCCGCATTCCCTTCTCCGTGCCTCGACCAGTTTAGGAGGCAGCTGGCCGACTATTCCAATAGGAATATAATTTTTTTCACCTCTTGTACTAATGTATTCTATTGATTAGTTATTTTGTCCCTCGGTCTATTTCTTTTTAATCGACGATGTTGGATGATGGAGGAAATGCAGCTGTATCGGATATTAACGGGTTGGCGTGAATTACGTCTTTTTTTATATTGATGAAGGATGTATTTGGTTATCGTTTGGTGGATATATAGAATATTGAGGTCACTATGGATGCGGGAATTGGAGAAGTACCAGGGACAGTTTATGATATAACGAAGGCTTTTATTTTGAGATATTTGAATTTTGTTGACGTGTGTTTTTGGTTGCGGAACTCCAAATGTTACAGCCGTACTTCCATAATGGAGAAATAATAATATAAAATAACTTTTTCATTGAAAGGGATGAAGGTGAATCAGGTTTAAGTAATGGTTTTAGTATTTTGAAGCGGTGAATGATGATTTTATTTTTAATGTGACTGGTGTGTTGGGATCATGTTAGCTTTGAATCGAGTATTAAATCAAGGTTATTTATGGAATGGGTGTATTGTTCATGTAGATATTGTTAGCGAATGTTACGAGCTGTGAAACATATTTTAGTGGCATTACAAAATTTTACTTGTTGCGTCTAAAATTTGGTAATATTATAATATTACAAGACCAAAGATATCAATCAAATATTATTTCGTCAGCCCCTTGGGTCTGGTAAACAACCCCTCCTCTCTTTTCAAAAATAATTATTCTTTACAGTAAGTAAGAAGCACAAGGCTTCATAATTGGAATAGCATCATATTTCATAGCTAGATACTGTATTGAAACAAGTTATTAATTACGTTTTTTTCAAAAATTCCTTTAAGGTCTATAATTTTTTTTATTTTAAAATTGAGTGTAACTGCAGCGGAAACGGCCTCGTATTATTAAAACAGAAAATGAAAATGTATCATATAGTGCATCTTGATTGATATTCGCAAAACAATTTTTGCCTCTCTCCATTCTGTAGTTTATGTTTTTTTGCCAACACCAATTTTATATATATATATATATATATATATATTTATTCTTTTTCTCAAATGTGATTTTAGGTGACGATACACTTAAAACTAAATATTATTATCAAGAAATGGCATCAATCCTGGAAGTTCTAGTCAATCAACCAGTAATTTTGTTTACTTGGGTACAAGTATACTATAAATCTAACATGTGTAAATACCTCCCCTGTTGGAAAATATCTAAAGAAGACACAAAATGGTATCAGAACGTCGTAATAATTAAATAAAATGTGTCAGTATAAGGCCATCAATTGTTCTATCGGAAATCAGAAGATTAAATCCGAAGAAGATTCCATTATTGTACTTCAACACAAGTTTCCCTGACTAACATTAAACACAATTCTCCACATCTAGATATTTCAAATAAACTCATATAAAATAACTAGTTTCGGGCAGTTAATGGACCATAAAAGTGCCAATCATTAAATTCTGTGTCGATCCAATTGTAGAATCCTCGAATAAAAAGTTAAATAAAATTAAATACAAGAATGAAAGATACTACGTTATGGATTCGAGCAAATATATTACATAAAAAAAATTAAAAACTATCCAGGATCAAAATTTATTCCTTCATTTTATCCTTTAGTGACCAGTCACATGTGCTCGGGGTCAGACCCGCCACCTCCAATCTATATATAGATCTGCTAATTCTGGAGGGACGCTGACGAAAAATTGAATTATATGTAGCGTAGGATACATCCAACAACAAAATACACTACGATAAAATAACAGCTCTTGACTATATCTGGCCACATCACTTGAGAAAGCTTGTGTAATGTGTCCGTTTTTCGATATTTGAGGGTCAAAGCTCACATTAAACTTCCAGCCTAACTGTTCAAGAAAGGATTTTATTTTTTCTCTAATGTGAAATGACTTTGTACTGTAGACTAAACAAAGAATGCACAATTTAGACTTTGGTGTGCCATAAATTTTTTTTATCCCTTTCAAAGAATGTTAGATCTTTTTTTGTGCGAAATATAGCAATTTGACTGTGCAAGCAACACGCCGTTTATTTGTCGGTGACCGACCCGAGGACACGTGTGGACACACAGTAAGGAAAGGCCGCGGTGTGCAACTGTTGTGATAGTGGAATGCCAATAATGACATAATGCAGCGGCAATCTCTGGAGTCCATTGTCGGGCATAAATTGCGACCGCAGGGCGCGTCATGTTTGGTCATGCATGGCCTCCGACTGGAGCCCTATCTCGAGCAACACACGAGGGGGCATAACCCCACACAGGTAGCCATGCCACAACACCTAATGTTTCTTCACTAATATTTGACGTCACGAACGCCTGTTGCTACCCTGTCGATGACGTCGAAGGCGAATAAGGAAGGCTAGATGTTATTAGTCTTCCACCTTCTCACACTGCAACATAAACGGAGGATTACTTCATGTAGAAGCTTCAGTGTCGTCACGAGTAGCCATTATACATTACCGTAGTTCCTTAAATAAGGAGTAAAAATCGTAAATGTTAAGTGTATATGGACTGTTTAATAAGTTTGAGGAATAGACAGAATTGTATGTCGGGATGATGTGGTGGGGTCAGTCACATTGAATAAATAAATTTGTTGCTTATCAATTAATTTCACAATTTATTAAGATATAATGACTTAGGAATTAATTATAAACAATTATTACTTGTACATAGGTGTGCTAACAAAAGTTTCCACAACACTACGTTTCTTCCACAATCCGTGGACCTCGTCAGGCAAGCACTACAAATAAACTATACAAATAGTTATTAGCAGTTTTATTTGCAGAGCAGACTTAATGAGGTCTACGGATGTACAAATAGTAAATAGCTGTTTATTTGCAGTGCACGCCTGATGAGGTCCACGGATTATGGATGAAACTAATTTTCCTTAATATACCAATGTACAAGGAACATTTGCTTATAATTAATTTTTAACTGACTCTTTTGACTCCACCTGTTATTAATTTTTTAAGCCATTTACAACAATTTAAATGACAAGTTATTGTTAAATATTTGAATTAAACATGAATCAAAATGGTTTAAAACCCAAAGAAAAATTCTCCTATACTTATAAAATGCAAACTAACTCTTTAATATTATTCGTCTGGGATTATTCATTGAATGAAATGAGACTTTGAATTATACAGCAGCCTGAAAGTGGGGAGAAACCTTCCACAGGAAGGTAGGGCTCTCTGTGCTTGTCCCACGCCCATCCTGTGGTTCGTAGGCGTTGCTAGATCACAAAACGAGTAACAGTGAAAAACAAACAGAGTTGACAGCGTCTGATAGAAATATCTGGATCTAACCGGTAATAGAACTCAGGACCTTCTCTTACGTCGCGGTGCTTTCACCAATGACCTATCCTTGCCGACTATCGCTCAGGAGCGAGTTTCTAGTACCTGTTTTATAGATATGAACACAGATTCACCTACAATTTACTTAATATCATTCTTCACGACCTAATTTTAGGACATCAATGAAATATTGTGTGTAAATTTCTCATAGGAACATTCATTGATTTAATTCTCGAACGTAGAGAATGTGACAGTGACGTTCCAAACCTGTAATAATTAATTACACAGCTATTAATGAGGTC
The DNA here is from genome assembly GCA_037074705.1 of Zhengitettix transpicula. Classification (NCBI taxonomy): domain Eukaryota; kingdom Metazoa; phylum Arthropoda; class Insecta; order Orthoptera; family Tetrigidae; genus Zhengitettix; species Zhengitettix transpicula. Next base: position 55,859,160 of record CM073592.1, on the reverse strand, counting down.
AGTGAATCGGAATATGTTAAGATTTGGACCTGATTTACCTTAAAACTCACGATCCGCAGAGCTCTTTCATATTCTGTAACGTCACGCCGTAGGGAGTGAGTCTGTGTTGATGAACGGAGGGCCAATATTTCGGATGAATTGTGTGTATATTTCCGGAGTCCGTGACGCATTGTACGAGGACACGTGAAGACGTCGCTATTAAGCAAGACGACGGCCGTGAGGAGGCGTTTGTTCCAGTCGGAGCTGTGGAGAAGCTCATCAACGCGGTCGACTGGCCTTGCGGCTCAGTCACGCCGTGCGTTGCGGAACAACCCTACGCGGACCTTCCATCTCAATTAATCATCACCAGCTTTACTACCCGGAGAACTCAACAGCTGGCTGTAACGACAAAACATACAGTATCCTACAAAAAAAATAGATTAATCCAAATTGTTTTCGCCTTTATTCAACTATCTCACGACTTAAACCGAAACGAGTGATTTCCACGTTCCACTGAACGAGGTCAGTCGATATCGTACTAACTACGAGTGAATAATATGTAACTCGCATGTACTATTATCATATTCACTGAAAATTTCACAGGAAATGTAGATTAAAATTAATTAATGGCCGTACAGAAAGTCAAAGGTTATGAATTTTTAATTCCAAACTGTCTTATAATCCCAAGATAGTTGATCAGAACGATTTCCTTCCTTTTTGTTTCATCATTATTGTGAATTTTGTTGTGTTGTGTCATTGACCATCCTCTTCGGATCAGAATATTTAATACACCCGATATTGCTATTTGATCTTCAAAATTTGATGGTTGCTTACCTCTACTATCTTGCCTTCAAATTGTTCTTTCATAGGAAATATCTCACTATGACCAAACTCCAATCGTCTTCTAGATAGTGTCTAACAATAATTTTACCCTCGTCGATACATTGTAAGTCTACTTTATCAGTCGATTTAATCTTCCAAATTATTCTCCAGCACCACATTTCAAATGTTTCCAGTATTTTCCTTTCAGTCTTTTTATTTATTTGCGCTTCAAAAACCTGCTATTATATACCATGTGTGTTTAAAAAATATCAATCTTACAAGTATATATTGTAATATACACTAATAATAGGCTTTTTAAATGAAAAATTAATAAAATTTACAAACAAAAGATTTTTATTGTGGCAATAAATCAAACAATTACATATTTATAATATTGAATTTCTCAGGGTCTTTACTGGGTTTGATAATGGACGAATCAATAATATTTATTCGTCAATTAAACTAGAACGAATAATAACTGTGAACGAAATTAAAAGTAAAAAGATTGACTCTGATTAACAACTTTAATCAAAAGAGAACGAAATCTGACGGCTATCTTTCAATTACGTTTACATAATTAATTGTTTCGTAAATTGTTACTCACGTCTGCCCAGCATTCCATCGTACCTTTATTTTCGAGAACACTATTGTAGGTTTTACACAGCTTCTAAACTCACAGATTCTAAATAAAAAATTTTATATGGCGTCAGGAACTCGGATGATCCTCCGATCGTCATCTATCGGTTGACCGCTCGCCTTAGGTGAATTCTACGATTCGTCGATTGGGTAGTCGTTATTGTTCCGTACTTAAACCAAAACTTTTGCTATTTCTGGCCGGCTATGGACACAAAAACTGCCTTTTATGTGCAGGTTTCGACGTTATAGTTTTATGAATGTTTACTCCTCAAAATCTTAATGCAAACTGTGCTTTCGTCTCAATGTTTCTTACGAACTGAACTCCTCAAGATCTTAATGCAAACTAACTCTCGCTTCGCAATTTGTGCGCGCATACGCCATTTTGACAGACCTTCCGACAAAGGAACAGTGCTTGGCTTTTCTATTGTTGTTTCAAAGCTCCTGCCGCTACAAATAATTTCTCAAACAATTTATATTTTCAATTTCACAATTAATGTCTTAATTAATTGGCATTACAATATATATATATATATATATATATATATATATATTCCTCTAATTTCCTTATCATTGCGTCAAATTCATAGAACTTTCTTGAAAAACGTCGAGTATTCTTGTGTTTTCTGGTGTTAAATTTTTTACATGAATGAAATCCTGCGAGATAGACAACCTCTTATTGACAGAATTGACTATAGCTTACTAGGCAGTGGCCGATTACCAATCATAAACCGCCAAGTCAACGAGTAGAATTAAATATAGAATCTGGTAGTCAATTCATCAGAAACCGATTATTTATTTTCTTAGCAAAGAAATGAAATGTTCAAAAAGATAATTGGCCAAAAGTGGTAATTAATTTATATCTTTCTGTTTCTTAACAAGAAGAGTTGTTTAAGGTTCTCATAGGTCAGCTCTGAGAGGAATGTGCACAGGGGTCGCAGACGTCGGGCATTCGGCAACTGGACCAGTCAACTGGAGATGGTATTGCTGCGTCCGAATAGATAACCCCATCTCCAGTCATCACACGGGCGTGGGACAAGTATCGTTATCTCGACCTACATGCTTTAGATTTATATAGGGTTTTCCCTGAATCACATTTAGGTTAATGGGAGATAGGAACCCTACGAGATAAATAATAGACAAATGGCACTCGGAGACATGTCAGACTAGTAAGGGGCCGGAAGAACCACGGAAAATCATGTATTTTCTTCCTGACCCCAAAAATTATGTTCGCCTATTTTATACAATGGTAGGTTAACGTCACGTTTAATTATATAGAGAAATGTTTTCAATAGTTGAAGGAACGAACGTAGAAGTTGACTGAGTGGTGTCCAACTTTGTAGGCTTTCCCTAGCAATTCTACATATCAAGCGATTTAACAAAATTACAGGATCAGTCTCGTCATTTTTGTTGCTATACGTAAATTATAAAATGTAAATATCTGCATATGAGGATAGTATAAGAAATTGATTATGTTGACCAGAGACTTTTTGCTATCTTCTGGTCCATATTTGTTACGGCTCAGTGGTAAGGAATGTGAGGAAGATGGTCCACTGTCCCGCATAAAGCCAACGTAAACCGAAGAAGTTGTAGAGTGGGTTGAAAGACGCTGCGCACTTGTTATTGGCCGGAGCTGTTGCAAACAAGCGCAGTCGTCCACTCCTGGCGCACAATGGCAGTCGATTATCCGCCAGAGTTGGCCGACATTGTCTCTGGCGCGCCGCACTAGCTGGCACGGACAGACAGCCATCTGCTCCAGACACGTCTCCTTGCTCAAATAATCAGATAATTTGCTTGCCCTTCGCCACTCAGGTGCTCAGACTTTTGCAACGGACGTTCGCCGCAATTAGGATACGTAATGAGTAATGTGATGCGATAGAAATTCAAGCGTGGAACAACAATTGTTGGGGACGTGTATTTTAAACAATCGGGATCAAATTAACAAATCCAAAGCATAATCGTTATTAGATTATTCTTCCCACTTATAAAGATTAAATATGTTCGAAGAACAAAAAAAGCAATGTTGCCAAGGATATTTAGTACAAGGAACACCAAAAGCAGGCCATCAGATGCTAACAAACCACTCCGCCTGAAAAATAAATTGTTTTCAATTATATTTGTAACTGTATGTCCAACGCTCAGTTGAAAAATCCAAACAGGGAGACTGGAAACTTTTGACAAGTTCTATGTTGTGGACCATCAAATGTGCAGACAAAATAATGAATGAGAAAGTTTGAGGAAAATATTGCGAAAGGACTGATGAAGGTTACTCTGGAAAATAAGCACAGTAGTAATGCTCAGAAAAACAGGGGAAATATAATTTATATTAAATCTAACATCACTGCAGTTACCGTACAAACCGAATCTATGAAACTCATCGATATCCACGATCCCTTATGGGTTAGGCTAAGTTGCCTTTATATTAATATCGTGGCTCTTGATTTTGTCATCCAGTTTGAATCAAACGACGAAAAGAAAAACAAGAATTGTTGAAACGTTGCCTGGTACTTTTACCATATAATTTTGTCTTTTACTTGACTATTTATTTATTTAAAATAAGGATTGTTTCATGTATATGACGACGTTGGCGCAGAAGAGTAAAACAATAAAACCCTCTTCATCCCGTTCATAAAGCTGATTAAAGTGAAGCGTAAAACTATATAATCGCTACTACTTTTCGTCCACTCAGCAAAAAATAATTTAATATAATATTTCATTGTGATTTCTTAAGATTCAGCATAAATTAAAATAATTTGATTTTTCAGTCTAAAAACATTTTTAATTCCAATATATTCTCCTTTTCAACTCATATACTTAGACCATTTTTTTTTCATTCAGAATAATATGATTCAGCTGTTAATCACATTTCTGCAGCAAGTAAACAATATAGATTATGTTTAATACTTTTGAAAAGTATCGGATAAATCGGTTTGTTACTCTGTTAGACCGTAGAGTGAACCTAAGAATATAGAAATTTTCATGACTGTAGTTAAAAAAACATTATTTTTATGAAAAACATAAATCAAGTAAAGTATGAGAATGAAAAAATTTCGATCGGGCCATGAATCGAAGCCGGGACCTCCTGCTTACCGGATGGACGCTCTACGGGAGGTCCTGGGTTCGATTTTATGTTCCGTTCGACATTTTTCCACTCTCGTACTTTAATTTAAATTTAACCGTGACCTTCACGGCCTGATGCTTGGGAAAGCTTCTCTATATTCCTTAATTGAAATGTAAATCGGTACATAAAATGTCCAGAAAGGATGGAAAAGTGTAAATAATGGTTGACTACGTTAAGAATGTTTCAGTAGTTTATTGTAAAAATGAGAGAAAACATAAAAATAGAGCATCGTCGAATTAGACATATATTATTAAAGGGAGTTAATGAGTATAATTTTCGTTGATTTCCACCATCCCAAATGTTTCTATTCATAGAAAAATAATAATATTTATAGTCTATACCTTGAGTTACTTATAAATTTTTCACGACGTTCATTCCTGTCATGTTTATTCAATTTTTAACCACTTTCACAACAAAAAGAGTACGTGTAACAAAAATTTTTCTATTTTACCTGTATTTAAAAACATTTTCACATACTCGTAATTGTAGTTGAAAATTCTTGAATGAACTAGAGAGAAGTATTTCCCGCAACTACTTTCAATTATGCTCTGTTTCATGTTGTAAACCTCAGTTATATGCGGGTTTTGCTGGAAAAAAATAATAGTACCTCTAATATTTGGAAATTAAAGTTCAATTTCTAATAAATAATTTTTTTGAAAAATATCTCTAGGATATTTAAACAAAATTTCATATACTTAGTGAAAATATTCTTGTAATAGTTTGAGGTATGCTGTTTATTTATTTATCTATTATTCTTTAATATCTTCTAAAATATATTAACAAATTTTACTTCCGTTTTAGTGTGTATCGTTTCATAGAATTAGTGAATCATCTGGCATAATCAGATATAAATTTTTCTGACACATGATTGTTATTTCAATCTGTAAATATTCATTATCTTTTAAGGAACTTGAGAATTATAACCTTTTTATCTGAATACTGTCATTGTTTCCTCGGTAATAATTTCCTTCAGACTTCCACGAAGTCCTTGGTCGTAAGAAACCTAACAACACATTACCACATTTAATCCACCACTTTTTTTTTAAACGTGACTAGGACATATTATACTATTATAGCTCAGTCATTTGCGTTCAGAAACGGTTGGCAATTATCTTATTATGAAAGTTTTCTGGTTTTCTGCTTCGGATACTGAGATCATCAGAAATAAAGTATGTTATTGAGCTACCTTAAATGAAATACAGATGAATTGAAAAAAGCACTCTGTATTTCAGATGGTCGAAGAAGACCAGAATTACTCTGGGGTTTTGTAGATTTTAAAAATAGCTGAATAATCATCCTTCATACGAAGAAAACACCATTATGGACGCTTCTTAAATTAGGGTCAGCTTTCATCACAAGGATTTGTATACAGTGAATACATTGATAATGTGGGTCTATTTCCCTTGGATCTATATATAATATTTTGTTTACCTACTTTTTACTTATTCACGTTGTGGATGACAATTGAATTATCTACTATTTGAAAGAGAAACTGTTCAGCCATGTTTCTATAAAGTGAAGAAAATTGCCTTCCAGGTACATAACATACGTTTTCAATATCTTCGGTATTTTTCTTAAGATGACGCATGTCAATTTCATATCATTATGATATACAAATAAATAGTTACATGTAAATGTATTTAACCGTTTCCTTGTCTAAATTTAACAAATTTAGCGTGACGGACAGAAATAAATTGATGATAAAATGATGTATTAAAAACGACGTTTATAGCAAGAAAACTTAAAAAAGAAACTTGAACTAAGTAAAAATAAATTTAAAAATTCCGGACGTTTCTACGAAAATTGTCTTCTTTTTTAAAAAAAGAAAAAAAAAGACGCTAATCCGTCCGGCATTTCCAAATTCATATTTGCTTAGTTTAAGTTTATTTTTTAAGTTTGTCTGCATAAAGCTCGTTTTTAACATTATTATTTTCAACAGACGTTAGTTTATTTTTAAGAAAGAAATTGAGATGAAATCGGTTTTGGATCTATAAATTTATGTATTATATATATATATATATATATACATGTATATATATATACATATATTTAAACTAAAATCACTCGATTCTCAGCAATTTACAAATAAAAGCATTATTTTATTCGTGAAGGAATGTATTAACTTTAAAAACACGCAATGCAAAGATTTACATGTAACTTTATCATTAATCATCAGTAAAACTAATATAAAAATATTAATTTGTTGAAATACACGTTTTGGTTTTTTCCACAGCAGTTTATAAGACTGATTGGAAATAGTTTGTAATCATATAAAATTTCAAAACCAATAACAGAATAATTTAATTATTTATTAATTAATTGAAGCTTTCAATTACAAAGTCATATTCATCTATACAAACCTTATAAAAAATGGAAATTATTTATCTTGTAATATACTATATACTGTAACAGTTTTTTTAAGAAAAAAATGGTTGTAATCGTTAAGTTATTTAAAAGCCTAATTCTTACCTTTTACTTTCATCGAAAAAAAATCTCATTCCTACATTTAAACGCATTCTAAAAGAAATCATGTCTATCATTGATGTTCTTTGAAGAAGCTTCATCATTAAATATTTTCAAGCAACTTGGTTCTAATTATTTTCTAAAAATACCAGGTGTAAAATTACTTAAAACGCTTCCTTCATTTCCATTATTAACTATTTTGTGTTCCTATTAATATTTATAAATATAATTTTGATCTGTTATTTTCTTGATATAAGTACGTAGTATAGTGAAAATAGAAGCAATGATTTGTCGTTTTTCAACGGGTGGGTAAGGAAGTAACTACTTTAGATTTTGGTTTATTGCTTCATCTATGATTATAAGTTCGACTTTTCAGAAAATTTTAAGTATCACCAATACTAGAATTTTTTTTTACAGGTAACTCAAGTTTGTGATAAACTAAGTGTTTTATCCTCCATTGTTAAATTTCTATCTTTCAGTTATATCAAAGTTGTAGCAATAGTAAACATTATGGGGGAAGTGGGTGCCAAATTGTATCCTGATATGATTTTCCTAAAATATTAAGCACCGGCTCGAGACCTTCAGTAAAGTAAGTAAACAAGGACAAAAAAAAATAGAAGTATGGATGAGCACATAACAAGAAAGAAAAGACATAAATATGTTATTTTTGATTAACAAATTTACGTTCCATGTTTGGAGAAGTTAATTTAAATACTTTTAAGAACCTTAAGTGAAATATATTTTTAGTAACTACATGTTAACAAAATTACTTAATGTCATCATTACTTTTAAGAAAATACAGGTTTTACTTCCTCTGAGGTAATTTCATTTTCAACTAAATAGCTTCAAGGATGTGTAATTACGAGCGAAATTACGAAGCTAATTGATAACGCTTACTTAAACTGATTTTTATTATTTTTAAATGACTATATTTTATATAATTGAATTTTGTAACTTAACTGATATTAAAACATCTGAAAATATTTTTTAACGAAATATTAAGTAATATAAAAGCGGCCTATCAGTCAGAAAAAATTAATTATTCAATTTGAAACATAATACGTATAAAACTCGACGTTTCGTCCCTGATTGGGACTGCTTCAGATGTATAGATGTTACCTTCAATTATAACTTATTATGAGAAAATTTAAGCGCCAATAATTTCTAACGGTCGGTTTGCCCAAATGCGTCGTGTTTTATAAGTATTATGTTTCATATTCAATAAATTAAACTTTTTAAACCAATAGGGTACTATTTTTAATATTTATTTTAAACATGAAGTCAGAGTGTTATGATTTCAAATAAATAAATAAAAATAGTTTTAATGTTTGTCCTTTTCATTTTATTTAACTTATTTGTATTAGTCCTTTGTGGAAGTTTTTTTTATCTTTTTGAGAAACAGGGTAGCGAGGGTCATTAGCGAAGCTTTTCCACTTCAATAGCATAGCATCCGAACGGACAGAATGAAGCCAAGAGTTAACTAGGGCACCCTTGACTTATTTTACGGATCCTACCCGGCATGTGTCTGAATGTGATGCAATGAAATCCACAGAGGAACCTACGTGGGGTGGGTCGGGCTCTCGGTACTTGTCTCACGCCCTACCGGCGACTGGAGTGGGGTTTATTCACGGAATTTAAAATTACTAGAAATTTAGACTCATTACATTGCTTTATTGTGATGTAAGGTTAGGCGCCTTATGGCAGTGAAAAAAGGTCATCTTTAGCTTGTATTAATAATTTTTACTAACAAATATATAAACAATCAAACATTGAATTTTAAATTAACATTTTATAATAGGATAGCTGGAAAGCTGGAAATGATGAAACCAACGTTTCGAACACAATAAATAGGATTCGTCTTCAGGGCTAGAGGAGGAAATCAGAACGTCTCAACAGCGCCTGAACATTCGTTTATCTTCTTAATTCAGTACAATGCACAAGAAATGTTACTAGTTAAGTGATGGCGTTATACAGAAGCAATGGTTTTAATACACGAGATCCCAGAGTGAGTTATTTATATTTGTGTCAATAATTGCATTGGAGCAAGTCTGCGCGTGGGAGGCGTCGTGGCATTGAAACACAGTTCGCTCTTCAGGTGGAACCTTCGCGCTAGGTTACAATATAATTACTCGACCATAAAAAGGGCCATTAAGTAGTGGAGATTTTCTTTGTCAAGGCGCTAAGTCCATTTAGAAACCTTCATGAATATTTATAGTGAAACGAAGAGATACTGCACACCAACATTCCTGTGTACTGTTGCCCGTGGAAAGGCGCATTAAATCTAAGTCACAGAAACCCATGCAGCCGAGAGAATTCCTGAATTCCAACAATAGGCAGATCGTAATTTACTTGCCTTATATTCTCCCTGTATCGTGGATTTAATCGCGGAAGGTCTTCGGCACACGTGAAAATAAGACATTATTTACAAAGATTAGACGTGTACGATATTTGTGTCATCGTATAACAGGTGAAAACTAATTATTTGGGATTAAAATTAAAATATTATAGTGATCTCTGGCATACTTTCTTCTCTTATGTGAATCGGAATTTATTAATCACCTAGGAACAGAGGCCTGTTGTAAGTCACTAGAAAAGCGGACCTATTTAATGCTTTATATATTTTCGGAATACCGCAGGAACACAAACTTGAATATCTATTACCATACTTTATAATTAATTAATTTTTTTTTGTAAGTGAGTAATGCGTCACCGAGTTGCGATCTCACCCTTCTTACTTCTCGCTTTCTCCGTCGCTCAAACAGTATTATATTATCTATACTTGTGTTGTGATAAATTACTGTAAAATGTTTGGGACATTTTCAAAAGTCACCGCATGTTTCCATGCCAAAGAGTTCATCTACAAATCCTTTTCTTGTAAAGATGATTTGTTGACGTATCAAATACTGAATTTAAGAAACACTGTCGAACGCCTTATAAACTCCGATGGCGCTTTATAAATTCTGCGCATTAGTACTACATTAGCCATTACATATCCACAAGTGCTTGAGACTCTATCACGTTGTTTCTTCACTTTGTCACCATTACTATTGTCCCATTGAACGGCCCTATATTTTACAGTCAAAACAGAGATTAAATACAAATAAATATTGAAGACATTCGCACTAGAAAAGTGTATTATAAATACTCTTTTAAAATAAAAAACTTTCGTGGTAGAAACTTATCTAATACAACTCGGTTTCATTTACAAACTATGTAATATAAAATACTATATAAAGCTCATTAATTACAACATGTTTCTTTTTTATGTACTTTTATATTCCGATACACTTTTTTATTTACTTTTGTCAAATTCACACCAAATCCATAAGTGTCTTTTTAAATAATTCCTTACTTCTCTAATTTTAAGCAATCAGCAAGAAATGTTCATCACCGTCAGACAGAGACCACTCATCTTAGAAATAATCATGATGTCCAAATGTCCGAAGAACGAATTGTGTGCCTAGGGATATTTGTTCTTTCCTTAGATGATCCATTAAACCGTAATCTATCAATTCTCGTTCAACTTCTCTCATTGACTCTCAAACGTCTTCTGTTCACTCTTGTTCACGTTCGTTCATCACACCTTGACGACGTCTGGCTGATCACTGTTCAACTTTCCTTCTTGGGTCTCGCATTTATCTTTGGTCAACACTCCGCACTGTTCATTCACGAATTCACTAATCAACTGTACGTCCAACTTCTCAATCACCCTTCTTCCGTCCATCGGTGGTTGTTCATATTCTGGTCCCCTCTGGCCGAAACGTTCCTCACGTCCATCGCGACCTGGGCCAATGCCCGATTGTTTTCCTTACGAATTCCAGATACCGAGACTCCCAAAACGATTATTTCTAAATATCATACTTTATCGTAGAAAAATAAATTAATCAACCGAATAAAATTCATACCTGTATCTCCATATCAAGACGGAAAAGAAAGTTGAACAAAATAATGCGTGAATCTATCAAGAATTGTTTACCTTTTAACCCTTTTACTGAACATTGCGTCCTGATTATCAACATTTTTAACTTATTGCTACCTCGAGGAAAGAATATCTGATTCATAATATTACATTTCTCAGAAAGAATTTGGCTATCATTGACCAACGGAGATCATCACGATGTGATGGTATAGAAAGAATTTTGTCCTCAAAGAAAATGATCGTTCAACAGCATTTTTCTTTTTATTTCTTCTTCTAATTTTAGGTGATTGAGGCGGGTTTATAGTATTCATACTTCAATAGTTAATCGTTCGAACAGGGTTACCGAGAACAGTCACTGAACAATCTAATTTGTTTTGGAAATTATAGCATCAACCACGCTTCCATGAGATGACCAAGAATAGTCATTGATGCTTACTCGCTCCATGATCAGTATCTTTCTCTGATGAATGGAGCACTAAATCAATATTTTAGAATATCTTATTGTTATGTGATCTGAATCATATTGTAATGCATTTCATGTTTTGAAAATCAACGGTCACGAGGAAGGGCTGAGGTGGAATTCCAACGGTCGGGAAATAAACTTGGCTGAGCTTCGCGTGCTTCGGACACTTGTTTCAGCCCATTGGCGTGTGGCGGACGCTCAGATCAATACTAGGAGAGGACCAATCACTGGGGCTGGGCCTCCATCGCCATGGCGAAAGCACCACCTCCCCATCGCTAAAACTCTACATATTTACGGCACCGTTTTTAACATTACTGCTTATTTTCTCTACATAGAGAAAGATAGTTTCAAAATAAAAATCACAATTCCATGAAACCTTTTTTTTTTAAAAAAAATAATAATTTCATGAAAATAGTTGATTTCTTATAAAGAATTTTCATAGCCACGTCATTTGCCGCTTGCTGTGTTTTATACTGCGAATATCAGCGACGGAAGGTAAATTCAATTCAATATTGTGATTTCCATGGTAACGTTGGGTAATATTCAATTAAAATATCTCACTTTGACGTAATGAAATTGCTACCACGGCAGCAAGTATTTGTCACATTACAACCTTCTATATACATGTTATTGGCACGCGGCTAATATAAATATCTGAACCGTCACATAACGGAGAGACTACATGGCTTTGTTCATCCCCGGCACGAGCGGATTCGTTCATGGAAAACACGGATGTATCTCACGCATTAATTGCAACTGACCCTAGATATGACTAAATTGTAGTCAACAGATGTTCATAGAACATCAAATCTCGTAAACGTAAACAACCTGTAGTTAAAATCCTAAATCAAACACTATGAGATGAAATTGTAATACCCGGCATTCGCCTAAAAGTAATGCAGGACAAACCCAGGTTTTTTATAGGGTTTGTCCTGCATTACTTTTAGGCGAATGCCGGATAGGATCCTTAAACTATAGCCCGGGGGCCCTAGTAACCCTCCACGCTTCCGCATCCCCCCTTTCAAATCCCTTTCCTATGCTATAAGAGGGGAGTTGCCACTATGTGGATTACCCTATACATAGCCTGTCTACACCCAAAATAAATAAATAAATAAAAAATAAAATAAACATATTTTAAAATAAATTACATAAGTTTACGATATTTATAACTTGCATTTTAAATTATTTTTTCAACTAAACGACGATTCTGTACTATTTTATACTTTCACCAGGTTATTTATGTTATAAAGGCCGTTAATTTATTTAATTTACCTTATTAATACAGACGTAAGGTTAACTATTATTTATATTTTATTACAATTCTCTACTAAAAGTTATGAGAAAAAAATTACGAAATTATTTGTATAGTAAAAATAATATTTAATATTTCATTAATTACAGTTACAATAAAAAATTTAAGTAATGGTAAACCGCACGACGTTTGATCCAGACATATTAGCAATTAGTATATTACAATCGTATTCTATAAGCTAATGAGCTGGCCTAAGAACTACATAGTTATTTTTTGACGTGATATTCTCCAGTGACACGTCATCCCTAAATAATCTTTAAATCTCTTGGTCATTTTCATTGACGCCTTCTTTCATTTTTCCAGAAGAGGTTTCAAGAGTTGTTTTCTAAGTTTATTTCGTGGGAAATACATTTTCCACTTTTCACATATCCTCAGGTATTAATATTATTCATTAACACCTTTCAAAAACTCAGTAATTTCCATAAAAAATAATAAATACTAAACAATTAATGTGTTAAATACCTAAACAAAATTACGAATTTAATTATCAATAGAATAAATTGCGTAAAATTGACACACGCTCAATAATCCTCCAAAATTTTATAATTAACAACGGAATGATGAACTTATAGTTTTGACCTTCTTCCGGTAAAATACAAAATACATAAATTTATTTTATTACTTGTAAACCACCATTTAATAGATATAAATTTGATATTCCTTCAATTATAAAAATAAATATCTCTGTATCGTATGCTAGTATACTTTCATTAAACCAGTAAATAAGTATCAACGTCGATCATATACATCGATAAAATCGAACTCTAACATTGTACACATACATTTTTTTATTTTACGAACCGGAACAACTCCCTCCTTTTAGTAGACATTTCGTTGAACCATGTTTGTGATTTCTTAGACGATTTAACAATTAAATAATAGCTAACAAAAATTAATAATCCAATATTAATTGTCTTTACGCTAAAATTATTGTGTCAATTATTTAATTCTTCTTCTGTTTCCTCACTTTTCACCTATAACGATAATTGAAGCAAAAATTGTTGAAAATCATGTTGTTTGGATTCGAAGCTATAAATTCTTCCCCAACATGAAGACGAGTGTCGTGCTGTGAGGTGTACTTCGAATTTCATATGATAATTTTTTATATATCTAAATGCTGTAGAAATTATATTTTTAGATCGAAAATATGGTCATCTCTCATCGTGTTATATTATCATTTTAAATCACATATTTTTTTATTGTATTTGTTGACGTAACCTCTTTCCAAGACTAATAGAATAAATAAATAATTCTAAAAATCAAAAATCCCTTGAATATGTTATTTATAATTTATTATAAGAGTCAGAAACGTTATAAAACTTCAATTTATTTTTCTCGTCGAGTTTAGTTAAATTTATTTTCTCTACATATGGCTTGCGCATGAAATTAGATGCGTTTCTCTTTACAGCCAGAAACTACAATGCACCATCAATGAGAATAAAATTTGGTCAGAGGCACAGAGAAGAAACAATAAAAAATTTAAAAAAAGGTTTTACAATAGAACATAAATTATTTGAAGTCCTAAGTGAAATCAACGCAAAAATAATTACTCACGAACATTGTATCAAGAAACTTCTGGTATTAACAATTAACTGTAATGAGCGACTGGTACGACTTAAAACTTGAGTATATCTCGAAAAAACCGGACTGTAATCGAGAGTAATTGTTGTCAACAAAATCGAAATTCATAACTTCTCCAAAATAATTCTTCTACTGGGTTGCAAGTCTCCAGGAATTTCTTACCATTAATATTACCCGGCTAAAGAGAATTTCTATAAATTGATTTTCGAACAAAAATAGACCAATGACATGATGATATCAAAAAAAAAAGTCAAAATATGTAAAAATTAATAAGTCACTTCATTATTTATGTGTAGCGTTTAAATTAATTCTAGTAGCGTAATAGAAGTGACGTAAACAAAATCTCTTTGATTGTAATTCCTGCTACATAGGACAAACTAAACGGTCATTAAAAACCAATATTATTATTCATTTAACATAACGCAAATATGCAGGTGTTGGCACTTTTATAAAGTGTTTCATATTAAATGTAACATCACTATAATTAATTTGCGAACCGGTACTATGAAATTTGTCAATAACTTTTTCACTATTATTAAACTAACTTCTTTACTCTTATATTAATATTATTTGAAAATTAAAGTCACAAATTTTACAGAACGTTGTCTAGTATTTACTACCTAACTTTTTTCTGTTTTCTAGCTATATAATTATTAACTGATAATTTTAAACTAATACAGGCGTATTTATATTTTAAATAAGAAAACAGGAGAAATATACGCATAAGGAAGTATTCAAGTGTTTGGTTACTGACATCTAAATAATGAAAAATCATTTAGGTTTAGAACAAATTCATTATGAATATGAATTATAGCAATGAAACGTTCGTTTATCTCATTCTAGAATTTTCAAGGATGATTACATTTCCAAATTTTTTTATCCGAATTTCCGGCACTGACAGCGAAGGTCAACCAACGATTCAGGAACAGTGAAATGTTGGAATTAAAGAAGAGGTTGATTTCTATAAAAGTATTATTTTTGTTATTATTGTTATGAGTGTTGTCACGGTCACTTGGATCACCATTGTCTTGTGCTGAGAGCGCCTAGTTCGGCGAACGTCCGCGAGGTCGCTGTCCTCCGGGCGCACTTCCTGCCTTGTTGGCCACAAAGGAGGCCCCGGGGATGACGGCCATAATAAACCGTGAAACGGTGGCGGATACGCGCAATTTGTCCGCAAACAGAAGTAATCGCGCACAGCTACGAAAAATCGCTCACAGCTATCCCACTTGGCACTGCTCCAGACCGTTTTTGGACGCCCATTTGCAGAAGAAGAGATACCGGCATAGATACAAACCGACAACGACGTTAATAGCTTCAAATCAGAAACATCATTCGCGTGTACGCAAATGCAAGTCACACGGTCGCTGGCAAAATAAGGAGGAGACAATATGCATGTCACCATCAATTGAGGCTTCCCACCAAACAGTAAAATCGTGAAAATTGAAAATTTGCATACATTTTTATGTATGAGCGAAATCCATTGAAACTAACCACGTTAATAAATTCCCTGGAAAAAGTTCATTTATTATTTCGACGCGAGTGCTCGTAAGGTTGACGCTAGTTTTGGTCTCAATGCTCCTATGGTTCTCGAGAATACCTTCTATTCTTTTACTCGAAGAGTAATGTACGATGATTCTAGAGAGTTCTGGTAATAGGACCAGCCAAGGATGTTAAGAGCAATGAAAACCATCAGGTAGAACGGGTATCAAATGCACAACCCCGGAATTCCCTTAATCAGCTAATTGATGGCTCTCTATCATTTATCTGGCCGATGAAGCCCAGTTCCGTCGTTTGAGCTCGCACTAATTATTATACTGAGTGCGTTTCAAACGGCTGGAAACATTTGCCAAATAAACACTAAATTTACAGCAACCGTGAGTATGAAAAAAATTTCTTTTTAAATTTATACGCTCCACAGAATCTCATTTATAAAAAAAAATCTCACCAAATAAGAAATTTATTCTCAAAATTATTAATTTAATATATTTTTTTAATTTATCACCTGAATAAGTCTCAATGGCGGATGAAATGTAGTGTTTTATTTGCCCGGTCGGAAAAAAATAATTTAATAAATTTACTTTAATAGCATAGGATCTCTAAACAGACGTCGTTTCTCCATCCTAAATCTGTTCAAAGCAAATCATTATTTATTATAAAAAACTGCTTTTTTACGTAGTATAAATTAATTTTATACATGCATTTTAATACATTCACAATATAATTTCTATATAAAAATATTTTAAAACCTTTAATTTAAAAATATTAATTGTTACATCAAATTTTTTTGACACGGTGGAAACGACCCCAATCGTTTTTTAAAAAATTCTAAATTTTAATTGGTACTTTTTAAAACGCAAATAATCCAAATTTAACATCAATGAAAATTTTTTTTATAACCTTAATATTTATTACATTGGAACCATCTTTTGAAATTAATATAATGTTTCGCCTGATGAAGCCCTAAAGAAGGAAATAGCTTAGTCTGTTTCTATTTTGTACGAACGTTTGCAGTGTTATTGTAATAATTAAAATTAGCAATTAATTTAATGAAGTAATAATTCAAAAATTAAATATAAAATGTCTGTGTTATAAGTAAAAATAATTAGATATTTGGTTTGTGCGGTATGTCGTTCTTACGGATGTTGCGTTTCTTGAATCACCTGACGAAAGCAACAATGATTGCAGGAACGTTGTGTGGTAATTATTTAGAATTAATCAATCGTTCAGATTAGGAAGTGGAACCAAAGAAAATATGTAGAACTAAGGAAGAGAATATTAAAACGTTTCAATTACTGACGTTCAATTAATTATGACCATTTGTTTAATAAAATTGGAAGACGATTAACGGTACTTTGTTTCTTACGCTGGAGAAAAATAATTTAAATACACGCTGGAAATTACTAAGACATTGGATATCGGAAGCTACTGTCCGTTATAAATCTGACGAATTTTAATGCTATAAAAATGAAAAAAAAAATATAAGCAACTATTTTATAGGACTTCATTTATTTTAGCGCAATGAAAAACAATCAGTAAACGAAAGAACTAAACAATAATTTGGATATGTATTACCATGGTTATGATTATGTTAAATATATTTTATTGCATTTATACAGTTATTGCCAACTTACGTATATTTAATATGACCACTACGGCCATTTCAGAGACCGGAAAGCTTCTTTCTACATTGACGAAAGCTAAATAAATCACTTTCCTGAAACTGAAGGGCTAGTTCAGTTTCATAAAAGATTTTAAACTGAATTTTTCAAGCAAAGATGGTTTATTTTTCAATTAATATATTATGTTAATTTTTTTGCGAGGATAATTTAAGCGCACACAATTATTTTATGGTTGCCTTTTGGCTTGGTCGCCATTTTTTTATTACTTTCGGTTCCAGTTTCACAATCTTAATATTTATATGGCTACATCCATAAAATTGTTTAAAATATAATAAATGTTTATATAATTATGGATGTCTAAAGTGCTTTCGATGTATGACCAATGTCATATTCGTCCCCGATGTCCGCTCATTTTGCCTTTAAACGTTTTTCATAGTTAATATTTGGATTTTAATAAATTCTATAAGAATATAAATTCCTAAAGCTTCGTAGAAGTCTGTGTGATGCATGCCATATGCATTATTTAACAATCACGGACACCGAAAGAACAGCTTCGGTGGTAATTATATATTCGATTAATTGTTTCGGAATGTTAATGTATCTCCATAAGTTATACGATGTATGTCTTAAAGGATTTGTATATTCCACGTACGCAATGACTTTGCGGAAGTATTCGCGCGCCTGTTGCTGTTGCGTCTTGGAGGTGGTGACGCGGAAGCGTGAAGCTCTGACGTCGCCTTTATTCGGCCGTAATCACCGCAGACAGGTTGCCGATACGGCAATAAAGAAACCCAGTTTGTCGACTCAGATGTTGGCCATCGTTGCTGCTCTTCCATTAACCTTTAAGGGGATGATTTTTCCCCCCGCTCTTCCTCTTTCACGACTGGTGCAGAACTACCAAAACGGAGGTAATTTCTTTCCTTCCTATATTTTTAGAGGCTTGCTTACTAGGAAAGAGAGGGGGAAAAAAGGAGGAAGACATCGCGGAATACTTCTCGAGTTTGTTCGTTTCGTTTCCTCTCTCCCCGCAGCACAGCGAGTTCTTAGTAAAGTCTCCCCCTCTCATTCCCTTTATTTTCTTTGTGCCCTCCTCCCCATAAACTCAAAAGGTATTAAAGTGAAATATTTTCTCATCTTACTTTAGAGTTGCCTTTTAAATTAATTTGAAAGTGTTTGTTGTGTTGTGGATGTTGCACGGGTAAGGGGAGGGGCGGAGTGGTGGTTTCCCCTTGGGCCTCCCTTATTCCACTCCCACGCGAATACAGCAATTTGAACACAGGAATTCTCCAAAGAAATTAATGCCGTCTCAATACCTCAAGATTTTCATCCCCTATCTGTTCCAGGTAGGTTTTCTTTGTGAAGGCTTTCTCTGGAAATGAAAACTTTGCTTTCTGGAGCATTCGCATTATGCCGGGAACAGCAGTTTTTCTTCGGCAGATAATCTAAAATTATCTCCATGAAATTGGAATTTCTTATTTTATTAACATCTCACGAAGTTTTTTGTCATTAGGGTGTATTTCACACAACAGTAAAAATGACAACAGTGTAATTATTAACATGTCGATTATTTGATACCTGTATTACTAAAGCAACAGTTAAAAGTATGAGTAAAACTATTTGTTAAAATTTTTAACACTAATGCGTGTATCACAAAAATTACTTGAAAATGTATATTTCACTTAATGCATTCTTTACTTGCAGAAAACATTCCAGTAATAGAACGAACTTCATTCCTAGAGGTGGATCTGACATTAAATTACTTAACTGAATCAGTATCTGTTCAAACGAACTGTAACTATTGTATTTCGTATTACATGAAAAGAAAAACGGCCAATTTGTCAGAAAAAATGTGTATTATTCAACTAACATCTAATTTATATATATATATATATATATATATATATATATATTGTAATACCAATTAAACAGGCTATTAATTGTTTTTAATACAATTTAATTGTAGGCGGTACGGGTGCTTAAAAACGACAATCGCATCGGGTCTTTCTTTGTTAATAATGGAGACTAGAGACCGCGCGCTTAGAGAACTCAGTCTGTGGCGAGGAGCGAAATTGAAGAGTCTGCGAGAGGTACAACACAGTGAACTTTACTAATCTAAAAGCATGAATAGGGCTATCTAGGAAGTCCAACGGCGAGATATAAAATAGTTTACATAAAACGCAAGTAAACAGTTTTGACGGAGAGACTTATAAAATCGGAATTTAGAAGCAGAAGTTTTGCTTAACAAACTGAACCGATTTTTGAGGAGACTTTGAGGAGACCTAGGTCCGGCAACGGGCTTAGGGTGGGATAATCCAGGTTCCAGGATAGCAGAGATCCAGAGCAAATAACGTGTGTTCAAAATCTAATGAGTAGAATCAGTGTATAATGACCTGTTTAGTGTGTGTTGACTTCAAGCTACAAGAGACCGAACTGGTACCAGTAGCACTGTCGTAAGTACAAAACAATTATTAATGACTGTAAACGATAATTAAAGGGTATAGTTTGTATTTGTTCTTACTATAAAACCCAGTGATGACCCTGAGATAAAGAGAAATTCGACGTCGTTGATTGTAAAAATATAATGCTGTTTTTTATAGAACGCCACGAATTAATAAAATAAAATTGAGATATTTGTTTCGTTAATTGACGGAATTCGGCGTGCAAAGCAGGGCTTATAATGTGTAATTATCAACAATAAATTTTTAAATACATAATAATTTTCTGAATTATTCCTATCAATTAAGACCACCTTATTAATCATTACAATATATATATATATATATATATGCATACATTCAAAACTGTCTATTACCTACTGAAGTCCCAACGTTGTGGACGAAACGTCGTAATATTGTAATGATTTATTAAATTGAAAAACACACTCATTTTTTTCTGACAAATTGTTTATTTATTAAATGATAATATTAAAATTATATTAAATATTTAATTTACTGCTACTACTTCGTCAATTACACACTCATGAAAAAATTTATGTGTAACATATCGACGTAATTTAAATCAGTATGCGTTTTAACTTCCTAACTACTGAAAATGTTCCATCAAGCTGTTCCAATTGGCTATAAATGTAACTGTTGTTTTGAATAAGATCAAAAATTTAACGTTAAGGGGTTCAAAAACTTTTAAGGTTTTCAGTAAATACGACGTAACAAGTATACTTTAAGAGAAAGAATAATAATTGCTTTTTTATTGCAAGGCTATCAAAAATAAGACCGGATCAGAAACTTTTTAAATAAAATGTGAATTTCTTTGAAATTTGGTGCTAAATTTGAAAAATTACTGGCACGCGGTTGTAAACACCAACCCAATGACTTACTGATAAATGTGCAAAGTTTTTAAAATTGTTATTTTTTGATCTCTGTACAGGTTAAAAGACGAAGACTGACTAATTTGTTCATGACATTAAAAATCATAACCATTATTTGATACAATAAAAAATGAAATAATGTACGTCAGGTTTCCAGTTTATTTTACAGTCGCATTAATTGCAACATTCTTTGAAATTGGGGGAAAATGTCGAATTTTTGTTATTGAACACAAAAAAGGGACAGTAATTAAAATTTAGGTATATGAAATCAAAACTGATAATCTTAGGATGTGACTCAAGTTAAAGTTATTGCAATTTTTTAACCACCATAGTCCTTAGAAAAATCATCGCATATTTGAGCGATTTAATATTCATTCCAATATATACGTATATATCCATTGTCCATAAATTTAGTATCTCTTTTCTTGACCTTATAAAAAATTATTTGTAATCATATGTTGCTTTATTTATCAAGAAATCACTCTATTAATAGCACAGATATACATTTAGAAGATCCAGTGCACACTACAATATTTATCATCTCAAAATATAACTGTTTCTTTGAAAATTAATTGTTGCTTTGAGAAAAAAAATATTTAATTTTCGTTCCTAGTTAAGTAGCATAGCAACGATCTCCTTTTAAGACGACCTTAGCTTTACTTTTATGTAATTTTTATCGTGTAAATTAAAATTTTCTCTTTAAGATCAAACACAGAAAAAATAAATGTATGCATGGAATAGTTTCTGTTTCTTAGAATTATAGCATGTATTTTTCAAAAATTACCTTGAATAATAATTTTTAATATTCTCGTTTTTTTTTCAGGATTCATGACATTAAAATAACGTTCAAATAATAAATTACGTAACGAAGCATCGATGAAACTTAATTTAAAACTACGTAAAAATGTAAATTATTGCGGGTGTAAATTTATAATCTCCAGCTGATGTGAAGCAGAATAGAACGGTAGTTAATTGTGTCACTTGGGTTTCACCACCTACGTGTGCGTCGCGCCGTATTAGAGAGATGGAGATGAAGCAACGAGGATTTGTGCCGGACAAGATGGATGTCGCCCCGTGTATCTGCAAATGGAGCGAACTGCGTTCTTCGTGTAATTCTCTCGAGAGCTGTGTGAAATGGAAACGTCCGACAGCGACTCTCGCATCACGTTACATTAGTCATATTTCGGGTTCCACAGTTGGTTCGTCCACTACCATAATTTTTCCCGACTTCAGCGTGAGAATTAACGTGACTAGTTCTCCCGTCTTTATAATGCAACAGTATTGCTAATTGATATTAACTGTTGTTATTTCAGGTCAATTGGAAGGTTTATGACATGGACAATTATAAACACAACGATCTAAAACTCAACTGAAAAGTATTTACTCCAAAGTAGAACCCAACTCACATTATTTATAGAAATTACTATTAGCTAAATAAGTTGCAGATGAACAGACAAAAATAAGAGCTAAAGTAATACCCAATTACCTCAATTCAAAATTTTTCACGTTCTCCCTTATTACAAATTTTTATATTATAATAAAATAAATTTTATTGCCAGTTTTACTTGTGCATACAAGTTTTTAGCATGGTCATATTTGTTAACGATAAAATAGTTATCAAAGGTTCGTCCATATTTTTAAGGAAGATTAAATATACATAATTTACAAATGAAAAAGTTGAGTGTTGTCAACCGACAAGTGCAGTTGTGTTTCACTAGGCTCTTCTTAACACCTGACGACAAGGCACAAGGATCCCAGAAACGTTGGGTGGTATTTATATTACCCTTTTTGTGTGAATTGGCTATCTTTCATTATTCATTACATCATTTACAGATATACTAATCCAGTTTTCTTATTGATAAAAACCACAAGGATCCCCTTGACACCTTTAGCGAACATTGTGTAGTTTACAAAATCACTTGCTCTGAATGTAATTCCTGCTACATTGGGCAAACAAAAAGATCACTTGATACCAGTATCAAAGAATATATGTCCAATTTTAGATGTTGACTCTAGAATTATATCTGATATTCTTCATATTTAAACCAACATCAGAGCAAGTAACGAACAAATTGATACAAATACAACAATGGCTCTGTTCCCTTATTGTTATGCTTTTGTACAGTATTTGCGTTTAAGTTCGTTTTAGCTTTGATTTTAAGTTTTTGACTTGGTTTGTGCGCTGCGTCGTTCTTGTGGTTCTAACGTTCTGGTATCACCTGACGAAAGAAAAAAATGATTGCAGAAACGATTTAGTCTGGTATTTATTTAGGTCTTATTTTTGTGTTATTTCACTACTTACTTATTTTTAAATAACAGACGTTTTATATTTTAATTTCAAAAATTACTATTGTATATTCAGAGACTAAGTTTCATTAGAAAAGCGAAATCTTAATTTTTCAGTATATCATCAAACCAATAATGGTCGAGTTTAATTAAATTACTGGTGATTTGTCTTATCATTTCTGTATTTATAAGATATGAGACATATCAAGGTAATCAACATTCCATTAAAGGTAATTTATTGTCGCGTAACAAGATGAAAATGTGAATCGGGACGTTTTTATCTGTTATTTTCAAGTATTAGAAGGTTTATATTATCAATTTATAGGAATATGACACGAACCCTGATCGCCCGACCCTGCTATGGTCACTGCCTCGTGAAATTACTACCAAAATTTGCTGTAAAGTGGATTAAAATTCATTTCTGATCCCACTTTTCGAATCAGATGAATGAACGCAAAGTAACGGAAGTAACAAATACTGTCTACGCTGTCTCTATATTTACCTTGTTACTCGCCTCTTCTGGACGATTTATTACTTTTTTGCTGTCCCCATAGCTCAATAAACCTAAGCCGCGGGATTTATGGTTCTTGCATCTCTCAGCTTTATTTTTATTTTTAATTTTTCTCCCTGCTGTGAATATACCGTTAACCATCTTTCTTCGTCTCTTTTTTTTCTTCTTCGTTTTTGCTCAGACGATGGAATACCCGAAAAATTCTTATTGTAGTAATACAAGTTTCCAATATATATTTAGACGAATGGCAAGTCATATCCTTAAACTATAAACTGGGACACCTTGTTGTCCCTTCGACAGTCTCCCATCCTAAACAATTATAAGGAAGTAGCCACAACGTTGTTTACTCTTAATTAACCTGTTTCTCCTCACAATTATAAGTTTGGATATTTAGCATTTTTACCCTTTTTTCTTTTTTATTCTCTGCCGAGTGTCTACCGTGATTCCTCATTTTTCTTCTCTTTTCTTCGTTCTTATTCCATTTTACTCAGACAATGTGCTGTGTGATACTCTCCCTCGTTTATAATTTTTGGAGGGACAGTTGTTTGTACCTCGACCACGCAGCGATGAGAAGCGCTGGAAGGGTCAGCGCAAATGTGCAGTGTTCGTGGAAACAGCAAAGAAGCTGCTGGTGAATACGGATTGGTCGGTCTGAGAGATAGAATCGACTTGGGCTAAGTGCGTCTGGATGCAGACAAAATATTCTGTTATACTCATCCAGAAAGTTGAGGATTGCAGAGCTTCATATTAAATAATCTCCGAAGGCGTCGAGACAATTCCTGAAGACAATAAATGAACTTCATTTAAGAAAATCTCGCTGTTGTCTCGTTTTACATTTATAAACGAATTTAAATTGTTATTTTAATACTAGATTGTTTCGATTTCCTCCCTGAGATATTTATTATTTTATACTGCGCACGCCCTGTGTACATGTTGATGAATTGTGTAATATTTTGGCATCATTATTGAGATCAATCAAATTTTGTATTACTAAATTCACGTAAATTATATCATACAAAATTAATAATAAAATAAAATAATTATTTAAGGAATCAAGAAGAACAAATGTTAATTTAGACAGTCCCTGGGATGGATCCTTAAACTATACTTCTCGGCTACCTTGTTCTCCCTTCCACATAGAGAAATAAATGGATCACCTGTATTTTAAAATGAGTAACTCCTTAAAATGTACAAGTTTGAATATGAGGAAGCAAGTCTAGTCTCGTTCGCGAATAAATAATAGCATCTCAAAGTCTTGTCCCGATGTTTCTCCTTCCCCATGAACCAATGAGTTCCTTCAGTGACTGCAGTCAAATCATTAAAGACCGTCCTAAGTGATAAAAGTGACGTTTTATTTTTGATACATTAAACCTGATTACCATACGCGGCTCTCCTTTGTCCCTCAGGTGATCTGAGATGCGCTGATACCGGCCTTCTGTCTCCGGCCACCGGCACGTCGGCGTTTCTGCGAGTGAACTATGGGCGAGCGTGGTAAGATAATCGCTGTGGACAGGTAAGCTGGTGACACACGGCCTCGCATCTATCAGCACGCAGGATGCGAGCGCAATTTCCATGAGGCATCCTCGCCGGACGTCCTGCTAGGTGAGCATTCAGCAGGGCCACTAATTTCCGACCGCCGTGCCGGCTATCAGAAACAAATCCCCTCTCCCCCGTCCCTGGACCCATATTGTGCAAATTGCGAATATTCAGCGGGTCCGCTCAATGCCTTGTTACTGGCGTCGGCTGCCTGCATTATGTCGCGTGAGATGCACGCTGACGAGGCGAGACTACCTGTTGTTTTGTCTGTTGTTGCAGGCGCCACCTCAAGAAATTAATTACCGCACCCCTCTCCGCTTCCAATCAGCACGCCACAATCTGCCACGGCATTGTTAGCCACACACACGCGCTGGCTATTGTCTCTACGGTGGCAGCTTTTTATTTTGGTATTACACGTGAGGTATTGTGCGCTCAAGCAAGAGCTGCCTCTGGCGGTATCAGCAGTGACACCTCACTACCGATTCCCCATCAATCCCACCCATTGTGTCACGCCCAACAACTTACTAATCTACCCCAAAAAGATCGCTGTGTTCGTCAAGAATCCTCTGACACCCTACACACTTTGAGAATTACAAATTCTGAATTAAATACAATTTTTCCAACAATGTTAACTTCGGATGTAAAGGATCTAACAATACTAGTGTAGGAATGCCACAGCATTGTCTTAAATTATATTACTCGAATAATATAATTTCCAAACACAAACCTCAGTATAATATGTAATTAAAAGAATTCTTTTTTTCAGATTTAGAAGTTTGATGACAGTGTAGGATATATTAGGGGAAGAAATTATCGGATGTTCCGTTGTCTATAGAAGCAAATTTTTTAGAGAGTGGATGAAAAAAATAATTCGGAACAGTCTGAAGTTCTAAAATGAAAAAAAAAATACTTCTGATTAAAAATCTATATAATAAAATAGGATGTATATTTGTATGTATGTATTTCGTTAATTTCTATACAGATTTAAACGTGAGGACAGATAGAAACAAAAATTGGTTAATATATTCCTCAAAACACGAGCATCGGTACTGGGGGGGGGGCGTTGATAAACCCCTAGCATAATGCTGGAAAGAATTATAATTGAAAAATACGATCATTTTGTGTTATATTTCTGCGCACCAAGAGACCATGACGTCACGCGATAGTGAGACGTTACTACGAGACGAACAAATAAAATAGTTCCTTTTTCCGTAACGAAATAAAGTAGAAATATTTTCATTGAATAAAAAGTATAATGTTATTCAGTAATACTCCATCGAATGATGATAAAAAATCAATTCCGAAATACTTTACGATCCTTGCGGGAAATGTTAATTTTCCTGCCATTTTAGTGACTCTAATATGGCGACTATTTGTTTACATTGTGAATCTGGCTAATAATTTCATCAATTCAATCTTTCATATTGTCTGAAGACTAAGGAACAATTATGTCCTGCAATACTCAAGGAGTATATTTCAGTATTACATTCGTAAAGAAATTCGGAGGTACGTTTGGACACGCTGGACGCGTATACAGTTCACACAATACATTGCGTTTGTTCAGCAACGCTGTTTGTCCCGACCTTCATTTTAAGAGTTCTGATTTGCAGATTTGTATTTCGTCACTAAATAAACACATGTTTTATGGATTCCTCTAAACAAATGTATTTAATTTAGATTAATTTTCATTACGATACGAATCTTTGAAGAAATATTTTATTTAAGGTATTAGTAAAAATTAAGTGTTATATAATAAAATAGTAGCAGCTATTAATAATGTTAAAAGTATCTAACAATAGTATGTAGAACGCAGATTTTCTAGATCCTTCCCTACATGAAAATTTCTTGCAATATTAATTAAAAATTACTTCCGAACCTATTATCTGTGACCGACTTGTATTTATGTGGTATAGAAAAACTGTATTCTAATAAATCCGCTTTAATTCAGTATTAGTACAGGATAATACTCACATTCTTACTGTCCTGAAATTTAAAATATATACATAACCTTTACATATGCTGGCGGGAGGAAAAGAGACGGTTACGTGGCGAAACAACTGAAGCCACCAAGCATTCGTAGAGAGCAAATTAAAATATCCTCCTATTATCGCAGTGTGGTGTGAAGAGAAAAGCATCCCCGAATAGTAGCATTGAATATAGAATAGCTGGTAAATTCTGCAGTCACTTCTTGTGTATGAACTTTATTCAGCAATATATAACCTGAGCATGTCAGAATTGCCTTTATGTTATTAAGTTTCCTGAAATTTCTTCTCGAGAATGGAAGAGAATTTAAATATGCGCCTGAGGTTAGACTATGCCGGCGCTCATTTTAAGTTAAAGTTAGATGCGAGCTGCAAACAGCGTTACAGTGATTCGTACAGTTGCCGCCGGAATGAGAAGCGTTTTTAGTACTTAAAACGGAAATGTCTTATATGTAATAACAGCTCAATTTTCGTGGAGTAACAACCTTCGAAATTCATAACTGATTCTTAAGAGGATTTCGATCATGTGATTTCAATAATACGACAGTCCAAAGAAAATCTAGCGTCGCGTACCAACGATCGAAAATAAAACGCGCACATTTTTAAGACTGACCGTTGATTTATTTGAAACTTAATATTAACTTTCCTATCGTAATTAAAATCTGTAACGAAAGTTTTCTAAATTCCACAAATGAAGAAAATGATGTTAGTAAGAAGTTATTTTATTCATAAATTGAGCTAAAAGTGAATTAACATTCTTTTATTAAATAATGTTAGTATAATATATACATGTTTTATAATAATTATATATGTAGAACTGTTGTCACTGTACTCGTTTTAAACGCGACATTCTGACCTTTAAATCAATCCATCCAGATTAATCACGATACACGGCATAGAGAAATGTCTTTTCCACTCTGAATCAACCCCGTGGTGGAAGAGTATTACAGGCCTTTACTACCCCGTCTAGAGTTGGCATAAAATTATGCCCTCTCATTAATTTGTTCAAATATTGGGAAACAGTCGGCAGAAACTCGCGATCAAAAACGAGGACGAAAAAATGAATTTTTAAGAATAACCTACAGTCATTTACTTTATGTACTACGTGTAAATCATCTACGAAATAAATTAAAGCCTATTTAATTGACATTCTATAATTCTCTCACACCTGATTAATGAATAAAAAATTACTCATTTGCACATTCATTCTTCTGATTCACATTATTTGAAATTTAATTCAATATTAAAATTCACGAGGTAACAACTAAAATTATCTTATTATGTAAACCTATTTTTGTATAAATTTTTATCATGGATAACAAAGTCCAATTCCTGTGGTTTGTAACAGATACAATTTTTTATCCGTAAACAAAGTATTTTGCCTTATATTTTGGAAATATTCGAGTTTGTTAGGCGAAATGTTAGTGCATTTGCAATAAACTGTACACATCGTCTGCTCGAAAAAAATCCATTATTCCCAACTGAAAATAAAAAGCATCATGTAGTTGAAAAAATAATTTATTAAGGAATAAGTTGTCTAAATGATAAAAAAAAATCTCTTAAAAATACAGTTTTCAATCATAAAGCATGGTAAATTTACGTTCACAAACGAACCTTTACATTATTTAAAGACTTCGGCGTGAGTTCGAAAAAAATAATTCTAACGCACTGATGGTTAACTGGAATTCTGTAACAGTTGACTAAATATCTAGAAACTTCTTCCATTCTTTATACATAGCATTGTTTCTTCCATCCATGCACGACGTGAATGGGCGCAAGAATTTATGTCGATGCAGACCTACTTATTCGCGTATCCTATTTTTATTTGAATTACTGGCACTATTTAGGAAATAGGACACATGAAACCCACTAATGAAATACTTTAATATATATTTATAAATTAGAAATTAATATACATATATAGGTATATACATAATTAAAATTTGGAATACCTAAATTTAGACTTAAAATTATGAATTTCAAAATATCTGAGTAAGAAAATATCTTCCCCAATTTCTAAAAACTATGAGAATGAGACTTCCATGAACAATCGAGGTAATTTATAACACTTAAATGAGGAAAAATTGTATAAGGGAAATACATTAATTCTTTTATAGTGATGATTAAATTCGTTGATTACCGTGTAGCATATAGTGCAATGAGGAATGAAAAAATCAAACGACATAACATTAATTTGAATGGTATATAAATAGAAAGAATATTCCAACCTCAAAATTCATATTACATTCACTACACAAAAATCACTATTATTCTATGAGAGAGATAATTGAGGAGAATGTTTTTGTTAACATGGCTGATACAGAAAAAAGAAAAATCAGGAAAAAAATTGTTTAGTACAAAATTGTCTAAATATCGTAACTATAAATTTTTAAAAAAATAATAAACTCTGTTATAAAAAAAAATTAAAAATAAATTAACAGAAAACCTGCCACTTCGGAACTAAAAAATTGAATGAATCAACAAATTTAAATAAAATAACGTCATCAGGTTACAACCGTCAGAAGACGCAGCCAATGACACTAAATATGTATGTGTTGTTTTACTTCTGACATATATACATATGTATCAATACAACCAAAATTGTATATGACCTAATGATACCTCATAATTATGGACTAAAAGACGTTCAGTAATTTTTTTGGTTGATTAATACACATGTTTTCTGACTAAGTGGCTGTTGTAATGTTTATTTATTAAATGATAATTTTCATATTACATTAAATATGAATTAAATAGACTAATTAGTTACAGAGCGGTTAATACATTCGGAAATAAGTGCCTTGTCCTAAATAGTTTAACTGGCTTTCGCATTCTCGGTGTAATTATTTATATTTTTATATCTCCGCATATGAAACTTTACAGTTTTATTCTAGAGCATTTACTAATCTATTATGATGGAAATAATATTTAATTACTGAGTTTATAGTTCGGTCTTCTTGATATTCTCCGCTTGTGAGAAATAGGCTAATTTTATAATTACTAGTATGTAAAAGCAGAGAATTGCTGATATTAATCAAAGATATATTCTGTTATTTTTTCATCGAATCATCTTACTATCAAAAGAGATCTTTATGTTATTTCCCAAATTAAATAAACACGTTACTTATTAAACATATTCTTACGTAATTTGCAATGGCCTTACATGTGTAATAAATAATGTTACACATAATTTATTACATCATAGATGCTTAAATGCTGTATACGATATAGTTTTGATACAATATAATATAATATATTGTATATAATATTGATAATATTTATTATATTGATATAATATAATATTATACTATTATTGAGTTTGCCGAGGGTATGTAGGACGCTAAAATGTAGCTAAATGTGAATGCGACTAGTGACGTTGCGTGACATCAGGATTTTATGATGCACTTTAGCGAAGGAATGTCATTCGGCTAATAAAAAATAATTATAAACTGCAATCACCTTATTATTACAACTATATATGTCGATGAGTATGAAACAGCTAACAAGTAATGGCACCGACAGAGTTCATAACGTGGACCGACAAAAGAATCACTTGACATAGATGTAACGAGTTGTTAATGAACAGCTCTAATCGGCATTATTTCGCCGCAGGTGGCACCCCGTTTCATTCTGAAAAGACAATGACGTCGCGTCCGTCAGGTATCGGCAGCACACGTAAAATATTAGCGTATCGGCCCGAAGGCCCCGAAGATTAGCCGTCGCGACACCCCATGTATCGGCCGAGGCAGCTGCGGACAAAAGCCAGGGAAGCGATGTCAGGTGCTCTGACAACCCGCCCGCAGCGGCCCGGCCCGGCCCGGTCCGATACAAAACACGGCAATTATCGGCGATGCCTAATGACGACGAACCCGCGGGCCTCCGGTCGCCGCGGGCCGCTGACGTCAAAACAAACACGCTCCAAACTCACAAAAGAGCGCGCACGTACCGGATAAATATAAGAAGCTCGCGGCAAATGTCACTCCTTCATAATCAGTCACATGAGAGAGATTACCGGCTGACACAAGACTAAAAAATACTATTCTGGAAATTGCGTCCACGAGAAATCAAATGAAGACGTATCAATTAATACCGGGATACGCATTGTCTAAGAAATACGCAATCAAAGATCAAGATCGGAAGAAGATCCCAAATAATATAAATTGCAATATGAACGGCGATGTAGAAGGTGAGAATATGAATATCTCAGAGACAGAGATGGAAGTTGTCTGGCAGTTCATATCAGTCACAGAAATTCTATTCGTTGAAAGCAACGCTTTCCAGACACAGATGGGAAAACGTGTTTTCAATATCGATTTTAGATACTTTTTTCTTAATATTTTTACCGTATTATAATGACTCCAAAACTTCCTATCAAACAAATATAATGTTATCGCTTATTGATGTCGATTATCCATAAACTACAAAATAAATATTTTAATTGAGATGTCATAAGTAGGTGTAGTTTCAAATATTAAATCAAAAATAAATTTATAAGATATTTTTAAAACAAATTAACAGAAAACCTGCCACTTCGGCATAATAAATTTGAATGAATCAACAAAAATAAAAAATTACAGTACGACGTCCCGTCCACAACTTTGGAGAGTCATCAGGTTACAACCGTCATAAGACGCAGCCAATAGTTACGTGATATTTTTAATTCTGACATATATATATATATATATGTATGTATTAGTGTATGAATGAATAAAACCAAAATTGTATACGGCCTAATGAAGTCCCATAATTATGGTCGAAAAGACGTTCTGTAATTTTATATTGTTGATTAATACATATTTTTTCTGACTATGTGGCTGTTGTAATGTTTATTTATTAAATAATAACTCTCAGATTACAGTAAATATTGAAACAAATTGTTGAATAAAATAGAAGCCGGACATAATCATCTGTAAAATATAATGTCATCTAAAACGTATAATTCAATACCAGAACAAATAATGTTATAAACCTTTATGTATTATATACTGATAAGATTATGTCAGGCTGTAAAGACAAAAGCTACTGTTTCATAATTGACGAAACAGAAAAAGTTTTGTTATAAATTTTGTTTTACGAGGGAATAATAAAAATTGTTTTAATAAAAGCAGGGTTTTTCCCTTCACGAATATGAAATTTCTATTAAATATAATTTTTAGTTTTAATCCCACAGTTTTTAATCCGTTATCAAGTTGAAATGAAAAACTAATTCATAATTTTAAGTAACTTCAATTTTATTGTTTCTGTCTAATTGAGTTTTTAAAATTTCGACGATTCTGAATCTATTGAAATTTTGACTATGTTCTATCGTAGAGGTACATAATATTGTTTGTTTCTCGACCTGTGTTGCGTAGCCTTTATATTTCACAGGATTTTCCGTAATTTGGACACGTACCTGCTGGAAGCCGATACTCACATTAATTGACAAATACAAGAAGAATTGAATTATAACTTTAGGTAAAGGAGAAGGATTGAGTATTAATAATTTTGAGTCAGCTTGAAAATTTAAAATGAATGCTTTGTTTAAAAAAAACTTACATTTATTTTTTAAAAAAAATATTTATGGAATCCGTGTTAAATTGTAAATAGTTTTATAAAATTATAATTTTGGAAAATCGCCGAAAAGACAAAGCAAAATTAAAAAATGGTGAATTAGTTTTTTACTTGAATATGATGACTGATTAAGAACATTTGGATCAATATAAAAATTCATAAAATAAATTTATTTAAATCCGACATCTGTCTTGTAAATTTATACAATTTCATTCAATCAACGATCCTCAATATTTTTCCTGTGTTTTCTTTTGCGCTTGTTTCCCTTTTCCTTTTCATTCCGTTTCCTTTCTTTTCCTGTCATATCTTCCATATCTTGGGAATATTTTATTTTAAAACTCCATGCCTTATTCTCTGGAATTCAACAACTTAAAAATAGTTATCAATGTCACTTCTACCGAGCGATGTACAGAAAATATTTGAAACAGTTTCAAAACAAGCTTTCAAGTTGGCTGTTTAAACGAGGAATTCTGTGGTTATATGAAACTGTGTCATTCTTTAAAACGAAACTAACAAAATACTATTCGTATAGGGACTTAAAAGCTAATTTTGAAAACTGAGAGATCAGGCGACAGAACGCACACATATGAATGCCGTCTCAAGTCGCCACAAGTCATAAATTGGATGATTATATTCCACATAATTGAAAACTTTGGAATCGGCGTCAAAAATCACGACGATTTGGGAGACTAAAGGAATGTCTCACGAACCCAGCAAGGACAAAACGTGGCCGCATATCTTTGGTATGTTGTGTTCTAATCTTTCTGGACCAGTCAGCCAGCTGACCTTTTCCCAATTTCACGGCAGAACTTATTGTCAGATAAAGGTCTTAACCCGGGACTTAGGAAACACGTGTCACAATATTGTAACCTACATATTTGAACTGCAACACGTGGAGTGAATTATTAAACATTGGTTGTCAATATTTTTAAATGATTTTTATTATTGTGAAATCAGTTTAGAGCAACTTTGACAAAATTTATTGTTGTTTACATTCAGTCATAATATTAAATAATGAATTATATCCGAGAACAGGTAGAAGAATTTTATTAAATGAATGAATTAATAGTAACAATAAACTGTTTCAGATAGCAATAAAAATTAAAAGAAAAATAAAGTACAACAATGCTTCTATTTATTTTGGCCTGTATTAAATTCGTATATAGTATAGTTTAGACGTTCAACAAATTCGGTAATTGACATGTAAATACGATACGAGATGCATTACGACAGAACTACAGAAAATGACTTAAAAGTAGATGTGCAATTTTATTATTTTCCTAGTTTTTTTTTCCATATTTTCTGTACTCGCTGTTTTATTTCTGTCTCACAATAAACTAGTATAATTTTTAATATTGGCTTAATACCACCTAATTCACAGTAATAAATAGGTTTTGTTACACATTCTGTATGTGCTCTTTGTGCAGAGTTTCATTACACACTATTCAAATAGAGATTCAAACACTGCTTCCTATGTATATCTTGAGGATTACAGAGAATGAAACTGAAGACTAATGGATGATAAAGTATTTCGCGCGTAATTATTCTCACCAACGAGAATATCTGGTGAAACACGCAATTACGAAATTGCTTCATAATTGCAAAGACTGTGGACTCCCGCTTTTAACCACTTGGAGCTTCAAATCAGAATAATTAAAACGAATGTCGCTTTCCGTAGCTTTCTGCCGCTTGCTTTGCGTACGGTTACAGACTTGCGCACTTACCCGCCTAAAAAATGAACACAACAATCAAACCACTTTTTTCGTCACAAATGCGTATGGAAGAATTTGCGATAAGTAAATGTTGTCGCAGTCTCAGCAGTAAACATTTTAGAGTTTCATATGTGCTTGTTCAATTCTATCTCGTTTACCTCAGGTTCCCGGCATACACTACATAAATATTTATATTTGTTTCCTTACATGAATTATGTCATTCTTCACTGTTTTTTTTCTCTTGGATAATGTTTAAGTGACAGGTATATAAAAATAAAATACATTTTAAAAATTCTGGAATTAGCCCGCGTATATATGACACAGCAAATTATTGAGTACTAGCTGGGTGCTCGGCGTTGCCCGAGATAGATCTACATACACTATTTTAAAACAATTATTAAATTTGTAGACATATAATTTTTCCATCTAAAATTAAACTATTTGGCGGTTTTAGCAATCTGCAGTTGGTAGCATTGTATAAAATTAATGCAAAACATTACGAAATACGCTGTCTTCAATAAAAAAATATCAATTTTTAACATTTAAGTATTGTTTTTATCATAATTCTATGTATCTTCCAGTGCGTATTGCAAGATATAATTGGGAAACATATTGGTCCCAGATCCCGTTAAATATTCCACGTCAAAAGTCAAGTTATTTAAAAGAAAATTAATGCCATGGATTGTATAACCTTTCATAATAAATTATATTTATCACTCGATGTGGTATTGGTAGATTTAATTATACTTATTATTCAATCAAAATATTTTTGCTCAGCTTCATTTCTCAGAAATTTAACATCTATAACGTCGTTCCCAAAAATGGAAAACAAATATTGCTATCCTAACCTCAAATTTTTGTTTCACGACACAAATTGCACGCAATAATTTGTTTACATTTATACAAATTTATAGAAATACGTTGCGTAAAGTATAATTAATTGTACTTTTAATTCAATTTAAATGTTCCTATTTCTGTACATACCTTTGACTGATAGTGCATTAATTGAATAACGACCATAAAAACTTTCGGAGTTCCGTACGTCATTTTCAATACTTTTATAGTTACAAACATATAATTTAGCAGTCGTACTTTAGACAAATCTTATTATCTTCTGAAATATTATACAGGATACAATAGTACGTTATATTATGAAATTTTATAAATCTCGACCGACACACATTTGAATGTATTATAAGGCGCCATATTGGATTTATCAAAGATAGCGGGATAATTTACTATTCCAAATTAACTTTGCGCAAGGATGGTAAAGTGTTTCGTATTGTTTTTATTACTATTCGATGGAGTAATACTGGAAAAAATTTTACTTTTTATTCAATCAAAATATTTCTGCTTTATTTCATTACGAAATACAGAACTATATTTAGTATGCGTCAATGTCTTGAAAACTTATGACGTCATCGTCTCGCGCAGTAATTTATCTCTAATTCGTAACTTATTTCAATTATAATTATTTCCACGTTTATTCAAGGGGTTTCTCACCCCCACAGTACCGGTTCTCGATTTTGGCATAATATATATACCA
Organism: Zhengitettix transpicula; assembly: GCA_037074705.1. Classification (NCBI taxonomy): domain Eukaryota; kingdom Metazoa; phylum Arthropoda; class Insecta; order Orthoptera; family Tetrigidae; genus Zhengitettix; species Zhengitettix transpicula. The sequence goes on along the minus strand of CM073592.1, from coordinate 55,823,300 downwards.
ATTTTTGATGAATTCTGTCCACGAGATAAAATTTGTATAAAGAACAACGTAAATACATACATACATACATACATACAAATATACATCCTTTTTTATTATATAGAAGAAAGATGTTAACAACATAACATTAATATTTTTGCATCATTTTGCATCTCAATATTTTATTAATTGTAAGATGTTTCCATCTTAAATTGACCTTCTTAATACCTGTACCTAAATTTCTAAACAACATTGTTGTAGTTTTATAATATGCACATTTAAACTTATATAAATGGCAATGTTGTTCTAGTTTAACGTATCATTACCATACTTGGAATATCTACGACTTTTATAAGTAAGAGAATAACGTATATTTTGAAGAAAATAAATTGTAGTTGTAACTGCATAAAATATAGTAATCTTGTTCGTATACGTAAAAAAAATATTTTTTGAGTTGGAGTGTAATATAAGTGAAAATTTTATAGAATATATGGACGGCATTATTGTAGAATAAAATTACATAAATATTCCAGTAGACATGCATAGTATTTTTAAACTTATACTCATAAAAAAACTTGGTGGAAAAATATATTTACTTCTATAAAATTCAACGATTAAACAGTAAAAAATGCAAAAAATGGGGCATTAAGTGATAAATGGAGTCATAAATAAAAAGTGGCACTGAAAGAAATATCGGTAATCTTTATTCCTTTCTTCTGATTAAAATATAAGTTGTTAGAGCTTTCGAGAAGGTTGCTGTTCATTTAATTTGCCAAAATGTACGTATTTTCTTCATGCCATTTTTTTCTTAAATTATAAAATATTTGTTTCCATCGAAGAACTGAACTAAGCATGATCCTTCAGACGAATTTAAAATTTATATGAAAGGGTAAAATTTTTAATAAAGAGGCTTTGAGGTGAACAGACGAAAAATGAATAATTTTAGAAAATAAGGCAGTCAATTTCGAGTGCCACGAAAAAAAACATGTTACCACAAGTTCTACTTTTCACGACGTAACAGTTACCATTGATGAGGTTGCACTCAGTCAATAAGATTTTAATTTGGCTGCCAGAATTGTTGTTGCGTTAAAGAAGAACTGATAAACTTGATAAACTTGATAAACCAATGAGTACGTGCATATATATATGCAAATAAAATACGTTGGTGTTGCAGAAATTAAGAAGTCTGAATGACTAAAATACTTCAAGGATGGTCGAAAGTGACGATTCGGGCCTCCATCAGACATTTCTGTCTCATCTTGGATAACGATGTTTTTTTTTCTTGCGAGAGGAACAAATATTTTATAACACTAAAACTTCTATTTACACTATGAAAGTTACGGTTCTTGGTTTTAATGATCATATAGTAGAAAGTTCGATAAAATAGCTCGAATGAAAACAGTTAATCCAATGAAAACATTTAACTTTAGGCGATTTTTCATATATAGTTAATTATTAATTTTCACTGTTCATACTTCGTTATATTAAGACTTCTCTTCATGAATAGCGGGGCTCTGTGTCGGCAAGGACACTGTGGCGAGTCTATCAAGGAGCAATAATGGTAGCCATCCATGGCTGTCGCTATTACACCGCATGGGAATTGCGTCCCCGAGCAATGGCGGCCGGCCTGAACAGCTCGAGGACCCCGTCTCATTCCTCGGATTACGCTAATGCTCCCTCCGCTTCACTTTTATCATTTCGGGATTTCAATTTTCTTTTTCTTTTTCTCCCTCCTTCCAATCTGGAGCGTCCCCTCGCCTCATCTGGCAGCGCCGCCGCCGGATTACCCCACTCCGACCCCCGGGACCAGCGTCGTCCTGGTCGTCTTTTCAATTAAAGCGTCCGGCTCCGTCGTCGGCAGGGTGGACGGCATTAGCGGATGAGATGGCGCAGGACAATGTCGCAGCCCTGCCAATCGCGGGATTATGGCCCCGAGTCCCCGGGGACACACCCGATAATGCCGAAATTATAATTGCTGTAAGAGGGCGGACGATTAACATCCGCTATATCCATCTCTCAGTAGAGAAATATTCTGATTGCTAAAGAAATAGAAGCGACTCCAAATAATATATTTCAGAAATACTAGAAAAGACGACTAATACTTCGAATCCACCTCCCATCATCAGTCTTATTTAGAGCCTGTGATAACAGATATTTTATGGAAAGAAAAATGGGAATATGTTTCATACAATAATATGAATTTCTTCTACAATTTTTTAGAATAGTTAAAAAAACGAGGTAAATTGAATTTCACACAGATCGTTATTTATACTTCAAAAAATATATTATTAATCTATTAAATAAAAATATTTCCAGACTCATGCACTAAAGAATTTATTATCTAATTACAGGAAAATACAGCCACCAATATTTATTCCAATCTTCATTCTTCACGATTCATTTCATCAGAAGTTAATGAAACAGAACAGAAGAGAGCCAGAAATCAGAACCATAACATGTTAGTTAAATTGGTAAAAAAATGAAAAAAGTTGCGTCTGATTGAAAGTAATGAATAAGAAAGATAGCCATTTCACACAAAAAGGGTAATATAAATACCACACAACGTTTTCTGGGATCCTTGTCCTTTTTTTCAGGCGCTAAGAAGAGCCTAGAGAAACACAACTGCCCTTTTTTGAGTTTTGTCAACCGACCAGTGCAGTTGTGTTTCTCTAGGCTCTTCTTAGCACCTGACGAAAGGAACAAGGATCCCAGAAACGTTGTCTGCTATTTATATTACCCTTTTTGTCTCAATTGGCTATCTTTCTTATTCATAAGTTAAATTATCTTAAATTTAAATGTATATTGTCTCTGAGGTAACACTGCCAATGACACCGAATGATTTTAATTTTGTTGGGGGTAGTAATGTTCAGTGTCTCTGAAAACGATTAATTTGACACCAATCTCGTTCATTTGGGATACTTCTGTATTAATCCTGTCTCATATAGTACATAGTGATTTTTATTGAAATTATCTTTCAGCTGATCCCGAAAACCATTGATTCGAGGTACCTTTCACAATTTTCCTCGATGGTTTCAGAGTGGCCGCATCGTATTCCATCGCGACGGAGTACTTCAGTTCTGATATAAAATTATTTAAAGTGAAGATTCTTTGTAACAAATTAATATTTTTCTAGAAAAACAATACATTAATATTACATCTTGGGATTCCTGTGTTTTCATCCAATATATTTCAAGTTTAATCCTCTGTGTGCATAACGAATTCTTCTCGTAGGAAGTATGGTCCTTTAACGACATATTTAACTTTATTTCTAAAATCACTACAATTAAATCACTCCGTATTTTCAGCAAATTTTAACGAGACCTTTTTGTTGTTCATTGTACCGAAGTTGTACGAAGGCTATGAACATTTTCTCTGTTTAAGTGATGGATAACGGGTGCATCTAAAAATTAAAAATCCAGAGAATATGTCTAATGAACATTATGTCGTAAGAATCACCGGTATTTACTGAGCTAATGGGCTTCTAAATAATATACAGGTTTGTTACGACATAACTGACTGTTAATTGCACAAATAACGTAAGAATGCTGCTCCTAGTTAAAGGTCTAATGTCTCCGGGATGCACTTTACAACTATGAGCTGTTGTTTCCTGTTTAACGTTAACCTTTACTCGATTCCCACACATTTGTCCGGTTACGGAACCCTGACGAATTTTTTCGACCTTATTGAAAAGAAAAAAATGTTGCGACGAACTCTTCTCACTTTTGGAAGTTTTCATTTACATAAAATCACATATAGATAAATCTCTTCATTATACTTTAAACCATTAAGCTATTTGAGAAACGTTTATGATAAAAAAAACAGAGTTGAATTCTTTAATTAATATTTACAAATCATCCCAAATTAAATTTTACTTTTGAAATTAGCAGGATAACTCCATTAATTTTCTTGATCTTTTTCTCAATTTTTCAAATAACCAATTGGTATCAAAAATTCCATGATCAATCTCCCATTCCTTCCCCCCCCCCCCCCTCCAATCAAAAAAATATGGTTTCGAGTCAGGTTGTCACGTCAATTGTTTAATTTTTCTGATTTATGGGCAATTTATTTCATTACTAAGATATTTCACAGTAGAGATATCCGATTCTTTTGGCTTGTAATGATTAAAGTTAATATTTTCCTCTCCTTCAATGATTTTCAGTTTATTAATGCTGTGTGTTCCAAACGTCGTGTTAAACACTCCTTTCACCGTTTCCAATACTTCATCTGAGAAAAATATTCACCTACTTTTGTCACTCGCCTTATATCAAAGGAGACCATATTATATCTAGTAATTAATTCCAAGACACCGTAAAGGATCGTTAAAACTCAGAATAATGTATAAAAACAGTCTTATTAAAATGAAACATTTACGTCTCATTTGAAAATTAATAATAAGTAAATAGTCAAATACTGACCAAAGAAGTGATAATATAATTTAAAATCACAAGAGGCTACAGCAAGAAGTTTCCCTATTCATTTTGAGGTTTGTTAACTGAATTGGGCAGTTCTGTCACTCTAGGCTCTTGTGTTTTTTAGTGTTATTAGCACCTGAAGAAAGGAACAAGGTTTCCAGAAATTTTGTGTGGTATTTATATCATCAATTCTTTTGTCTATTTTTATTATTATTAATAACAGCCTTATAATGTATTCAATTTAGTACAGTTATACAAGTTTATTTTGTGTGTTTTTTCTTTTAAATAGTTTATTTCTGGTTAAGATAAATTCGAAAATATTTTTACCATATTTATTCAATGAATAAGAAGCCCTCGAGTTAAAATTCGAACACTTGTTGGACAAACGTACGCCACTTCAATGACTAGTTCAGACATCATCATTAGGTATATGTTGTACGATATATTTCATATCTGTAGTTTGTCCAACATGGTTAATTTCTTTTAAATAGCTTTCAGAAATAAAATTTCAAGCATTTGTAGCACTCTAGAGAGATTAGAGTTTCGATAATTGATTTTACTTCTTAATAAACATTAGTAAGTGTTGAGAGATTTCTTTCGTTGACGCTGGGATGTCAGCTCTTTAATCTCCGGACACTGTCCTGCCGACAGACACGGACGAGTGAAGTGCAACAGAGCCATAAAAACAAGATTTATTGTTGTGTATGGGAAATAAATCTGCTAGGATACAAAATTGTGATTGTCTGGAAAATCTGAGGGCGGTACAGATCACCTCCAAGTTCTACTAATTTCTGTCAATCAATGTGACTTCATGGACCAAATTGTGGTCCAGGACCTGTTAGCGTAGGGGCGAGAGAAAGAGAGAGAGGAATTTCAATGTGGTCGAGGAAGAAGTACCAGTTTTAATTTCCAGACTAATTTCGGTATCTAAATCCATGTGGTTTCTAGAGTGAGCTAAGAAGACTGCTTGTTGATAGCTGGAGATTTAATTGTGAAAGATTGTTTCTCTCATCTATTCGGTAATAAATACAGGAATTTATTGTACATTATATAATAATAATAAAATCTTAAATATCTTTAATGTGGGATATACCATGCAAAGAGTTCCAAAAATTTTCGACAGAACGTACTGCCGGTCTAATTTTTTCTCTCAAATAGTCAATTCTGTCAAATTTCCTTTAGAAAAATAACTTTTCAATTTGCTAAGAATAGTTTTATTAGCATCAAAAGTTAAACGAAAATTGAATATATGATAGATAAAAAATGTTGGATTTAAGCGCCTGGGTCACATTTAATTTGTACGTGTTTAAATTTTACAACCATTTTAAATTATCTTTTACCTGGACTACACGAGGTGAACGACGTTGGCATGTATTATTTCGGCAATTGTATCAACACGCTGAATCAGATTTGAGAATACTTGGATCCAAATTTCAGGTTCGGTCCGTTTCACCTCAATTAATTTTGGCTGTATAACGTTTCAGTCAGATTAAAATGCCAGACTGGTCCTTGTATCTTTTATAATGCTTGGAAACTGACGAAACATCGTCTGACGTGCCAAAAACGTGGTCAAAGTACGAGTTATCAGCAGTAATGAAGCATTCCTACACTGAGGAAATCTTTCACAACCGTCGAAAGTTTTTTTCAGAGCTATAAACGAGATTATTTTTTTCTGATCAAGTCATGATTTGTAATGGCTCGGTTCCTGAGCAGGAACCCGTTTGAGTGATCCTGTAGGAGTGGAGGTGCAGCAACCCCGCGGAGTCGCTCACACTTATCCGAGCGCTCCATCGCGCCGTGTATTTATGAGGAATTCGCTGCGCGTATTTGTCAGGCAAGCAGCCACTGTTTTACGTGTTCCTCTTCGCCGCTGGGGGGCTCTACAGAAGCCCGAACAAACGACTGCTCATATATCGTTCGCGTTAATTCCAGAGCGCGTGGCAGCCAGGCTCCCCCACGTCGCGCGTGCCTCACATGCATTCGTGAGACACGGATCTATTAGTGAAATTGAGAGCGAACTGTGCGCGCTCAGGACACCACTTCAATCACAAACTTCCCGATATTGTTCATTTTTACCAACAGCTGTGGACTGGTACTTAGCCGTTTCGACTCGGGCTGGTTCGATGACCACTCCCGACAGTAATTACGAGCAACAGCCGATCACTAAGGTCGCGGTCTGGTCTCAGAAATCTATGTCTTGGTGTTCACTGATATCCAGATTTTTCTATTTGGGTCTCTAATAGATCGATATGCAATATTACTTAAAAATTGAAAACAGATATAGGGAACAGAAGATAAAGCCGGGCAAGATTATTTTCCATTACTGTAGGTGACTTCTGGAGGGTTAGATTTTGGAACCGATAATACTTCTTTTGAATATGAATGTTTTACCTGGTTATATAACACCCATAAATCATGTCTTGAATGTGGATTACGTGGATTGTATTATACCGGTTACAGATTTAATATATATCTAAAACATAATATTTAAGACTTGTAAAACTAAATTTTCGGTGCAGTTCTGATTATTAAATAATAACAAAACATAATATTACCTCAGATGGACGATTACATAGACCCAACATATTGAGCTACTTGCCAGAAATTTTAGTCCCGACTGTTACTCGTTGAGACTATTATCGCGACAAGTTTCAGATCAAAAACCCTTGGAAATCGGAATAGAATGAACCGACTCAGAACGGAAGTATTGAACACATTTTAGAAATAAAAGTTGCTAAATACTTACTCCTAAATAAGAGAATAAATGAATCAAACAGTTTACCTGAAAGAGTGTTTGGCGAAAATCCTCTGACAGAAAGAAAATTTAGATAAAATATGAATTCTCTATAGAGATTATAAGTTACAGTAGAGAAGTAAAGCGATGGAGCTTCGTAAAGTCATCAGATTCACAATCCATAAACAAACTAAATACTTTTATGCTTGAATTACTCACTACACATCGAGATCATTTATTTAAAAGAATTATATATATTTATTGTAATTTCATATATCTGCAACCGGCAAACAGCACATCTGTATATTAAATAACATACAAATCGATCCCACAACAGTGAAAATTGTTCACTTTACTTATTTCCAATCAGATGTGTTAATGCATTGCCACCTGAGTTAACTGCTCTCGTTGCTTCTAAATATTTAAATTAAACCATAGAAGACAATTTTTCGGTTTTCTCGTGATTAATATTTTACAATAAAAATAAATTCACTTGTGAATCAATAATAATGAATGAACTAAATCCATAAAGATTCAAAGGATTTTTATTAACAATAAGTTTGAATATTACGACTGATATTTTATTTTTTTCTAATTTTCAATTTTAATAACCTCATTTTTTAACAGCCTCAAAAATATAATTTTTTATTTCCTTCAAAATTTATTGAGTAAATTAAGCCTTAAGTCATCATGAAGCCTAATAAAATTTTATAAAATATAATTTCAAGACCTAAAATCGAGATTTACTATAGGTACATATTATACGTTGAAACCTTTAAATTTAATTTGATAAATTAATATGAATTTTTTATAAAAAAAATATCACTGTAAATATACGTTACGAAATACTACGACTCGATTTTAACTAATATTTTATTAATTTAGAATAATAATTATAAAACTCCTTTTTTAAGGGACACAAAATTTTAAAAAAAAATTTACAGTAACGTATTGATAAATTACTAATATGTTATTTTGATAAAACTATTATTTAAAAAAAATATTAGTGTTCCATATCAAACAAATAATAATAATACATAAAATGTGATTAAAAGTAAATTAATAATTTTTATCATAAATTTAGCCAATTTATTTTTATTTGAATAGTTGAACGCTCTTATTTCTAGTGTATTTTTTGCATATTGAGTCTAAAACTCCTGAAAAAGTTTAATTAATTACATAAGTATTATGTTGGTGGTACACGTTTGCTAATATGAGCACTACAAAATAAGTTAGCTAAACTGATGTTTAGAAAAATAATAGTATAAATAAATTGTAAATCTGGATTTTAGGTCCTGACTTAAAAATTATAAAATTTCTGTAGGAGTTGTATATGGTTTAGGGCCGGTTACTACTGAATAAATGTTTTGAATAAATCTAATATTTTATTAATGGAGACTGATAAAAAAGCTGAGTTATTAAAATTAAAATTCCTTATTCAAAGATTTTGCCTATTTGAAATTATTTTTGTAAATTTTGCCACTCAAATAATTTATTTTCAATAATATATTTTAACTAAATCATTTGATGGAGATATTTTATCCAAGCTATTACCTCGTTTTCTTGATAAACACCTTAACTGAGAAATTTTGTTTTGTGCTATATGTTGTATACTGAAATTTTATAAACGGAAAGTGCTAATATCGCGACTCAGAGCGACTTGACGATGTGTATGCGAACGGACTGTACAGCAAATCACTTGCCCCTGTAGCTGGAGTGCGCTGCACGACATGTCGTGTTCCACCAAGCAGAAAACATATTCGGTAGCAGCTACCAGTGCCTCAAAAAGGAAAAACGCTTCCGTCTAGACAGGAGCTCTTTTGTACACGCAGATTAACTGGAAGAACCACCAGACGCCGCTTAAATCATCGCAGGACTCGCTCAGAGGTACGCGTAACATCCGGATTGTAGCTCCGTTAATAATTAATTGTGAGAATGCTGATTTATTTTCTCGTAACGACAAGTTGAGGTCAAAAAATAGAAAAGAAATGCTGCAAACATATTATTAGTATAAATCTTCCACGCCCACTCTTTTTGTGCAGATATAAATGCACTTCATATAATTTATGAACTTCTAGCATATTCATTCATGCACACGTCATCGGGAGCAATACGTCAACCGGAAGGGAAGAAACCGAATGTAGCTAACATTCACTACAGAAATTCGTGGTTGTAGTTATGATAAGACGGAGATTAATTCATGAGCGTCCGTTTAAATAAATTTATTGAAGAATAAATTAAAAGAAATCTCAGGAGACACCTTAGTGAATTTATTTTATGTCATTGTATCCGGTACAGTAATAGAGGTATAAATCATAAAGAAACTGTAGATGTAAAAAATTTATCAAAATATATCTCAAGTCTAGTAAAAAACGAGTTTCGAGTATATTAAAAATTGAAGGAGTTGTTGCAGTCAGTCCACAGACTGGTTTTATGCTGTTCCCCTGGGCTAATTTTTTCATCTCTGCAAAGCTACAGCAGCCTACTACATCCACCCTGACTTGCCTAACATATTCTAACTAAACTACGTCTTCATCTTCTATCATTAGCCCACAAATTTTCCTCTAATACTATTTTATCGAACCCTTCGTGCCTGAAAATGTGGTCAACCCCTTCTCTTCGTCACTGTCCTCCATAATGTTCTCTCTTCACCAATTCTCTTCAATCCATCCATCTGGCTTTCAGCGTTCTTATCTGTTCGGCAGTTCCAACTTTCCAAGTTTTTTCCGAGTAAACAATTTTTGAAAAATTATAAATAAACAACAGCCAATTTGAAGTAAAAATAAATTTTATTCATGTAGAATTTCACTACGTTTCGTCGTTACCTTTGCGATCTCTTCAGGTTTAAGTTTACCACTATAAAACCAAACAAATCAATTATAAAAATAAAATTTAAAAAAAATTGGTAAAAAAACACACAATTTAAAACGAGAACGAGCAGTAAAAACTAAGTTACATTGTTGAGTGCGGTTCACAATAAAAAAATTTAGAAATTTAAAATTAGGATAATATGTAAATTAAATATTACAAAATAAAAGTGTCATAAGCTTTGTTAAAATTGTTTTATCACTTTTTATAATGATAGTATTTTTATATGATTTGATACAAAGAATTTTACTCTTTAATCTTGAGAAGTAGTTCGTTTCCAAAATTGATACCATGCACGAATCTAATCTTCGATTCTTTAAGTAAATATGTTTGTTCAAAACAGAATAATTTTGAATATTACTTTTTTCTAATTTTGTTCTTATTTTAACCTAGTTTTTAATGAGCGCTTGGTTTGACTTAATATGTGGCTTGACAAACAATACAATTAATTTTATTAACTACTAATCCTAAGATGATTTTTTCAATCGACATTATCAAAAGATTTTTCAAACAATTTAAGGTGATGTGTAGCAAATAACACACCGACAAGATGTCGTTGTTTTGACATATTATTAACTAAAATAATATACTGAGCTAAAAAGTGATGTCATTGACATATATATCGTATACCTGACGTCAAACGCCATTATTCATTATTTTATCCTTGATGATGAAGTTATATTGGTGCAAAGACATAATGAAAATCATTTCACGTTTTTTTCTAAGTATATACGGAATATGTTAATTAATTAATTAAAATATTAATTAATAAAATATTTCCCGATGGATTCAAAGTTAAAAATTGGTTCTATATAATCGGAAATTCAGTTGCCTGTGACCGTAGACCGTAGACAGACAAAATGATAAATTATTGGGGATATTTTCGTCTCTCGCATTAAATAAATATGTAATTTATGCGGCCATGAATTTTAAAAATATTAAAACAATATATATCCTTTAGAAACAGATTTAGATTTTTTACAATTGCAGATTACAATGATAGTTACATAACAATATATTTCTATTCTTCTAACTGTAAAACACCTTAAGCTGTTTGAAATTAGAAACTAAACGTGTTAATGTAACGTAATTAAATATTATATAAAGTCTGTAAAGATCAATTAATAGTTCGATTAATTCATTTTAAATTAAGTAAATATGTCATACTTTTCGTACAGTAATGTACAGTACGATTTTCGTTTATCACTTTACTGTATATTTTGTTTTTGGTTCAAAGAGATAAATGTTACAGTATACAATTTGGATCATTTGATAAAATAATGAATAATGGCTTTAGACGTCAGTTATACAATATATATTTTAATATCACCAGTTTATAGCTCAGTATATTTTTTTTAGGATTCATGTAGTTATTACTATAGTCAGGACCATTTTCAATAAGCAATATAACATTTTTATGTAGAAGAACAGCCTCTATCGTGATTACCTTATTTTGATAAACATCTGTAATCGTCAATCGGGTGTGATTCTGACTGCTCAAAGAATGCTGAATTTTAAGGGATAAAAATGTGCATAATCCGTGGAAACGAACCATACAGACCAAATTCATGATTGTTGCAATTCGGATTGGCAAAAATTATGTGACAGTAAAATTACATCTAATAAGAGGTGTACAAACTTCATGAAGGCCCAACAGTGTGTACAATTTCCATAATGGAATATCTCAAGAGATAGAGAACCGCCATGACGCCATGAAGGGTCTCGCTTTTCGTCACTTGTGGTACTGGATAAGTCTTTGACGGTGTTATTTTTAATCATGAAACGATTTCATTTTTATAATGATTACGAAATTTATCAAACGCGATTCGGTAGTGTACAACGTCGAATGGGATGGACTCAGAGCTCGACCCGATATACTGGACACATTGTAATGAAACTTGAACAGAATAAACATTGTGTGTCAGGTTTGCGCAGTTTGTTATTGTACGGCATGGACTGGACCATCTTTGATGAAGTAATGGCAGGAGTGACGTCATGGATTTATACGTCACAATTAATAACATTAACTATATTTTGTTTTTCATGTTCTGAGCTTGAAACGACTAAAATTAATTATCTGGGAGTCCGTCTTTGTGCATGTAATTGCAGATTGGAATAATTTCTGGAGGAGTTCCTGAGGGGAACTGGAGATTATGCGTGTCCGGCCGGCGCTGGCGCGGCAAGACGAACACGCGTCATCAGCATGAGAACAGTGTTGACTATTTACGCAATGCTCGCATGCCGGTGACAGGCATTGTGCTTTCGGCCCGAACAAAGCTGCTGTTTGTCTGCTCGAGGCGCTAATTTAGCCATTACAGCGGGCCCATTGTGGACCGCGGTAACATTTGCTTACCCGGACACTCGGACCTGCACTCTTACCTCGGCGCGTGGCTGGAGCAACTTTGTTCTTCTCCACTCCTACACGCGATCTACGTGCATTCAATCATTTTGTATTAGAGAATAACAGTGTTTGTGAAAGTCCAAAATACCTAGAAATACTGGTACTTTGACACTGTCTAAAATGTATGTTATTCTATAAAATAACCACTCCTAATATATTTATAAAATCATATTTTTCGCATAGAAATAAGATACTGTGTTGAACAAAGACAATTCCCTAAACTCTTCAATACAATTATTCCCTTTTTTTTAATTTTTCGGTCTTATTATTAGCTTTATTCAACCCTCCAACTTTTTCTCTTTCAGTCAATCCACCTCAAAATACTTAATAAAACTGACAAAATTATAGCAAACCCCTCATCCCGAACGGAGGGGCGTGGGACAAGTACCAAATGCCACCATGTGGACTACCCTCATGTAGCCTGTTACACTAAAAAAGTCGAAGCACCTCGGTCTGTTTTGAGAGGTGTATGTTCCTGGGTCACAAACCTTGGGCATACGGTAAGGGTTGTTCTATGTTTCCATTGGAACAGTCGGCCACCTGCCTCCTAAACTGGTCAAGGCTTGAAGAAGTGAATTCTGGTCCCCACAGCAAACCCCTCTCTACGTATATAATATACAAACTTTGTTACAATATGTATAATTATTTCTCCATGCCTCAGATACTGAAGAAAATTCTGTTTCGATTGTTTTATTGCATTTCTTCATAATGTTCACAAAATCCAATTCAAATTCAATAATCATATCAACAGAAGGATACACTCTTTTGCTTTCGAACTCGTATTATTGCAAAATTTCGCTATCCACCAGTGTGGTTCCTAAATGAAATAGAATGAATTCGTAATTTTTATTCCTTTCACGACGTTCACATTTTCACTAACAAGAGTGGCAAAATTCTTGCATTGCAGTTTGGTGTTAACAAGGTTGTGAGTGTAGTCAACCGCTAACATTTTCATAATGATTACGAAATTTATCAAACGCGATTTGCTAGTGTATAACGTCGAATGGGATAGACAAATTCAGAGCTTGACCCGATAAACTGGATACAATGTAACTGAACTTGAGTATCGATCTCTAGCTCTCATACTCTCTAAGGCACCATAATCCTTCATCCTAAAGGTTTCAACTAAATGTGTTACCTTTTCTCAGAACATTCTTCCAATTCAGCTCCAGTGTAGTGGGGTAGGCCTACCATGCAGGAGAATATCCAAGCCAGATTAAGGGAGCCTCCTTTCGACGGATTGGTCTTCAAATTATGTTAAACCGTGGATTGTGGCTAAATAATCAAGTCAGTATATCAATTTATTTTTCTTACTCTATTGGACTCTCAAGTCTAATTTATTTAATGTGAACAAACCTCAATTTCTTGTGTTTGGACTTGGCTACCAATCCCGAAGAATTGTTTCCTGAAGCTCCATGCTACGAGAACTTTGACTGAAGCAGAATCTAAGTGCCAGTCAGCCTTTGACTTCATGGTGATAGATTCCTGGGAATGGTATGTCACCGCTACCATATGTCAGTGACGAACAGAAAACACATTAATTTAATATACATTCTTGAATTACTTTCAACAGTTTGTGTCTAGAGATAACCAGGTTTTTGATATTTTTGAGTCTGTTGCAGCACCTGATATAAACCTTAATACTAACACTTTTATGGTTGACATTCTTAATACAGGTAAAATAAAACATTTTTTCCTATAACTTTTGATTCAGTACTTCTCCAAAGTCATTTGATGAATTTACGAGATCTGCTAGTGGCGAAAAGTGACCAATTGGGTCTTGTCTGATATTCCTTGTACTTTCACGCAATAGAACCTTCATATTCTCCAGCGGGAGGGTAGAAACCTGCTATGCCTAGTATAATCTATAATCTATATCTCTAAACAGATCTACTTATCCAATGTACAGAAAACCGTTCACCCTTCACCGTCCGCCCCAACACCACATCATCTTGTCGGGCCAGATAACCTCTTTTTAGTTCGTTTGGAGAATTTTAAGAGCAGGAATCCATCAAGGCTGTCTTAGGCAATATCCGTAGGAACCACCGACCGTCCCCATACCTTCACAGGGCAAATACGTCAAGATGGCGCTGATAATTTTAGACCATAATGTCGAAGTGCTCGTTCCCGAATGTTCACCTCTGGAGGTCGCATTCTCGGGTCCGGCGTGACAAAGGCCGACTTTGTCTGACAGGCTCTCTTTGGCGGCGGCTAGGATCCTGTTTGAGGTCACACCCCGGCCAGGGATACCATCATTAGACGCTGACTCAGCTGCATCGACGGACGGGGATCGCTCCGACCAGCCAACCTGCTTCGGGAACACGCAGCCTCTTAAACACTTCAACTAATTAATTTAGTAATTGCACTCGTCATTTTCAAATTTTGACGCAAAACAAATCAGATCATAAAATTGAGTCAAACAAAGTGTATAATGGGCATTTTTCTTAAATTCAACGGAACCCAACTTAGATATCCCTTTAAATCACACTAAAAGTTATAAAACTATAGTTACAAGATCAAATAAAATAACTATAAACTGCAATAACGTGATGGAAAATACATGGGGAATATGCGACCCAGAAAATGGTAATGAAAGATACAGATATTTTCAAGAAGAATTTTTTCAATGCATTTACCGAAGCAGAAGTAATTTAATAATTGTGAGATACAAATTAATCTTAATATGCGAAAATAAAGGGCAACAAGTAGCATGAGTTAAGTATAACTTCCTTAATCACTCAAAAAATCACTTAAAAAATTGGTTTCACCAAATACTTCACTTAATGCTCACCGGAATTTCTTTTTCTATTTATAATGTTACCGAATTTATAAAACTTGGATTATAATTTTTCCGTAATATTAATTATTTCTTGTACATGTAAATAATTTCTAGTATTAGATATTAATGTAATCACGTTGCCGTGAAACAGACAAAAATTTAATATATAAAGACACGTATAGGCAATAACTAGGGGGTCAATTTATAAGATCCCTTCTACGTCATAATTTTATAGATGTATATTATTTAATATACCATTAGCCCCAATTTCAGGAAATATGTCAACACGTGCATACTTAAAAACCTAAATAATATAAAATCGGCGAATAGAGAATGAAAGTATCTTATAACTAAGAAAAACATAACTATACTAATAATACTGTGGATTTTTTCGTGTTGCTTAAAGTTAGAAAAAATTAAATATGCCACATTTAGACATCCAATTCTAAGAATATAACATAAATGTGACGCGACACAAGTATTAGTGCAAATATTTGTATCATTTTCTTTGAACAATTTTCCGCTTTAATACATAGTGTTTCATAAACATATTTAAATGGTCTTCTTTTTTAAACCTAAAATTTTAAAGTTCTGCGAATTAAATGCCTAATTTTATAAAAGGAAATTTTATCGTCTGGAGGTTTTATTTTGGAACTATGAAGCCCTAACCAGCATTTTAACAGATCCTTTAGTTTTACGAATGTAACATTCATGATCAAGTTTAACACAATTAAAATTCAGTATAATGCTATAAATTTACTTCTCAACAGCGAAATCACGAAAATAACAGTATTCCGTAATTACTTTTTCGGAAAAAATAGCAGCCCAGTAGAAACAAAATATATGCTAAGACTGAGTTTAAATCAGTAACACATTAAACAAAAATATAGGATAAATTGTCTTATTCATTTGGATGTTCGAGAATGATTGTTCAGCAAGAAAAATCATTTGGTACAGTTTTAGTTAATAGAGTAGGAGAGTAGATGAAAAAATAAATTGTCTCAAAATAATCACAGCAAGTTGAAAAATAACGAATATTTACGTGCAACGTGTACTTAAACAGTTTTTAGTCGATTCGCGTCGTACAATAAAAGAATAAGGAAAAAGATATCATTCGAGAAAAAATAATTTTGTATTATTTACTCAAGTCGCAGAGAAGTTCAGTAAACTATTAATTTGATAAGAATATTTACCTAAGCATTTTCATGCAACCGTTTTTATTAAAAATTACTCCGCTGAGCAACAAATTTCAGCACGAATAAAATTTTTGGTCTGGTGTTAATCAGGAAAAACAGCACGTTATTTGGAACATTATTCATCAAAACAGCTTTAGGTTATAGTTGCCTCTATCATTTTTCTAAGCCTTGTTAATATTGTAATGGATCTTAAAAAAAAATTATTTAAGTTAATTCGAAAAAATTACAAATAAACATATACCATCATTGAAATATTTTTTTTTGAGATCTGTATCAATGAAAATGCAATACCAAGTACAATGATAATGGAAAATATAGACGAGAGCTCTCCTAATAAAACAATAATAAGAAAATGTTTTTTGTGGCTGTTAAAGACTGTTGATATTGTAAAATATAAATTTTTCCGTATTTTCTTTTATCATTGTAAGACAATTTTTTTTACCGCAAATGGGTTTATTTCTACTAATCAATTATAATTATATAACATAGTTTAAATTTATAATAAATAAGTAAACTGCCTATAAGTAAGAAAAAATAAATGAACCAATTGATAATATATATATATTCTGATTATTGAGAAAGATAATAAACATCAGCCAATTTTAAGTTAGAAAAAAGAATTTATTAATGAAAAATTAAGCTACGTTTTGTCGCTTATTTTGCGACCTCATCAGGTTCAAGCTTAGAACTACAAAAAGAACAAAACAATTACAATGATTAGTAGACGAGAGCTCTCCTAATAAAACAATAATAAGAAAAAGTTTTTTGTTGCTGTTAAAGACTGTTGATATTGTAAAATAAATTTTTCCGTATTTTCTTTTATCATTGTAAGACAATTTTTTTACCGCAAATGGGTTTATTTCTACTAATCAATTATAATTATATAACATAGTTTAAATTTATAATAAATAAATAAACTGCCTATAAGTAAGAAAAAATAAATGAACCAATTGATAATATATATATATATTCTGATTATTGAGAAAAATAATAAACATCAGCCAATTTTAAGTTAGAAAAAAGAATTTATTAATGAAAAATTAAGCAACGTTTTGTCGCTTATTTTGCGACCTCATCAGGTTCAAGCTTAGAACTGCAAAAAGAACAAAACAATTACAATGATTAGTAGAATATATTTTTAAGAAACATTTGGCAGTTAACAAACAATATAATGTTTTTATAGTTACAAAATTTTGGTAGACAGGTCATTTCTCTGCTGACTTCTCTGGCCTTAATGTACAATTTAAAACGAGAACGACCAGTAAAAATTACTTTACATCGTTGGTCCGGTTTAAAATGGAAACAATTTATAATTTGAAATTATAACATTATATAAATTAAACATTAAAAAATCAATTTGTTTCAAATTGTTAGTATCATTTTTTTATGTTAATATGTTCTTTATATGATCTGATATATAGCATTACATTTCGAAAAGTAGTTCGTTTCCTCGTTCCAAATTGATGCATTACACGAATCTAATTTTTTATTATTAACGTAAATATGTTTAGACAAAACAGAATAATTTTGAATACTACTATTTATATTATTTTTATCACCTATCAAAATTTTTAATGTCTAAAAAAATTATATTGTTTGTATAATGTTACTCTAATCATTGTAAATTTTTTTTAGTAGTTTTAATCTTTAACCTGGTGAGGTCGCAAAATAAGCGATGAATTGCTGTTTAATTTTTAATTAATAATTGCTTTTTTCTGACTTAAAATTGGCTTATGTTTATTTATTGATAAAATTATAATTTCACAACTAATCGTTCTTAATTCAGGACTTTATCAAGTGTACATTGGAGAATCTTAGTACATAGAGTATTGTAAATAATTTGTATATACTGCGAAGTTCTTCCATTAATGTCTGCCCAAAATTGATATTATATAAATAAATTTTTCACTGCTTGTTGTAATCAGATACGTGTCAGTGATTACATACCGTAGAGCGGCGTCCTGGATTTCCCCGGAAAAACGTTCAGTTCATTAGACTAAGTTGACCTGATTTCATTGATCGCAGGATTGTTCCTGTCGGAAGATATTTCCCGACGACGCTCTTCCGCGAATTAAAGCACGGTATCTGTGTTGTAGATCGGCGTGTCTCGTGGTTCACACGAGTTCGCAGCAACAGTTTAACATCTCCCACCCTAGCTGCCACAATGCTATGTCGGCACTCAGTGCTATTATCTGAACGCGCCCATCTCCGTCCGTGATGTCACTATTAGCGGCGACCTCTCTGCTCCGTGCTCTCAGACAAAGCGCGGAACTAATTCCCATATGCACCACGCGAGAAGAATCTTTCAGCATTTGGCAGCTGTTTTCTCCGCCATTGTCTTGCCGCGTTAATCTGTCTGTCAGACGCCTCGGCGCAGATTTATCGTACCAGGTGAAGAGATAACATTGCCGGTGTAATGGAGAGGGGCCTCTCTTGCTAATAGTTCACCATCGCCGCATCTAATCTGCTCTCAAGACTGGTCACTGAACTGGAGGAATCTGCATCCCGACGGCACTAACGAGGAAATTAGTCTGTGATGATACCTCACAATGGACGCCAACGCCGATAATAATTGATAACTGTATATAATGTCAACTGACTGTACGATTGTAATGACGTATACTTAAATATTACCGAATTATTCGTGGGCGTCCGTCGTTGATTACAGAAAACTAAATGAGGAACCAATGTAGTGGCGGTTCGTGAGTTTTATAAGTTTTGTGCTGCATCGTCCCAAGCAACCATTTTTACGAGGGTAACTACGTAAACTAATATTAAAACATACATTTCTAATTCCGGCTACATAATTTCCAATAGTGTTAAATATTTAAAATCGTAATAATTTAACCTCAAGTAGGCACGCATTTTTTTACACGAAAGAATTTTTGCTTCGTACAAAATTAAAAATTTTTTTTTTGCAGGGTAGATTTCCATATAGAATATATTTCCATATACAAGTCTTCGATATTCCGCCTCTTTTTCTTCAAAATAACTTTTGATAGTGAATTTTTTTAAATCAAATCACAAGTCATTGACTTTTTAAATTACTGCGGAAAATATGGCAATACTATTTTTGTTTTGAAAATATAAAATTTTTTAAAAAAATAATATTATTAATTACTAAATGATTCAAATTTAATTTGATATCGCTTCTTATTATTCGAATTCTTATTCCGTCATCTAACGGCACCGCCTCTGTATCACAGCACGGCACGGACCTGATTACATGTGCTAGGGTGAAGTGAGCACGGCAAGGACGTAGTTTGTCGACCTTTTCGGGTAGCGCAGAAGGGTGGAACGGAATATTACGCATGCGAATTTCTCATTCCAGACAGATATTCTGTGCCGAGAAAGATTGATCACAGAGATAGCCAGCTGGCTGCATTACCGGGAGCGAGTTTAACACAAGGCGGAAAAATAAGAATTATTTGAAATCGAAGCATAAATTAACACAGTTATTATAAAGGTTCTTAAAATTAATTCTTCAACAATTTATTTACATGCTGTATCACATGACCGTTATACGCTCCAGCCGCCAGTGAACCAATTTCCTAAAGTATTATTTTCACATATATTTTTAACAATAACATATTTTTAACGAGCATTAGCTAACCGTTTTAAATAATCAAAAATCACATTTTAATACTAAAATCTTTAATTAGCAGTACAACAACGGTTCTGTGCATATTTTTACCCTTTTTAAGCTGCCTGACTAAAAGAAAGGTTTATATTTATGTAAACAAACCGATCGATGCTCGTTTTCCCTTTCTAACGGAGAATAAATTAAAATATAAAATAATAAAATAGTCAAAACTGGACAAAATAAGGGGATAAAAATAAATACCAATCTATTTTTCTGCAAACCTTGTTGCTTTCTTTCGGAATAGATTTGAGATTTTATCAAGATTTTTTTCATTCACGCAGCGCAATCCAAGCGACGTAAACGAAAGCAATTATTTTATAATAATTAGAGCAAGCTAAATGCGATCTCTTCCAAACCCTTAATGAAATTGACTATACTCAGCACATACACACACACACACACACACATATATATATATATATATATATATATATATATTATCATACAATTTTTGAAACATAATATAACCTTGTTCTAATAATTGGAAAATATCTCGGATAAAAGAAAATTGTCTAGCTATCACCGCCTTAGACTATACGACTCTACAGTTCTTTGTTCAATATTTGCTTCATTCAAATATCTTTCAAATTTATTATTACCCCTCAGCAATTTTCAAAATCGTTCTCGAATGACTTAAATTTTCATGACTAGACATTTCTCGTTATGTTTGATCCCTTACGTTTTCTTCGTCTTTTATTTAACTTATTGGTTCCGTTATTCTTTTACTGAAGAAATAGGACACGCAGTAAATTAACCATTCATATTATTAATAAGTGCACAACTAATAAAATAAAATAATAGAAAATATATAAGGTTGTTTGGAAATTCAAGAATGAAAATTTTATGTTCAACTACTTAACATAATAAGTAAATTAGATACAGATTATTTATAAGAATAATTTAGTTATTTGAATATCTATTAAGGATATATACTAATAATTAAGGAAGTATGTGAATAATAAAATTGTTATAAAAATATGAGTTTAGGATTTTTATATTTGATAAAATAAATTTAAGGATTTCGAACTTCGAATCTTGTGAAATTACTAATAGGTCTTTTTATCTGTGCCAGAAAAATAGTTTTTTCGATTCTGATTCAGTCTTTACCTCGCATAATACTTGTAACGATATATTGATATTAAGCGATAGATTTGATGATGTTAAATCTTTTCTCTTTACGATGAGCTTAAGTTTCTGAGTTATAATGTTGTTTGAAAGTACTCTGGTGGATTCGTTAATCTCGGCCATCTCGGAGCACCCTAAGGGCACGTAATTTGGGTGGGTAGGGGGCAAAAGTTACCGACTCATCGCAGCTACCTGTCGAGTTTCATTACCGCTAAAGAACTGATTGGCGACTTAATTGGAATTTCATTCCATCGTGATTTCAAGGCCCCTGTGGATATTAGGAGGAGCCGATATTTCTCCACAGCCAGGATTCGTGACCTTGATCCAGGATGACGTTGCGCGATTGGAACTCTGGTTGACAGGCGCGAGACAAGCAATTAATTAGGGGAGTCCCGTCACATTCCGAACAGCACCCAGTCGTTCTGATATCCGGAAAATAACGTTGTCAGAGGAAAGCCATTGTACTCCCCAGATCTATCTATGGCGGCCATTAAAATATTATCGGAATTCGGCGGTTCGCTCCAGCGAGAATACGACAGCCCTGGTCCTTAATGTACTTCATATATATGTCCTAATATAGAATACTTTCTATGATGTAGAATATTTAAATCTCAAACGTTCATAGTGAACACAGCACACATAGCATGAAGAATGAGTGTGCTTGGATGACCAAACTCCATCAGTAAAAATTTATCGCGATATATAAAATATATAATATTATATGTTTCTAATAAATAAGTTTACAATTTTCAATTTTTCCCGTATTGAATTTGATTTCTGTTGCCGCCCAGTTGACTTTTCCTTGCTCTGAATTCTCGACCACATTTTTACATGTTTCCGGCGCCACGTTTTACCAATTAATTAATTATTACTTAACCTGCCAATGATTAGTATATAAATAATTAAAATAAATTTTATGAAGTACGAGTCAACCACTGTTTGGGAAGATGCAGACAGGCTATATTTAGGGCAATACACGTCTTATAGCATAGGGAAGAGACTGAAAGGGGGCATGCGGAAAGGGTGAGCAAGGATTAACTAGGACGCCCGGGCTATCGTTTTAAGGTTCCTACCCGGCAATTCTCCTATAACTCATTCAAGGAAACCCTATAAACGTGCATCAGTAAGTAGGTAAGTCCTATGGCGGGAGTGGTGTTTGCTGTTGGGGCGCAGCATTCTCTTCTCCATGCCTCCACCATAATAGGAGGCAGCTGGCAGACTTTTCCAATAGGAAACGGTGTTATTTGATTCTTAATAACTATCTGTACAATTATTTGCGACTACGAGCGTCTAAAATTGATTTAATTCCGTATTATATAATTTTACTTTATTCATAATTACGTTTTATTAATAATTATTAAGTTTTATCATGTGGTAATTTTAATAATTGTATTTTTTCAATTGCTATGATTAAATTTGGAGCAAAGTAATTTAAAGTATGGTGACGGAAAAACGTGAAGGAGTGAAGATTGAGGCGAGCGAGAAAAGAGATGAATAAAACTAAAATCCATACACCAACTGGCGTTACGTTTGTTGTGTAACAGTTTCGTGTTTTGCTATGGTAGGGTTTCAATCACGGTCAGTTCTTCTCGGATCTCTGTTTACGTTTTTCCTCGCAACGTTGCAGCTAGAAATTTGTTATGTATATACCAGCGTATTCTACAAGTTTATAGCGCACGTAAAATAATTTCACTTCAATCACAAAACAAATTTGTTATGGGAACAGAAAAACCTAGCGTGTTGTAGGAGGATAAACAGTGTTAACTGTGTTTTAAAAGTTATCCAGTAGTGTATATAGGACCGATTACTCTTATTTACTCCTTCGCAATACGACCCGTGGTCTCTTTAAGAATAATAGGCTATCCTCTCTTTCACCTGCTTTCCTTAATAATATTTCTACTTTCAACTCTCTATGAACATTTCCACTACTTTAATTTTGGTCCCTCTTCTCCCGCCTCTTTTAATAACCTACCATCGCCCATTATGAACATTTACCCCAGCCATTGCATTCTTCTTATTTTTATTTATTACAATGTATCAATCACTATGTGTCATTTTTAATTTGGGTCTTTATCAGGTGAACAATAATTGAAAAAATGAGAACTACATATTTTAATAATTTATTTTCAATGAAGTTAAATATTCAGATAAATTGTATTGTATATACTTCCAAGATTTTCGATGATTATGTTATAAATATTATTAAATACTATATAAACGAAATTTTAAAAAGCACGGGGTGTCTTTCATGCCTTTTGTAACTAAAAATATTTATTTAATGGGAAATGGTGTGTCAGAAATATATCAATATTAAACAATTATTCCCTTCTTTAAAATTAACCGTTTTGCTACTAAAATTTTGAACTTAATCCTCATTCACTTCCTGCTTCAATCGAATTTTTTGTTCATAATTCTCAACTGAATTGTAAATTAATTGTTTCTAATTGTGGTTGAGTAAATGTTATTTTGTGTCATTGTATAACATGAAATTACAAGATACGATATCGGGTAAATAGCCGAGTGGGTGTATTTATTGAACACAACGTTCCAGAGTCGAACGTCTGTGCCGCCATCTTACGTTGCATCCAATTCTGCGGTGGAGATATTTGGTATGCGGGAACGGTGAATCATCTTCCTTAATAATAACAATAATGAATAGAATTCATCGCTCCCATATGACACTTCAAAATTTGACTTCATCGGAAAATGGCGGCGAAAGTCAATCGTCGCAGAAACGTCACGTTCAAAAATCCATTAACTCGGCTGGTTTCCCGAGAATTATTCTTGCAAAATATATGCTGAGAAAGCGTAAGAACACGGAACATGAAATTACTTGTGTGATACCGCACTTTTATGTGCCATTCGGATCAATAAATTAGTATAAAATATGAAAATATTATCTCCATTGTTCTTGGAATTATTAAGTATTTTTATTAAGTTCCATAATGTAGTGATTGATATTTTATTTTATTTCAAAACATGAAAATATATTATTGGCTGGCTACGTGAATTTCGGTTACTATAAATATAAATTTTGACATTTTCTTGTTATTTTAACGTCTATTAAATTAATTGTATTGGATTATGCTTTTATTAATTAATAAAATATTTATTTTTAGCCTCATTATATTCACATCTTATCATTAATAAATACTTTAATTTTCCGAATATATTAATTATAAAAATTGAATATAATCATGCTAAAATAATAAGTATGTGAAAAACTCTTACTGCCAAAATATGAAATTTGAAATAAAAAATTATTAAAAACATCAGCCAATTTTAAGCCAGAAAGAGAATTTATTAAATTAACAACGTTTCATCGCATAATTTGCGACCTCATCAGGTTCCAGTTTGAATTTTTTATTTATTTATAAGTTATCTCATTAGTCAGAATAAATATTTATATATATCATTATTAAAACAAAAAATATTTAAAAAAAATAATAAACAGATATCTAAAAATTTTCTTTAAGCAGGAAGCCTTTTATGATTTCAAGATGATTATGCTTGAGAAGATCGAAAATTTAATAGTCAAATAAATAAATATGTAAAAATCTGAGGTTGAAAATTGAGTTATTTATTAATTATAAGAAATTAGCAGTTTTTTAATACATGATTCTCTAAGACAGCAGCATTACAAACTATCTTCCGGTTTTCATTAAAAGGCAAAATATTGACGTGGGAGGTATTTATATAATTTAGTCTCTTTAAGGGAGTTTATTAGACCTGCGATAAAAAATTTCTCGTAGTTATCACATTTTTTTTCTTAATGCATCTGAAGACGAGTTCGAATATCTACAGCCGCATCCCATATAATGATTTTTGGCATTAATACGAGTTGTTGTTATATATATTGACTAGCCGCCGTCGCCTAGCGGACTTTCCAGGCAAATACACGATTTTTACAGAACTTAATCCTCAAGGCACACGTGGGTATTCCAAATTGCAAATTACCGCTTATAATGGGGGTTATGGGATAGGTGGTGATTAGCGGTGCGTTGCCCAGGCGACTGATACCACAATGGTGCCTAAGCCGATTGGTGTCCATACAGAACGCCGTAATGAAGGTACCGCCATCTTACATTACCAAATCACGTACTCTAGAATGGCATCCACATACCGACAATGAATATAGTTTAGTAAAAGTAAACACGGGGCAACACTAAACTCCAACACAATAATTAAATTTCTGAGGGTAGTTGTTTCGTAGCTGGTGTTACCCATTTAGGTCTCGTGACCACTTGTATCTTTTAGACGAAACTATTACTGCCTGCGATAAACGTATCTTTTCTCAACAGTCCTCATATCTATTTATGGCCATTGTTTTCTGCTGGAGCGACAGTTTTTCTCATATAAGACTTGTATTTATTCGATAATTTTTCCGCAAAAATGATACTCCGTTGGACGTTGAGAACTAACGACTACTGACAAGAAAATACAAGTTCTGAAATGATTATCGACCAACAAATACTTCAAACAAGATTTACGTTAAGTGAAAGTGGTAGTCATTAATATTTAAAACAAGAATATTAGAAATATGAAAGTATTTATGCATATTGTGACGAACAGGTAAAGAGAACTTGTTTATTCGCCTGATATGTACAATTACTGGTGGTCGCTTGCAAAGCGACTCTTTCGCATACGTTCCTTTCACTACTGACTCTTTTTTTTAATCAATAATTATATTTAACTGACTTCAATATAACTATAAAGGAATGAAAAGAGCAAATTTGACATAACAAATTTAATGACAATAAAACGTAAGAAATAACACTACGTTTCGACCTCAATCTAATACTTTATCAGAAGAACAATGGATTAGAAATATTATAAATAATTTCTATACATTAACACATTCTATCAGACAAATATTGATGTTATCTAAATAAATTTTGTATAGAATTTCAAATGGTTCTTTCAATTTCCCTTTGTAACCATTATTCGGTTACATCAACATTTGTCTGATACGAATAGAAGAATTTGGCATTGTATGGAAATTATTTATAATACTCCAAATCCACTGTACACCCTATAGAATCCTAGATTGAGTCTGAATGTTGTGAATTTTTTAAAAAAAATTCTGTCTTGCCATAGTTGTTTAGATTTAGATTAATTATTCATTCCATTATTCCTCGATTGAGGAAATAGGATACGTCATAATATAATATTACATGAAAATAATAAATTATTATAATTAAAAAGTTTAAAATGTATATATAATTTAAAACTACGTTAAATATTTTAATATAACAGTAATTAGTAATTAAATAAATAAGTATATTAATTAATCTTCAATTCGACGGAGTTTCCAGCAAAAAAACTTACATCGATTCCCGTCGAACATGAATAAGAAAATAAGTTGGCAGTTAAATTCTAGAAGACTCGTTCTTCGAGGTTGTACTATACGTGAGACAGGTCAGCATGAACTTCTGGATTTATTATGAAATATACATTTAAAAAATGTGTTTCCTGATTATCAGTCAAACGCAGTGTGTTACAGCATTTATTTGAAAGAGCTTCCAGTTTATTAACCAAAATCATCTTATATTATCCATATTATAATGAGAAATATTAATCAAAAATTAATTTGAAAGTGTTATATTTTTCAAAAAATTTGCTAAATTAAAATGAATAAGTCAATATTGTATATTTCAATTATAGGTTATCCTTATAAATTGTATCAATATAAGAAGAAAATTAGCCGAAAGGTCCTTCAAATAATAAAACACTAAGAGACGGGTTTTATTGTGATTGAAAATCATGGATTAAATTAAATAAATTTTATTATATAAATGTCACTTATATCCTAAATTAAAAAATTAAATTAATAGGTAAAATGTTACTCTACAGAAAACATAGCTAAGAAAAATTTCAAAACAGTTTAAAGATACATCTAAAACATTAGAGCATGAACATAGTTGCCGGGTTTCAGCTTCGCTTAAAACTACGTGAATCACGTAATTGTACTATCAAGACATACCGTTAAAATTTAGTCTACATTGAAACTTATTCGTTTTGAAATGGTCGATGGAAAAATGAACTTCTAATATGACGAATCACTGAGAAAATTCATGAAGGCGTTTAAGTAGCTTATATTATTCGCGAAATATACTCAGATTTCTGGTTCAACTACTTTTTGAGCGTCTAAGTGACAATAATAGTACCCACAATTAAGTGTGAAAAGTCCGTCGTTTTTTCTTCCAAATTAATTGCATCAGATCACTGAGTCCCTCGCCTTTTGCGATTGTCTTTCGATGTGAATTGAGTAGAATTTATCTGAGGGACCCGCGCTTTCTTTGCGGATTTGTTGGCTCTATTTATTGGCGATTGTATAGCACAGCTCTTATTTGGCCAATTCTTCCACACCACCCACCATTTAATGATCCAAACGGGCCGACTTTTTCACTCAATTTGAAAAGACACTCCGCTGCCGGAGAAGGCGCCGTGCCCCGTTCATTAGCCGTGCGCGCACCTCCTCGCCTCCTTCCCTCTCCTTGCAATGAACTTTATTTTCCCGAGGCACTAATTAATTACTGTGATTAATCAGAAAAGTTCGTAATTAGAAAGTTTCTTGGCGAAAATTAAAATGGCACTGCAATGCCGCCGCGCCGTCTTTACCCCTCGGAGCCGGCCGTCCCCTGCGTCTCGTCGTCCCGATAAACTCATTAATTAAGGTGGAGACTTGGAGTGCGGAAGTTTTTGGCACGGTCTTTGAATAGCGAGCGTAGTGCCACGCCTTCCTGCAAGAGCGCAGCCAAACGCCTCCCAAGACCAACAAACCAAAATCAAGTGCCGAACAGATTGATGGCCGGCGAAGAGTCTCTGAGGAAGGTTTCTTTACTTTAAATGGCTCTTCTTTCTGAGGATCCAAGCCGTTGACTAGGACCATGTCCCTGGGAGTGTTCCAAAAGAACTACTAGTTCAGTCAAGGTAGACAAAATTTGGAAGGAGATCAAACTCCTTTAGGAGATAAATGCTCTAGAAGATGGACGCGGAAAAAATGGAATCAGAAGGTATAGAAGCTCCAAGTGGAAGTACGATTTCTACCTAATGATGAAATTTCCTCCTGACCCTACACAACGTTTTGAGCATGTTGTTGACTTCGATACGTCGGTCTATAATTTATTTGTATTACTTGATCTTTATAGTAAGTATTGGACACTGTTATTACACCAAATAATATTTTTCCGAAACACAATAATAAATACTAAAAATATGTAATTTATTTATGAAAATTTCGCTTACTGTTTTTAAGTGTCTCTTCTTTCTGTGAGTACCCGTCGTTCAAGGGCCATAAAAAAGTAGAACTGCATAAAAAGGTGCCAATCTTGTCCGTAGGGGAAATTTTAAAAGACCAGAGACTATCCAGATATCCCTATCCAATACTTCAAATAAATTTTGACTTTTTTCTAACCCCCAATTTCTGACTTGTAATTCGGGATCCTGTTTCTTTTTAGTTTTTTCCGATCATTCGTGCCGCCAAACAGACATTAAAATATTTATTAATACATATTATCTTTTGAGTTTAAGGTTTTTTGATTGTAGAAGAAACAAAAAACACCAATTGTTATAACAAACACTAATTGAATACAAATAATAAGTTATTTCCACGATTTGATAAATACACACCCGTGTTACGTAACATACAATCCAATTTTTAAGAATTTTTCAAAAGTATTTAATCACAACCTACAAAACTGTATACCTGCAAATATAATAAAAATTTAGGTATCAGTCCTGAGCTTTTGAGGACCGTTCTGTATGGCGAACCGTTTCCTATTCCAAGAGAAATATTACACACACACACAAAAAGGTTTTGTCGATGTCTTTCTTTAGAAACTCAATGCCATCCATTTTAAAATAGATAACTGGATTCTATTCAAAAGTTGGATAATGTAAATTAATAAATTAATTAATGTTGGAATATTTATAAACACTAAATTTGCCAATTTTAAGTATTTACAAAAACTATTAATATCTGTTGATAGTTCTCGTAGCCATGTTAATATAAAGATTCTATTCTTGGTCTAGCACTGATAAAATTGAGTAAAACGTAGCAATAAAACATGACCCAAACTCCAAAAATCGGTGCATACGAGTTAATAATCAATAAATCTAATATATTTAGTATATTCTTTTAAAGCGATAGTGTTTTACATGAACATCAAGTACACAAAATTAATATAACGTATAAAAGTTTAAATTTTAATTGAATAAAAGGGTTCCTTGTTATTCAAAATTGCGCTTTTATTTGAACATATAAATCGTTAATGAGAAATATATGTAACTGTCTATTATTTAGTAAAGTTCCCTCTATATTTCCATTTATTTAATTAGCGTAATTTTAGTAATAAAACATAAATTAGGCGTGGCAAGGAATTATTGTATTTAAGGAATTTAATATTAAATAAGAAATACTTAACAAAAAAATGTGCGAAACTTTTAATGTGATATTTTATCTTTTAGACCTGATAGTCTAAATTAAAATATATTAATATTTAACATTATTTATTCTGCCCAGTCGGTTGTTACGAAATAATTACTATATAACTCATAAAATATTATGGGAATATTTAAAAATTTAAAAAGTGGAAGGAAGTTTATTGTAACATATTTGGTGAGGTGAGGTTTCCTTCAGTGGCTTGGCGTGCAAGGAGGTATCGTAACCTGGATTAGCGCCTAATCCCCGGCTCTTTCTGCGTGTTCGCTCCAGTGTGAAGAAGCACTTGGGCGCCCTCTCTCGCACATTCTTCTCTCTTCGTCCCCTTTCGCCGATAATGACAAACAACGCCGGGTAAAAAACTCGCCTGTCCCCGAGGGAGAGTCTGATTGGAAGCTGCAGTGCAGAGGGTCAGTTAATATGTGGGGGTTGCTTGCGTGTCACCGCACCACCTATGCCGTTGGGGAGGCGAAAACAGATGGGAACATTCTCTTACGAGCCATTGAAAAACCTTCCTGAATTTTTTATAGATATTTAATACGAGTAAATGTAGACTGGCAGTGAGAAAAACCAGGGAAGTTTCAAAACGTAGAACAAAGCTCCTTTTCGTAGACATTTAAGACGTCCGCTGTATACTACCAAGATAAGCTAGCGTAATTATCAATTTATATAGATAAAAAGTAAAGTGTAAAGGCGTCACTAGTAACAACAAGATTAATAATATTCCAACAGCCGCCAACAAGTTATAAAAGAAACATAGTTATATTTTTTTTATTGATTTTATTTTTGTGCAAACAGAAATTAGAAAATACATGAATGTCAATAACAATGATGCAATCACCTGGAAGAGCAGAGGCTGAAGGAACACAAATAAATCAGTTTGTGTACGTGTGCAACCAATCCAATAGTGAAAGATAACGTCACTCAACGTCATAGATCTGCGTTCGTTCTATGCTAAAGACTCGCCTGGCTACCTAAACAGTATTTTATATATATACTTGTGATCTGATCATATTTATTTATAGCACCCATCACACGCTGAGGCTATAAAAAAATTATTTACTAAATATCTGTATCGATAATATTGACGTAGCAAATTTTGGCTATAGCGGAAAGTGACAATGTCTTCTAATGAACGGTAATCAAGTCTCTGAGTCCGGGAATTATTATTGCATTATCTTTCCAAATCCAAAAAGTGCTTGAGCCTCTAACACACGTTTTTTTGACTTTGTAATTATTAATCTTGTCCAATTGCTCAGAACTATTTTATTATCACACTATATATTCATTTTCAACAATCTATGCTTTTAAATCGTTAATGACAACAATTATACAGAAATACGATTGTTTTATATCCCGATTGTTTCCATAGGTACCTTAATGGTAGAATTATCAGTCGTATTTGTACATAGTTTAGGATATAATAATATTTTACAAATTCTTCAAAGAAATTCTAGATGTATAGATTCAAGCAAAGCTATTATTGTCTAAATGAGTTCACATTTATCAAACCTTTAGTAAACAATATATTAATCTGGTAACATTAAACCTTTTTTTAATTAAAAGTTTATAATGGTCGCGTTAACAACTTGGTCATTGACGGCCCATAAATAAATTACAAATAGTGCTTGTTTACATAAGTATGCTGCGATTCACATTGATTCCAATAATAGAAATACAATTGATCAGTTTGAAAGAATAATTATACATTTCAAATGAGGGTTTCTTACACTTACATTTTACAATTCGCATTTGTTAATCATTCATCATAATAATAGGATAATTAATTATATTAACTTATTTTAAGCTGCGTCTGTTGCAGATTCCACTGTACTTTAGTCATTGTCTGTTTTATTAGGAGGAGGCGTCTGCTTTTGAATATGTATCTCTCTCTTGTTTCTTGACTAAATTTATGAGTCTTTGATTCTACTTTTTGCCGTTTTATTATTTAAGTGTGGGTAAAAACAGTCCAATATATTTATGAATGATGTAGAGGATATTTGGTAATCTCTAATAATGGTTCTTGAGTTCTTTGAGTCCGTAGCATTTAGCATAAAAGTATTTAACTGTTCCAAAGGGATAGGTGGAGCACTGGTTTCTTCTTCATATAATATTTTTAGTGGACCTAATGATTGACTAAGCGCCATATATTTATGTATCCTGAATGTTTTGTTTTGTTTTCTTGGGTGGATTAGTGCTGGGCTTCTGTTCAGGATTTCTGACGTCTTTCTTACCAGCTTGGCTTGTCGCGCTCATAGATGCAGTTCTTTTTTTATTTGTTAGTTGTGAATTATCCTTGTCCGTTTTTTGAGGGTTAATTATTTGAATTTCGGGCGCCGGGTTCTTACACTGAATTTGGTCATAATTTTCATTTGCAGTCAGATCATTCTTTAGTATTGCATCTCTATTAGGACAATTTATCGCGATATGGCCGGCTGTTACAATGAGAGCAGTTATCGTTCTCCGCTGCTAGACACACCCTATAGCTAGTGTCTTCAAATTGCACCATTATCGACTCGGGAAGGGAATTTAGCTTATCTGGGATAATGGAGAATTGTCTTCTGAAACTTTTAATTTGAGAAAATCTTCGGTCACCAGTACTTATTCTAATATCCGATAATTTAGAGTCTGGAATTATATTTAGCTTTTCTAGTTCTAGCACAATAATCTCGTTAGGGATAACTGGGCATACATTTGACAAGATTACACGGCAGTATTTTTGCATTAAAGGTCTTATATTTACCATATCACCCTTTATTGTTATTGATTTATGAACTTTTATTAGGTTTTCGACATCCTCCTTAGATGTTATAAATGCGCATATTCTGGAATTGGCTATTTTAGAGATGTACTTAATTCTGATGGGGTCAATAATATTAGGTACTCATCTGTGTTTAAACTTGCAACAGCGTCCAGAATTATGGCATGCATTTTATCCGGTTTATGCTCCGTGGCCATCACCTTCGAATACAATCCAGCCTCCATATTCTGTGTGGACGTCATCTTCAGGTATTCCTCTTCTTTACTCTTTCTGGGAGTAGTGGACTTTCCTTTATATAGTTTAGATACCATGCACTTAAACACTACTTTACACGATAATAGCTAGCCGGAATCCGCCGGGACATCCCCGCTTGAACCACCGGCTACTGATGTAAACACACTCGGGCACTGGAAGAGTTCTAGATACTGTTAACCCTACCATGGCTGGAAGAGAACTGACCTATTTTCTTGTATGACAAAAAATGAGGAACAAATTTTATGCCTTCTATGCATATTTAATTATATAATCAGAAATATTCACTCTAAACACATACCATTGATTCGTTTTGCACTGATGTTTTAGCACTGATGTTTTAGGAAAGAGACCTCAAGAAATGTAAAATGTTTAGATGTCTATAAGAACAGATACGAATTAAGATTTACAAAAATTAACAATTATGTCAATCAGACTTCATATTTAAATTAAATAATAAAAAATATTTTACATAGTTGTATTTTTTTAAATTAAAATTTTTGTAAGACTTTGTTTCTCAAATTATTGGTTTATATGATTGAATGTACCTGAAGAGGTACCAATATGTTTAAAATTGAATAATTTTCTCATAATCGGTTTCTATTTTTATTATTTAATTTACAATAATTGCACGCGCTGGAGTTGAAGTTGAAGTCAGATGCTATTGATTACAATCCGGACCCATAAGAACGAAACACGATAAACCTTTCTCTTAATGATGGATAGTTTTTTATGTGATTTTTACAGTTGCTGACTGAATTTAGTCAAACGAACTTATTATTTGTTTTAGCTTTAGAAAACATTTAAACTAATTTTGAGTTGAAACTTCTTCTGACGCGGTAGAGGTAATTGGAACGTAACGAAAAGTGTATAGACGTCACTCCGAGTTATAACACACTGATTATAATAAACTGGCCAATTGTTTCTGGAGGGCATACGATAGTGAAGCGACACTATAGTGATTCCGTTTTAGTTCTGCTTCGCTGTAATTCATATACTTCATTCGTGTATTTTAATATATCACGCATTAACATCAAGATCAGGAAAAAATTTCTTCACAGTAGTTTGTAGATATTTAAACTAGAATACGTGTGTCATATAATAACTATAATAAACCTATTCTTTCTTTTTTAGATTTGCTGAAGTCATGAACACCGCTGAATAGGGATATATATCATACAGTTTGTCTTCTAAGAATGCCCCTAGAAGATCAAGATTATGGTCAATAATACATTGCTGGGACGGCACACAAGTTACAATATAATTGCTCAATAATTATCTTTAACTTCTACAGTCAACTTTTGGAATAAAAATGAAACAAGTTGAGCGCTAATTGATTTAGTTATAGCTAAAAACAGGAGAGAAAAACGCGCATGAATGAAGGAATGGTTCAAAAATCGAAATTTATACCATCATGAAAGTTTTGTTAGGAGAACTAATAATATGTGAAGCAGTATTTTCGAAATTTTCTGCGGTTGACATAAAAGTTAAAATGGTTATAGCTGAAATTAAAAAATTCTCAGCGCAACGAATTAAATTTTTTTTAGTAGCTGCAACTTAATAACATCGGGATAAATCTCTCAATATTTACAAAGCAACATTCCGTATTGCTTGTTTTTAATTTTATTACAATAATCATTACTATAAATATTCCTCAAAGCTGCTAAACTCTGATACAGCTCATACATTCAAACAAATTTCCTTTTTTCGTGTTTATTCGTCGCCATTTCATAAAGTAAACTGTATAATGATTCATCAGTACCTCCTCATTGCTGTTCGATGCTCACTTCATGGCTGCGGAGACAAATTATAACCAATATTGCGCAATAGCACACACAGACGACACAATTTTTTTCATATTGCACAATAAAAAATGAATTATTTTTGATTGACACAATATATTGTGCAATCTTTCAATATTATCTACAGACGGTCAATATAACTGTGCAATATCAATTATTGTGAAATATATTGATGATAATATTGAACGCCTA
The DNA here is from genome assembly GCA_037074705.1 of Zhengitettix transpicula. Classification (NCBI taxonomy): domain Eukaryota; kingdom Metazoa; phylum Arthropoda; class Insecta; order Orthoptera; family Tetrigidae; genus Zhengitettix; species Zhengitettix transpicula. Next base: position 55,788,713 of record CM073592.1, on the reverse strand, counting down.
TTTAACGCGCACGGCGACAGCGAACCAATTTCTTCCAAGAGAAATATTGGGGAAATGATAAAGGAACTTAAAGTGAACAGGAAAGATACATATCACTAAGAATTATTAGTATTTATTAGCTTGTAAATTTATTTCAGTAACAAAATTAAACTGAGCGAAATTTCTGCTCCGATTATGAACTTCAAAGCATGAAGTTATTGCATTAATAATTCGATTAGTGTCACTCTTACTATTTTAAAAAAAATATTTTAACAGTAGAGGGTAGAGGGTTACCATAAATCAAATGTACCAGGAACAAATTAATTCTATTTCTTTCGCATTTGGTAGATTCTAGAAATTAATACGTGGAAAAAGGAAATGTCATCAGAATAGTGTAAATAGTTAAAGCTCGGAATACATTGTGATTAGAATGTAGCTTTAGTTTTCAGTCTTGGCTCAAGCTGAGAACCAGCATTAGCGGACCTCTATACCTATGTGAGTAATTTGTAACTTTATTTGGTCAAAACTGGCCCGCCGTGCTCTATCTCCCCTCCCACGCTGGAAGCACTCGAGACGTCCACACGCACACGCACTCACGCACGCGCTGCGCGTGCCCTGATGGAGTAATCTGCTGTTTCCTCAATTAGCGGACCACTCGCATGCAAACTTCCGCGGCCTGGGGTGCGGAGGGCTCTTGGCCAACCAGTGATTTGTTACCCCTCCCCCTTAATGGCTTTAATTCAATCCCGCAGCCGCTGCAATATACTGCATCATGTTTCAACGAGAATGGCCTCTCCTGAGCCGGCACTTAGCCGGGGGACGTCGCGACGCTGCTCGTACCACCGCAGCAGACGGCCCTTTTTAATTTGAGGGTTGAAGGGGGCAGTCTTGATCACCGTAATACGTGGTTCCGGGGGCTCTGCTTGTTACGGAGGGGGTTTCGCCTCGGCCGCGCTGAAACAAACCTCTCCGCCTCATTACAGACACGAAGCTACATACAGTACGCACACCATTCAACCGTGCTTCGTTATATTTTTATTTATATGCGTTGATCAGATGCGCTCAGGTGGGGACCAAAAAAAAAAATTTACATCGAAACACAAAAGCGTCAAGGAAGGGGGATCTTGAAAATCGACAAAAATACGGACGGTGCCTCGTTAGGAAATCCTGGAGGAAGTCGTGCAGAGTGCAGCAGGTACACACAATCAATGAGGAGCCATTACACCACGTCGGCGGTACTAAGAAAGGGAAACAAAAAAAGAACAACTCGTGATATCGTCGTTACGACAGTTCGCGTTCGTTACTTCGTTTCGTAATTGAAGATTCGGTGGCTGTTGGTAAAATAAACAAGTGATGCACTATGCGTTATGAGCAACAGCCTGCCTCTTTTTTGTAGTTCCGGACAATGGAGAGAAAAGGGAAAGGAATCAATAGAAAAATGTGAATTCGCGTTATTGCAATGTCGCAGACCTCCAGAAAACTAAGAGTACGTGTTTGGGAGAGTATTACGAGGGGCTGACGCGAATATATAATTACTGAAGAAAACGTCTCCCCCTTCCCAAATAAGAGGCGAACTACATTCTCCACGTGCCTGTTTTTACACCCACAGGTCCAAGGAAGAAGAGGAATTGTGGTAGTCCAATATCAGCTCCTGTTTTAATTGTTAAATATATAATTATAATTATTTAAAATTAAATTTTATATATATCAGAGTCTATTAGAATTATTCACGGAATAACAACTGATGGGCGTAATCTGGGGAATTAGACAATGTTTCGAATGTTTCGTTTTAAAAGGGTTGGTTATTTTTCACCAACATAATTTTCTGGTCCTGTCGAACCGGCTCATTCCTGAACAATATACTCGTCTCACATCCGGGATCACGGAGAGGAAAAGAAAATTGAGGAAGGCTGGCTGGCACTAAGCGAGAAAGAAGAGATTCCAGCCTCAGACCGGGTTAGTACATGTGTCATCAGGAAGGCAGAATCTCTCTACGGCCATCACTGACTGTCACGCTGTCACACAGGGATGCAGCAAGCCAAGGAGTAGATCAGCATTGAGTAAGCTGATTTCGCACCCATCTCCACTTATTAACTGTTAAAAAATATATTTTGAAATCCCCCCACGTAAGAACATTCCTTTTACCCTCAGGTTATGTGTTGAACGTCAAACGAAGTCTCAAGATCTCACATTAGAATATTTAATTAGCCTCAAAGAACAACTGTTAAACAGATTTTTTCTTTTTCTCATACAAAATTAGTATGGTCAAAGTATCTTTCTCAATCATATGTTAAGTAAACGTGACTATCTTGTATTGAAATTATTGTTATAATTTAACCCATGTTCATTATATAAAATTAAAGGAAAGCGTACTACAGAATAGCACTTCTTATCAATCTAAATATTGAGATAAACAGCGTGGTATTCACATCTGAAATTCGATGAGATAATTAATAAAATAAATTTTCATAATAGTCTTCACGTAGAAATTACTGAATCTTCCTAAACAAAAAATATTATACATAAAAATTATAATTATTTGTCTTGAAAATATAATTACGTTTATTTTATATTTCAATATTTTATGTATCCGAAATTCTTTTCGGTTTCTAACCATCATCTCACTTGTTAAAAACTCTTTCATGTCATGATGTTTTACTATCTGTTTCCAAGCGTTCTTAAAAATTTTATGTTTCACCATATCAAAAAATAATAATATTAAATTCAACATAATTTTAAAAATAATTTCACAGACTTTCCATCAAAGATATCAGAAAAAAAAATTCAGAACATCTAAAATCACACCACTGTTTTCTACATTTGCTTATTTTACAAAATATAACTTACTGCCTTGTGTAATAAGAAAAGGAACTAACATTAAGTTAAAGAATAATATTAAATCAAATGACACACTTTCCACTACACAACATCTAATCAAAATACTATTTATACCCTCAACAGTCAAGTGTGTTAAATTATTTCTATTTACTACGAAAAAATGTAGTATAATTTAATGTTAAAAAGTCTTTAAAAGAGTAATAAATAGCTGAAACGCGAATAAATTAACCACGTGATGAATTAACATTCTCTGTACTTCATTTAAATGCATTATTCGACATCACAACCCTACAAATAATTAATAACTTAATTTCTCAATTGTGATATAGAAAGTTAATAAAAAGTGGAAATAGAATGTGGAAATAGAATGTTTTATTAAGTCCTACGTTTACTCAGAATTGAAAATCTCTGTCTTATCCACATACGTTTTATTGTGTAATGTAATTACCGAGGAAGCTTGAAATGTAGGTTGCCGTTGGATAACTAGTGAACGGTCAATTGATGACTAACCTTTTCACGAGATTTTCGATGGAAAAATTTGATTGATGTAATTTGAATAAAATATATCTGGAAGCACTTAAATGCGGCGTATTCACAAACCGTTTCCGAATGTAGTAGAAATTCTCAAGAACAAATCCCAAGAGTCTCTTGTGTCTTCCAATCAAAATTTTAGCAATAACCAGTTTTTAATGTAATATTTAAACATTGTTATTAAATGATCGGTATTAATTGTAATCAAATATTCTCCACGATTGAACCACTGAACATGCCTAGCGTTTTATTAGTGATTATTCGGCCCACGTGATGCTCCCCTTCTTCCCGGATGAAGGCTTCTTCGAACCATCAACGCACCATCCCGCAGGATAGTAGGCAAATAAAACGAAACAGGTTGCAAAAAATAGAAAATCTGAGATCATTATGAAGTTGGAAATATTATCGGCATTATTTTCCATTTTTGGCACTATTTATAAAGTATACCAAATAAAACTGAATTTTTAGTAGCGATCTATAAATTATCTAACAGAGTGTAACATTAGATACGTGTCGACGCAGTTGGTGGTGAATAACTTCGTAAAGCTAAGTATAGGAGATTTAATTTTCCCATCTCCAGACTAGTAGTGTTCTTGACAGATCACTAGTCTTCCTTATGCTCAGATTATTTCCTTCAACCATTCCTTTTGACTAGTTTTCTTCTTTTTTCCTTTGAGCTCTCGTTAAATATTTGTTAAGATACTCCAAAAAAATCCTATATCCAAATAAAGTCACACATTTCCGGATTTAATAAAATTACGATTTCCTATGGTTATATATGGTGTATATATTTAACAGAAAATCATAACCTGTGCAGTTCTTTAAAGAAGGTAAATAAAACAAAAATGAAAAGAAAACGAATTTTTTTTCTTCAACTAAATTAAACAGTTCTACAGAATTCTGGTTCATGTTAAATAAATAGTTCCTCATAACCCTCCATAATAATCTCTAAAACAATGTAAATGTCACATGTAACTTATTTAATTTTTTGGTCCACTGTCATAAAAGCTGTATAACAGTTTGTTCCCTATTTATTAATATCGTATACAGCTGAAGAGGCAATAACATATTTTTTCAACATTTTCTTTGCACTTCCAGTTTCTCTGCCATCGACCATACACAATTTTTACGTTCCACTTCCCGTCTTTTCTTTTAATGAGTTTCACCTTATTACAGTTTAAATAAAAAAAATATAAAAATCAGGTGAAATCAAGACAACACCAGATTTTCCAGAAAGGGCTAATGGCACAATCTGGCAACCCTGAACCGAAAATACTTTACTCACAATTGACAAAAGCGCCGTCAAAACAAAAACGACTCCTCTAGAAAACAGTGACGTTCAAAATTTTAAAATTCGTTCAGAAATTCATGCCGAATAACAAGAAGAAACCGAATTATGGATGACCGGGTTTTTAAATGTCTATTCTATTAATTCTACAGGTAACTAGTAAGGTTTTAAAATAGTTTGAAAGAATTTTTCTTACAGCAATGTCATGACTGAATGGCCATTTAATAACAGTTGTACAATTATTGAGTGTTTCCTTGTCACTTAAGCTTGTATCTTCTAGAATACGATAAATTGTAAATATTGTATGGACTGTCTGATTCGCGCGGTTCTGGATTCCGTGAGAGCCTCGGACCTCCCGCAACAGCCGCGTGGCCCAAGGCGGAACGAGCCATGTCGTAAAGGCGTGCGTCTGCGGACGATAAATAATTTGCGTCGGGCAGACGTGCAGTGGCTAAGTGCAGCAGTGCGCTATTAACACTAGCCTGGCAGCTTTAGAGGCCTCCGTCCTAGTGACTTACAGCACCAGACCGACTCCCTCTTTATGGGCTTTCCTACGACACAAAAGCTCGCTGCTTTAAGATGGCGACAGATCACGCGCACGTATTTTTCACACTTGCGTTAAGCCATTCAATTATGTAAACTCTACGCTACCTGTTTCCCCGTCTTCTTCAATAAATGACACCCTCTTTACTAAGAAGTACCCACATCAACCATTTTCCACGATTCCTATCCAAATAAATTCAGTTCTACCAATCGGCGCTCCTCATACCACCACGCAAACTGACAAGTGTTGTCTTCTGATTACACTATTACAAAGACTTCTTTAGTACTAAATCTTCAATTAATTAGATAGACAACCCAAAAATAGCCAAAATTTAAATTATAAAATAATCTTTCTGCAATCCTTGATCCTTTCATCAGGTGATTCCAAAACACAAGAGCCGCAAGAACGGCACACCACACAAACCAGGTCACGAACTAAAAATTAATTCTAAAACGCTACGACACAAATAAGGGATCATAGTTCAGTTTGATAACATCAGTTTGTACGTAAATTTTAGTCATGGTAGGTTTAATATGAAGCATTACTGATACAATTCTAGAACAGTTCTGGATGTGAACATATAAAATGATATCACTTTGCCAATCACATGAATGTTTTCAATTGATATATTTGGAAACTACAGATGGTTTATCAATGACATGTTTGATATTTAAATATCATTTATAGTTACACGTGTTCGTTGATACGGGTATTAAGTGCTCTTTTCGTTTGCCCAATGTAGCAGGAATTACAATTAGAGTAAGAGATTTTGATCAAATTACCCGATGTTTTCTATAGGGGTCAAGTGCGTCCTCGTGGTTTCATCGGGAAAGTCTGTTAAATCTAATGTTTTTGTGTTGATTGTTCTTTTCTTCTATACTATAATAATATTTTAATAATTAACTATGTATAATATATGAATAATAGATAATGGCTGGGCACTTTTAAATGAATTATTATTATAACTTTAATGAACAAACAAAATTTAATATCAATTTTAAATACACAATAATATTTGGGATCTCAGGGTCTTAAACTGGGTTTGATAAATGGGTGAATTTATACAATCAAAATTACATTTACCTTTTATGGAAGTTACTGCGTCTGAAACATAGACGAAATTTGTTGTGGAAGAAATAATACTACAGATTGAATTTAAACAGTTTTAAATTTCATCAGGAATTAACGATCTCATTTTATCGATAATTAAATAATTAAAATTAAAGAACGATCTGACTTTTATCTTTTAAAAACGGTTTACAATATGATTTTAAAGTTTTTCTACTTACGGCCGCCCAGGTCTCATTTTAGGTTTATCGTGCACAAAATTTGGGGATATCACTGATTCTAGTACTCACAGACTCTAAATGTCAACAAATTCTAATTGGCGTAGTTTTGTTAGTTGGTCTAACACAAACTGGTAGATTCTCGATGCTTTGCTGCAACCTGGATTTGCAGATCTCGTGACTTTAGTTGGAAATGTACTTCATTGGTTTGTCTATGGCCAGCAGGTTGAATTTATGCTCGGCCACCGATTACAACATTAGTTTCACTCTCTCCTTCCCGACTGCAAAACTTTTTATAACATGAATTTTCTGGTCTTTACACCTCTCTGTTCTATGCCCGACTGCACTCCTCGTCTCGTAAATTTTGAACGCGTAAAATTCTCAGCCGATCGACAACAATACTTTCTTTGCCTTGCCGCCTAGTTGCGGCGTCCACTCTATATCCACTAATAATGAGTCCTCTACAATCCAACTTTCCAATTAGTACAATGTCTTAATTACCAATTACTACAATATATAATAGAGAAATTCTGTAGACAATGTACACGAAAAACAGAAATAAATGTAAGCGTATTTTGAATTTGAAAATATTTGTAATTGCATAAGTCGGTACAAAAATTTAAATAAAATCCAGTAGTTTATATTCTTTTTGAAAAGGAGTTTTTTTACGTTTCCGAGAATTATCAATGATGCAAACAAGGGCTCTGATATATTTTCCTTCCTTTTAATAATGACAATCATAATTTTTGCTTTCATCGAAAGGCCCACAATAAAATACCATTTGTGATTCTTTCAAGATTTTTTTAAAAAAATTATTCCTTGTCTGTATATATAATTGAATTTTATTAATTTTTTATTAATGTTAATTGGAGTGTGATTATCAGAATACTTTGGCGACCCAACGAGTAGGTCCTGATTATTATCAGTAAAAACAAGTGTAGTTTTGGTCACTGTAAAATATTATTGGGCTTGTATTTAATAATGATATATATATATATATATATATATATATATATATATATATTGATTATTGAGAAAACTAACAAATAAATAAACATCAGCCAATTTTAAGTCAAAAAAACGAATTTATTAATGTAGAATTAAACAACGTTCCATCCCTTATTTTGATACCACATCAGGTTCAAGTTTAAAACGAAAACTATTTAAATAATCACAAATTAGATTGGTGTAAAGTATCAAATTTTGGACGAGGAAACTAACTACTTTTAGAGATTAACGAGTGAAATGCTATATATCAGATCCTATGAAACAGCTATTAACATAAAAAATGATACTAACAATTTGAATAAAATTTAAGCTATTAAAGGGAAGTTGCCCCCCCCCCCCCCCCCCGTGGAGTACCCTTAAGTAACCTGTTACTATAAAAATGGAGCGTTTATTCTGATTCATTCGTAAATCGGTCAAAATATTACGTAAATTAATATTTGTAATAATGTTAACTTGATATAATAATGGTTCCTTTGCGTAAATTTGATGCTGCTTTTTTCTTTATTTTATACACACCGTTGATGTGAGACAATACTTTACATATGTAGACGAACGTTGTTAAATTGTGTTGTGTAGCTTGTTAAGCTGCATATTTTATTAATTTTCTCGTGCTCATAAATATCTGTTATTTTTATATTATGTTTCACGTATCTTGTTTAAGGGTTAACAGTAATCTTCTCAATATCAATGACAATAGAATTGCCGAAAAACGTCTTTAACTAGTGCCATTTAATTAAGACATGAATACACCAACCATTCTGTGAGAAATATAGACGGCATCGACCCCTTCCGACTCAATTTTAAACTTGACGATAAATTCGCACATATCATTTATTTCAAAGTGACTGACAAACTTTTATTCCAATTATTCATATAGTAAGTAGTTCTCGAAACAGTTATCATTTCTGGCTGTGAAAACTCATTGGATTGTATTTAAATAATTTATTCGAAGGTTTTATTTCAAGTGTTGAAGGACTAGAAGAAAATTAAAGAAAGTTATAACTATTATTATCAGTGATCCATGGTAATGTGAATCTTCAAATTACTTTTATTTATACTTAATAACCAAATTACAGTTACAAAATGTAGTTATTCTCATTATTATTTTTATATAAAAAGGAACAGTAGCTATCGGGTGTATTCTCCATTATAGTTCTGTAAAACTTCTTAGTAATCTATAATTTATTAGAAAACAATAATTTTGATTGATTGGTGGCCATTATATAAATAGCATATGTAAAATAAATTTTACGGAATGATAATGGCTAATACAGCCGAAAGCTCCTGTTACTGTAAATATAAAAAATAATGAGAACTACATTTTGTTACTTTAATTTGTCTATTATGTATATAAACAGATAAAATAATACATCAGTCTGGATTACTTTAAGAACCTCTTATTAAAAGAAGGAATATTCAACGTAATCTCTTGAGTGATTTTCAATTTCAAATATATTAATGCTATAATTGATGCCATTAAATCTCAAAATAATTGCGTGATCACTAAATATAATTTTTTTTTTTTTGCTTCTCTTTATTTTGTTTCCATCAGCATCAATATTTCATCGAAGAATGTCATCAATAAAATATACAATTTTCAGCATGCTTCGAACGACGGTGCGCCAAATTATGCTGATGTAGTAGCTCGCACATAAATTTTACCAATTTCTGTGTCGTACAGTAATTTTTCAACCACGGTGCCGACGAAAATTAATTGGCTGGAAGCAGTTAATCAACGAAAGCACTCGTTGGGCGAGTCCCTCGATTGAAAATAATTCGCAAGTAATCGTAACCGAGACGATTACGCAGTGATTAACACAATGAAATATCGCGACATAAATTGCACAGTCGTTGCAAGGAGGCCAATATTTACAGCAACACGATGGTCAGATTTGACAAAGGTGTTGAGGGCCGCACAAAAGCCCTGGGCTATCCAATTACCACGCTCGCATTACGGGTGCTCGTAAATCTATCGCAATAAGTATTTTAATATAAAGTGCGTTGCGCGTGGAGCTCGCTTTCTGCACGGCATTAAAGTGCTTTATCGCCGATACTTGCTCGCGAAAGCTACTTAATATATGATTTGCGTTGCGGCTGGATACGACTCGCCATATTTCACGTCCAAAGGCGGGTTTATGCCGAGCTCCTCAGGCAATTGGAGGGTATCTGCTGTCAGGAATCCGAGGGTTAGCGAGTTGGCTTCGACGGCAACCAAACACCGGACGTTCACTTCAGAAATAGAACAGCTTGGAATATATTATATTTTTTGATAATTCAAAAAAAATAATTCTAACGAAATGTAAAACACTCTATGTAATTATTCAATAACATGAAACAAACAAGCAAACATGTGAAGTCAGGGCGGATTGAACCCTGCAGCTAAGATCACCATAAACATCTCCATGGATTTGTTCTAGAATGTGTCCGAGAATACATACATATAAATTTGTAATAATAATATATATTCCCTAGATCACCGAAACCTACATGTGACGTATGCAAGGCATACCTGACGATCCATCATATCCTCTACGACTGACCAAAGCACGACAGGACTAAAAGAGCCACAATTCATAAATACATGAGAAGGGAGATAATCTAAATAGACAATGAATCTGAGGCTAAGAATAAAATGTATAGTTAATATGAACTAATTGTAATAATTTCATGTAGAAGATATGGTAAGTCCCCAATGACGTTTATGTTGACGCGACTATAAACAATAAATTTTTTAAAAAATTTACTGTTGCCGTCCCCTAGGTTATACCATAAATGCGGGCCGAATATTATTATTTGTTATATATAACATTGCCACATATTGTGATTGTAAAAACAATATTTATTGTAATGATACGTAATTTTAGTTATTAACACGTTGGAAAAAGTATTCCTGAAATACAAAATTCTTGTCTTTATTAACATCACAGTATATTTAATAAGTTTTGAGAAAACAGTGTGTAATCCTAAAAAAAATTAAGAATTTGTTACCATTTAACTATGTAATGAATTACACAAACGATTTCCTTTATATTTAATTAACAATATGATTTCCAGTGGCGGTTAGTGAGTTTTTTTGAAGTTATGTGCGACATCACCACAAGAAACAATTTTTTTACGAGGATAGCTATATAAAATAATAATACTACAACATCGATAGTGTCACCAGTACTCTCACCCTTAATATGCTACATATCAAATTACGTCTACATAGTTTTTAATAGAGACTAATTTTTAAAAGCGGAATAATTTAGAACCAATTTGACACGCATATATAACACGAAAGTATTTTTCCTTCGTGCTTCTTTAAATAGTGTTAATTTTTGGAATAAGCCTCGTCTGATGTCAATATTTAATGCAGGGTAGTTCGGTAGATTTTCGCACTATGTTGTTCCTCAAATGTTTTTTTTTTAAATAAATAATCTTTGATTATGATTCTTTAAAATAAGATTTTTAATTACTGAATGGTTCAAATTTATTTATATTTCGTTGCTTGTGCCGCCATATGCGGGTGCTTGTCTGTGTCGTTGCACTGGCATGACATTGTTTCTACGTGCTGTTTACTCCGTAGCACCAGAAGCGGCTATTTCATGAGCACGGTAGCGTGAATCAGAATACTGTGCATGCGTATTTGTCATTCTACAGAGAGAGTAAGAGATCTGTTCTCGGTCGCTTATAGCACATAGGGACCCAGGCGGCTGCATTAGGGGGAGCGAGTGCGCCGCAAGGCGGGTAGTAGGCATTTCGAGTTTTTAAAACGCAATTATTATGTAGGTTCTTGAAATGAAGAAAAATTTATTCTTCCTAAATAAATTTATGTGAACATGAGCACATATATACCAGCCGGCACTGATAATTTCAGTTTATTTCATGGTCATATGGAAAGCCTCGGAACAATCGGGAAACTTCTTTGTTGAAATTGATTAAAAGTAGAATTTACAGTGTAAAGGAAAGAGAAATTACGCTTTGGGATATCTCCAACCTGTTCCGCAGTCTTCACCTTCCTCAGTTCTGTGTACGTCTGCTCTATTAGGTGCTGACTCGGGTTGTCTCGCTATCGTGATGAATTCCTCACTTACGAATCATCGCTCGTGCAGCCAATATTCCACTCTCCGTGTTTGAACTAAGGTTCCCACAAGCCGAGGCACCTCGGCCTCTTTTTAGAGGTGTATGTTCCGGGGTCGCAGACCTTGGGCATACGGTAAGAGTTGTTCGCTATTCCCATTGGAATAGTCGGCCAGCTGCCTCCTAAACTGGTCGAGGCACGGAGAAGGGAATGCTGCGTCCCCACAGCAAACTCCTCTCCCGCTATCGGAAGGGCGTGGGACAAGTACCCAATGCCCGACCTACCCGATGCAGGTTTTTCTAGGGTTTTCCCTGCATTTCTTTGGGCGAATGCCGGGTAGGATCCTTAAACCATAGCCCGGGGGCCCTAGTTAACCCTTGGCTACCTTCCTCTACCCTTCCGCATCCCCCCTTTCTAATCCCTTCCTATGCTATTAAAGGGGAGTTGTCCAATGTGGATCACCCTCATGTAGCCTGTTGTCCTAAAAAAAAACAATATTCCATTCTCATAGTACAGAATTGACTTTTTCCATGCTTCATATAATTAATATAGACACATAAATATGATACAAATATATTTTTATGGGGTTTGCCGAATAATGAATTCTTTCTTGTGCCTTCACCTACGTTGAAGAAGAATAATTTTCTTCACTGTCCAAACGCGAGCTTTTCTTTTCCGTGTGATATTTTAAATTAAATGAAGAAGACTATTTTATCAATGGACGACGCGTGAACCATAATGTTAGAGCATCTGAGAGCGATAAAAATATTGTAAACTCGCGATGTTTGCTCATCCGTCGTCCTCACGTAGGTAAAACTGAGAGTAAAATGCAGATAGAGTCATCTTACAGACGCACCGAGGGGGCCAGACAATTGCCGACTCGGGGCTAACGAGCTTATTACCTAGTTGCGTATTCATGAGATCCGCTTACCAGTTTAGTGAAATGTATCCGCAGCAGAAATCACTCATACGCTAATAATTGCGGTCGACAGTTTAGGGCCATTGGCCCAATTAGCGTGGTTAGCCGGCAGCATCCCCAAGTATTTATTACAGCCCTCTCCACACCCGGGGGCGGCAGGCTTAACTCCTTTATTTAAAATAGGGAGGGCCATTTGTTACCGGGGAGATGCAGGTGAAACCGAGTCCCAGCATTGATTGAGATCCCACAGACCAGCACCAGATACTACCAGCAGCCTATTAGTGAAGCTCCAATTAGAAGGCAATTGCCAGCACGTCGTTGCTCCCACTAATCATACAAACGATTTAATTATTTATTTTAAGCGGCGTGTCGGCCGAAGTTCCGTACAAATTTTTGTTGAATCCCATTAGTTCCATGCCTCAAAAAATTCTGAATCACGAAAGGCAAATTATAGTAAATACTCGTTTCATAACTTGATAATATTTAGAATTACGCGGTGTAAAATAGTGGTAAGAACGCAATCGCTCTTCGCAAATCTTCATGATTTGGTATGTGAAAAAATTGCTGGTGGGTTTCCTGTAACGTCAAACAAAATGGAGGAATGTGAGAGCGGAGTAAGTCAAGGATGAGAGGCTGAACTTGGATTAATATACAATTATTTCAAGAACATTAACTCTAATGCTTATTTTGACCATCTGTGAAGAGACATTTATTTTATATTGATAGCCGAATCAAAAATAACTCAAAATAAATATCATGTCTGGGAATTTTTGCGTGTTCATAGTCGTCATCTCGCATCGTAATATAGAAATTATGGCAAATCTAGATTTAAACTGGCGCCATCATGGCGAAACACGGACGATGGCTTCATTTGGAAAATGCATGATGGTATGAATATCACTAAACAAGTAGCATTCCCTCGCCATGTGACAACTTTTTCTGAATTTGTGACGTCAGATTATTTCGGTTTCACCGTTAATTAAAAGAGTTGCTGGATTTTCTGTTCCGAGTACACAGTTTTATACGTGACAATTCCTGAGAAGAAATAAGAATGCACCGTTTGTTGTATTGAAATTGTTTTCAAAATTAAAACAGAATTTGAGTCATTGGAATCCACTATATAATATACGACTGTGATTAATACTCCAAGAGTTGCTATGATATGTGACAAGCTAAAGTCAGATGGAGACAAGTTCCATCGTGATTAGTTGAAACGTGTCAGATGAGGACTTCAAATTGGAAAAAGTGCGCGATGTCACTTCGCTGTAAGTAGACGGCACTGGCACAGGCTATTCAACGTTCTTCTTTCCTTCCATGATAATTTTTTCCATCACTCCACAGACAAGATTGGAATGTTATTTAGCTCAGTTGTAGTTGACATTGTATGGTTTTTATTCCCTTCAGTTTGAGATACAACCGCTTCTGTTGCTGTAGAAGTTTCTCGTGAAACAATATACGGATACTTTAGTAGAAATTGAAAACATTTCCACAGTCTCCAGTAATATTTATTTCTTCAGTTAGATTGCTTTCGACAGACTCTTCTCCGCTTCTTTAATAATCCAATTAATAAAATTAAGGATGTATTTGTCTAATACATATGAAAACATGATGCATTATTGATATTGGTGCCAATTAACTGACAGGTTTTACAAGTTTTTAAAATTGTTTAGAGAATGTTTCGTGTTTCGCTTTTCAATTCGAATTTTTATTATCTGAACGCTACAATTCCGGTCCGTCAATGTCACATAAGCTTTGATAAGACTAATAATTCCATATTTCATGTCATCGTAATGTTTACCTGCCCCGTTTTAATTCGCATTGTACAATTTTCCAGACGAGTAATGAACGGTTACAGTGTGCGGAACATGTTGGCGGTCCATTTTAGTGTCCCTTTTAGCAGAGTCTACCACCTCCCCGTGCGCTGCCAATCAGGTTTCAGTAAGCGCCTAGAGCTTGACCGTGTTAGATAGTTGTAGTGTATTTGCTTATTCCGCGCTGCCTCACCCTCAATCTGCGCAACCCGCCTTCGCTGCTAACGCGTGGTGTAGTAATATTTAATTGGTACAATAAAATTATTTCAATTTTGTAAGTTTACATATTTGTTAACAGTACTGTACTTATAATCGCTATGATTTTCATTTTACTTGGCAGACTATTGCAGAGCAAACCGATAATAGGATGTTCTAAAGGGACCAGTCAACGCGTTCACTAGTTACTGCCTGTCACCAACATTGGTGGTCGAGATAATTAGCTATCGGATAATATATTAATATTGACTTAAAGTTTGCCAGAAAAAGCATACAAGTGAGTATTCGTGTGAATACTTTCTCGAGCATTCAGCTTCACGTCTTACTCAAAACATCGTGGGAATATTATTTTAGAATTTTTTTATTAATCTTTTTTGTATGAAATTTATTTACTAGCGTTTTAAATGACTCGTTGACATGATTGCTCTTCATCGTCAGCAAAATACAAAATTTGGGCCGAGAAAATATAGGATATTTTGATAGATCTAAGGTGGAAACGAATTGTTATGCAACGTTAATGTTGGTTCTAACTGACCTTAAATCCGGCACCCCTACGTGCCACTTGGAAAAAATAACAACTAGACTGCGTGTTTATGCTAATATAAAATATAGCAGCATTCAGAAGGTTACAGTTAATTGCGTAAAACGTGTAATTGGACACGCTATAGCGTTCCAGAGCGAAAATTATGTATCCGAATTTCACACGACAACTTTATAGGATACGCAGACACATTCCACAAGAATTCCGCGTGTCCTGCTGTGTGTTTCCAGTAAAATTATCACTAAGTCACTGTAATAGGTGTAATAGCCAGGAGGAAATAGCCTACTGGTCTTGAGACATTGCGAAACATTAGTGGTCTCTGGAAGAACCGGATTTATGAGCTGTTTACTAGTGGACGTTGGAACCAGAAGGGGGAGAGTCAACTTTCCGGTACATAGATTATATTAAAACGTACGGCCAGGCCAGAGCCAACAAGCTTATGCATGAACCTCGCCTACGGTTAAAAAAAACTCACTTAAAACGCACCTCGACTGTGTTTCAGAGTCATAATTGTCAAGAGCTTTTACAAAGTACGGAAATTTTTTTTGTGCGTAAATCAGATTCCACAGAAAACTGAAGTTAAAATGGACATAATGATAAATCCACCAATTTAGAGAAAAATGAGTCAGAACTGTAAAATGAAAATATATTTTGATGTTGCTAACATGTGACGTTATTATTTCAGTGTGAATTGGAAAACATTCTGACTGAATGACGTAGTTATGTAGTGGTACTGTGACACTAATAAAATATTTTTAACTGAAATTTTGTAGCAACGGCGTGGAATCGTTAGTAGATATTGTCGGGTTTTCCATTTCGCATAGCGGTTTAATAATAACAGAAATTGAAAAGGAATTCTTACCCAATGAGAATATATAGTCAGGTAGACAAACGGGTAAGGTGAAATAAATAGGCAAAAGACAAAAATTAACAAGAAAAATTCGAACTGTAAGCAAGAACGTTTCGAACATTAAACCAGCTCTATTCCCCTTCAGGGTAGAAGAAATTCTGTGCATAGACATGAGAGTACGAACAATCCTTATGGACATGGACCAACTCGTTTCTTGCTATACTTTTGTCATTGGCCTATTTCCCTACTGGACTACATATTCTCCCTAGCTGAGAATTTCAACTTCTATTATTCTTAAACCGATCTATAATATGTACTAATAAAATAATTTCACGTCTTCATGTATTGCACATATTGTATCCGGCGATTGTAATTATTACAAAGGTGTCGGTTACATTTGAACAAATTTTCCTTATAGCTCGAGGAAAAGTTAATAAAAATAACGGTCCGCTAGTCCTATTGGAATAGTCGGCCAGCTGCCTCCTAAACTGGTCGAGGCACGGAGAAGGGAATACTGCGTCCCCACAGCAAACTCCTCTCCCGCTATCGGAAGGGCGTGGGACAAGTACCCAATGCCCGACCTACCCGATGCAGGTTTTTCTAGGGTTTTCCCTGCATTTCTTTAGGCGAATGCCGGGTAGGATCCTTAAACCATAGCCCGGGGGCCCTAGTTAACCCTTGGCTACCTTCCTCTACCCTTCCGCATCGCCCCTTTCTAATCCCTTCCTATGCTATTAAAGGGGAGTTGCCCAATGTGGATCACCCTCATGTAGTCTGTTGCCCTAAAAAAAAATAATAATAATAAAAATAACGATACCTCTGGTTTAATTTGAACATTTAAATAAACAGAATAATAAAATATATTGACACTGTAACTGCTCAATACAAACACAGACGTATCCGTTGTTTTATTCTCATAGTTTTAGTTGCATAGTAAATCAATATATTTTATTTGTAATAGATTTTACATCAATTTAACGACAAACAATAATTTAATGCTTGTATTTGTAATTGATAAGTGAAATTAAAACTTGGTCATATACAGACAAATTAAAGTAAAAAAAAAAACACGTTTCCTCTGACATTGCAAAAATCATATGAATAAGATTTTAGAACAACTGACGAGTCAATGTCAGAGAAAAAGCTTTTTGAAAACTTTTGTCTGTCTACAGTGAAATTTAAATTTTACTAATGGATTTTTAGTAGAAATAAAATGAAATTTTTTTACACAGTCTCAAATTGATTTATAAATTCAGAGGTTTCGACTTAGGTCAGAAACATTTTGTCAGTATTACCTTTATTAATGATCATACGTTTAAGATTATTAAACTCTTTACCAAATTTAATATTTATTGAATTAAAATTTATTTGAAACAATTAACCATACAAAACTTTTAACATATTTAAAAAATGAAATCAATTAAGGAACCCAGGACGACTACGAAAGGTCCTGGGTTCGATCGGCATTTTTTCATCCACATACCAACTTAACCATGGCCGTATGACCTGAGGCTTTCATTATCCTTGAATATAGATAAAATAAATTTGCAGGAAAAAGTACCCTTGTCTATACACCGTTACAAATATTATGTATGCCTAAGAACCAGGTTAAACTAAGCTTTGTAGACAATTAAAAATGTAATACAGCTCTTTCTACCCATGATAAAGCATTTAATCATGTTTTTAAATTTGATAAAACAAACATTATCCATATAAATACACTAAGAACAAAAATTTGGTTAACTGAAGCACTTCATATTAATTTACATAGATCTAAGATAATTAACTAAAAAATCAAGGTTCAAAAATAGCTGATATAAAAAAAGTTGGCAAGTTGTCAATCTCCGACATTGATTTAAAGCTGGCCTCTTTCTATCGATTAATTGTATTTGTTTCTTAGATTTAATTCCAGTCATTGTTACGTTCTGTAAGTAAACTTAGTTAACTTGTAGTTGGTCGAAGGCACTTGTACAAGTAGGATTGACGAATGACACTATTATATAATTATGACCTTGTCTTTTTATATATAAAAATTGAACTGTTTTACTGAATTTGGCCCTCTCCGTTTTTGAACTAAGGTTCCCACAAGCCGAGGCACCTCGGCCTGTTCTGAAAGGTGTATGTTCCGGGGTCACAGACCTTGGGCATACGGTAAGAGTTATCCGCTATTCCCATTGAAATAGTCGGCCAGCTGCCTCCAAAACTGGTCGAGGCGCGGAGAAGGGAATGCTGCGTCCCCACAGCAAACTCCTCTCCCGCTATCGGAAGGGCGTGGGACAAGTACCCAATGCCTACCTGATGCAGGTTTTTCTAGGGTTTGTCCTGCATTTCTTTTAGGAGAATGCCGGGTAGGATCCTTAAACCATAGCCCGGGGGCCCTAGTTAACCCTTGGCTACTTTCCTCCACCCTTCCGCATCCCCCCTTTCAAATCCCTTCCTAAGCTATTAAAGGGGATTTGCCACTATGTGGATTACCCTCATGTACCCTGTTATCATAAAAAAATAAAAAAAATGTCTTCGTTTCTCGTCAAATGACAATTACAACACAAATCTTCCTGAAAGTTAGTCAACAACTCAAACTAAAAAAAATACATAAACGACTCCCAAGTCAAATCATGTTTTGTGTTGCTCTCCATAAACAAATAATTTAACTTTTGGCACCTAACTGACGAGGTAAATCTCGGATCGGCAAATTATCTATCGAAGAGATGTCTTTGACCAAAGCTGAGCACACATAAAATTTGTAACTTACTGCGATTTAATTGAAATCAAAATACCTAGTAACTAAATGCTTGGTAATGTATTTTACCCGTCAATGAATTCTTTAACTCTATTATAATTATTTAAAACTAATCTGAGTTGAAATACGTTAATATTTCTGTATTGCTTAATTGTTGTTCAATATGACTTTCTGACATAGAAGGTCACTGGATATTTCATTATCCTTACTATAAATTTCCCCTTTTAAGTATTATGATTATTCGCTTTTATTATCTTCCAAAGCCTGTTTATATACGAGTTAAATTTCAGTCTTTTAGGCATGCTATAAGAGGGGAGTTGCCACTATGTGGATTACCCTATACATAGCATGTCTACACCCCCCAAAAAAACAACTGAATTTGGCAAATTAAAAACAACTCCGTTTTTAAAGGTATGTACAAGTTAAATAATTGTAACAAATAGCTCATGTAATTCATGATTCGTGTCCTCAAATATATTTCAATTCACAGAATGATTCTGACAATATGAAAAAATTTACGCCTGATTGAAAATAATTAATAAGAAAGTTAGCCAATTCAGACAAAAAAAGTGATAATATAAATACCACACATCCTTGTCCCTTTTCTCAGATGCGGAGAAGATCCTAGAGCGTCACAACTGCACTTGTCAAAACCCAAAAAATTTACTTCTGAGAGGGTTTTCTTCACACCTGAGGAAAGGGACAAGGATCCCAGAAACGTTGTGTGGAATTTATATTATCACTTTTTTGTCTGAATTGCCTAACTTCCTTATTCATGATTATGACAAGACTTGAAAGTTTTCTATCTGCATTTATAAATAAAATATTCCACGTCAAAAGTCAAGTTATTTAAAAGAAAATTAATGCCATGGATTGTATAACCTTTCATAATAAATTATATTTATCACTCGATGTGGTATTGGTAGATTTAATTACACTTATTATTCAATCAAAATATTTTTGCTCAGCTTCATTTCTCAGAAATTGAACATCTATAACATCGTTCCCAAAAATGGAAAACAAATATTGCTATCCCCCTAACCTCAAATTTTTGTTTCACGTCACAAATTGCACGCAATAATTTGTTTACATTTATACAAATTTATAGTAATACGTTGCGTAAAGTATAATTAATTGTACTTTTAATTCAATTTAAATGTTCCTATTTCTGTACATACCTTTGACTGATAGTGCATTAATTGAATAACGACCATAAAAACTTTCGGAGTTCCGTACGTCATTTTCAATACTTTTATAGTTACAAACATATAATTCAGCAGTCGTACCTTAGACAAATCTTATTATCTTCTGAAATATTATACAGGATACTATAGTACGTTATATTATGAAATTTCATAAATCTCGACCGGCACACATTTGAATGTATTATAAGGCGCCATATTGGCTTTATCAAAAATAGCGGGATAATTAACTATTCCAAATTAACTTTGCGCAAGGATGGTAAAGTGTTTCGTAATGTTTTTTATTACTATTCGATGGAGTAATACTGGAAAAAATTTTACTTTTTATTCAATCAAAATATTTCTGCTTTATTTCATTACGAAATACAGAACTATATTTAGGATTAGTCGGAAGATTTCAACTCTTTTGTTATAATCATCCTGAATGAACAATAAAAACGTTACTACTTATATAAAAAAAACATCAAGCTACGAATAAATTCCAACACCTTCAGCATAACATACCTTCTTGTCCTATAATTAAAATAACATTAACTTTAAAAAAATATTAGTACTTAGTCACTATTATAAAACTATGTTGTTGCAACAAGGTCTGTTCTAAAACTGCTGGAAGTCCTGAATGTTTAATATCCATTTTCCTTCGTTACCGTTGGTCACATTGGAACGCAAATTGAATCCGCTCTGATGAGGATCCAAGTTTGATTCCAGCATCACTATCAGTTTTCGTAGCACTGATCAAATCTCTCAGCGATTTCAGAATTATTAATCTGGTTATTCGCTATAAAATATTGCCAAACGATGTTTTCGTTCTAAGAGATGAAAAATGTGTGATTACTCGGCAGTTCTGCCAACCGAAAGCACACACGCTCGTATTCCCGGCGGCACTCACGATGAGGGCGATTCGTCGTGGTATCGGCGCATATGTGTAGTGTGTGTAAGTAGACTTTCCCGCTGCGAAATCACAATTCAATTAGTGGGGCAGTAAATAACGCGTGCGGGCAGGCGTGAGTTAGGGCTTGGCTGGCTAATGAAGTGCGCACACCAATTAGGAAAGGGCGGGAACACATGACTTATGGCACCGCGATCGTAAATCCGACTTGGAAAAGCTGATAAATCGGCCGGTGCGTGCGAGAACGTCTTCGAAACTGACGACGAAATCGCGAGGGGCACCACGACACGGCGGATAAATCTCACGAGGAAAGTAAGATTCTTCTACTTCCGTTCCTATCACGCACGGATATTTTAACTCTTCGTATTTCCAGGAACTCTATGACATGACCGAAGATGCTACCACAGGTCAACTTTTCGGGCGAAACTTCTATAATAAAGCCTGCTGGAAACCAAAAACTTTTGCTACTTGTATTCTTAAAATAAAATCTCTTGCAGGTAAAAGGATCAAATGCAGGCGGGCTTGTCATAATTACTCCCTTAATTGGGTACGGGTAAGTTACACTCTTCAGCTGCCTAATTAATGGTTTATATCTTGAGCCTTAAATTCGTTTCCAGACCTTGCTTTGATTCCAGAAAAAAAAAATTCTACTCAGAAATAAATCTGAAATCTTCAGTAACGTCGGCTGACGAAATTGCACCTATGATTATTGGTTTATAGAAAACACAATAATGAAAATCAGTTCATTCCCTCAAATTTTTTTAATCAGCCAAAATTTACTAACAAAGCAGAGGTCTGTGTAATTCAATAAAAAATACGATAGTCACACTAGAGACTTGTATATGAAAACTACTTGGTAGCACGATTACAATGATTTTTTTCTTCTTAAAATATGCACATTCTTGTATCAAACATATGTAGAAAAAACATTTGAACTGAATTTGAAGAATAAACTAATATTGTTTCTATTATTTTACACCGACGAATGAAAAAACAAGGTTGAAGTTAACAAATATCCGACCTATTGTCGGAAAATAAGGTTTTATAGGAATACATTATATAAGCGACGTTTCGTCCTGTTTTAGGACCTCTTCAGGATTAATATTTTAATAATTATGTAGAAAATTATTGAACATGAAACGTCGTTTCTTTAATGCTTTATTAACAAGCTTAATTTTCTGACACAAGGCCGTGTATTTGTTTATTTATATTATTGTGAATGTCAGATATTTTCTCATCATTAACAAGGATCAAGGTTCAACAATTAATTAAAAATGTAAATTTTTAATCCATTTTCTTCTTTATGTTGTGTAGCTACAAAAAAGATTTTAATTTGTAATTTACTTCATAACATCATCCAAAAGTTATTTAAATCACTTTCACATATTAAATTAATAATAAATCAAAAAAGGGTTAACAGTCAATAAACTATAAAAAACAATATAAACAATAAAAAATACAAGAGGTGTAGAAATTACGTTCAACTAATGATATTATTCTAAGCATAATATATTAATATATGGATGCATTGTGTATAAAACGTTGAAAATGTGAACTACTATAAATTCATGCTATTAAGTACAATGATATATTCTTCTTCTTTGAGAATCCATATAGAAATGCCAAATGTTTTGTATTGCAATTCTTCTGCTGAAGAGAAAGATTAATTACAAGTGCTACAGCTACAATACATTATTTCAATTACCATGCAAACCAGTTAAAACTACAGTTATATAGCTATGAACACAGTTAAACATTATTAAGGTATGCTAAGTTATTGCAACATGTTACAAAGTATGTACAACTATTACACATGTCTTATAAATACTAACACAATGGAATCTGTTCCAGGAATGTATGAGTAATTAACCATTCTGACTGGATTGAAATATCAGCATCATCAATCTACATCACATTCAGCAGCTTTCAAGAATGTCTTACAAAATAGTGTACATGAATTATATAGTTGTACAAAATAGACACATTTTTTGAGCACCACGAATATTTCATACATCTCATTTTTAATGTTACATAAGGCAGTTTTATTTATTACACAATAATAGGTGAAGGTATGAAGTTTCAAATCAAGGTATCCAATATTATATAATTTTTTTAAACATAAATATGGAACTGTGACAAATAAATTAAAAAGGGATGCACCACATATAAAATTCACATAGCACATATTACAATTAAATTTCACAATATGTTGAAGACTTTGCCACGAGTTGAGTGTTGAGATGGATTAGTAATAATATTTTAACATTTTTGTTGGTTCGTCAATATAAAACTAAAACAATCCTAATGTTGTTTAATAAACTGTCGTTCAAATTATATTTTATTTCCATTTTTAAACTAAATAGTTTGTCCAAAAAGTCGTGCTTTTAGGTGCAGTTTATGAGTGGTGATTAAAATAATTTCTATTCAATTTTTTTTACAAAAATACAAGCAACAACACAAACTTCAGTCTTTTACTATAATGTGATATGACAATGATTTGTTTTATCTGTTAATGTAACAACAAGCAATGGAAGAGCAAAACATAAAGCATTCTCTAAGCAATTAAAACACTTAGGAAACTCTAGAATGACATTTTTATTTTTGCTTAGTATAATATGTGCAAAGAATATACTAAATACATATTGCATTTGTAACCTCTCAGAAAAATTTCTATGAAATCTGTATGTCACTGATAAAGATAATCCATACATATTCTATTATTACTCATTTAATCACAGTCATTAATATCATTCACATTGCACAGTCTCATTCCTCAGCACATAAGAGAACACTGGTTACATTTAATACATTTGTAATTATTATCAGCAGAGGAAGGTTATCCGAAGTTATGAGTGAAAGTAAATAAGTGACAATTAATGTTCTCAAATATGGGGTTTTAGCACCTGTTGTTGAGGTATATAAATGAAAAAGAATAAACAAATTATTCATTAATTTCTGCTTTGTAATATTTTAAGAACTGTATTTTATTGTGAATTATTTACCATAGGTTAAAGTTGAATAAGTGTCTGGTTGAAGGAATTTTTTATACCTTATTCCTTAGACTAAAAATAAATGAAGTGCCTACTTCAAGTGCTAAAAAAGGCATTGGAATATTTAGGCTTGCTGTTAATATCATTTGTTGTAAAATGATTCTACACCAGACCTTTATTTCAGAAAATAACTACTTTAAAAAGTTTAGTTTGAATAGGGATTGAAGAAACTCTTTTATAATTTGATGCTAGACTGAATTTCATTTTTATGCTTCTTTTACCAGAAAAAAGTTTTTTTTAATGATCATATAATTGAAAAATTTTAAGTTATGACTGAGATGGTAAGAGAAAGGTAATGGTAATACTCTTTGAGTATTTGGAATCAGATATAACTCTGTTCCAATACAAGTATTTTGAACACTCATCCCAGCATGAGTAAAACATAACCTTTATTTCAGTACCATATCTACTAATCATCTCTCAACAATCACTAAATTTGGTATGCGTTCATTGTCTGGTTAAAAATTGGGTTAGTTATTTTAGCAATCTATAATTTTCTCAATTATTATTTATGGAATTACACTAGAGGAAAAAAATTCAATCAATACTTCGTTTGGTTAAAGGAATGTATATTGGACGATTTGATTCCAACCTCTGGATTATACTCCTTGGTGTGGAGTACATTATCAATTTTGGAATGATTACACTCTCCCAAGTAAAAAAAAATAATAGAACTTATTCTTGAGTTATTCGTATTATCCTATTGTGAGCTAATTCAACCTGGCTGTTTTTCTCTTGTGTTTGTTTGTTGTAAGCTAGTCCTTCTTGGCCCTCTGCTGTTGGCGCTGTTTCTTCTTGGCCCCCGTGGTCGACTTTTCGCCCTTGGCCTGTGTCGGCTTCACGTTCCAGTAGTACAGCAGCTGTCCGGCGATGACTGCGTTAACGCTGAACGCACTCACGTAAGTGAGAATGAGCAAGGAATCTCCAGTCTCTTGGACGGATGTGAAGATACGAGCCAAGGAGCCGAAGAAAAGCATGAAACCTGTGGCGGCCGACAGCTGCCCGGTGCCACCGTTCCTGTAGTTCGTAACCACTTGAATGGACTGTGGAAAAATTAAAATGCTTTATTAAAATCTCCAAATAAATCCGTTTAAACAGAATAATAATAGCCGGCTAAAACATCAATTTTACGGCTAATAATATGGATCGAGAATTGGAAGGTAATCATTTATTAAAGTTTCCGGAATACACCAAGTTGGACCGAGTCATCATCACGTTCAAAATAGTTCAGTTGCAAGTGGATACTCCAAGCGGTTTATCCATGAACGGAAAGCTTCCTGGACGTTCATTTTCGTGAGCGTGCTTAGTGTCATCACCAGCGATTTTGTTTGAATATCCAGAACTGCTTCAAATCGTCGGCCCCATTATGCTGATTTTCATCCATGGGGATACGAAAAAGTTACAACGGGGGCAATACAATGAAAGTGGAAGTGTCGTACCGGACCTGGATTCGACTCGGATGGCTTAGTTGGTAAAGCGCCTGCATACTAAGAGGAAGATCCATGTTCGATTCCCGGTCTGGTCGTGATATTTTTCCATACTGATACTTTAAATTCATTTTCATGACCTACATGGCTGAGTTTTAATCTTCTGTTCTTCTTGAAGTAAATATTTGTATTAATCCAAAATTTAGTCTGTTTGTCTATCAATTTATTAATTTTCCTCACTATATGCAGATTAACTGTTCTGTAATTTTAATAATGACATAATAATCAGATAGATATTAACTGTTAAAGAAGTAAATTATAATCGTCATAACGACCTGTATGATTTAATTTACTTTGTATTATACAATTAACATTCCAGCAGGTGCATAGAAACAGTCCGGGGTTTTGAGACGAGTATTTTTAGGAGAATCAGAACTAATATTATTTTCCTCTATACAAGAAATATCCAATTAATATCCTATTAATCTCAAAATATTCAAGGAGCGCTCAACGACCCTGAGATAGTAAAAAATGAACCCATGCGTGTTGCAAACTGGTAATGAGAAAAGAAATGCTGGTGGCCGGTTGCGATGTGAGACACGTTTGCATAGCTTCTGTTCACTCATTGCTTGAGATATGTTGATTGTCCTGGGTGCCAGTGTGTGGCACCACTGACAAACCGTCGTAGTGGCTGTATTGTGTGTTAAATGGATTATCCTTAACGAATGTGTATGATGCTATCTCTGTAATTCTAGACAGGCGGAGGTAAGCGATATGCCCCTTCCCTCACAAATCCTATCACAGCGTCTTGTAACGCCTATCGCTGCAACACTACGACGAAATATTACACCCGCAAGTACACGCAATTAATACAGGTGAATACGCCGCTTTAACGTCGAGACGCGAAACCGTTTGCTTAAGATCGATTTACAAAACGATTATCCTGCAGGCTGGGGATAAAGAGGATTTAAACGTAAGCACTAGTGTAACCGCAGAACTCAATTTACATCAAACTTACATTCAAAACCATACAGACAAAAGCACAGTTTTAAATCGAAGTCAAGTTCGTGCACACTGTATAATAATTCCCAATTATTAACAATTGTGGATCCTGTTTCTTTAAAATATTTTCACTACTTATTTTAACAGAAAATTTAAAATTTATTATAACAAATTAAAATTATTCTGGTTTTGATTCCCATCAATTGTTACAAACAAATTTAACGGCAATTGTAACTGTTGAAGACGACAGTATAATGCATATTTAACCAAGACAGAAACGTAATTGTTGATAGGTCCTCGTGAGTCGTGAGGTTTCGTCGGGACAAATTGTAGCAAAGTAAAATCATTCGACAATATTCTGGCCATGAACGGAAGAGTAGCTTCTTAAAAATTTGTTGTAATAAAACTGAACCCCGCTGCTTATATAACATATAACTTTGCGGATAGAGACGATGGTTAATGAAAACTTCGAAGTATCAGTAAGTGAAAACCGAATGATGAATATGAAATACAATTAAATTTTTCATGCGAACAAAGCTTCTGTATTTCATTGAAAATATTTTCATTAAAAATTAAATTGATATCAAAGAAGAATTTTCATAAAGTATAACTGGAAAGAAATAGCTGGTTGGGGTTGTAGTGGGGATAGGCCTTTGTTACGAAAAACTTGTAGTATAAAAATATTATGAAAACATTGACGCAAGAAAAAATATTATATATATTCAGGATAGGTGTAAGCCGATAAACGTTAAGAGACCTCTGGTATATGGAGTTATAAAAAAGCCTTGACGCTGTGTGTATAACCCATTCGTAATAATATAACGAATGTTTTTAATAATGATAGTAGCGCTGCTCCAGCTTGTCTCCAAGGGACCGACAATACTCCCCTCAATACTCTCCCTTCTCCTACTGCGCATTCCGTACGCCTTGCTATGACCCGGTAAGATAGACATGGACGGACTAGTATAAGTCAACCACATCCAAAAAACAGGTAATGATGTAGTAAGTTATTTTACGAAAAATTAATAAAAAAGAATTTAATTAAATTAGCAAAATCAATTAGCAACGGTATTAGAGTGATGTAGTACTGTAAACTTTTGAAGCAATAGATAATGGGAATTACAGAGATTTTTGATATTTTGAATTTACTTATTCACAAGTAATTATTTAGTAATTTATTTTGATTTTCACAACGTAAATTCGATTTCATCAATTACAACTGTCGAATGTATATTGTTCATTTACACAAAACATACAGCAATTATATTTTGCTTGTTCGTATTGATGAGTCCTTACCACACTTCAAGCCGTCCGTTTCTTCTTGTACTCTACTTGAAACTACTGTTCAAGTTCCTACTCCGTAACGTAGAACTGCGATAAAAAATTGATTGTGATAAATCACTCTAATAAACGCCAATATCTAAAAAATTACATCCAAATATATTTCATACATACTTTATGAATCCGTTTATTTATGATACGGGGATCGACACATATATTATTTTCCCCACGTATCAATACGTAAAAAGACCTGCGGATATAACTAAGGACAAACTATACTCAATCAAAACGATAAAATCATTCATAAAAAATATATGAATAATTTAAACTATACAGACGAAAATCATTATTACAAAACATTTAATTATTTATTTTTCGTATATATATATCCGTAATATCACTGTAAAGTCAGGTACTTTGTGAATAAATTAATTAGTGACAAAAGTTTTGTTGGAAACAAGATTTACACCCGACCAAAAAATAATTATTATATATAAACATAGCACGGATATTTTGCCGTTTTTAGTAAATCGATATGACTTTTTAAAAAGTTCGTATAAATTTTTTTATATATAATAATTTAACTAATAAAAATTAAAAAACGTATCAATACTGATTTACAAGCTCAATATTTCTCCAACCTAAGTCTTATTCCTACATATTTAAGTTATCAAATTGTCGGAAAAGTTTTAAGAGGTACTACGATACAGATGCATCAGGTGCCCACTTGTTTTTATTTCTAGGAACTCCGGTGAAGACTTCTTATCCTAGTGTCTCAGTACTGATATGAAATCAAACTCCTGTGAAGTCACATGCATTTTTATAACTTTTTTTTTCTTAACAAATATTCAGATTCATATTTCTGAAATAGATTGAACTATTCGGAAGAGAATCTGTAATTTTTCCTTGAAGATGAAACGAAAGAATTTTAACTTCCGAAACTTTCTATTAACGTCCTGCGCACTCTCTCAATTAGCAAACACTTTTTGATTACAACAGCCAATGGATTATAGGAACAGTAGATATTCAAGTTTTTCAGTTTTTCGTTTGATTAGTGTAAAAGAACTTCCATGATATTCGATAATCTAGGGCAATAAACATCTAGGAAGCTGATTGTTGGTTGACCTCTCCGGCCAGCAGTTTGCTTCGTCACAGAAACTGTGCAGCTGGTTCAAGGCAAATGGCTGGATTTTTCGCTCCATTTCATTGAATGTCTGATGAAATATGAAGAACGTGAGTCCTGTCTGGAGAGACCAGGAAGCTAGACGAAGTGCAATCTAGATTGGGAACGAAATCCCGTCGCGTTTCTAGAGCGAGAGGAGCAGAGCAATTTGAGATAAGCGCTCCCCTGGAGAGAGAGCTCCGCGTCGCTTTGTTTCAACAAGTCGGCCTACTTGCACCTACCCACGCTCACAACCAACTGTATTTGGTTCCCTAACTTCTCTCCCGATCCTCAAACTTGGCTGCAACTTACGGAAAGTAGGCCTAGCCAATGTGTTGGTTCCATTACAATTTCACAGATGAATAAGGAAGTCTCCCATCAAGTCAGTGATAAAGATTAAAATATTTGCAGGCTTGAACTCGCAAGTATTTTTGATTTTTTTTAATCTCATTTCAGCAATTTAGAGCTCGCTTAATGTCGTAAACCATCGCAATAAACTAAATTGACCAAGACAATAACAATTGTTCAGACACCTAGCTAACAGACACGTAAGTAGCAGAAGTAAATAGAAGCAAGAATATATATATATATATATATATATATATATATTAGGGCAACAGGCTACATGAGGTAATCGGGCATTGGGTACTTGTCCCACGCCCTTCCGATAGCGGGAGAGGAGTTTGCTGTGGGGACGCAGCATCCCTTCTCCGTGCCTCGACCAGTTTAGGAGGCAGCTGGCCGACTATTCCAATGGGAATAGCGAACAACTCTTACCGTATGGCCAAGGTCTGTGACCCCGGAACATACACCTCTCAGAACAGGACGAGGTGCATCGGCTTGTGGGAACCTTAGATCAAAAACGGAGAGGAAAAGGCATACCCAAAGGTAGCCCCTTCGTATCTCTCCTAAAAGGTTCTGCTTGCGAGAGAAAATCCCTCTCAGGTTACCTGCGAGAGAATCCTCTCGCAGGCTTCCGAGTAGAAAATATTTTCCTGACTGTTTAATAATTTAAATGACGCACATGGAAATGGAAACCTCGAGTAAAATATTAACAACACCTAGAAAAAGCAACAGCTGTAACGTGATGGTGAAGGCGCGAGGAAGTCCAGAGATGATTCGTGATAGGAGACAGAATGAGTTAGTGTTATATGAAAGTACCATTTTCTCGTAGTTTGAAGGTGATTAGTGCAAGTAATTCAACAAAACACCATTTTTATATTTATATTATATGACATCAAAATATGAAAAAATTACGTCTGATTGAAAATAATGAATAAGAAAGATAGCCAATACAGACACAACTGGTAATATAAATACCACACAACGTTTCTGGGATCCTTGTCCATTTCGTTAGGTGCTAAGAAGAGCCTAGAGAAACACAACTGATCAGTGCACTTTTCTTAGTTCGACATGTATAAATAATTGAAGCATTATACTATATACCTAATGAAATCATGTGGAAATCAAGCATTTCTTGACATATTTTTATACCAACTTTGAGTTGAATATCAAACTTGAAATTTACACTGTAGTTTGATAGTATACAGACATTACATGTGTGCAAATTTTAAATTTATATCTGGTCTCCAACAGAGATATTACAACTAAAAATTTGCAACAAATTGAAAAAATCTGTTTTTAAAAGGATTTTTAATTTGTTAAAGGGTAAGTCAGTTACCAGTGACAGTTTATATAAAGTATCTACACTATTATATGCAAAAGAACAACAAATATTGAGGCTCAGAAACTGTTTCTTCTTGGAGTAATATGCTTACGAAAATTTAATTTTCTTCCTTTGCAATCGATAAATTTGTGCTACACTGCATACACGAGAAAATAATATCAGGTAAGTAAATAGAGGTTTATTTATAGGCCAGAATGTACTGAACACGACGCAGATTATTTGAAAATAATATGACAATTCATAGCTGGGTAATTGATACCTTCAAACGCAAAAAAACAGCATGTGGTCTACAACAAAAATTAAACAAATTTAGTTCTGAAGTACAAAACATAAGGGAATGCACCATAAAAATATGATTTTTTATGAGATGGTCTGGTAACCAACTTTAGAAGGATTTATCCTCCTGTACGTCTCTTTCCCCCACAAGTTGATTCAACTGTTTATAATGACGGATGAGTTTATCTTATTTTTTAGAGTGACATCCTGCATGAGGGTCATCCAGGTGGTGGCATCTCCCCTTTAATAACATAGGATGAAATTGGCCTGTAGTTTAAGGATCATACTCGGCTTTCGGCTAAAAACTATACAGGATTAACGATAGAATACCCGAATAATGAAGCCGGGCTCTTGGTACATGTCCCACGCCCTTCCAATGACTGGAGTTTTTACGTTTTGCGGACACAGCACTCCCTTCTCCATGCCTGGACTAGTTTCGAGCCCCTGATGGTCTCTAGAAACAGAGGACAACTCTTACCGTATACCTACACCTCTGAAAACAGACCGTTTTCATGCTTGTGGGAACCTTTATTTTAGCAGTGAGGGGAGGCATTCTCTGCGTCTCTTCGGGAAGGATCCACCTGCTGAGGCCTGCTACCATAGGCAGCTCGGTTTATCTGAATATACTATCGATATTTAGCATCTAATTTTGATAAATCGTGATCGAACCACGTATGCTGCATAATGAGGCCTGGAACATAACTAAAGCAAAAGTCGGGAAAAAATTATACCCAATGGAGCTTGGGCTCAGTTATCTGACAGTTATTGGCCTGTAATTTCGACGCCCCCTCCCCTTCTGTCCTCGTAATCGAAGAAAAACTCCTCTTAAAGTAGAAAGATAGCCAAAGAAAAGAAGTGAAAGAGAAGTACTGGTTTTATTTAAAAAGAAAACATTTATGAAAGTAAGTTCGTTATATGATTTGAAATATCCTCATAAAATTCTATGGCAAATAATCTATTATTTTGCTTAATTCTATACAATTTAACGGCCTCAAATTAATGACTGCATTAGTGTTTGCCGGAGAGACCTAGAGAAAGCTTTAAATTAATCCTCACAAATCCTAAGAATAATTGCAAAGGCGGGGAACCTCGCGTTGAAAGACCAATATTATAATTGGAGATGACATCGGTCCAATTAATCAATTCCTTAACGAGCAATGTCTTATTATTTCCCAGAATAAAAGGGCGAGGGTGTGTGATTCGCGGGTCTCATTTGATGAGGTGAAAAATCCGGACGTGATGCCTGGAGAGATCGGAGGGCGTCTCTAGTATAAATCAGCGAAACAAGTGGCGGCAGTCATGTGCAAGTGGCGAGCAGCAGCAATGAGCTGGAACAGCCAACCACGAGCGAGCAGGCGGGTCATTAACACCGGCTCCGCTTCCTAATGGCATACGCAATTAGGCGAAGACACTCATTAATTGGAAACTTAGAGGGGAGTGGGTGGAAAGGCGGAAGGAAGTCTGCGCCAAGAATGGCGGAGTCGCTTCGAACGGCGCGGCGCGGCGGCGAGCTTCAAAGAGCGCCGTTGCGTGGTTCCAGGCACGCAGGCGTCACGCGACTAACCTGGCCCACGAAATTCTGTGTGTACGAACTTCAGCTAGCTGAAAACATGACACAACCGATTGCTTTAGTTGGAATAACAACTCCAACAATTTGTAAAAAAAAAAATAGACGAAAGCTTACGAGCAATGCTTGTCTTCTCTGCAAAAAGTATTCAGTAGCAGGAAAACTACACCCTGTTTTCCAATGTTTTTTAACACAATCGATCTGGCAGATAACTGCTACTCAGAACAGACTTGCTAATCTAATGTGAAACATTACTTGAAAGTGTATGAGTAGACATTTTTGGTATTAAGTAATAATTTGAGACAGGTCAGTATCACAAATTTTATTTAAAAAATTGAATAAACTGTAAAAGAAAACAGATAATTGTCTACGTAATGTGAAACGTTTCATAGAAAATTCATCTGATCATTCAATAGCTTGTTTTGTTCTCGAACTTTAAATGATTCCAATTCGAAACTGATCCAAGACAGCTCACACGATGCTTTGGTTCAAAATTAAACGCACCTACTTATAAAATCAGAGGATTTAGACTATCACTATTCTCCTGCCGTGTAATAAAAATAACTAAACCACATCCAATTTTCTCCGATAACAATTTTAATTTTATCCTATGCAAACTGGTTACATGTAACAAAAAAACTACGTAATTTTTAATAAAGTAGAAAGAATTTTAATATGAATAATGGTGACAATATAAACGCAAGCAACGAAGATCCTATGTAATGTATGGAGTCAATTAGCTAATATATTCATGAATATAATAATTTAATTCGAATTGTATTTTTGTTGGGATGTTGAATAAAACATTGATATTCAAAATATGTAATCGGAAATTATGCTTCGGGTATATTCGAGTTGGCAGTCGGGTAAGCCCGGGTTAGTTAGTAATGAAGTCACGTCAGTCTTAAATGTTTGCTTATTGTAAATAGCTGTTTCATACATTTAAATGGAACATGATTAAAGGCTTAATAAACCACGAGATAGTCACAAACAGTTACTGCAAAAAGTAATGTAGTACTGATTTGCAGAATTGGCACAGCCCTTTCAAAGACAGGACCGCCGTTCGTTGTAAGGCGTAGGGAGTTTTCAGTATTTCTTTAACCAAATCATCTTTGTACGAAATGTCGTTCATACGGAAACTTCTTTGACTATGGTGAATTCTGTAAATTTGCAATATATTTTACAGAAATGCATGGGAATTATACATAGTATAATACGGTTACGGAGGACACATTTTAGCAGAACGCTGGATGAAGTCACCTCACAATTTCAATCACGAATACAAATTGACTCACAGCATAATAGAGCAGTAATAGAGTTTTTTTTAGAGTAACAGGCTACATGAGGGTAATCCACCTGGTGACAACTCCCCTTTAATAGCATAGGAAGGGATCTGAAAGGGAGGGGGGGTGCGGAAGGGTAGAGGAAGGTAGCCAAGGGTTAACTAGGGCCCCCGGGCTATGTTATAAGGATCCTACAAAGCATTCACCTAAAAGTGATGCAGGACAAACTCCAGAAAACCTGTATCAGGAAGGTCAAGCTTTTGGTTCTACTCCCACGCCCTTCCGATGGCGGAAGAGGGGTTTGCTGTGACGACGCAGCATTTCCTTCCCCGTGTTTAGGTGGCAGCTGGCCGACTGTACCAGTGTGAACAACGAGGAACTCTTACCGTATGCCCAAGGTCTGCGACCCCGGAGCATACACCTATCAAAACAGGCCGAGGTACCTCGGTTTGTGGGAACCTTAGTCCAAAAATGGAGAGAGGTAATTACATCTCTGTCTCTCCAGAAAGGTTTTAATGTTACTGCTGCCTATTAAATGCAGATATGTCGGCGAGCAGCACAAAAAAAACCATTATTGTAAATAAGTCTAACAAAACCGTTAACACTCAAAAGAGAAAATACTTGCGTGAACCCGGTTGGGGTGGATTGAAGATACAGACATTTGATGTTTTCTGATGAGAAAGATTAGAATATATATGAGGTGGAGCACATCGTAAAATTCTCAAATGGTTTACAGACTGCTCCATTGCTTGAGTCCCGGGTGGCAAATAAGTTGTTCACTTGCGCCGTTGCTATTATTCACATAATTAAGATACCAAATAAAGGAAAATATAAACGCTTCGTCTTCGACTTGGGTTGTATTCTGTGGACGCAGGCAGCGAGCGGGGGAGAATGTTAATTAAGCACTGCTAGTGAATGGGGAAAGGCTAATAGAGACGAGCGGGCAGAAGGGCAGCAGCATCCTGTTTGTATGACAATGGAGAAAGGTGAGAAGGCCAAGACGTTATCTGGCCCTTCCGCGCATTTACATTGGCCCGGCTCCGCCCCGATTCTGCGTAACACGTTATGTATATCGTACTTTGCACTCGTGTTCCACAACCGTCCCGGCTTAACACACAAATCTTTGTTACCACGTGCGAACATTCCGATTTGCATAGTTTGCGCAAACTTTCGAGACTTCGATAGCAGATTCTGTCTGTATGCATTTTATCTACTACATAATACCTTAAGAAACAAATGAAATCTCATATCTCGTTAATTATTGGTCCTGTTTTGAATTTATCTTACAATTTCCTTAAGAAAACCACAATTAATAATAATCGAAAAATAATTCAAAGTCTCTTCATTGATTATTTAATTAGTCGCGAAACTGTACCATTATAGGCGAACTTTTGGTTCGTAATACCTAGGAAAGCACAAGAGACAGTTCTTCTGAAAGTACTTCTTTCATGAGCGTAGTATACCAGCCATTAAGCATGCCACTCAAGATGCCATCAATATACAAATACAAAGGAATTCACGAGTTAGATAGGAAAAACCAGGAAAAAATAAGATATTAAAATGAAAAAGTTTACGTCTGATTGAAATTAATGAATAAGAAAGATGGCGAATTCAGACAAAAAGGGTAATATAAATACCACACAAAGTTTATGTGATCCTTGTCCCTATCGTTAGGTGCTAAGAAGAGCCTAGAGCAACATAACTACACTTGTCAGTTGACAAAACTCAAAAGCAACTCAAAAACTCGAAGGATTTTGAGTGCAGTTGTGTTGCTCTAGGCACTTCTTAGCATCTGACGAAAGGGACAAGTATCCCAGAAACTTTGTGTGGTATTTATATTATCCTTTTTTGTCTGAAATGGCTGTCTTCCTTATTGAAAAATTAAATATAATAAAAAATTTTGTCTGTATAGTTTAAAATTATTAATGAAGCCAAAACAGACAATTAAAAATTTTATTTTAATTAATTTAACATTACATGTTCCTAATGTGAGCCTTCGTCAGGTTTATAAAACATATTATAATCCAGATTAGGATTCACATTAAGACTGAAACATGTTCAATTAAATTATTTTTAATTTTAAGTGTCTGTTTGGCCTCGCGAATTGGAATTGAAGAAAGTGGTA
The DNA here is from genome assembly GCA_037074705.1 of Zhengitettix transpicula. Lineage (NCBI taxonomy): Eukaryota > Metazoa > Arthropoda > Insecta > Orthoptera > Tetrigidae > Zhengitettix > Zhengitettix transpicula. Next base: position 55,753,148 of record CM073592.1, on the reverse strand, counting down.
CTGCTGTATCCACAGTGTGGAGCAGTTATTCGATAACTGGTAAGAAGACGCACCACGAACTAGGACTGTGCAGAAATATGACTGAATGAGCAGGGAACGTAAATGGATAAGAGCAAATGAACGCCAGGGTGGCTACGCCGCGAATAACGTGTTTGTGTGCATGTTGAAATTGATGGATACACATCCACAAGCATTTTAAGCCGAAGCAAACCAGTTTGGCTACGTGTTAATGTTAGCCAAGTATTTGGGCAGTTTCCCTGCGTGTGGTCTCGGAGATGAAGTAGTAAGCAATCAGCGACTAAGTGCTAGGCGCTGTCCGCTTTTTGCGTGCGCAGTACTTGTCGAATTAGCACGTAGTGTTCCGGGAAGCGTGGATACACGGTGTCAATGTCGGTAATTGCGAGCCAGACACGCGCACACGTGAATTATATGCATCCCGGCAATCCCGCTAATGGGCGCAACGAGACAAGTGCTCCGGCTTGCCTTTGCAGTACGCAGCTCCGTCGCTATTAGCAACCAATCCCCGTAATTTATACCGCCCGTACTTTTGCAAATATGTCATTAAAATATTACCGGCCACGCGTTATTATTCTTAAAGTGCGACTTTCAAACTCCGACGGAATTGCTCAGTCGACGAAGTCATCACCTCATAGAAAATCTGCACACTGGAAGACCGGGATTTAATTTCTCTCGTAGAGATTTTTTTCGTAAGAAAGAAAATCAAATATACCATTGTATACAAAAGCTTCTTATATAACCCGCCCGCACTTACTATCATAATAACATAGAATAAAATACGTTTTTTTAAAAAATACTATAATTTAATGCTAGCTGTCTGCGAGGGTTATTCTCTCACAGGCAGAACCTGCGAGGGATGTTCTCTCGTAGGCAGAACCTTGTAGGAGAGACAGGAAGGGGCTACCTTTGGGTATGCATTTTCCTCTCTCCGTTTTTGAACTAAGGTTCCTACAAGCCGAGGCATGAGAGGTGCATGTTCCGGGGTCACAGATATTGGGCATACGGTAAGAATGGTTCGCTGTTCCCATTGGAACAGTGGGCCAGCTGCCCCCTAAACTGGCCTAGGCACTGAGAAGGGAATGCTGCGTCCCCACAGTAAACCCCTCTCCCGCTGTCGGAAGGGAGTGGGACCAGTACCCAGTGCCCGACCTACCTGATGCAGGTTTTCTAGGGTTTGCCTTGCATTACTTTTAGGCGAATGCTGGGTAGGATCCTTAAACTATATCCCGGGGGCCCTAGTTAGCTACTTTTCTCTACCCTTCCGCATCCCCCCTTTCAAATCCCTTCCTATGCTAATAAAGGAGAGTTGCCACCTTGTGGATTACCCTCATGTAGCCTGTTACCATAAATAAAAAATACTACAATTTAAACTTGGAGCACACGTGAAAAAATACCCAACGAGGTGAAATGATTGATAAACGTCGAGTTTTGTGTATATTATTAAAAAAATTCTCAAATATAAGATTTTTTTAAAAAAAATAATCTAGAATATTAAGAATTAGAACGAGGTAATCAACATGTTCTAAGAGCTAATTTTATGACAGTATATAACGTGAAGGTGAATCCATCCAATGATGTTATTAAGCATCGTGGAGTTAATCTCCATTTCTTCTTTCGGAGTCTTCTGTAGGAATAGTCATGATGCAAACGATACATCATTCGGATGAGCTTGTAGTCGCAGGAACTGACTGCCACTTCTGTTTGTACACTCCTCTTTACAATTTATTATTTCGAGATTCGTACGTAGTGTCAAATTAATGGCATATCATAGTGCACTAGCAAACATTCCTAGGGTTAGACTGAAAGCGTTGTACGAAGTTGACATCAGATTTTCAAGAGCAGACCCAAAGTTTAATGTCATACGCCAAAATTGACTTATCCACTTTGTAAAGTGCTATTTTTTTCCCTCACGGGATAAACACGATTTTTTCCCGGGTGCCCAGTTTATTTTGCAAGACGTGTGTCGGATTTAGTCATGAAGAAGAATCAATACAACGGGATCGTATCTCGTCAATAAATCCAGAATGGTGATACTCTGACATTCTCTAAATCGTCGTAATACTAAAATTACTACGCCAAGCCCGATTTCTAAAAGTGTTTCGTACTTCTCTCGTGCATGTCGTTATATTTGATTTATTTAGTGTTGGCGTTAACTTCTAAACCTTATCACAACTGAACATGGATCAGTCGCAGAAACACTCTTCCCTAATAATACATGTATTTCCATCGGAAGAAATACCAATACTCGCCATTTATTCTTACATCTAAAATAATAAATTTAGTTCTCCGAACTTAAAATTAAAATATTATTCATTTACAGTGTTATAGTGCACAAATATTATCCTGGATATTATAAAATTTCAATTTGAGCCGATTTTTTAGTCGTAATCCTCCACGATCGTTGAGTCCCATCAGGTTCTAAGTGGCGAAACGTGCTAAATGTTGAGATGTGACGTGACCACCCCGTAGCCCTCGCTGCCGAGGTTAAACGCGCGCTTCCTGTGTTCCTCTAATAGAAACAATCGCTGCAGTTAATGAGAAGCTAGAGTGACATCCTCTAAACAGCCGGAAGTTATCGAATTACGAGTTCCCAAATACGCCGAATTTAATTGTGTCTACGTTTCCTCGCTCCTGCGGTAGCTTGAGACGTGGACAACATTGTGTTTCTTTAAAAACTTTATTGTAATGTTCAGAGAAACATTAAATTCGTTTCAGCCGATTTCTATGAATTTGTGGTCTGCTGGTCCATTGCTGAACCCAAGGAAAAATTGTACTCTCAACAGATTGCACATTCAAATACAGTAACCCTCCATATAATACTTATATGGTTCTTACCTATGTGACTTATTTACTATTTACAAGCCGAGTAATAATGTGTTTAAAAATTTTTCATAACACTAAGCTCAATGGTATGCACATGCACAACATACTTTTGCAAATTATCGGTAGATAACGTGTAATGTTCAGTTTCAATAAAATATAATGCAGTTTTTCGACCAATATCAGACAATATTTGATTTATTTACGACAACGTTTCGGTACGTGTCTGTACCTTCATCAGGTCTTTCCTGCTAAATATGCTGAATGTTAAAACCTAATTTCACATCCTATTGAAAAAAAAATTAGGTGTTTTTCCGAGGCACTTATTCACAAACTATACACGAGTGCGGTCGCAGCGGAACTGAAGAGGATTACCAACCCTCAACAAAATTGTCAAATCCCGTAGGTATTTACGATCTGTCCCTGCATTATTTTAAATATAAACATACGTAAAAAATACGATCTTCAATCATATATATTCTGAAATAATTTTCTTGAAAATAAATACACACAGGAAAATATTAAACTGAATTAATACAAAAAGTATTGTTAAGTTTAAAAGCGCAAAAAAATTGTGTATAAGCTGTAAATTTGAAAATAGAGTTAGACTGATTTGAAAAGAAACAAATAGGTGTGAACAAATATTAGATCTGGAAAATTGTGCGCAATTAGTACATTACGGGTACCAATCACTCCTATAAGTTTGTTTCCCCAGATTTAGTCGAAGAGAATGTTCACGAATTCAACTGATGTAATCAACACAATTAATTAAAAAAAACGTGTAACAAAAAATCCAATAATACACATTATCATTAAAAATATTTTTAAGAAAATATGAAAACATCCGAGCCAGAAAATGTTTTATGATTTCACCTTTCATCATGTGTCATCCTATACAATGTACGAAGAAGTTGAATCAGAAATATATTCAGTTACTGAATTATATATGTTTTATATGATATAACATCGTTGAAATATATATATATATATATATATATATATATATATATTGAAAAGATTACACAAATGAAAGAGAATTGAATTAAAAGCAATGCCACACGTTAATGACGCCAATTTGCAGTAATTTCTTAATAACAGTTAAATAAACGGTACGTTGGAGCAAACAATTTGTAGTAATTTAGCGTCCAATAAAGAATAAAACATGTTAAACCAATTAAAGCAGACAATTAAAATTTATTACGAACAAACAATTAAATTTTACAAAAGTTATTAAGGCAAATAAATTTCAATTATTATTACGAACGAACCATAAACTTTACAAAAGTTATTAAGGAAAATAAATTTCAACTGTTTTTTTTATTGGTTTAACATGTTGTATTCTTTATGGGACACTAAATTACTACAATATATATTAGAATTCGAAGGTTAAATTTGTCCTGAATAGAATTTTCGCGTTTTACCTGAACCACAGTCAATATGACGACGATGGCGGAGCTTACCGTTGAAACGTTATCATAAGCACTGGCTCGGATCGAAACCCGAGAATTATATACGTATATATATATATATATATATATATATATATATTATTTGATATAATATCGTCGGATATTCCCATAAAAATACTATCGCGACGAATCGCCAGTTACAGTCTCAACTTCTGCCTTTACCCTCCAGTAAAGCATTCATGTTAAAATCTTGGGAACAAAAATTAAATCTAGAAATGGCGTAAAAACAGCCGAGACTGGAATTTGAATGGGTGCAAACGTATAATTCGAAAGCTACCGTGTCCATAACAACTGAACTGATCAATAATGTACGGTACTTTTACGTAACTAATAAATTATACTATAGTCTAGTAAGATCTGTAACAGCACAATAAATTATACGAATATATTCCAGAAATCATTCAATAAATAAATGTTTATTAAATAACAATGTAATTAATACAATTGGGACAATATCACAACGTTTTGTCCGCAATTTGAGACATCATCAGGCAAAAGATGAGACCTTAATGATTGATAAATATTATAATGTAAAATTTCGTAAAGATCATTAATATTCTAATACTAAATTCGAAAATAATCTTTTTTGTTTTTTACGTAATTTTTATTTGATGTTTTACAAATTTACTGCAAAGCATAGCGAATACAATAACGAAAATACTGGATTTTTTTAAAACATTGCACAAAATCTCAACTAACTAAATCAAACAGTTAATGTAACGGAACAAACTAAATCTCACAATTATTTTTCTCTTAAACAGAGGGCGATAAGTGGGTAAAAATTAAACTTTGTATGAAAATAACAACTTAAAATGTCGCAGTTATCAGCGGACTGAAAGTTTCATTCTCAGAAAAGTAAAGCACAACGATTGAACCCTGATATGGTACTACTGACGTATTGCTGTAGTACAGCTTATTAATGCGCCGTGGAAACGAGGCGTGCCCAGCGTTCATGACGAATATGTAAACTGAAACATAATTAACTGTCTACAGGTAATGCATACTAAACGTGTGTTTACAAAATCCCCTCTTCGCAATTAATAAAACGTTGTTGTCGAAGCTCAAGCTACACATAAATATTAACGCCGAGATCAGATATCGATTTCCTGAACTTTAACGAGATAAACAAACATGGTGTCCATCGACTTATTCGCTGCTTACGGGAGCCATAAATAAAACCGCAGTTCCCCGAAGCGGAGAGAAAAAAATTAAATTAGGAAGTGGATTTATGAGCAGGGTGAACATTAGCCACGCCTGCAGTGGTACAAAGTGAGAGAGCTGACCCCGACGAACCGTGTAATTCCATTGTCTTAACTGGAGGTCTATAAATCTTGCAGGGACGAGGCGAACTGTCGCCACCTGCTAGCGGCTGCCAGAACCTGCGATTAGCATGCTATTAGGAGGTCAAAAATCGAAGAAACATGCGCAAAAAAGAAATACAAAGCAATGCTTTTTTCCAGAATAAGATACACCGACTTAATTACCCACTCCCTCGACGATAATAGCCTGTTTCAGAAAGCAGTAATAAAACTTAACGAACTTTTTAAAAAGTCATATCGATTCTCTAAAAACGGCAAAAATATCCGTGCTATGTTCATATATATTAATTATTTTTTTGTCGGGTGTAAATCTCGTTTCCAACAAAACTTTTGTCACTAATTAATTTATTCACAAAGTACCTGACTTTACAGTGATATTACTGATATATATACGAAAAATAAATAATTATAATAAATAATTAAATGTTTTGTAATAATGATTTTCGTCTGTATAGTTTAAATTATTCATAAGGTCAAGAATAGACAACAAATAAATAATAATTTAGTATGTTTCTGTCCGGATGTGAACCCTCGTCAGGTTAAATTAATTTATATAATAATTTATATTTATTATCTGTTCTTGTCCTTGTTAATAATTTTTTTTAAAAATTCATTTTTGTAAATCGTAGTCAATAAGGACAATGAAATCGCATGGATGAAACTACAAAGTTTAATATTCGTGGACCTGCAGAATATGAAGTAATGTAGTGTTTTGAGCCACCGTTGCACGAGCGGACAAGCCTTTATCGTGCCATGACCAGACATTTCCTTCCCCCACCCCGATCTCTTCCTCAATCATGACCGCTGAGCAAGCAGATATACATTTTCGGAAGAGCAACTTTATTGCTTAAAGAATCAGTCTTGGCCGCACATAGCACGACACCGTGTTAAGATCCAGGAATCTATTTATATATATACCTGGAAGTTTTGTCAAAATACGGCACTGAGTTTATGAGAACAACTAAAATCTTATAGTGGGTAAAGGGTACATTTTCTGGCTTAGAGCCTGGAAAATCGCTGACTGCGATTTTCCTCAATTTTATGACGTTCCACAATACAAATAGGCCTGTAAATAATCAAATATCATCATTAAAAATATTTAAAAAAATCTTTGACCAGGTAATGTTGCCAACATGACCCAGTTCTGAATTTCTTATTGGTAGGCCCTTCATTCCAGGTTATTTTCGTGTAATTACTTTTCGGCAAAATCGAAGTGTAAGTTGGCCAACAATCTAAGAAATTTTTACATCCCAAGAACAATAGTGCTTGACGCCGTGGGTATTGTCTAATTTCATGTAAATTCAGAAAGCTTCACAATAACTAAAGAATTAAATACGAGTATGCCATAAAATCATGTGACTTGGACGTGGTCGTTTTCTGGGAATAGGAAGATCGCTCGGCTATTGGCGTTCCTTGTCTTCCAGGCTTATCTTCACGGCTCCAGGGCAGACGTGTGCGTGCGTGTCTGTTTCCCTCGACACGTGCAGACTAATCAAGCAGTACATCTCATTACTGCCCCTTTCTCTGCTTGCGGGCAATACCACAAACTGCAGCCTCATCGTTGTCCCGTCCACGGTCGTCGCATCATTACTTAAAAACTCCAAAACGGTGGCGCCACCCGGCAATCGGAGTGGGAGGAAGGATTCTAAAATCCCCGTCGGGACATTCTGGTTTGAATTTTACCTGGCAAATGTTGGGTTGAGACATAATAACAGTGATGTTTCGGAAGGCGATCTGCATTCTAAGTCAGAAATTACTCCACCGGCCTCATTCGCTGCTGACTCTCCAACCGTCGTAAATTCTAAAATCGTATTCCGTTCGTATCAAGCTCTCGCAGCACTTTATATTTCGATGTATAAAACAGTGACCCCTTTTAATACAGTGAAAAATTGGTAATGTAGTCATGAATGAAGCACGATTGTTAACGTCCACACGGTCTTATACGACAATTATTTGTATTTATTAAATTACATCTGTGTAGTTCATCGGACGTATAACACGGACAATGGGAAAGACTGAATGGAGTAGTCTGAAATATTTTGCAATTTAGTGCTACCGAAAAATTCTGAAGCTTAAATAGGCCAATAAACGTTAGACAGTATCGATGGGAGACCACTAATAAGAAGACGACCCAAAGGGGAACAAACTAAGACATCCAGTACAAATGTATATGAGTGGAAGAGGCTGAACAAGACAGACTGATTTCAACAATAACCTGGATTTTAAAAGACGTGAATGTTTACATACTAGACTTCAAACTCCACATAAAAGGTCAAAAATATATTTCCACTAACGTGGTTCAAGAGAAAATAAAACTATGAGGATATTATACTAGTAATGAGTTGCAGTTCGGAAGGCGATTGCATTCTAAGTTAGCAATGGCTCCATCGGCCAAAAACACTGCTGACTCTCCAACTGCAATAATAGTTATATATACAATGATAGATATAGATGATGACTTGAACCGTTACTGAGAAGTACTACATATCAAAATCATACATACATATTATATTAAGCCTATAAAAAAATCTTTTTTGGCATCCTGTTACTTTAACAGGCCTATATGGTTGAGCTTTTGTTCTTTCTGATTGAATTCATTACGCTGTTGATCAATTCACATTTATATCCATTTATATAGATGAAGTTAGACCATGAAGATTGTGGTATAGTGAATTTTAGGTGAATACGGGCTCTCGCTATACTATACCTGTATAGAGTCGAATCAGGTGGCTTAGTTGAAAAATCACCTGCGTGCTAAGCGAGAGATCCGGATTCGATTCTCAGTCCGGTCGAGATTTATTACACCTCGATACTTATCTCATAACTTTTTTTTTAGAAATAAAAAGAATTGAGTAAATTTCTGTTTAGTTTATTCTGCGAGTATTGGATTTCCTTCGACTATATTTGCCCATCAACATCAGACAGCTCAAATGGTGGAAATTTCGTACGAAGTTTCGATACCTTGAAAAAGCAACATAGCCGTCTTCGCAGAATTCTGAGAAAGAAATTTATCCAGGCCTTGTACTGTCAGCTGCAAGGGCGCCTCTGCAAAATTTACCCTTTTTTTGTTCCGTAGCAGCGCTGTTATTTTGAGATAATTATACATAGCTACAATTAGGTAGGGAAACAATTTTTGCCCACAAGAGTGTCTGCCACTTTTCTGACGTTTCCGCGAAGCGAACTAAATTCTGATAAATTACCTCAAACAAAACTCACGTCTTCGAATGTTCGTCACAACTTTAGAGTCAGGTATCAGCGTTGGTGCCAATTAAGTAAATTATATTTACTAATATAAACGATGTAAAGTGAACGAGTTTTACCTCACCTTTTCCTGAGGCGTCTACTTCTTAAACGGAAATAAATACAAAATATTAGCCCATTTGTTGCTCAACCCATGGAGTCAAAATATATTTTAATAACATCTGAAATTTATTATAACGAAAAATTTATGCCTGATTGAAGATTAATAATAAGAAGATAGCCAAATACAGACAACAGAAGTGATAATATAAATACCACAATATATATATATATATATATATATATATATATATATAATCACTTCTTTGGACTGTTTTTGGCTACCTTTCTTATTATCTGCAATTTATTTATTTACAAATGTTTTGTGCCATTTGAAGAATGGTTTTAATAAATTAAACAAGATATATTAACGAATAAGAAAATTTAGGAAATAATTTGGTACTGCATTCAAAAAGAAATAAATGGTTTCAATCGCGAATTTTCAGATGAAGAGGCTTGTGTGCCAATTTCAATTTCAGCAAATCCGGTTCAATGCAAAATTGTCAGGATACGAGGGTAAGAACAGTGGAACTGTGGCCACTCAGGTCATTGCCGTCTGGACAGCTTGTCCCATGGTTTGAGTTACTGAACACGTTGTCTAATAAGAGCTCCCCACGACGCTGTTGGTTAAACGGTCCGTGAAATGGTGTAGTCTCATTTGCCAGTAATGCATCAAGTCGAAATAATGGATGGGGCGCCCCTGTGGAGAGGCTAACAGCCTACACTGGCATTGTTTCAGCTACTGTGACCAGCGAACAGAGCCGGGCGAAACCGGACACGTCTCTTAATAACTAACATTTATCCGGGGCGCTAGTCCTAGGTGTCAACCCTTGGCTCTTCTCCTCATTAGTTTCAATGTGTTCACACTGTGCCGTTTATGAGAGCTGCATCTGAAGACGTCGGAGGTAGGAAAACCATGTATCCTATTTCCAAAATCCAATTATTCCTCACTATATTATACTAAAAAGTACATAGTTACGTTGATTACACTTTAGTATTAATGTATTCAGAGTCTGGTCACATTTCTCTGTAAATATTTACCCTGTTGAAAAACCATACCTATATTTTGCAGTTCAGATGACCTGGTACAGCATTTTTATTTCAACGCCGATTTCCACAGTTTCTGTATTTTTGTGTTACCCACAAAGGACAAGTATTGATGTTCGTACTTCTTTCCTATAATTTTTTCTGATAACGAATGATTCGTCTGACGTTACTTCTGATCAGAATACTCTAAATATTTCTGTAATGCATGCTATTCTGAGAATGAATAGTAATTCATACATTGTTTATTTCCTTTTTACTGCTAGAACGAACTGGAACATATAATCCACGTTACATTTAGATCACGGACAAATGTCTACATTGCTCATCTTAATTCCTTAGAATTGATTTTCTTTCGCGCTGGAACGAAAAAAGGAGCGTATGGTGAGGGAATATGTCGTGTTGGCCAGCAAGCATTCACAGAACAAATAGTTTATAAAAGCCTACAAACTATAACTGGTAACGTAACAAATCTGCGGTTACAAAAGTATTATCCTTTATCCTGCACTTTATCCTAACCGGACAACTTATTAAGAAAGAAATACGAATACTGGTAAAATAACTAAACGAATAGAACCTTTATGTGAGTAGCGATTTCATTATTTACTAAATTATATAATTATTTAATGCTCGCAACCAGAATGAATACAAGTAATTCTATAATACTTACTCGATTGTGATTAATTTTACTCAATCACATCCAAGTAATCAATTAACTTGGAGACTTAAAAGACAGATTGACCTTCATTTCCAGACTTATGCAGTTTCCAGTAAAACCAGTCTTTGCTATGTCAATAAATAAATCTATACAAGGTTATAGTACGCCTATTTATATTTATCTGACTTCAATATAATTGTAAATATATGAACCCAGCCATATTAATCAGAAATTATTTATTAAAAAAACATAAATATTATCAAAACCTTTCGACCTCAATCAAGGACTTCATCAGTAATTAATTTCCATATCTTGCCAAATTTTTCTATAAATATTACAACGAGCAATGCAGACAGCATGTCTTGGAAATTCTACGCAAAAGTTATTTATATAGCAACAATATTTTGCTAATATAAATAGATAGAAGATCTTGGCAGTGTATGAAAAATATATACTTAATTGTACACTTGATTAGGTACCAGATTGAGGACGAAAAGTTGTTTTAATGATTCCGTTTTTTTTAAAAAAAAAACAATTACTTCTGCCTAATTTGTCTGTGTTCATACATTTATAAATTATAGTGTATTAACAATTAAATAGGGAGCTCTGACCGGCCCACTGTCTCTAGTGAAGTGACATATTTGAAGTAGTCCTTAAAAGGTTAAAATCAACATTTTAATAATGATATTACTTACAGACTCTTGAGAAATACTACTTTGTTGTCCAATCAACAATCCAATCTCGTGCCATCTGCATATTCATGTTCATTTAATTGATTGTTTTGCAACGGCTTAACAATCCGTTGCTTTTAAAATCCTAACACAATCTTCCTATAATTTGTGTCACGAGTAATCGCTTTAAGTTAGAGTACTTTAATATAAACATGAACACAGATAAATGGTATCTGTGTTCGCAGAGCAGAGTTTATATATGAGAGTAGAATTTACAAAATCTTATTAAATGTTGCCAGCGCAGAAAAAAGCCTCATAATTTTAGCTGTATATATGTGAAACAGGAGTCATCCGAAGATTTTCAAGGGTAACGTTGGACTAAAGATATCCCCTGTGATATAAGTCTTGCCATATAAGCGTTATAAACGTGGTTATACAACACTTCCCGATCCATAAGACCTTTTAGGCAGAACATAGTACCTCACACGAAACTGTCTAGCAAAATAATAGCTGGCATCATTTCGGGACTAATTTATTCTGTGCCAATTAGCGTGATATTAACAAGTAAATGGTGCAATCAATTACACGTGTGTTGGGGCCGGTCCCTTTGAAGGCACGCAACAGGTATAAGAGGTCTGCGCCACATGCAAGATACGCTCCCAAGGATGCAAAGTAAAACAAACCGATGTTTAGACCACACGAAAAACAACGGCGGCCCCGCAGACTACACGCCAAGCTTAATCACCACGAAATTGATTTAGACAGACGGGTTCCCCCCCATCCCATTCTCCAGTTTCAAGCTAACTATAACAATTGTGGTAATAACAGGGCTCCCGACGCAGATGGGCAGAAAAAATCTTTGGCGGAAGTCACAAATGTGGTAATACTGTCCTCAAATGTCAGCCCCCGCATTTAAATATACCTGTAATACGAAGCAAGGGAAAATAAGGTTTATATTGTAAGTGATAACGTTCCGTGTAATTCTTATAATGATATCAGAAAAATAATGTTAATAATAAGAACTTAACATGCAACCAAGACAGACAAAAACTAAGTTCTTTCACAAAAAAACTTCAACGAGGTGGAAGTCATCAACAGGAATATAATCATGATAATTTCGAAAGGAACGAACGAAACGAGGATCTTATTGCCATCTCGAGCGTTTCTTATACACCCATCTGTTACGCATGCGCGGTTCAGCTTCCTAATAACGACACCTCCATAGGTTTAAACCGAAATAACAAATCACGGCTTAAAATTGAATGCACGTCTGCGGCCAATCCTTTCCCTGATTTGCGTGTAAAATAACTCTATTATAACAAAAGTAAGAGGAGAAATTTATAAAAATTACAAAAAACATAAAAATTGATTCGGCAAGTAAGATCCGATTTCTTATAAAACATAAACCATCACAGATTTTTTTTAAAAAACTTTTTTTTATTTAATTCCTTACATGTTTCTCTATTTTTCTACATATTTTCCATATTTCTTTAAAAATTTCCCATAACTTTCTAGAAGCTTTTGTATGCCTAAGTAATAGACAACTACCGCCACTGAGGATAAACATGCTTTAACAGCTTTTTTCACCTCGTCATCTTATCTAATTTTCGGGTAGTGACTTGCCCGTCGTTTGTGTTTGTTTCTTCCGACTTATTTTTGCGTGATGTGTAATTCCATATTTTATTACAGTTAATTCTCTAAATATTTATTTTTTACTTAGTGCGTATTGAATTTGTTCGAAAACTGTAAATATTATATGATACTATTAGTAACATTATTTAAGAATTTTTATTTTTAATATTATTACTATATAGTATTAGTATTTTTAGTTATGTTGGACAGGGAATTTTTTTCCCCCGATTTTTAGTTATATTTATGTTAACTTCTAATTACAAGTTTTAATTTAATGGCTGTTTTGAATTAATAAAACAATTGATGACCTTATACAGGCACTTTTTATTTTATTTTTTTATTCTGACGACATTTCGATACCTTTTTGTATCGTCTTCAGGTATTTTCCTACAGAGGAGGTATTTACAATTGAGTATATTTTTAGTACGATTGTACAAAGTAAACAAAGGCAAGTTTAAGTACACAAAAAAAGAAATCACAAACATCTTACCAAATTAACAGAGTAAACTAGCACAGCAAAACGAAACAGGTTATTAAATTCACAAAAAAAAATTAACCAGGATCCGTGGCAAATATTTCAATTAACGATAGGAAAATACATTAAGAATATACAAAAATGTATCGAAGCGTCAGCATAATAAAAATTAAGAATAAAAAATGTCTATAAAAGGTCTTCAATTGTTTTATTAACATCTAATTGTTATTAATCGTAGTATCCAATAATTATATTAAAAGTTTACGTAATGAGGTATCCTATTTCCTCCTACGAAGACTAATGGAATAAATAAATAAAATCTAAGAGAACAATAGTAACAGCGTAACTTCTTTATAATAAATCCAATTTTTCGTTTTATCGTGATTTTTTGAAGCTCTACTGATACATTCATTAATCAATAAATAACTATTAAATATACGTTGAACATGGTTTCCTATCTGTCAATAACATTATTGAATCATTGAAACACGTTTTTCTTTATATATAGTAACGATTTTTATTTGTTGGCAAGGAAGACCGGCCAAGAATGTTGGCGTGTTATAATTTAGTGTCATATTCAAAGAAAACGAGGCTGCAAAGTCTTTTATAATCGTAATTCTATATCACAAAATCTGAACTCCGACTGTTAGAGGTAACGTTGGAATGAAGACGTCATTGCACAGAAGTCTTATAAATACAGTAACTGTATTATTCACACGGCTAGCAGCGTTTCCTCAAAAGAAAAACGAACCGATATCAACAATTTGTAAATGTAACGCAGTACGATTAACTTTTTTTTCTTCAATTTCGAAATGCCATGAAACTTATTCTACCAATAATTTGTGAATTACATATTTTTCTGTGATGCACATGAAGCCCCAGCAGAGAAAGGATCAAGTACATTTGGAAGAGAAGACAAATCTAATGTTAATGAATAATAAAATTATTTTATTTTTCGGTAAAAACACTTTTGGCATTTTTTTTTCGAGGACATTTTGTAAGACCGTTACAGGAGGGTTCTGTCCTCTAACAAGCTAATGCCTGTATTTGCCCGACAGATTACATTAAAGTGTTAAGCAGGGTCTGCAGATTCAGCCAATCAATGGAAGCATTGTACGCCAACAGCCTGCCGAAGACAGTAGCTCCTCCCTCGATCAATCTCCCTGAAAACAAAGCGGTCGCCATTACGACAGCGCATCGCGCCTAGAACACCCACTTGCTGGCTCCCTCAAACACCCCCCAAAAGTCACTTCAGTAATTACCGACAGTAATTTCATAGCTCGTTATTATATACGTTCGTTATCAACCGAAAATGTGAAGCTAGATAATATCATGAAAGGTCCTCAACCAAAAACTATTCGTACACTAAGATCCTTCATTAGGATCGTAATTAGAGAAAACAGGGTAACTGAAATTTCACAACATATGACAGGGATGAAAACTGAATAGTATGGCAGAAGGAACTTCTGGTCAACACCGGCCAAGACACGCAAACGATCTCTAGAAACAAAATTTAGCCAATTTTTTTTCCATCTTATCTTCCAAAATACGAGTCCCGTAACTGGAAACCGTAAAAAAAGCCCATTTAAAATCTTCTCGATCGGTATTGTAACAATTGTTAATTTATTTTAATACGATGTTTTGGTATAATTTTTCGACCTCACTTAGATTCTGTTTGTCCTATTAAATTATATAATTTGGTAAAAGAGTAACATTATTTGATACAACGGTAATATGGTTAATTGATTTTAATACGATGTTTTGGTACAATTAGTCTTCTGTTTGTCCCATTACATTATATAATTTGACAGTAACAATTTGATAAAACAGTAACGTGGTTAATTTATTTTAATACGATGTTTTGGTATAATTTTTCGACCTTATTTAGATTATTATCCCATTATAAAACAGTGATAAATACATTTATTAAAATGCAGTGATTAATTATCCAAAAATAAATTCAAAATATCCAACATCTTAAAATGGTAACACAGAAGTCTGCGAGTAAAATGAAAACCCTACGGTCTACTAATAAATATATTCTAACGTTATAAAATTTATTTGGTTTGACTGTGGACAATGGCTAGATGGCAGCTAATGGTCATTCATTTTTCTGGCAGAAATAATATATTTTTTTAAATTATACTTAGCTATCAGATTTAGTTTGCTATATACTATAAATAATATTATGTATAATATATACATATATCACAGCATGGTGAAACGAATTAAGTTTCCTTGGATTTTAATAAAAATATTTAACTGCAAAGGATTAAAATTAACACCAATAAGTTCAAGTTGCTATAATTCGAATATCGGTTTTTAAAATCTGCCCGTCTGAAATGTTACGAAATTCTGTGGAACTGATTTCGCGCCAGTGTTACTTCGAACAACCAAATCCACTCTAAACGAATCGCTTAAATTTTTCGCGTCACAAAACACGGGGCTTAATCGATTAAATTGGTTTTAAAGTTGGCAACTCATTTTCCGGCATGGGACGGCGATTACTTCAGCATTAGCACGCACAATGCCTCCGGCCGTGTGCATGAAAGTTTGTAGTTTTTGCCCAAATTGGCAAAATTTAACAAGAGTTGAAGCGCTTTTTCCAGCACGAAAAAAAACTTATAAATTATAATTCTTTAACAGTCCAAATGAAATTCAGCTACCGGATGGAATGTATTACAATTTCTGTGGACTCCATTAACGTCTATTAATCATTAAGATCGTAAAAGATAAAACCAAATTAAAATCTCGACCGTAACAGGAATACAACTTGGAACTTCGACATTAGATTCCCGGTGCGGTGGAGATTCCATCCTTGTCCTTTAATTCAGTTTCACGGCCTTCAGGCTACGCTTCGTTGTAAACATTTTTTTGTTCTTGAGACAAATTAATTTGTATATGATAACAATAAAAAATGACTATACAGGCTACTTCCGATCAATAATTTTTTGGTTGGATAAAAAAAAACACAGTACCAGAAATGGCGAAAAACAGATTTGAATTCATCAATAGACCACGGTTCCCAACTTTTACTGTTTATCAGTTTTCTTGCAAGTGTCGGTAATATCTCTGAAGAAAAAAATAATTATGAGTCATAATGTATAAATTTCAATGGATTTAAAAATATAAAATATACACAGTTTGAAGGCCGAATTATTTTTACCTTCATTCTGTAATGAAAGTGTAAAACGTGTAAGAAAACGTAACTCGCCTGGTCATTGCCTTCATGTTATACAGGAAACTTATAAGTTTGAAATCATAAGTACAACAAGATAGCACTGACTGAGTTCTAGATTATTTGCATATTGCTTTAAATATTTGTCCTGTTACGACTTTGACTGTAATTTATTATTTGTTAAATCTTATGTGGAGGAAGTTGAGTCAAGGAAGACGTGCAATTCTGGCCAGTTGTAGAGAAAGTCATTCTTATTATTATCAGCCACATTAAAATAAAAGGTATCCTTAGAGTCCTCATTGCAGTAGAATTATCTCCATTTCCAATAGTATAATCACTTTGGGACATCTATTTTGCAAAGTGCTGTAGCTATCGTGTGCTACAGGTTCGTTGAATTATCTGCTGCATGTGTCAAGACCAAAACTGTACGAAAAGTAATGCATCATGTCTCATAAAAATTTAATAATGAACATATAATAACGGAATTAGTACAGTTCATAGCCTGATTTGGGATTTCTCAAAGTGTGTGTTAAGTGGGTTCCCAAGCAATTGTCTGAGTATAATCAGAGGAGGCGAGGGGAAGTGTGTGAAGAGGTTCTGGACGCGTTTGAAGCGGATCAGCACCACTTCTTCCAAACTTTGGTCTCTGAAGATGAGACCAGGGTGCATCTCTTGACCCCTAGCAAAGTTCAATCCAAGGAATGGTGGCACAATTGTTCTGCACGGCCAAATAAAATATTCAAAAATACAAGATCAGCAGACAAGGTAACAGTGTTTTGGAACATACAAACCAGAATTTTTCCAAACTGATTTCGATGCTGTTTTGGAGAACATCTGAAGGGACTAGACACGAGTCCAGAGCTGGTTTGATTTCAGATGGAAGGTTGTCGACGTCGTGTCTTGACATTTGCTAGTGTCCACCCACGGAATCCCCCCTGTCCCGTGACAAACTCCACGTGAGACCTGGCGTGGCAGGCTCAGCTTCTTCGCGGCGTTTTAATTGCGTATATTAATAGCACGACGCTAGCAGCCGACTTGCTTCTAAATCTTGTCTGACAGTCACCGGACACCGGTCGGCGCCCACAGGAACATGTTCCTCGTTGCTACTGACGAAAAAAAAACGACAGTCAATCGATAACCTGAACTACATATCTGGACGACTCAAACTGTCCAAAGAGGATGTCTTACAAGATATTACATTTTACAATATATACTCGTTGAGAACCACGTTGTTTTTCTTTAAGTCAATTTTTAACACTACACACTTTTTCTAATTTATTTAATTACCTTCAGAAATTATAGCAGAGTAATCTATATTTTTCATTGTCTTTGATTATTTTAATTCTGTAATTTTGCTAGTACAACAGTTATTTTGAACTGCTCAATATCTATTTGAATGTGAACAGATTCTGTGTGTGAATATTACGAAGTAACTCCTATAACATATGTCGACCTAACGTGTAGTGTTACTTTGTTATAATATTCTATTTTTAAGAAGGATGTTATTTTGCTTTAAGAAGAGAGGAAGTTCCCCCACACGTGCAGGATGCACAGTAATCGTTTCCTCAATTTTCCAAGTATTTCCCAACAGCACGACTGCACGGAACACCGACTATGAAATTGCCCTGCAACCGCAACCTGAAACTTGATAGGTTTAACCCGAAACGCGACAAAAAGTGTCGTTTTCAAATTCTGTGACACATGCAAGCCACTGGGAGACGATTTCAAAACATTTATAAGCCGAAAATAAATTAGTTCTCTTTTTGCAATTAGTAAATTCGTACATACCTACATAACATTTTTTACCAAATGGAAAATTAATATAATATTCTACAATTAATTATAGTTAGTGATAAAATTCCAAAATACAAAACTCATTATCGTAATTATTTTATTATTAGTTACTCGATGCACCAGATATTTGAGATCATAATTTTTAGAAATTACTTTCCTATAGGTCGACAATAGAAAAAAAAATGAAAAAAAATGGAAGACCAAAAATTGATTAACTATTTACCTGAAGACAGTTCCTGGGCGTTTAAAGTACTAAAGAGGAGGAATGGTCCACAGGATGTTGATAAGATTTCACACAGACTACCAAAACTAAATAAAATAATTATTCAAATGCTTCCATGAGTCTCACCACATTTCCAAGTATTGTAGCCTAGGCTACAAAATACCTGTCCCGTGAAGAACTGCAACTTCCACTTATGTATCAATTTGAAACGAATACAAATAGGGAGAAGTGTATCAAACAATATTTGTTGTATTTAATTCGAATTTTTAATTAACGTATGTTAACTATTTAAATTTCACATTTATTTTTGCACGATACAAGCGTCAAAAGAAGAAAAATTTCTCATTAGTTTCCCGCGATTTCGTTCTCAAAAATAATTTGAGAAACAAAAATATGAATTCACTTCCCTTCCTCTGTTGATTTAAGTCACATCCTCAATTGAACCCATCGTTTCCGAACTCCACAAATCACTAATTATTCTTATAACTATTCAAACAATTTCATGTTTTTGTTTATAGTTTTTACTGGATTTGATCTATAGATCAGTCTTAATGTGTATCTTTACGGCATAAATAATTTATTCTTAACGACACTTGCTACGAATGAATCCTTATCGTCGTCTGTATCTTCGATCATTATATGGAACGACACCACAAGTATCACTACCCTTTTAGGATATTATGAGATGTTAATGTAGCTTCTAATACATTTAATTATATATATTTGCAAGTGCAAACGTAGGGAGACTAAAATTTAAGGGTGGCATCAATATTTCACACCTTTCGTATCCCATCTGTCATCTTCTCACGAGTCACGCGATATTGTAAATGAATAAAGTATATCAACATTTTTAATTATTATACAACGGACAAAAATTGTTTCATGAAACAACCGGCTGAGTTATTATTTTAATTTTCCGAGGACATCCTCGCCGTCGCAAGGACCTACTTATTTTACCTCCCACCTGCCTTCGTGCTCAAACATGTCGTGTCGTATGAGGATAAATCGAGGACAGACTTGCATTTGTTTCTAAATCTCAATTAAAAAGCACTCACGACCCGCAAATAACAATGCTGGAGTTTCTGGGACTGGCAGCCTGTCATCAGGACGTATCATTACCCCGTGATCGTTGCTGCGACTCATTACCCCGGGTAATTTAAGGGGGTGCATGTGTCGCAGGTAAACGTCCTCTTTCCCATGACCCACGACCCGCTGCTTTGTCATGTTAACCAACACGGCTCCAAGACGATTCCATCCATAGTGAACATATTACATCGGCCGATCGTGTAGATAAAGCAGAGAACTACCTGCGGACTACGGCAGGAAACATCATTTGCATTCTCGTGTGTGGGAAAAAAATATTCATTCTGCAGTTTGAGGATGATCACGGTTAGTTTCACAAATAACAATTGGAGGCAGTGTACGTGGGTATAAAATTAAGCCCACGTTTCGAATAGTAAAGAACTACTTCAATATTGAGGGAAGTGTTAGCATTACTCACATGTTGTAGAATGATATCCGTATCTGAATGTCTCGTGAGTTTTCGATGCGGTGACCAATGGGCATAGAAAAAAAATCTGAACTGGGACCAACCACATCAGAGAAATACTCTTGACTTGACAAATACATTAACAAGACAGTAGAGACTAATTGTATGTAAGCAGATGAATTATCAGGTAAATGGAGTGCAAGAGCCCTGCATTAAAAAAATACAAAAAATATATAAATAATATACTGAACAGGTTAAATATATTGAAACAGGATGTAATTAACTTACACTTTCGCTTTACCTAATGCAGACCAGTAATTCTTATTTTTTCTGAAGTTTGCAATATTTTCGACATTACGTCTTCTTGATGGCCAATCTATCAAATGGGCTTTTCCTTGATCGCTTACGATCTCGTTGGTTCCTGTTTCGAATTCCTTTGTCAACCACTCATTCATTCTCCGTGCGTTCTGCCCACCTCATTTTCATACTTCTAGTGCGATCCCCTACATCACTTACTTTAACCCTTCTTCTTACAGAACAATTCCTCAAGGGATCTTTTCTACTCATTCTTAAGAAGCCTCGTTCAATACTTTTGCAACTAGCAAAATTGTGTATGTTTCAGAGTAATGTCATTATCGCGAGTGGACATTACTGTCTCCGGACATAATTTATTGGAATATTATAAAAAATGTTCAAAATGTGCCCCGTCCACTGCTCTAAAGGTTATAACTTCCAATAAATCCCAAGATGCAGTGATCCGAGGAGTCGTGGACTTTTAATAAGCATACTAATTCGCCATAATATCATTCCACTAAATTGAAGGACACGGATCGTTCGTGTCTCATTTTCGTAAACGTGCAATTTCACAAAACCTGTTCACATCACCCAATCTGAGAACTAATCCTTCCTGGAAATATTTTGCGTAACATTCAGATGCTGTGTGACATGTGGCGCCGCCCTGTTGAGTAAGATAAAAAAAAGCATCGATCTCGTTAACATTTTCCAGTTGTGGCCCCAAATCACGAAACGTCAGTCGCACCGAAAACGCATCTTGATAATACTGTTTTATGGTTACCACCCATTGTTGAGCCGTACATCTCATGATGAGCAAGGCATAGACGTGAAGCAATGTTGCCAATGTGACCACCGTTTAAGGTACTGGCACTTATCAGTAGACACTTTATATTCAGGATAGAGGATACGGCGGATGGACATTGGATCAAAAAGGACAAATTGCACTGAGATCCGCGGAAATTTCGATAAAAGGAGAAGGATGTTACCAAAATAACCTAGAGCCAAATGATGATAGAAATTGAATTCCTGAATAAAACTTACCTCACTTAATGAGGCTAAGATAAGAAGATTCTTTGCACTAAATTTAAGGGTCAGAAGAATAACAAAATAAGAACTTAATATATGTGAAATGTTGCTGCCCCAAGCTGAATTCTATTAATAAAATTGCTAACTGTCTAAGGTTGTGTCTCTGGTTGCATACACAGGCTCGTACAGATCTACACACGCGAACCAGGTCCACAGCTACCGACTCGTTTTGTTCCCAATTTTCCAAGTAAGCGGAACAATACGTGACCTTCCGCCGCGGTTAATCGCGCGAAAGGCGACCTGTCCCAACAAGAAGCTGCCGAAACCGTACAAATGACCGGTCTCGTTGACAATGATTGCCGCCGGTAAAAATTATTCCCAATTGGCCTGCCGACGGTAGGTCGCTTTGAGAAAAAAAGGATCGCTTAATCGGCACCTGTTAGAGCGGGGAATTGAATTAAATAGCGCGTCTGGCCCTGTAATCGGCGGCAGAGCTGCGGCTGCTGGCTGCACGCACGCCAAGATGCGGCGCGTGACACTGCAGCGGACTGCATCACGAGGAAACGGCTCCAATAAGAACGTATGAGTGATTGAAATGTACAAATATTGTATTATCTACGAAAACGAAAGAAAATACGACCGACTCTGAAGCCGATGTCCTGATTACTTGCTCTATCCGTGAAGTCGTAAGAAATGTTGTTCTTCAATGCTATAACTGCTTCTTTTCCAAAACCCTTCCTGAACAATGGAAAATCCTAAAAATATAATCTTCACAAATTTAAACAATGAGTTTAAAAACAAAAATTACTTTCTAATGTTAAACACACTCAAGGTGTTATTTAAGATAGACTACCTTCAGTTATGATCACGAATACTATACATTTGGTATATTTAAACAAAAATTCAGGGAACAATATGCAAGAATTTGTCCGGTGTTCACTTAGTAGTCAAACATGCTGGCACAGTCCTTGTCCTTTTTAACATAAACTCACGAAACAGAATCACTTATATTTAACTAGCTGGGTGCCCAGCGTTGCCCGGTTACTTATACTTTACATATTTACAATCAAATATATGAAATGAAATAGACATAAAATATTTTTTTCAAGAATCTCACTGGAAATAATTCGTCAGTTTTATCATATTAAAAATCTAATAAATTATAATGATAAACAAATATTAGATATTGATTTTACCATCATTCTATGTCTCCTTCAGTACACACTAAATTGGGCAAAATCATGGTACGTGCCATATTTATGCCATTTCAGTCATTTAAAAGTCAAGTTATTTAGAAGAAAATAGGTTCAAAAGATCGAATAATATTTAGTATTGTTTTTTATCATCATTAGATGGAGTATTGCTGGATCAAATTATACTTTTTATTCAATCAAAATATTTCTGCTTCATTTCATTCCGGAAAAAGGAACTATTTTCTTTGTTCGTCGCGTAGTAACGTCTCTATCGTGTGACGTCACGGTCTCTTGACATGCAGTAATTTAGCACAAATTTATAACATTTTTTAATTATAATTCTTTGCACATTTATGCTAGGGATTTCTCACCCCCCCCCCCCCCACCGTACCGTTTCTCGTAGTTTGAAGAATATGTGAACCAATTTTTGTTGCAATCTGTCCACGCGTTTAAATATGTACAGAGGTTCACGTAAATACATACATCCAAATATACATCCTTTTTAGTATATAGATAATGTTCCTTCAATATCTGGTAATTGATTTCTAATGTCACGAATTTTTTATTCACATTGACGTACATTTTCGTGTACAACATTAATAGGTAGCAATTGGTAGCTGACAGAGAAGGCTGCAGTTATATCGGCTACAATTTTACTCTAAGAAATCAGATTTTTTTTCGTCAGTGTGCTTACCATTAAAAATAGTCTGTAAAGACTATCTAGTAATTTTCTTCCTATTAATCATAAACTACTGTATACACAATAACAGCTGGTTTTCTGATACGGGGTTGGTTTTCTGGTACGGTGTTGGTTTTCGATAAGTTGTCTGACAACTGGGTTGATGTGGAGGTGAAGCCAAGCTTCATGCTTCCCAGAATACATTTTTATTTCTTACTTAATATTTGGAACCAGGAGATCCGTATTTCGGACATACTAGGGGGCAATCAAAATGTTTCGTTACACTTTACTCCGAAAAGTTTGGATACACTTATTGTCACTGGCTGGATACCGTAGAGCCTCGATGGTTTCAATATTTTATTGTATATCTGAAGTTTGTTGGAGATTGAAAGTTTGAAGTTTCTTCCAATTAACCAATAGTATTGTCTATATATTTTTTTTGCTTAATAAATTTTTTCTGCTTAACATTTCCGTCGAAGTTTTACGTCTAGAACCATGCATAGGCACTTGGCGTAGTTCTCATAGGGCACAGTACAGCCAAGAAATCAGAATGACGCAAGTCGAATCCCAAAAGGTTCAGAGAATATTTACGTGAGATGCAAGGTACATAACAAAGCACCGGGAACACAAAAAATGTTCGGAATTATACTTGGGGCTCTGCGATGCGGGTAGCATACACACACACCAATTCTTAGTTCAATTATATGTAGGAAAAATCCTTTTTTTACTTATGTATTTTCTTATTTTAAATTTATATATTTATTAATTTGTGTATTTATTATTTTGTATTTTACGTATTCTTCTTATCCGTCTGTTGCTTTTCTTTCTAGTGGATTATTTTTCATAGATTTATATACTTCATTGCTGTATTATATTATATTATGTATGTACTGGTGCTTTGCCTTGCACTATTTCAGTAGAGTACAAAGAAATAAAGACATTCAAAACTAAAATCTGACGTAGCTGTTGCGTAAAAATAGATTAAAATATATTTCCCAGAAGTTATACAACAATTCGTTATAAAAGGTCTTACCCCAACAGTTACAAAAGAAGTGTTAAGATTCAAAATTAAACGAATGTTCAGCAAGGACTTCAATACTTTGAATAAAAACGCAGTCAAAACTCCATTTTGGATCATATTCGGCCAGGAACCGCCACGAACTAGACAATCCAGTATTGAAGTAGTGCATAAAGGCGTTGTTGCTGATAATTTAATGATATCGGTATTGGGTGTGTACGACATTTTGAATCATCATCTTGGTATAAATAATGTCAACGCTATGGCCCGTGACCAGAACAGCACTAAACTGAACATGTCTCAGCAGTGAATAAAAAAGATAGCCAATTCTGACAAAAAAGTGGTAATATAAATACCACACAACTTTTCTGGGGTCCTTGTAAGTTCGTCAGGTGTGAAGAAGAGCCTAGAGCAACACAACTGCTCTGTCATTTGACAAAACTCAAAAAGTTGGGTGGTATTTATATTATCACTTTTTTTGTCTGAATTGGCAATCTTTCTTATTCATTATTTTCAATGAGACGTAGTCTTTTTCATTTCTCAGCAGTATTTGGACGTTTCTAAACTTATCTTTTGCTACTATCGATGACCCTGGGGTTCGTTATTACTGCCCTTACAAACTAAGGGTTGATGCGGTTGGAAGTGTTCCAAAGAAGACGAAAATTTTATCAACAGTGTTTTGCAATTGTGTTTTGGACACACGATTGGAATGCATCAGCCATTCCTCCTCTCTTAGAGGAATTTTCGAACAGCCTGTATATGGCACGGATATATAAGGAAGACGTGCAACAACATGAAGCATCTGAGCTTCCCGCGGGGCAGGGCTGGCTGGGGTGGGAGAAGTTGGACGGAGGTTGGTGGAGTGTTGAAATTTTAAAATAAGTAAAGCTCCGAATTTTCGTCGATTAAATATATTTCGGGAACAATGAGATTATTAAAATTTCACTACACGTTCTCTGTGTTTCATTTGATTCCCTTCCGGGATTGGGTGGGAGCTCACCTTAGGAGTGGTGGTGAACAGGCGTTAAAAATAATTAACACGAATAAAACCAAGATTAGAGTCGAATACAGGGTTATGAATGTCGCTGACTTTAATTATGACATTTAATTTATCATTTAACTCCCGAGATGTGGAGGTGGACGCGAGTGGAATTATTGAAACAAGAAATAACTACCGATATTAGAGTTGAAGAAATGTTTTTCAGGGTTAATTAGATTTATAGTATTTCTACCCAAGTTATTCGTGTAAAACTTCAACCACTCTTGACATGTACATGAGTAATATTCTGGAAATGTTTCAGTTAAAATAAATAGGCGAGTAAACTCTTAAATACTTCGTGGTTTCGCATGCATTGGTGAGTTGCTAATATATAAAGAGATAAACAGTGAAGTCTGAGTAAAGATAAGATGAAGTTAAGCTTGTTGTCGCACAACAGTTACTTGGCGAACCATTGGATTTGCAAAGCCCATGTAAGGATGACGCCCAGGCATAGGCGGTGTTCATTGTTCCAGCCGAAGAGAACTGCGGGGGCGAAATATTTGTGAAACAAACCCCGCCGCGCGTTTGCGTATTGTGCACCCAAGTGGCTGAGATTTTCAATGGCGAAAAGGGCTCTCAGGAATGCGATTAGAGCGCAATAAAACCGGCGATTTGCTCGGCCACAAAGGCACAAACGTCGCTTGAGTCAGCCTCGTTACACGCGACCGTGCCCGCCTTCGCATAAAGGAAGCAATACAACATTCGGATTTGCCTGATTACCATTTAGAAAAATGATGGACGTCCCGATTGGCAAATAAACCCACCGATATATATATATATGGGAAACTACGGACAAAATCGTCGGTTTGCGGAAAATGTCGCCGTCAAAGGTATTGTTTGTGCTGCTATACTCATAAGTATTTCCGAAATCCGGTCATAAATAAGCACGAAAAAAATATTGCAAACAACTACAAAGGCACAGGAGCCAAATCGTAGATTAGTTCCGCACAAAGGATTAATGGCAAATTTTGTTTAAACTCGTGGGTTTAAAAGTTCGTGCTTATTCGCCGGGACTGTGCGACAATACTATTCAAATTCCATGAAATTCGCCGCAGAAAGAGAACAAGCAATCGTGGGTAATTGTGCGTACCACGCGGAGAAATAATTCAAAAAAAAAAATACAGGACTCGGATTCGTGTTATCATTCGAAAAAGTAGGGATTTTAAGAACTATTCGGAACATTTCCTTTATTTTTCGTAATTTGCATTAGTAGAGGAATACAAATTTCAAGAAAACTTCACTCCTATTTATTACAACCAATCAATTATTTGCTAAATGAAATTCGTACCAAGTAAATATTCAACGTTATAATTTTGAAATTCTGCATGTATGATTTCCCCAGATATGTGAAGAAAACTTTTTGTATTATAATCGTATATAAATTTTACCTGCAATTTGTACTTTTTCTATGCTTTCCAGATATCTGTAGTTGACGTAACATTCTAACAATGTGAAGTTATGTTATAAAATGTAGCTAGTAATAACTAAAAATCCGTGGACAAGTGGAAGATTCTGAATTAAATCACGTCGTGTAAGACCTATGACATTCTATTCCTCAGATTGGACATTACATAACTAAAGAACAGATCGAATAAGATTTAAATTAATTTTCGTCAGACAGAAACCTCTTAATATTGGTTATCTGCCGGTATCAAATTCTTATATTAATAGTACTTCAAATTTCAGTTTAAATCCCAACACACAATTTCGGGTTTATTAATAACATGTCACATGTGACACAAGAAATGTTGACATACTAACTCAAAAACTGTGGAGTCCGAAAGCTGTATTATATACGTCTATTTTATTAAATTGAAAAAGCGGATCACCAGTCAGTTTCCAACAGCCTCCTAAGAAAACGCTTGAGATACGATGAACGTGGGAATGTTTATTTTTGAAGGTAAATGAATAGAAGTAATTAACCAATACTTAAAAAATATAGGGCCACTATCTTTTAATAATATGTAAAATCTATAAGACTAATTTAAATTAAAAATTATTTAAGCAGGCCAGTGCCATTAAGAATCACCACTATGATAATATATATATATATATATATATATATATATATATATAGATATAGATATAGATATAAATTCAAAATTAAATAATAGTTCCTGACTTAAGGTCTATATCACTTGTGACTTGTCACAAGGAATTGAAAATTTTAACATAACTAAAAAACAATAATCAAGTGATAAAAGAAATTCTGACAACTAACTCAAAGAACTATTAATTCCCAAAGTTGAATTATGTAAGTCAGTTTTATTAAATTGATTTCAAAAATTTGTGGCGTAATTTCACAAAAAGGTCAGTGAGGGATATTCTCTCGCAGGCAATACCTGCGAGGGATGTTCTCTCGCAGGCAGAACCTTTTAGGATAGATACGACGGGGTTACCTTTGGGTATGCCTTTTCCTTTCCGTTTTTGAACTAAGGTTCCCACAAGTCGAGGCACCTCGGCCTGTTCTGAGAGTTGTATGTTCCGGGGTCTAAGACCTTGGGTATACGGTAAGTGTTGTTCGCTATTCCCATTGGAATAGTCGGCCAGCTGCCTCCTAAACTGGTCGAGGCACGGAGAAGGGAATGCTGCGACCCCACAGCAAACTCCTCTCCCGCTATCGGAAGGGTGTGGTACAAGTACCCAATGCCCGACCTACCCGATGCAGGTTTTTCTAGGGTTTTCCCTGCATTTCTTTATGCGAATGCCGGGTAGGATCCTTAAAATATAGCCCGGGGGCCCTAGTAACCCTTGGCTACCTTCCTGTACCCTTCCGCATCCCCCCTTTCAAATCCCTTCCTATGCCATTAAAGGGGAGTTGCCCAACGTGGATTACCCTCATGTAGCCTGTTGCCCTAAAAAAATGTGGCGTAATTTCATTCCTAATCTTGATAATAAGAAAAATCAAGACATCATTTACTGTTGAAATTGACTTAATTCTACTAAAACATCCAACAAGCTCACAGTCTTCGGTTTACATATTCTGCCAAAATACAGTTCTGAACTGACGCGATGCGTGTTGCGAAGTCCTGAATTCTCTCTTTCCGCTTAATGAATGCCTTTGGGAAAACCAGTGGCTGCATGTGGTTATTAATTCTGACCGCAACGGATACGCCTTTATACAGTTTACCCTCCTCACTTCGTCACTGAGAAGAAAAGACAGGCCACTACAATTTGCTGACAAAGGAAACATTTAATTGTATCTAATTAATTGCAGTCGAGAAAACATATGAAACCAAAATTTATAGATATAAAACAGCGTTGCGAGTTATTTTAATAAAAATATATCCCATATTTATAGCATATAAGAACCACAATAGTATTTATTTTAAATGTATTCAATCTGTAGCTATCAGGCCATATTAATCAGGCTATATCTGTAACTTACACAACATTTAGGTGTTATTTACCACTGTGGCAACAAGCTCAGTTCTGACAAACTAAATATAAGTGTAACGTAGGCCTACATATGAATGTAGCCTGGAAAAATACTATTGTTATTCTTTATAAACGTTAAATTATAATCATACAGTCAATTCATATTATATATCTATTTTTTAAGTTATGCCCTTTTTTTCGATCATCAATTTCACAATGGCTTCATGTTCAGGGCTCGTCAGTATGAATCAGTATGTTTTAAATTTACCATACTAATCAAACAATACTCGTATTTACTCATCTAAAAGAACCAAAAATAAAATAACTATCAAGACCCGGTCAAAGCTGAAGTCCAATGTATAGTTCAAGTGGAATATACTAATGATGTAATTTGATAGAAAGGTTGCAAAGCATAATTTTTTTTCATGAATTTCTAACCATAAATTAGTTCAGAGGTACTGTGTATAAATTAAGATTACGAATTATTATTTTAGCCATACTAATATAGAAATTTTTATTCTCAAAATAAACGCCTATAAATCAATTTAAATAGTCGGGATATAAAATTGGCAGCAGCTGCATACATACAGTATTATAAACACGTACTTTCAAGAGGATATTTATCAAGAAAATTCCTTCAGTTGTTACAGAAATGAAGCAATAATTGTCACAATGAAGAAATTTAAATTAATTGGGAACTATACGGTTTTTAATAAACGTTGACGTTTACACAGCGGTACCACAAAACAACACTGATGAAAGGGCTATCAAAACTTCCGGATGCAAACATCCATTCGTGTCGAATTCGACGGTCCTATAATTATGCATGATGATATAGTGGTCAGGCCTATTCATGCCTACTGTCCACTCTTCAGGGTAAACGGAATAATTAGTTGGAACACGAGCAAACGCCACATCTCGATCAACGAAATTTCCGGCGATAGCATTCCCTTTGGCGTTCCTCATCAAAACACGTTTCGTCAACTTGTTTAGCTACATCACCGCCTATTACATCAATCAATAAAGTTGGAAACATGAGAGAAAACAGGAAGACTATCGCCTTGATATGACAAGCAATCTCAATACATTAAAATGTAAAATAAACAAAATAAAATACGTCTGTTGCTTCTAATATTCGATCCATTTCTTTATGAATAATATATCGAATTAAATTCTGTAACAACCGTGTTAACCGGGTTTTCTTCCTAAAAATGACAGACTTGTATGTCATATAATGCGATTTATTACCCGACAGGATTTTTTAAGTCAACGATTAAGTATTCTGCACGATATAACATTTCTTAGGGCAGTCTTTTCAGCGACTGTTAAAGCTAATAGTCTCACGGAATTTTTTAAACAATTATACGATACAAATGTAAAATATTAAGTTTAAAAGCCATAAGTATTTTGAATGAACCTGACACGAAATGAACAAGCGAGGGCTATAATATTTAAATAAAAAACGTCGGCATTCCAGTGGCTGCGAAATGAAGAAATATCAAATTTTATTTGCTAATGAAAGCCAAAAAGTAGTGTAGGTAAATCAACAGACCAGCAATTGATGGCTTCTGCCAGTAAAGTTGTGTTATTAAGGTGTATCAGCATTCAGAACTTGACCATCCTCTTGTTGATGTACGGAAAATTCTCACAGTTCATATGAATTGTATTAACTTACATTTCGAAACAGTAGACTCGATATTGCGTCACCATTATGCAAGGACTCGCATGTCAACCGAATGTCTTGCAAAAATAATTACGCACATATCGTTATTCCATCTTGACATTACAGAAATGAAGTAGCTATGACGCTATGGATCTTAAATACCCCAAGTTAAAAAAAAAATTCTCTTATATGGAGAACGACGGGAGTGGGAATGCCACGGAATGTCATTTGAATGACATTAACAACTAATGTCGAAACCAAGATCTTTGAAACAATGAGATAACAGACGGTTGCCTTGTACAAATCGCAGACCTTCACGTTCAAGTGGCGTAACGTGTAAAACTCTAGCGTCTACTTAAATTATATTGACTCGTACTAATATTGGAACAAAAACTCGCGAAAACCGGAGTTACACCTCTTGAAGAGTTCCCAGACGCATGCAACGGAGCAGAATCTTTACCATGTCATTACGAGCAAGAGAAAATTGCTACCTTGGTCTCCAAGGACCGAGTTCCCGCAGAAAGCCATAATTAGCATTTAGGCAGGGTGGCCCACATTTCATTGCTCGGAGACGCCAACGTGGCGTGTGTAATTATCACGGACCAATCGTCGCCTTATAAGCAAAGAAAAGTGTCTTCATACCGCGAAACGAATTACAGTCTGCCGCTAAACGTTTCCGTTTTCGATGGACTGTGTTTCGCGGATGGCTTAACATTAATAAGCGCTTTATCATCTTATTAAGTCAAGTATTCATAAAAGTCTGAAAAGCCACGATAAGCACTTATAACAGCCACGAAAAAAAAGATCTACTCATTTAATAAAATACTAAAACACTGACGCACTTCACTGCTAAACTTTAAAAACTGAAATCAAAAAATTAGTCATAGTGGTCGTCAAGCAATAAAAGAGAGATGACCAATAGTCAACCTCTAAATGTTTTTTGAGTATATTAATACAATCATAATGTCTCAATACTTCACACTACATGACGCAAATTATGTAATAGTAAAGATACCTTGTTCCGATTCAGATTCTTCGTTCTACACTGAATAATTGACAGTCATTTTAAGAAAGAGCTGAAGGCTAGCGACGGATTGTGATCCTTATTGACAAAGGCATGTAGTTAGTCACTAGAAAACGTGTTAAACGGAAAATCAATAAACAGGGTAAAATCATTTCATTTGGTTAGGATCACGGGAAATAGAATATAAATAGTCTCAATGCGTAAAAAACAGGAGGGAAATACTCGTTAAAATTTTTAAAAAAAGACGATATAGCCGGGAAGGCGAAAACTCTCACATAATTCATAAGCGCAACAATAAATACATATATTCAACGTTTATTTCTCTTTTCATAAAAGATTAATATTTCATAGGAATAAATAACCAACGTAACATTAAAATTATATTTATCAATTAATTGAAGGCTACACAAAAGTTTCGTAATATTAAAGATAAAAGTGAAGTAAATAACTCAGTGGTCGAGAATGATATCACGATGATAAGCTATGGAGAATGTCAACGAGGATTTCAGGAGTTAGTTCTCCGCTATATCCGATATTCTCTGTGGGATAAAAACGGCTCGTTCATTAGCCATGTATCAGTCTCACAGCTGTACGAGACCGAAATCTTCACATAGTTATTAGACAGAAACATAACGCTAAAGGTCAATATATACCGAATTGACACAAGACGCTTAGTCGGGCATTAGTTCCGCTAAAAATATTATATGAAGAATAAAACAGTGCTCCACCTATCCCTTTGAAACAGTTAAACTCTCTTATACTAAATGTTACGGACTCAAAGAACCCAAGGACCATTATTAGAGATTACCAAATATACACTGCATCATTTATAAATGTATTGGACTCTTTTTACCCACACTTAAATAATAAAACGGCAAAAAGTAGAATAAAAGGCTCATAAATTTAGTCAAGAAACAAGAGAGAGATACATATTCAAAAGCAGACGTCTCCTCCTAATAAAACAGACTATGACTATAGTACAGTGTAATCTGCAACAGTCGCAGCTTCAAATAAGTTAATATAATTAATTATCCTATTATAATGATAAATGATAAACAAATGGGAATTGTAAAATGTAAGTGTAAGAAACCCTCATTTTAAATGTATAATTATTCTTTCAAACTGATCAATTGTATTTCTATTATTGGAATCAATGTGAATCGCAGAATACTTATGTAAACAAGCACTATTTGTAATTTATTTATGGGTCGTCAATGACCAAGTTGTTAACGCGACCATTATAAACTTTTAATTAAAAAAAAGGTTTAATGTTACCAGATCAATATATTGTTTACTAAAGTTTTGATAAATGTGAACTCATTTAGACAATAATAGCTTTGCTTCAATCTATACATCTAGATTTTTTTTAGGGCAACAGGCTACATGAGGGTGATCCACATTGGACAACTCCCCTTTAATAGCATAGGAAGGGATTTGAAAGGGGGGATGCGGAAGGGTAGAGGAAGGTCGCCAAGGGTTACTAGGGCCCCCGGGCTATGGTTTAAGGATCCTACCCGGCATTCGCCTAAAGAAATGCAGGGAAAACCCTAGAAAAACCTGCATCAGGTAGGTCGGGCATTGGGTACTTGTCCCACGCCCTTCCGGTAGCGGAAGTGGAGTTTACTGTTGGGACGCAGCATTCCCTTCTCCGTGCCTCATCCAGTTTAGGAGGCAGCTGGCCGACTATTCCAATGGGAATAGCGGACAACTCTTACCGTATGCCCAAGGTCTGTGACCTCGGAACACACACCTCTCAGAACAGGCCGAGGTGCCTCGGCTTGTGGGAACCTTAGTTCAAAAACGGTGAGGAAAAGGCATACCCAAAGGTAACCCCTTCGTATCTCTCCTAAAAGGTTCTGCCTGCGAGAGAACATCCTTCGCAGGTTAAATATATTGTAATCTTTTTACCCACACTTAAATGATAAAACGGCAAAAAGTAGAATAAATAGGCTCATAAATTTAGTCAAGGAACAAGAGAATGATACATATTCAGAAGCAGTCGCCTCGTCCTATTAAAACAGACTATGACTAAAGTACAGTGGAATCTGCAACAGTCGCAGCTTCAAACAAATAATTATAATGAATTATCCAATTATTATGATAAATGATGATTGTAAAATATAAATGTAAGAAACCCACATTTGAAATGTTTAACTGTATGTATATTATTGGAATCAATGTGCTCCCGCAATCGGAAGGGCGTGGGACAAGTACCCAATGCCCGACCTACCTGATGCAGGTCTTTCTAGGGTTTTCCCTGCATTACTTTTAGGTGAATATCCGGGTAGAATCCTTAAACTATAGCCCGGGGGCCCAATGAACCCTTGGCTACCTTCCTCTACCCTTCCGCATCCCCCCTTTCAAATCCCTTCCTATGCTATTAAAGGGTAGTAGCCACCATGTGGATTACCCTCATGTAGCCTGTTACCCTAAAAAAATAATCGCTGTATACTTATGCAAGTAAGCAATATTTTTAATTTATTTGGCACTACATACTCCCATCTTCCCCAATAAGCTCCTTAACGCTTCAAACATGTAGTTTCCCCAATGACCAGATCGATCGCTAACATCATGCCGGCTTATATGTTAATATGCGGTAAACAAGTTAATCTGCTTCTCTCGTATCTAACTTGGAATGACAAGGGTCAAATCCAAGACCACAAGTTTATATGTGAAATATTTACAAATTGTAAATACCTTGTTATTTGTTTCATTTTTACAATTGTAAATACTGTTATTATTATTATTATCACAACTAAAAGCTAACTTTAATAAATAAATAAAAAAAGATGACATCCTCAGACCTACGTAGCCTATAAAACATTATAGACCGATAAGGAACAGATAAATTAAACTAATACTACTACTAGATCATTTAATTTGGAAAGAGAGGGTGTTCTTAAATTTGCTGGAAAAAAAACTGAATAAAGGACACTACTTCAATTTGTAAGATTCTTAGAGACAACTCAGCAGAGTACATTTCTCCCTACAAACAAAAATAATAATTTCTGACTGCAAAAAAAAATTCTTGCAGAAACATAAGAAATTTGGAGAGTAACCTTCGTGTTGGCATTATCATAATAAATTATTTTAAAGCTGGGAAATTTTAATT
This sequence comes from Zhengitettix transpicula, assembly GCA_037074705.1. Classification (NCBI taxonomy): domain Eukaryota; kingdom Metazoa; phylum Arthropoda; class Insecta; order Orthoptera; family Tetrigidae; genus Zhengitettix; species Zhengitettix transpicula. The sequence continues at coordinate 55,718,632 of CM073592.1, read as the reverse complement.
CTACTATTGAAACGCCTGGGAAAGCTTCTTAATACGGCGTACACTTTCACAGCATTCAGATTTTTATTCTGTCAAACTTGGAAACAACAAAGGGTATAAGTGTATAAGCTTCGGGCGCGTATGTGGTGAGATTAAATCGGGTGGACAGATTATTAAGTGGAGAATCAAACTTACCAGCCAGTCTTGTTAGAACGTCTGAGGTACATGAAAAAGGCGCTCATAAAGTCGAATTCATTTCGGCGAGCATCTGATAATTTACGAAAATAATTAAAACTATCTTGAATACGGTTATTCGGATTCGCGTGGGCGCAGGACACCACAAACCACCATCAGGCGGACCAATAAATCTGACAGACGTCAAATTTAAGGCAAATATTGGGAAAGAATCAACGGGACAAAGGAAGCAGAGTCCTCATTAAGACCCGAGTAGGTACAGCATGTGCGGCCACGGAATGGGTAATTAGTGGCGAGCGAGTCGCCATGTGCTCGCGTGACGTCGCGGTGCCAGCTGCGATCCGGCGAGACGGCGAGCCGCAAACCTCACAAATTACCCGCTCCTCGTGAGAAACACCAACGCAACAGGATCAAGATCAGGGCATCCTGGCCGGGCATTACAGACCACCTAGAATTCATACGGGTAAATTTGCATTGCATAGGCAAATCGAATCACAGTCCCTTAGAAACGGATTAGTTGAGCGTGACTACAGGTGACGAAGCCTTGACCTACTTCAATGAATAACTTTTCCCATTAAGACACTAATGAGGTCATATAATTACGCATTTCCTGTCACTGATAATGCAGTGTCACTCACATCCCAAGACACGTAGTGACAGTGCAATGTGTAACGTAACCCCGTATGTTAAAGGTTGAGCCAGAGAAGTCCCATTCCTATTGGTCAAGTCCAGATGCGGCAGAGCCAATCCAGCACGTAAGAAAGTAGAACATCGTCGGTCTACCGCACATTCATCTAAAAATCTCTATTTATTTATTTTCTAGGAAAATTCAACGACAGTATTTATTATTGCTCAAGGTGAATGAAATACAGCATTGCACACGGTATAAAATTATCTACTTTCAAATTTTATTTTCATAAGGACTTTTAATACTGAATATCTGGTGTAGATAACAATTTTAAAATGTCGTTTCCATCAACATTGAATTCTGAAAATAGAATCATTCAGATGAAAGCTTCAGCTGTTCGGCAAATTTACCTCTGCTATGGCCCGCATTATCGAAAACTTACATTTTTCCTTTTCGGACTGCTATTTATTATCTCAAGCCTATCCCCCCCCCCTCAGAAAAAAAATTTATCGACGTCGGTGGCTGTAGACGATAGATACCAATTTTAAAATGTCATTTCCACCTACATTGATATCTTAAAGGAGAATCGTGCAGCTGAAAGCTTCAGATGGTTGGCCAACTGAATGTAAAAGGTACTACAGAAAACTACAAGACGTTAGAAACATATCGATAAAGAATTACCTATAGTTACTGATTGATACAGTTACTGAAGACATTATCAAATGAAACCAGCTCAATACACTATATTATTAAATTATAAGCAGCGAGCAAAACCAATATACAAGATTAAAAATTCAAAATATATGCACTAATGACCGACGGGCTTTATCTGCACCAATACCAGGATCCTTTTACTGGAATTTTACTATGCTTAACAGGTACTTTATATTTTATGCGAAGATGATTTTGGTGACACCTTATTACTGATAAATAATTTTTTACTATGAAGTCAAAACTAAGCATTTCCTTTTAGTATTTAACTTTATCTCGTTGTTTTTTACTTAAATTTTTTAATACATTTTCTCTGTAATTATGGTAATTTAATATTATATAAATCTGTTTCATAGTTAGCCGCCGACGTCGACAGAATTTTTTTAAATAGCAGTCTGAAAAGGAAAAATGTAAGTATTCGATAATGCGGGCCAAGCGAGGAATAGCAGAGGTAAGTTTGCAGATTAGAAAACATGGCCGTCGTTTTCGCACCGTGTTATTGTTCCCGGAGAAGCGTAACAAAGACGGCCTCACTCCACTGACAGTCAAGCTGTTTCAGTCACGCGACATTGCGAGTCATAAATTAAACTCATTTTGGAGGAAGACACAAATTTAAATATCACGTCGCGTTTTAGTACACGCCAAACTGTCCATCTGTCCGGTTGGTTCCCACCAGGATCTGGCCGGAAATGGAAGAGATTTCTTTTCCCTTTTTTTGCAACTCTTAATAACTTGCCGGAATTTGACCATAATTATTGAAAATTTCGCTTCCTGCCTAAAAGGCTTTGTTATAATATAAACTAAAATATGATTTTATATTGTTATACAAAATAAGTAAGCCTCAATATTTTTTTTACAAATACTTTGCATTTTTTTATTTCTAATGATTTTGCGCAATTTCTTGCTCCGTGAGAAGCCCGCGTATATATTTCATTTCTCTATATCCCATATATTCTATTTTCGTAGTTTAATTCCTCATTCCAAACTAAGAATCTGCACATTTATTTTAACTTTATTCGTTTCACTACATCCTCCGAATTTTCCCAACGTTCATCCCTATTGCAATCTGTTTGCGTAATTCATAATGCAAGAATTTTTAAAGTCTCTCATGACTATCTCAGAAAAAAAAATCTTGTCTTTCTCTACTTCTTGCCCAACCTCTTTGCTACATCAGATATGTAGATGACATTTTTTGTATTGTTAATACCTCTCAAATCAACCTTACAGTCAATACTTTCAATAATTATCATCCCAACTTACAATTCACCCATGAACGTGAATTTACCCATTCTCTTAATTTCCTTGATGTCACTGTATCCATTCACAATACTTCCCTGCTCTCACCAATTGGTTCAGAAAACCTACATACTCTGGACGTGTTATCAATTATCTTTCTGATCATCCTCCAAACCAAAAGAGAGCTATGGAATACAATCTTGTAGACAGAGCTATTTTACTTTCTAACTCAAAGTTCCATCAACACAACTTAAATACTGCCCGAAACATTTTAATCTTGAATGAGTACCCTTTAAATTTTATTATTAAACACATAAACAGCAGAATGAACAAAATCTAATATCCTACTGTCAATCGTCCCCAAACACCTCAAGCCAAATTTTTTCCCGTACAAATTTCTACATCATAAATATGTCCAAATATTCAAAGAATATCAAATATCCATCATTTACAGATCCACTAAAACCCTTTCATACTTGATTAAAAACCAGGAGGACCCACTTGACACCTACAGCAAACATTGTGTTTTTTAAAAAACCTCTTACTCTAATTGCAATTCTTGCTTCATAGGGCAAACAAAACGTTCCCTTAATACACATATCAAAGAACATATATCTAATATCAAAGTTCCTATTGATAAACAATCTGTAGTATCCAAACATACAACCAATCCTAAACATGTTAAGATTTTAGACATTGACAGCTGGTACAGTCCCAGACTCATTGAGGAGATGCTTCACATTAAATCAAACATCACAGCTATAAATGTACAGACAGACACTATTAAAGAATAAATTAATAAGAAAGATAGCCAATTCAGACAAAGAGGGTAATATAAATACCACACAACGTTTCTGGGAACCTTGTGCCTTTCATCAGGTGCTAAGAAGAGCCTAGAGAAACACAACTGCACTTTTTTGAGTGTTGCCAACTGACAAGTGTAGTTGTGTTTCTCTAGGCTATTCCTAGAACCTGACGAAAGGAACAAGGATCCCAGAAACGTTGTGTGGTATTTATATTACCTTTTTTGTCTGAATTTGCTGTCTTTATTATTTTAATCAGAAGTATTTTTTTTCATTTGAGCCAGTATTAAACTCAATAATTGCTATGATCCCTTATTATTACGCTAAACCTTGTTATTCCATTGTCGTTGCTGCCTTATTGATACGCTTTCTGGGATCCATGTCCCTTTAGTCAGGTGCTAAGAAGGTCCTTGAGCAACATTGCTGTACTTGTCAGTTGACAACACTCAAAAGGTGTTGTGTTTCTCTAGGAATCTTCTTAGCACCTGACGAATGGGACATGGATCCCAGAAACGTTGTATGGTATTTATATTACCTTTTTGTCTGAATTGGCTATCTTTCTTATTCATTATTTTCAATAAGACGTAATTTTTATCAATTTAAAAACTAACAGATATTAAATTTTATTCTGCAGTTTGGTAATCATGGTTTGCAATATACGGATTGTCGTTGTTACCTTTCCGATGACGATGAATGGGACGTTGGCGGCCTGCAGATTCCAGAGGACATCTTCAGGAGTGCTGCCTCCTGTAAGCAGGTACACCAAGCCCGAGTACATAACCACGAAGACGGCGCCGTGGGCCGCAGACTTGTTGAAGTGGAGGACGAGGGTCGCGATGGTTGCGGTCTGCAGGGCCAGGAACAAGCCATCTCCCCAAGCACTGAAACACAATTACCAAAACATCACGCATACTGATGTATGTATACCGCTTGTAACTGGAATCTATTATTGCATCGCCCATGGTAACCGTTAGGGTGAGTTATTCAGATAATGAACCCCACCCCAGTGAATGAAAATTGCTCATATTAACTGCAATACCAATGGAGCAAATTCGAGGTTCCTTGAAAGCTAAAATAGTTCATTTGGACCACTACAGATGGCATACAATAAACATATCAGTATTGGACGAACGAGAAAAAAAATATTAATTAAGGGTACAAATACTTTCCAAGCCGTCAGCAGCTAGCGGGAATTAACTTTTATTTCTTTGTGTTGTAGAAGCGAAGCTCGAACTCATTAATCGGCAAATTGTGAGTTGCACGCAGTGTCAACAGGACGGGCGATCAGATGAGCGCGTCTTCACACTCGGACGGGCAATCTTTGTGAAGATAGCATCAGCCGCAGACACGATCCGCTCTTCTCACGCGCTCCACGGACTTTCACAATCACAATGCTTACATCGCAATTCATCATCACCACGATAATATTTAGAAAACTGCGTTATTCATATAATTCTTATTTATTTCTATTTTATAACGTATTTATTAGGGCTTATTTACATTTTTTAGTTATAATTTTACAAGTCACTGCCTCTTTCCATAAACAAACTTTTTTTTACTAGTATACACCTTTTATATTAATTATTTAGTTATCAAAGTATTATATTTGTACTTTTTATTTCTATCTTCTTTTCTATTTATTTTTATTAAATTATTAATATATATTATTCTGTTTCCAGTCTTGTGTTAATTTGTGTTTAGAAAACGACTGGCAAAATTGTGAGGTATATAAACCAATTTTTTTCTCACCTACACACTCATACTGTATCTATAAACTGCATTCACTCTCTTTGATCCAGTTTATTCCTGACGTGATCGCTTATGTCTTTGCCAATCATCCAACTTCTCGCAATGTCTCACCAATTGTCCCAGAATTCCTCTACACTTCCTACTTATACAACCCAACATGAGTTGTTCTCCTACTTTCATTACTCTTTCTGGCCCACGCTGGGAGTACACGAAATCATTAAATTAACTGGAAGTACGACAAATAGTACTGTTCAATTCGGTAAGGAAGCCACAGTGTCCTCTGACAAATTATTGCTGCCAAGTGATATTGTGGATATATTGTGGTTCGGTTATTGCAAGATGAAAATGTAACGGATTAAAAACATGTTACAGTTCGGGAACGAAATGTATAAATTGAAGAACAATGAGAATATTAAGGTAAAAAAATAATACACATAACTTACTGGCTCCATCGTCTCAAATCACATGCTTATTTGTGGATAATGTGCTTAAATTTTGAATGGTATGAAACAACTTATTCAGCGATCTTGACTTTATTTTAAAAAATATAGTTTAATTATGTAAAAAATAGGCAAGTATCTTGTAAATGGAAAATGGTAATAGAGCATCATGAAAATAAGGTTGTCAAAAAAATATCACATTTAAGCAGATAAAAACTGAAAAATTGGTCCCTGAACACTCGTCGTTACAAAAATTGACAGCTCCTTCTTGACTGCAACTTGCAAAACATCGTTGACTCGGATTGAGTATTCGGCTGTGACAGAATTAATTTGCAATAACTTCAACAATATACCAGTTAAAGACTCGCAAATCAGTGTTATGTTGTAGTTAACAATGCATTGGAGCTTACAATCATTATTTACCGGGTATTTTTTATGCATATCTTTAAAATAAGATCAAGGAAGAAAAGCGAATATTTTAATTGATAAAAGATGCGATACGTTAATTACTAGTAAAATGTTTTGGAAGATCTACTGTCTTGTATATCCAGTCTGAGGTCTAATAAAAAAGATAAGGTGTTCCGCGTGTTGCTATCAGGAAGGGGCACTTATTTTTAGTGAGGAGTATACATTTAATTGATGATTATGACATGATTCTAGTAAGTTAAACGTTTAAATAATACATCACGTATTAACTATTTTAGATAAAATAGTAGGCAGGAAGGAGCTGTTTCCGGTTTTGTTGTGTTTCGGAAAACCTATGGGGGTAGGGAATAAAAGAATAATATCAACACCGGAACGAAAGTGCGCAGTTTGTTTTTAAGGGCACGTTTTAAAAATGCATCGTCCGCGAAGAGTTCGCAACTTCGTACGTCAGAGACGAGGTGACTTGGGGTAAATCAGAGCTCCCGCGGTCACACAGCGTGATGCATTACGAGACATAAATTAGGTGATGCGGAAGGGAGGGGGCGCCAGGAGCCATCATAAGCAGCGCCCCCACAAATCAGACAGCCACACCCAGGCCACACAGGCTAGCCTCACCCATAAAACATAGCGCTCACCATCACTACAGCACCCAAAAGAAAACAAATACGCATATAAACACTTAAATATTCAAATATCTTTTTCAAACCAGACGATCCGTATTAAATTGTTTAAATAAATCTATCATGTTTTTTTTTCAATTGTTCAGACAAATATTTCGGTGGAGTTGTAATCCTAGGCCAGGTCTAACGACATAACGGAAGAAATTTTAAGGGAAGAATAAATTGATTCGGGTCGATTACTTTTATATACCCTCAGTCTGAGAATGATTAGGAATGTCATAATACCAAAACTCCAATCATTTTTTAATAATAGCAGAGATTTGAACACAACTCGGTTGCAATTGCAATACTACGATTGGTGCGTATTCCTTCGGAAAGAGAATCTTCTGGAGTCATTCTAGATGTTAAGGTATTTTAGGGACAATTGCCAGAAAAGCTAAGGAGAATCCCTTCAAATGGTGTCATACAGGTTCATACCATACGAGAAAAATTCATCAAGGAAATAATAAGAAAAAAATGGCAATTACATTGGTTTCATAACCGCAAAACCTGCATTACAAGGTCAATATTACTTTTTTTAATTAATTTTTACATAATTTTTTTTAATCCGAAGATTTTACAATTGTGGTACATTGATGACGTTAACATGTTAAAATTAACTTGAAGAAATGTAGTTGCTTCTTGAGTGAGTAGTTGAAGAGGAAAATGAATTATTTATTTATACATACACACATATACATATACATACATTTATATATATATATATATATATATACATGTGTGTGTGTTTGTGTGTTAATTTTCGGTGGTTGCCAGGTCAGTTCGTCGTTTTCTTTTTAGCCTTCTGAGAGGTTTAGGTGGAGGAGGATGGGATTCTGTATTTGAGATAATGGGATTGAAGTGGTGGAGAAAATATTACTGAAAGTGTAAATTGAAACATACCCTCACACATTTCAATAATATTGTCAATATTATGGCATATAGTCTTGCTTTCAACAAGTCAGACAATAATTTCTCATTAATTGTAAATCTAAGTGCGTTGGTTATGGCACTCAATACGAAAAAAAAGAAGAAGACAAAAAAATGTTGGCCAGACCTGTGTGGAAAAGCGTTCATGGGCATTGGGAAACTACTGCAATAACTCACTGGCGTCCCGGGTGATAACCGATTTTTTTCTCGAATGAATGAACAACTGTTTCAGAATTTAGTTGCATTGATTTCACCACCAGCGACGTGGGATACTGCGCAATATAAATACAATAATATTGACTAGTCTTCAATAAAATATAGCCTGCTTAATTTTTAGATCAATATTATTGTTACAATATATCCCTCAGACGATCTATATAAAACAAATTCGATACTGACTGAATAATATCGACCGTGTTAAGCTGTTAACATCCATATTTCCTCGTACATGAAGAAGATACCTTAACAAATTAACAAAATTTTTACTAATGATATATATTGACTATTTAAGAGGAAATTACAAATAAAACAACTTTTTAAAGTCAGAAAAAGATTTATAATTGAAAAAATACAAGGTTTCGTCGCTATTTGCGACCTCTTCGGGTATATGAAATTCTAACAGAGTTAGAAAACGCTGCTAGAAGATGATGACAGTGAACGTCATCGAAACGACGCGCACACATCTTTTCACTCGGTTAGAAGCCGAGAAAATTTTATTCAGGCTATGTTTTACTTATAATTATTTTTACTCTCCATGTTCTTTTTAGTTGCCTTACGATATTGTACAGTTTTTGAATTACTGACTACGAATATCTGCATTGTTACTTGGATTAACAACATATCCTTTTTATGAGTTATAGAATTTGATATCTGATACTTGGACTACTTTGCTATTTGCGTTAGTAATTTAGATTTAAAAAAAAATTCAATGGTCATGGTTTTTTAAACTTGATCACATACCTAAACGCAATATGGCGAGTATTAAACTAATTTCTCTCCCTCTGAGCATGTGTGTGATAAAATGTCTACCGAATACAGTGAGAGTATCATTGTCATAGTTTTCTCTTACGCAATCTACTAATGGTACTGGCAGATCTAGCGTTTGATATCCTCTTCCTGAGAGCTCTTTATATAATAAGTTTTCAATCAAAGAATGTAATAATGTAAAGAGGTAAAAAATTTATAAAGATTAATCTCGAAGATGGCGGAACAGAGAAATGCTGTGAAATGAAATGAGATTAGCAGAGAAAAAATTGCAGCCTCATTGGTCTTAAGGCGTCTTATTCATAAGTAAATAACTCTGGTTCAGGGAGAAAACATGATAATTCAATCCCAAGTGAGGGTTTTCGGAGAGCGTTACAAAATTGCAGTTGGGTCACACTGATAAACAAGGAGTCCTCCCATTTTCTTTTGGTTCCTGAAGGAGACGCTGCGAATTGTTCGGATCCGTTGGTCCCAGCCACCGAGGCGGTGGGATATTTCAAGAAATAAGCTGGGGAAGGCATTCTTCACGTTCCACCCTTCCTGGAGGAGTATTCCAGGCGGAGGTCGACAATTCAAATCGCAGAGAGCGAGAGGGAAGGTTTTAACATCGGAGAAGGAGCGGAAGGCACAATAAACAAGCGAGTCCCGCGCCAGAGAGGGCATTAGACGTGAGTAATGAAGACACACACACAGCCCCCCAACTTGCAGGGCTAAGTTCCCCCTCCACGGCCCAAGACGGTGTTTAATTACTGGGTTAACGACTTCCCTCTCATTTGTCGACGTGTTTATACGGGAAACAAAAAGCGAGCGCAAAGTATCTCCAAACAGCGCCACCACCGGCATTAATAATCACGGCGCATATATAACACCGCCATACGCAGCCACTGCTTTTCATTAATACTATATAAATCGGAATGCGGCAATAAATACTGCTATACTTCCTACGGCGAAACAAAACCTCATGTAGAAAGGAACGAAACTCTTTCTACACCATTCCGATTGTCCTTTCAACAACCACATCCCTCAGAATAGTGAATTTTTGAAATCAGCAAGTACACCATTTGTAGAAAATCTAGGATTGGAATCGCTTGTGACAGCATCTCAGTTGTCTTATTTCTCACAGAAGTATTTACTTTGGACACGAATCTTCAGTTTTTACACATCTTACCCTGCACACTCTCCGGGAATTTCATAGAAATAAGAAACTTACTATTAAATAATTTATTTGGAATGTTCCTTAAGTGTAACGAAGAAAGTTGCAAAATTAATCAAAACATCAAACCGAAAAAAATATATATAATTATAATTACAACTCCTGAAGAATTTGCAATCCTTAGGAATATGAAAGGCAAAGTGCCGACTTGTTTGGTGCTGTAAAAGCAATAACAGCCATTAATAATTAAATTATTAAAATCATATAATAAATTCTATATTGAATATTTTTTTGTAACAGCAGAACCTGTTCATTTATGAAAAATTAGCAGAATACACTAGATGGTATCGTAATTAATAATGCTAGAAAAGACAATTAAATACTAATAAGATAGCCAAATTCAGACAAAAGAAGTGATAATATAAATATCACAAACCGTTTCTGGAAGTCTTTGTTACTTTCTTCAGGTGCAGAAAAACGCAAGAGCATAGAGAGACACAACTGCACGAGTCCGTTGACAAAATAAGAAAGTACTTTTATTATCATTTCTTTTGTCTGAATTTCGCTATTTTTCTTATAATTAATTTTCAATCATACGAATTTTTTTTTTCATTTTAACAATGAAATGTTATTTTGAAATGTTAACGTGGTTCTTATTTTGATCTGTTGAATGATGTTGGAAGTATGGAGACCATTCACATAACATACTTCCGGGACTAAGCAAAACGCCATCGATTTAATAAATACTGTAATTAAATCAACTATTCTTTTATGAAACGAAAATAATTTTATTTGATTTTCAAAAAATACAGTCACTGTTTCTTACATCTATATTTTCGAACACACAGACTAGATTTTTAAATGTGAATTTTGTGAATTGATGACTTGCGTTATAAATCTCGTTTTTAAAATTAAGTTGAAAATATTGTGCGTATTTCATGACCAAAAACGTATTCGTGCTTATCAGGATAAAATATAAAAAATGCCAAGTTATTATATTTCTTTTTAAATAATTTAAATTTAAGATAAAATACGATTTTAAGGTCCTAGTAAATGATTGCGTTGTTTTCCCCCGGGAATTTCCTGACATTATTTTAAAATCTTAGTATGTGTTTTCAATTATTCCCAATCGAGAATTTTATTAAACTGTTTTATTCCGTATAATTTCAAACGCGTCCCAATAATCATCCCGTAATCGTCCCGACTTCTTCGAGGTATCGAAAAAGGTCATTTCTATTCTTTGCTCACTGGTGTATTAACGATTGTTATTTAGAGTTTTATTTAAAATTTCTCCCAAACATTGCCATGTTTCAATGATGTTACCATTTTCTTCGAACATTATTTACTAATTTTTACCAACCTCTTCTCAATTTAGAAAGGAAATTGAACATCAGGAAAATGACATTTTCGACATATTTTGAGCTATTGGATAACATCCTCCCCTAATTTAATCTGAATTTCGAGGTTAGTATTATTTTAAACGATAAACTCCATACAGGATTAGGAAACAAAACAAGAGGAACTGTAGATAGTCGTCCTGAGCATAATATTATAGGACGGGTAGTCTCCTTCAGAAGATATTACAGCTATGTTTAACCAATACTAGAGGGTGTAGCCTACCTAAACCTCTATATTACCGACTCATAATTTATCCATTGTCCTCTAGATTGAGCTATTTTCGTCCAGTTACTCCCTGACGTCTTCTTGATGTCCTTGTCCGATCTACCAAATGATTTTTCCCTTAGTCTCTATGGGTTCCAGTTTAGAGCTTTCTTTGTCCAACCGGCCATCCATTCTCACAGCCGACTCGGATTTCTAATATGTTCCACTACGTCTGTTAATTTGGATAAGTCATTCCTCGGACGATCTCTTCTATTCTTCCCCAACATGGTTCGTTACCTACTTTTCCGTTCAAAATTGCACCTTACGTACCATCGTGTATATTAAGGTCCACATTTCAGAGCCATAAATCGTTACTGGTGGTATATAATGTTGAAATACCTGACTCTTCATATTCAAAAGAAAATAGATTCTAGTTGTTAGTGTAACGGCTTAAGAAGTAAAAGAGCTATGGATTGAATCTCTGTTACAGCGTGACAAGTATAAGAACACGGCAAATGAGGAAGAGGTTCTATCCTGATTTTTTCTTTGAAGTAGCCGCTGATATCTAAGAACAGTTATGTATATGATTTTAAACGGGCTGCTTTATTGTTCACGAAGTCATAATTGGTGGAAAGACCAACGCGTTAAGTCAAAGCTTCGCCGAGTGTGGGTGTCCCGTGCAATAGCAGCACGCTAATTGAGATATGCATTATCCCGAGGGAGCAAAGGGGTAGGCCGGTCTTTGTGGGACGGTTCCGCCCAATTGGAGCGCGTAACAGGGCTACTTCTTGCGTGAGTCTCAGTGCGCTATCCGGTGGTCGGCTCCGCGGGGCGCCACCACGGACCACACATAGCACGGGCCGTTTCCACAAAAGTCGCTGCCGAAACAATGGCGGCGCAGAGATGAGAAGGCACAAATTTTAATTACTAGCGCCACCGGGTGGCGAGAGCTCCCCGCAGAGCCGCGGAGTTATCGCACCTCGACACCTCGATCCTCTCATCAATTTGCTCCGTCTCACTCCCACGTCATTACGCTAAAGCAGATTAATTGCTTTTTTGGGTAAAATTGGGGGGGTACCTCGCAAAACAAAGCCGGGGCGCAGAATCTAATTCTCCGGTAATATTCACGTGAATCGTGCACTCGTAGCTAACCCTCTTGCCAAAATACAACCACATGAGGAAACCTCTCTATAGAGTAGTTGAAACTGCAAGCAATAGTTCACTCCAGATAACTGCGAAACAATAAAAGAGAATAAAATAATGTACAAACATCCAAAAATACAAAATATTTGTATCATCACACTTGAACCGAATAAGTCTACGTCTCTTATTTTTCAGATTTCTGAATAAAAATCAGATGAAAATATGGGCATTTATTGATCAGTTTGAAATTAATTGGGCTCTTATATTCATTTTAATTATTGATAATTAAACAAACCATTAATTAATTCGAGTTGCATTCGGCAAGTGATTAAAAAAACCGAAGAGTTCGGCTCTTGCGTTTTGAAATACCAGACAAAAGCAACGACGATTGCACAAACGTTGTGTTGTGTATATTTTTTCACTTATTTTTTGTCTCATTTGGCTATTTATAGAATTAGTATACTTTTTATAGTTTATTTTTTATTTATATATCACAGGACGATCAGCTAGTACCGTGAACTGAAAAAATATATTTAGAGTCTGGTTTGAATACGAAAGATAGCCAATGTAGACAAAAAGGTAATATAAATACCACACAAAGATCCCAGAAACGTTGTGTGGTATTTATATTACCTTTTTGTCTGATTGGCTATCTTTCGTATTCATTAATTTCAATTAGACGTTTTTTTTTCTCATTTTAGAGTCTGTTTTTATCTCTAACTATTTCTTAACGTAAAAACGTATAGGAAATACATACCGATTGGCTGTAAACAAAACTATTTTTAGGTTCGTTCGTTTAATTTTTTGTAAATAAAATTTATTGATCATCAAATATATCACTCATATTACGCATCGCCAAAACTAATTTTAAACGAAGCCTAAAGCATCGGAACATGAATATTTTATTACATTTCGGTAATATTTATAATGCACTTTTGCGACGCATCATCGGTCATACCGACGATTTACATGACTTTACTGTCCAATAAAACATATGCATGTTAAAGAATATCTCGAGAAAAAGTGACGCGGGTCAACTTGAATGAAAGCACAAAATATTTTATGAAGGTACCTCTAATTAGACTAGTGCAACCTAGAAAGCCTATAAGAAATTATTAATGTAGATAGACTTCAATAACAGTAGTATTTAAGCAGTAACTGAACAAGTTTACCTGATAAATATTTTCTAAATACGTTGGCAATAAAATAAATTGTTTCTACTAGCAGCAAGAAGAAGGAAAAAATCACATCACGTCTCATATCTTAATAAATAATGGACCTACAGAATTTCAAAGAAGCAAATTAGCGAAGAAATAATTAAACTGGCTAGGAAATACAATTTAATCTGTTAATACTGTAAGAGTTGTGATGCTCCTCACCATCATCGACACAAACATATTACAAGTTTTAATGACGCTATAAGAGTTACTGTAATTCATCTAAATGAATTAAATGAATTCGTGTAATTGAGATGTCAATATACAGAAAAATTCTAAATTTCGCTGAAACCTTTCATTCACAACGTTGAAAAACGATTCAAATGCCATATATTTTTACATATAAGTATTCAGCTATTTAATTATTTATAGTTATATTTATCTGACTTCCATACAATTATATGTGAATTAAAACAACTCAATGTGTCAGAAATAATATAATAAGCAAAAAACAAAACAAAATTAACACAACGTTCCGTCTCCAATCCAGGATTTCATCAGGTGTATTACACAAAATTTACTTATATAACATCAATTTTTGGCTGATATTAACAGAAGAATTTGGCAATGTATAAATTATATTATTCCAAATCCATTGTGCACCTGATGAAGTCTTAGACTGAAGACGAAACGTCGTTTTAATTTTTTTTTGTTTTAAGTTATTAAATTATTTTTGATAAATTCGGCTGTGCTATTATTTGGATTATTTATAATTATAATCATGTCTCAACAATATTATATTGTGTTAAAGTTCTGTGTCACTTCTGAATTCCCTACAACAGTTTAGTAAGCCCACTCATTAAAGCACTATTTTTGCCAAATAATAATGGATCAAAAGAGAGTACAGTTTTGAAACACCTTCCACGCCGATCGGGAGTCAAATTTCAGATACTATCGGCTGATCCCCGTTGCAACTATTTTGCCGAAATGTGTAACATGGTACCTAAATCCAGATGAGGATGCACCCAACGAACAGGAGGACTCGCTAACCACTACGCCACGCCACGGGGTGGATCTTCTCACGTCCTACACCTGTTTTTGTAACGGTGCGTTTATAACTTGGTGCGAGTTCGACTAATGACTTGACTAAAATGTGTAACTTCTAGAATTGTGCCGTGTCACGGTGTGATTAATGATGGTAACTGTAAAAATACGAAACCAATCACAGCCATTTATTGCAGCGGAAAATTGCCTCCCGAAACAAAAAATAAAATGAGGTTTATACCAGAGTGACAAGTTTCGAGAATGGAAATATGTAGTCGAGATGAACTGCAGGACCAAATTTAAAATAAAAATACACATAATAAACTGTATTATAATATATTGACGTCATTGAATCTAAAAGTTAACAGCCGATGAATTTCCATTACTGCAACCAGTTGTCCCACGATATTCAGTGTTGGTGATGTTAACAGTTGTTTTAGATTATTTGTTGTACTTTTTGAAGTAAAGTAGAAGTAAAAATATGCCCGTAACATACGTCAAGCATTACTTTTAACAGACCATTAAAAAATATTATAATAAAAAATATAATAATCGTAACACGACAATGTTTGTGTACATATATGTTCCATTTTTAAGATGTAAGTCAGAAATAATAGTTTGTTTTGATGTTGTAAACGTTTCCTCAGTCTAGCTACCAAATTGAAACGTTTACATCAAAACAAACCTTACTTTCAGCCAGACATCTTGAAAAGGGTACAAATATATAAAGCAACGTTGTTGTGATATGAGTAATAATTTTATTTTATTTTAAAGAATGTTAATGGGATATTCATGTTCGTTAAATATACCCTCTTATTAAAAACAGATGAAAAAAACAAATTATTTAAACATTACTTTTCACTGTACGAGTTATTTGGGTTTTTATTAAATAATTTCTTCTTATATAGAACCACTAATCCTCGAAATTCGGGGAATAGTTCACCATTAATCGAAACTGGTAGAACTAATACCAGTTCTATTCTCAAACTTTAATTACAATTTTCTCTGAATAACTGTAAGACATTATCTCATGCAATGACGTATCAGGACCGATCGGATCAAATACATCCCCACACCATGGTGTCGACACATCTCTTCATCTGAAGAGCTGTATGACGAACCTCAGATCATTCTATAAAGAAAGGAATTCAAAAGGAAAATAAATCTACTGTAGTTTGAATAGTTAAATCAATTTTTAAAAAAAACCAAATGCGTTTTTCTTGCCTAATCAATAAGGAGCAAATCATCATGAAATTCTCCCAGGTGCTACTTTAACAATTTTTCAGCGGCCACCGCAATTTTTTTTTTAAGAAAACCTTACCGGCTTGGCGCTTTATTTTCGTGACAGGTAATCAGTCAGGAAAATATCTTCCGGTACTGAAAAAGCAGTTCCTACGAGCGTTTCAGAACGCCAGATTATTGCTTTTAAGTTTTTATCAGTAATTGTCTAAAAAAATTTTAAACACCAATTTGTTGAGGATATTTAATATGTGATATGATGAAGTTTATAGGAAATAAACATACATTGCGAAGTCTTAAAGGCAATCCATTTACTCGTAAAAAGCATAGAAACGTCTAGTAAGGTGTATCTAAATTAAATTGCAATAAATTATTTTTCCGGACAGAAATAAAAAAAATCATAACACAGCACTAACTTGTATTAGAGAAAACCCGTTCGATGTTCTGAAGGATTACGACAAGCTGTGCGAGCTAGAGGGAGTTGGACCGCTCTGAACAAGACTCAAAATGGTAGTTTCGCCCGAAAGTGACCCTCTTATTGCTTAATTGAAAAAGGCCATTATACGAATTGAAAAAAACGATTATATCCGTTTTAGTATAAGAACTAATTTTACTTTGGTACAAATTCCTTTTATTTTTTCTTATTTAAAAAATGTTATCCACAATATTGTATGTAAGAGTATATAATTATAGTTTTTACAGTATATTCTTATTATAAAAGTGAAAAGTGTCCCTAAATTATAGAAGTAAAGAAAGAAAGAGTTATATGTAAGTTATTCACAGTATAAGTACTTTCTTATCGCTTTTATTATGATAGCAGTATTACTAGTTTCGGTTTTAAATGCTATTTCTCTTAGTTCCTGATGCAAATTAAGCGGCAACCTTACCGTCAGTCGATACGTTTGCTCTATTATATTAAGACAGCATTTGCACATTGATCATCCCTTGTATAACCTATCACAGAATTACTAGGAGTGTCATCTAATCTTCTCTCTATATATAAACCTTATATCTTGAAAAGTGTAATAAACGAGAACTCTAAATAATTAATTAAAATAAAATCACCTCAAATTTCACTGCAAAAGAGAGAAAGAAAAATTTTAGTACACATGACATTAAAGAGAGTTGAATTATAATAATCAAGAATAAAAAATTCATTAAACTGAATACCATATGCCAATATTATTTGTAATGATAATTTGTAAATGACTTCTTTGACGACAGAGCCTGCGGAGTCTTTTATAAATGTAGAATTTATCAGAAGATTAATATAATATTTGTCCCGAATGTTTCTCAGTGAAATGGATGCAGTAATCTTTCATTATTTGACCAACGCTTCTGTACACAAAATTATCGATTGTAACAGATTCAATTCTGTGTGGGATTCTTTATAATTTTCAAATATTAACCGCTAATTGGGTTAGCTTATCCTTATGTTTATATCTCTTACTAGTATTACGTACCTGTTATGGCCTTCATCTCATTTCGATGGGATCTACGCTTTGGTGATGCGAATAATCCGTGATACCATTAAATTGAGATTTGTAGCAACCAATAGGTCAACAACTACGAATCTACTACTTACTACAGACGCATATTAAGGTAAGGTCAGAGTGAATATGCCTCAAGTCTAAATAACTCCATTAAAAATAGAAGTCAGTTGTGTCGCATAGGATTTTCTTATCACCTGACGAAAGGGACAAGGATCCCAGAAACGTTGTGTAGTACTTATATTACCTTTTTGTCTGAATTGGCTATCTTTCTTATTCATTATTTTCAATCAGACGTAATTTTTTTCATTTTAAAAATAGTAAACTACGAGATTAAATCTTCTTAGGGAATTGTTTAAATTTCTAATTAAATACAAGGAAATGGAAAAACAATTTAAGACTTTTGGGTCAAAACTCAATGTACAGCTTCTACGATTATACTCATACTGTAAAGTAACACTTTAGTCTCCATTTATCTACTAACAGGGAAAAACGTATGGCACGTAGAAGTTTGCGTTTGTTCACAAGGCTACTAACGTAAAAGCCAGGACTGATAATTGAATAGTACCAAATGCAGGAATATTTTTTTTTGTACGGGAAACACAATTACATGGTGACGTGTTGACACCAATCTGTTGACACTCAATATGTAGCGGAGCTCACCACCAAAAGTTGCCCGTCCGCCATTAATATTCGGCGCAGGTTCAACTGCGAGAAATTAGTTTGGTTGCAAGTGCGAGCCGACTTCCTGCTAATGAACACCATTCACTCGCGGCCTATAGCTTATATCCATTGGGGATTTCGGTCGCGTTTCACCGGCCACCGCCAAAGCTTCCCTTTTTAATTAAAAAATCCTCACCCCTTCCCAGGACGCCACATTCCCCTCCGGAATGTCACCAGCCGCACATCCGCCGGGTAATTGACAGCGCTAGAGCCGCCGAGAAAAATAACTAGATCCATTCCATATAATACAACTAATAAGTACGCCCAGATGTGATTAACTTTTTAATTGGCTAATCCCGAAAGGCTATCACTTGGCCGCCATCCAAAGAACTGTTGGGGCAGTCATTTCCAGAGGGGAAAATGTTTTGCAAACAGCAATTTATTTTCGACCGAAGGTCTCCAGCAGTAGTACTGAATTCAAAAAGAGTTCTCAGTGCTCAAGATGTCGTTTCGGTAGCGTGGATTAAGTTGAACCCGAAACAAAAATGGTCCAAATCCTAGAAACATTCCATTGAAACTTGATTTATAAATTTTTGAGTAGGTTCTTGTTATAGAAAGGAATTGCAGGTGATATTCTTTATATCAATAAAAAAATCTACGGATTCCTTGAAAAGTTAACATTTTTAACAATTTATGCTGTCTTAGACTTTTCTGTCAACCCCTACCCATGGAAACAAGATACCAGATATACATCCAGTTTGTCTTACCTGAAAACTCCAATCAGAACTATTTGCGCATCATCATCACCTTTTCAAATGATACAGGAAGAACATATTGGTTTCGAGGTAGAAATAATCGAAAGAAGAAACAAAAAAGTAGAGATGTTTCATATTAACAACATGGTCTCTCAGATAAAGCAAACTGTCCATTGTTCGCTAAAAATGTATTCCTCTCTTCGTTCACTGCATTTGAGACTAAGCAATAAATAATGTCAAAATGTAATTAGAATAATTTGGAACTGTCTTACCGAGAAAATTCTGCCAACCGCGGTGAACAGATCGCTATAAGGGGAGATTCAATACGTCTTCTTAGGAAGACACGTTTGGAAATAAATTAAAATCGAATCTATATCAGAGTGAGAAATAAACCCGTAATAAAACTTAAACGTCGATTAATTCCCTCAAACTTAATTAATGGTCTGTTGTAATAAGAAACAATTGGCACTGTTTTAAGTATGAAAATAGGTAGATATATAGGAGGTGAAGTACATAATAAAAAAAGAGGTAACGATTATTGTAAATTTTCGAGTCATACGAAACTGAAATTGAATAACCCACCGGCTATTAAAATGAAAAATATTAGTCTTGTACACTTGTAGCCCACTCTAAATAGCTCGAAATCGACACTTGAATTTAAAAGTTTCAGCCTATAACAAACCTAACATGGTTCTGACTTTCAGTTCTCACTACGATCTCGCTCAATGAAGTAGGTGGATATATTTAAGAAAAATGAAAACCTCTATTCAGAGAGCTGTTCTCTCGAAGGCAGATCCTTTCTGTAGAGCCGGAGGGGGCAACCTTTTAGGGATACCTATCCCTCTCTCCGTTTTTGAACTAAGGTTCCCACAAGCCGAAAGAGCGTCAGCCTGTTTTGAGAGGTGTATGTTCTGGCGTCGCAGACCTTGGGCATACGGTAAGAGTTGTTCGCTATTCCCATTGGAATAGTCGGCCAGCTGCCTCCTAAACTGGTCAAGGCACAGAGGGAAATGCTGCGACCCCACAGCAAACCCCTCTCCCACCATCGGAAAGGGGTGGGACAAATACCCTATGCCCGACCTACCTGATTCAGGTTTTCTAGGGTTTGTCCTGCATAACTTTTAGGATCCTTAAACTATAGCCCGGGAGTCCAGGTTAACCTTTCAAATCCCTTCCTATGTTATAAAGAGGAGTTGCCACCATGTGGATTACCCTCATGTAAAAATAAAAGAAAAAAAAGTTATTATACGAGAGTCAAAATTTCAAATTCTAAGAACCCAACCCACCTAAAAATATGAACCATTAAAAATCTTTTTCGTCAGTCTATTTACCGTTCCAAAATCCAAAAACATGTAGGCCTACAGTTTTTGCAAGTAGAAATGCGACTGCTTAATATATTCGTATGTTTAGAGATATTTGCCCATGGAACAGGTATGAAGGGAAATATGGGGTAAAAAAAAGGGATGTAATACATTTGGTCTGAAAGTCAAGCAAAAGCACGTTGTAAGAAAGAAGTTATCTTCAGTAATCTGAGAAGGCATCGACCTGTTATTTAATCCGCTTGGGCAAGGCGGGAAATGTGCCAAAAGCTTCCGAGACATTCTTTCAAAATGGACCCCAAAAATTAGTCAAGTGAATGTAGCGAAGTTGTCGTTGATATTTATTTTTACACGACAACGATAAAAACGGAAATGCTAGTTTTACGAAGTTTTCTGAAGAATAAAATATAAGTTGTAGAAAAATTTATTGAAGGTTAAATAAGTTTAAAAAGGTATTCACTTGTCCTATACATATCAAAGAGACATAATATTCAGAGGCGTCGTCAGTCAATGACGCCTACAACAGATGTGACGACGATTCCAACGAGAGCGTGCACCATCCCAGGAATCATCTCCCCAGGATCACACACCGTGAAATGATTTCACAGTGTACAAACATAAAGTCTTCAAAATAGTAACAAAATTATTTGAAGCCAGAACGTGGTGATACTTATTAAATAAAATCATAAAAAATGTAACACATTAAAATTCTTTCAACATATTTAATAAAAAAAATATTGGTATAATCTGCAGAATTCAAGATACACATAGACATATAGATAACAAACTATACTTATTTCTGGGAACATGTAATAACTTAACATTAGTCGTTCATTTTATTCGCCTAATCATGCAGTTATTTACAATTAATTAAATTGAGCTTTTTGTATTGTACTCCCGATCAGTCGACATTATACTAAGAAAACTAGTTAATAATTTTCTAAAACATTTATTTTTGCAAATATGAAGCTTTCTGTAAAACTGCCGTAATCATCTTCAATATGTCCAATTTTTTGTTCATTTGTACATTCATTAAAGCTTGAGTACATTGGATTCCAGAACGATACGCGTCTGTCTTACGGAAATCCTAGAACTCAACGACTAGGCACCTACGGTCCAGATGTAACATCAATCTCTTCTAATCACACGTCAGAACATTTTTAATTTCATCGAAGACAATCCAAATAGTGGAATTAAAAAAAATCTATTGTCCGAAATAACACATGTAATTAATAACATGAAAAATAATTTTAAATGACTATTTTGACTTATAAGAAGATTAAATTAAGAAAGGATTAATTGTAAATTATTTATTTAATATTTTACATTTTATATAAAAATAACATTAAAGCGATGCTATCCCCATATTCACATCAGACATTGGAAAACTAATCAAGGAGAAATTATACAGCCTATATTGTTGACGATATCGAATAATTTTTAAAACAATATAATTATGAGAAAAATTACAATCAAGCGGGTCAGGCACTTACTAAAACCAATCTACATATGCGTAAATAATTGCCGTATTAGTAAAATTTTCTACAGATTTAAAACTAACAAAAAAGTTGTTTTTTTCGTAATTATAGATACTCTAAATTAATTATTACTGACGACACAAATCACAAAATTGTATGTTATGAATAGTTGCTAGTATCAGTGGAAGTTTCGCACGTTTAATTGGGTCTGATTATAATTCAATAAACAATACGAAGACTGGAAATTTCACCACCTTGACATGCCCGAATGTTTAATTTATTTCAGCTTTTAAGGCAAAATATTACTAAAAGCGTCATATTACAGGGCGTTGTTTTGTTAATGCTGTATTTTTTCCCCTTGTTAGCACGTTGTTTTTGTAAAGATGAGGCAGGTGGGTGGGCTCCATGTTAGTGACTTCTTACACTCACGTGCTCAGAGCCGATAAATATCCGAGCGCGCCTTCGTATCCAATTAGAAAATTAGGAGCGGTCGAGACATAAACCCCACGAGGGGCGGGAGGTGATAATATTTACGCCATATAAATATCGAGATTAGATTTGGCGGCTCCTACAAGATTTATTCGGCGCTAAACAAAGTGTGGAGGGTGTAATTAACGACGGCGGCTTGTACCGCCCAGGAAGGGAGCGTTCCTGAAATATTGGTTTGTTTACATCATTGATTACACCTCTGACATTACCTGAGGAGATTGTGTTACATGAGAAAGCTAGAAATCTCTCCCTCGGGACACGCGCTCTCGCTAAACTCCTCTAAACCACCCACACAAAACCAGCGGCCTCGACAGAAAATCCAGCAAAAGACTCCGTATAGTAACTAGAATACTGCTAAAGCAGAACCACAATATCTTAGCCATGAAAATTCTTGGAATTGTCGAGTCTTAGCATTAAATTTTAAAGATATGTTTTACATCTGTCGTGTAACGCTGAGGTACAGACCACGATAGGTCGACGATTTCGAAAACGAAAATGTCAAGCAATAGTTTACTTCTAGAAAGAGTTCGCATTGTAGCGCATCAGTGGTTTGTTAATGTTCATGCAAGTGTAAAAAATATATATATTTTTCCCACCTTGAGGATGAACGTTATGCACATTTTGCGTTGTCTTTGAAGATCAATTTTCTGAAATTAAACGTCCTACAGGTAGTAGAGATGAATAAGTTGTTACAATCAGTCGGCGAAGGTAGTTGAGAGATAGTTGACACTTGAGTGTGCTGTTGACCTATTTGGAAGCATAACTTAAGAGTTGTTTGTTGGAAATTTAAGTTGAAGGAGCACTTTCAGCTAACAGAAATATTGGCAGAGTAGCGTTCCTGGTTAATGCACCAGATAATTCGTAATCCCGCGATAAAACCGCGCGCGGCATCCATAAAAGTTTTCTGGTTTTCTCAAGTCTGAAATTATATACCCTCACATAGCAATATAATTAAATTAGTAACGGTCGAAATATTAATTTTCTTAATTCAGTACACATTATTTTATTGTTTTCGTTGCGAAGTTAAATGTATGCTTATTAGAAAATAAATTGTAAAATACGTATTAAAGTAAATATTGAATTTTAAATTTTGTTTTATTAATCCAAATATATAATTTCCATGAAAACCTTGTTTAATAACAAATTATTGTTAACTATATGTAATGCTTTAGAAACTTGTGCCCCTTTTGGTTTTCCTTGAAGACAATATTGTGTCAGTTGTATATATTCCTATATAATTGTGTTCGTCGATTTAATTTAAAATAAAATGTTTTCCCCGCGCATTGTGACATGACATTTCTAACAGAACTTTAGAAGTTGGTTCTGTATCGGCCAAGATGAAGTCACATAATCATCACTGAGGTAGACAGATTTGAACCGTCAGTAGGATTTTTTAAGAATTTATAAAACAAATTTAAATCACGTAGAGGAATTGGGGAACAAGTGATGAATCCAGAGATGGCAGGAGATCGTGTTTTTCTTTATGGACATCTACCCGGGAAATGGCGCTTCAAATGAGTTGTATAAAAATTATTGAGTTGTAATTTCAGTTCTTATTCCAAACTGTTAATACCAGAGCTTTGGAGCGGCTTTTGAGTTGTTTCACTCAGACATAAAAGTATTTGCTCCATGCTCCAGTTAAAATATTCTTATAGGAATTACATTAATTTTTTCTTGTATAAAACATGTTAATTTACTAATAATTTATTTATTAATAACATATAACCTAAAAGTCTAAAATCAAAAAATTAAAAACTGTAATACAATTTAAATTTAAAAAATACTATATATTATTCCTCGGAGTCTATATTTATTATATTACAGGTTGGCTGTGAGAGTTATACGTTTGCTGGCTCTCAAGTCAAATCAATTAGTAGTTTCCCGTTGATTCGACAAGTTTATTTACAGCACCTGTCATGTTCGCTCTATTATCTACACAAATAATTAGTACTAGGTTTTCATCAATTTCAATTGTTTAGTTTCTTTAATTTCACAGAAAATTTCAGTCAGTCTTCGCTGGTCTTGCACCAGTATCGGCAATATCCAAATTACAGTCAGTCTTCGATGGTCTTCCACCAGTATCGGCAATATCCTATTTTTTATTTCACTTTTCCTTCGAAACTTGTACATTGATGGTTAGAAAATTTCTAGTTCTGCGGCTTTCAGAATATAGTAATTTTCCGTTTAAAGTTTGTCTTAGATTGAAGCAGATTCTTCTGTGTTTATTACTAAATGACGAACAGCGTCCTGCCTTGTCGATAAGCCAATCTTCTAAGCCATTTCTCTATGGTGACATACTCATGCAAACCATCACAAGTCCCTCAGGGAAAGTTTTACCATCCATAGTGGTTTTAATCTTCGATTATGTAGAGTATAAAAAATATATATCTAAGCAGAGGAGGAATACAAATTTCCGTGCTCCGGTCTTGCTCCTGTTCGGAGTAAAAATCCGTTGCTGCTTCCTGCTCCAGCTCCAGCTCAGCTTCAAAGCGCTGGTTAATACCCACATAAATCAGACATTTTCTTCGTTCATCCCCGCTCGAGTACCCTAAACCTGCGCACTGATGAGGAAATGACGTCCTTCGACCACGAAAGAACTCATCTCTTCATTATCGAAAGGTTGTAGCAGATTCAGGTCAGATAATAATCTCACCGGTACTGAGTCTGGAGGCGATGGGGACAAATGAAGCCAGAATACACCAGCAGAGAAGGAGCGTGTAACAGACACCGATAAGCATCCAGCGCGCGGACGGGCGCTCCGAGCAATTAAAAGCTGCTCGCGGTGTGACAGTGTGATTACATCAAGAGTTATTAGGCGTCTCTGCGGGAGCCGACGCCCATTAATAACGTCCGGCCGTCCGGCGGCTACACGTGTAGCCGGAGCGACTAATTGTGTGCCGTGTCGTGGGAAGGGCGACGCACGGTAGCAAAGGGACACTTACTAATACCTGCCGATCCGTCTCATGGATGCTCAGGAAAAACCACTACACATCATCGTTGTGTTCAGTCTCCTCTTCACCACTTTTCTAGATCACGTACCTAATTCCTTAGTCAATCATATTAGTTCGTCGTATTTTCTTGATGTCATATTCAATTTCAATAACACTAAGAAAATTTCAGGCAGCCTTCGCTGGTGTTCATCAAACGCCGTTCCATTTCTCCTTGTCCAAAAGCGAGCATGTCCCAACTGTAACTCTTGGTGGACAAATGAATAAAATTGCTAAGTAGTATCAGTAAATATTGGATATTTCTATGTCTGTTAACTTGATAATTAAATTACTGAGAATATTTTCAGATAAACAAAGTAAAAATTATTAAAATTTCGAAACCCTACATTGTAACGTGGCAAAGGTACTTTCGAAACCCTACATGTGTTACAGTACAAAGGTACTTACCAAAAGCATTTGTCAAGTGGGGTGAAGGGTTGGCAGAACAGCCGGATAATGTAATTTTAGGATACTTAGTGGTGGACATTGGAGTCGGGATAGTGTGTGGATATAAGTTTCAAAGTGAAATTATGAAGTACAGCAGACCACAGGTAGCGACGGTGCCTTGTTCAATTGCCGGGAAGGGTTCGATTCACCTCATGGCGTAACGTCTTGTTAAGTAAAACTGCACTATATTGGACATATTGGCTCTATTTATGTAAATATTTTCTGATTGTTTGAATTAATGGAATGTGTGAATGTGGAAGCCTCACTACAACATCAGTAATCATTCACGAGCTTTTACACACTCACTTTGCTCTTCGTAAATAAATATTTTAATTGATTATATTTTGGTCCTCTGTGCTCTCCAACTGATGCAGGATATTATATGATTGAGGCATCACATCAATAGTTTGAGGATCCTACCCAGCAATTCGCCTACATGTGTTACAGGTAAAACCTTAATAAAACCTGTAAATCGGTAACAGACCCACGCCGTTAAGATGCAATCCCTTCTACATGCATCGATGACGTTTGGAGGCAGCTGGCCGACTGCTCCAATTGGGACAGAGAAAAGCGGAAAACTCTTTCAGTATGCTCAACGCCTGTGGCTCCTCTCAAAACTGACCAAGGTATATCAGTTAATAAGAACGTTAATTCCAACGCAGAATGAGAATGCTTTTTTTAGAGTCACAGACTACATAAGGGTAATCCACGTGTTGGTAACTCCCCTTCAATAGCATAGGAAGGGATTTGAATAGGGGAATGTGGAAAGGTAGAGCAAGGTAGCCAAGGGTTAACTAGGACCCCCGGGCTATGGTTTAAGGATCCTACCCGGCAATTCGCCTAAAAGTGATGCAGGGAAAACCCTAGAAATACTCTTACCGTATGCCCAAAGTCTGCGACCCCGGAAAATACAATTCTCAAAACAGGCCGAGGTGCCTCGGCATGTGGGAACCTTAGTTAAAAACTCAGAGAGATGTGTAGGCATCCCCAAAGGTAACCTCCTCCAGAGCTCTCTGGGAATTGTTCGTCGCTTTGCCAAAACGTCACCTTGTTTCACCTTTAAGTTCCAGCATTAATATTTTTATTCAGATGCTTTTCGCGTATTTTTAATAATTAGATTTTTATATGCGCGTTATCGGCTTAGATACATTCATAGTCAACCCCACAGAAATTATTTTCCCTTGCTAGCGTTCTAAATGTGGGCCTCGATTGAATATAATATATGTAGTTCGTATTTGCAGTGTATCAATAAAGCAATGGTAAGCCAAACGTTCCACATCAGATCGGCGAAACTCCAAACAGGTTCAATGACGTCATTCCTTCATTAACCATTTCAAAATTGCTAGTGTAAAAATGGCGAGCGTAGAATGATTAACTGTTTCTGCAGAAGAACTTATACCCTATTGCCGTAACTGGAGCTAGTTATTTGTGTTGGGCGACATGCGTGTACTATAATTAGTCATTTAGCGTCGCTCTGCCCGCGATTTGAACGCGGATTACGTGACGTTTCAATCAAAGTCGCAGGGCGGTCCTTTTAATCTCGCAAAGTTGCACGTGGTGCCATCGATCCGGACACGGCGTGAAGAACCAGAAGCAGCAAGCATGATGGATGACAGCAAAAGAAACAACCTCTGTCACTGTCTCGTGTAGTCCAAATAGATTATAGGTGGGTACACGGGAAATTAATCAGTGCAAAACAAGAAGAAAATGGAAACACAATGGTAAAATACTCGCTGCATGTAAACACAATGACAAGCATCTTCGTGGTAGCTTTTACATGAAATCCGCTGGAAGATTTAGTTCTAATTTTCTCGACGTCATGTTCTCTGTCAAGTTTTTGTCTACTTGGTTCCCTAATGCAAACATTGGAGGGCTTGGCATCCATTAGTATTTCAGCTCATATCCGAAAACAAGATAAATTTTCTGCCACTAGCTCCAGTGTTTTTGGCTGTTTTGATTCCCAATTTAAACAGTTGTAGCAGGCAGGGATTGAGTATTAGAAACTTTAGACCAGACCACGTTTGAGCGTGTCAGGTCTCTCGGGGTAAAAATATATATCAATCATTACTCTATTGAAGTTTAATAGCTAATACAACGGGATATACCAAATGAAGTGACGTCACTTCTTACAATGCCAACGGCAGAGTACCAATCAAACGCCGCCATGTCAACGGCTAGATTTAAACATACCTAACTTATTCACACACACTTTCACACAGATTAAATATTTGTCCGGTATTCCTATTGGAATAGTCGGCCAGCTGCCTCCTAAACTGGTCAAGGCACGGAGACGGGAAAGCTGCGACCCCACAGCAAACCCCTCAACCGCCATTGGAACGGCGTGAGACAGAAGTACGTAAAATAAATTGCGCTTCGTATTTAATATTAGTCAATCCGCTGACATCCAAGTTTGACATTTCATCGCCGACACAGCACTATTATTCACTGCAATATCCCAAAAAGCCAGCTTAACGATCGCCATTGTTCGAGTACAAAATATACAATCGCAAAACATAAGTCTGCAAGTTTACCAATTATTCACCTTTTAATCTGCTATATAATTCATATTTAATTTTCCACTTAATGAGCTTTTAGTAAATAAATGTATTATATTGATTAGTATTAATAGAAACTTGTCCAATTCAGTAATGATTAACAATTATTTCCCTATAGTTCAATTGTGTGTAAATTTCTGTATGTAATTCTAGAACATGGAAATAATTTGTAATAAATTATTAAATAAAACTAATGTGTTGTTATTTATCAATTCAAGCCAATATAATTATTAGAGTTAGCACCATCGCGAAATAAGTGAGGGTAATATCGAAAGTTTTTAGATTTTAAATGCAGGTGAGTAGCGGAGTTTTTTGTCCGCGTTGCCTAGACCACCTGTTCGGCCCACACACCTCTCTGACAAATCTCAGGAAGGGCGGGAGACCGGGATTTGGGTTTATAATGAATGTCCGACACATGAGAAGATATCTATAATAGCGGCAGGCATTTTTACATCTCAAATTTATTCCTTCGTTTCACCTTTTTCTTCCTGTGTGGGTGCATCGAGGTCGGATGTCAGGCGGTACCCAAGAAATATATGTATACAATAAATTAGTAAAACACGGAATGAATCACCGAGAATATTCGTCTCTTTACTAGTTTTTATATAATAATTATCTCATTTAAAAATTGCATAAAGTGTAATACGCTTTGAATTTGAGTTTTTCTATGATAAGGGAAAAATAAATATTATATATATATATATGTATGTAATAATCAATAAAGAAACAATTAATTAAATGATTAGAATGGCCACCCGTTGATGTGCCATAAATGTAATCATCCGAATGAAAACAATTTTAAAATGAAATTAATAATATAATGAAAAGTTATCTAATGAAGGAGCATGAATAAAAACATTTATTGAAACTGACCAAACAATTTATTTATTATAATTCAAAATTATAAAATAATTACTCTCCGACCTTTTACATTTTATTTCATACAATCAATTTAATTGTCTCTTGATGTCAGGGTTTTTTCAGGGCCTTTAAATAAAGAATATTTTACTCCTTTTTTTAAACAATCAATTTACAACTTAATATGGACAAATATTTAGTAAAAAAAATCGAAATCTGACGAAATTTTACCTTTAATATAAAGTTTACAATTTACTGTTTTGTTCTGGTACCTGGGGCAATTCGAAACTTTCAGCAACACACTCTCACTTTAAACAAATTACGAACAGGCCATTTTTACACTGAATTTACACTTTATAAGTGTTGGACTTTCACTAATGGCGGCACCTCGCAGAAATCCTCCTCTTCGATTCTCAAGATAATTTGGCGTAACACTCAGAAACTTTCTGAGTCTCTATTTAGATTTCTTTTTGTATTAATTGTTACTGTAAATTTAATTATTATTATTTTGTAACACTTTTGATTTCGGTATAATTTATAATTGCAAATCACTATAATTATTGGAGGCCCAATAAGCGGCCCCGAAGAATTGAATTTATATAATATTTATATTAATGTGACCTAATTATTCTCTTTAATTTTCATTATTGTTATTTCCGTACTTTGCTGAATGTTTATAAATATTCCAGAATCTTTAACTTGTGTCATATTTTCTTTTATACCACGTATTTGATCTCTAGTTTGTGTGTCTTCAACCAGTGTTTGCAAAGACTTTAGAGAACTTTTGATGTAAATATATATATATATATATATATATATATATATATATATATTTAGTCTATAATAAAGGTCAATGATCTTACAATTTAAAATCAGACGTTCAATATATAATAATATTAAAAATTTAACCTCTGGCATGTATTTCGTTGTAGAACAACAGTTTTTCATTCCTTTACGAATAATTGGAACCTGAATGAGCCATCGTCAACGTCGACCGATTAACGAAATGACTGTTAAGCAAAAACTACGAAAATTTTCACACATTTTTTCTATATTTTGTTTTTAATTTTTAAAAAAATCGCGTGTTTTGAACACTACAGTATTTGTAACTACGATTTTTAAGGCATGTTTCTTAATATCACTCACATTTGTTCGGCCCTCGTCATGAATTTGATGCGATGCTGGCTATACCACTTCCCTTTCGTACAGACTTAATTATGTCTATTTTTTTTTTCAGATAAATCGAGCACGAAAAACAATAACAGCGAAAGACTTTTGCATGCAAAGGCGTTCTGACGGATAATCGAGATAGACAACGTGCAGATTGCTCAGTACTTTACAGAGTTCAGGCTGACTACATTTAAAATCCTAATTACCCGTGCTCTATCTTACAGAAGGTAACCAGCGGAGAATTCGGAAAGAAGCTGTTCTGTTCCCCCTGTCCCTGTCGACGGGAGCTAGCCTGTTAATCTGCCGCCCGATCTTCCCCGTGATAGCGGTGGGAACACTGCGAATTCCAGTAGCCGGTGCCGCCTAATTTCCCTGGCCTGTTTTTGTGTGGGGAGGGACAAAAGAAGACGAGCCGGGGTATCTGATACAAGTGTCACGTCATGCGGCCGCCTCCAGTGGGGCCGTGCAGTCTCGCGCCCCGCATTCCACGCATTCCTCCCCGTTCCTGGCCAGAACCGGACTCCCGCCCCCGCCCCAGTCACCGTCCCTACCACACACACTGCTTTAGGGGGAAATTTTATTAATTAAAAAATGGACATTTAATATTCAACGCTCGTCCACATTATTAAAAGAAAACAATAATTTTTTTTCAACCAATAGATTGGTCCATTTGCGTCTAATAAAGTGAAATCTTTAAGCAGCATTTCATTACCTGTCTCGTAGATATGGTAAATGAACGTATAGAGAAAACTAGTACGGACAATAATAAAATAAGCGATAACGTAACAAAATGTCAAGGTGTAAAGAGAAGACAAAAGAAAAAAAACCGACGAATCTTTTAACATAAGAGCTTAAGAAGTGCTTGTTGAGTCACATAGGAGTGGACCTACTGGATCAAGCGCAGATTTTGCCACCGCTCGATCGATATTTAACACAACCCTTACATACCAAATTCCTCCACCCTTGCCAATTATGAACAATCCAGCAAACGGTACCTAAATTTATGATTCAGTAACCACATATTTTCAAAAAGAAAGAAACACTTTCTTGAGAAAAATTTGGAACTACAAGACTGGAAACTACACGAGTATGTGCCTCAATTAGAGTCATGTCTTAGAACACGTTTTTATTTAAGGTGAGCTGTATTTTTTTCTACATCACGTGTTTGGCGTGCACGTAATTCTGTAACCAACTTCGTTGTATTAAGTAGTGGCCAGTAAATTACGAGAGTGAAAATATTTACCTCGTAACCTAATATGAGACTGGCAAATCGAGCCAATATCACTCCGCCCTGTTATGTCTAAATTGAGCGATAGGTTAAATTTACTGCTGATACGGAAAATTGCTCGAGTGGCCTGTTGTAGTCCCAATGACAATCTCATTGAAAAATGACTTAACTGGTACCACAAACGAACCTTTTCGGACAGTTTTCTGAAAGTTTTATCTAATCATCCTGTATTATCATACAATCCGGCCCATCATTTCGGAAACCTATGTCAAAAATATTTTACTAGCAATCCTCCGCCCTATTTCTAAGTACATAAACATCAGATTAGATAAGATGAATATCTGTCGCGACCATAAAAATATTATAAGGAAAAATACAAACAATAAATCTATGGTATGTTACAATTTAATCTTACTTAGGAAACTACATTTTTGTGTAATTTTTGAATATAAATATTATTTTTTCTGGTTTCATCAAAGGACTGTAAACGCTCTGCACTAAAAAAGTTGACGTTAATAAATTTTTAAAAGTATCAAAGGACGCAAAGATCCTACTAATAATATTCCTTCTACCTATGTTATTTAAAAATTAATTTGTCGTATTGTGACTTTTGTTATATCGGCCAAACTAAACGAACATTATTGTAAACATTAATTTCTGAAATTTATGATGAAAATTAACATAATACTGTAAATATTAATGATGAAACGGGTTCTTTAGCCTTGCTGTATTTAATTGATTTTAATTTTCGCCATGAGAAAAATACGCCAATCCGCGTCGAGACGTCTGGTACTTATTAATTTATTCTCAATTTACAGTTTTCTGCATTAATATCGGAGTATTGACAATATTAATGAACGTGCGAATAGAAAGATTTACTGATTCTGAATATGTAAAATATTGATGTACAGGTTTGCTGAAAACCGAAATAGTTGAAATTGACAATAAATATTGAGAAAGTGATTGACAATCTTGCTGCAGTTGTTAGTGAACTGTGTTAGTGTATACGTGAACAAATTTGTATATTATTCGTTACTTAAAAAAATATTGCAGCAGTCATACATAATATTTAATATAATGAATTCAGATACTGAGGCATTTATGGACGAAACTACTATTAACTCATTGGACGATGTAAATAATTATGTAAACGATGAGTCACCAGCACATAAATCGAGATGCGAATTATTACAAAAATTATCTGCACAAGCTTTTTGACGGTGTGATATATCCCTGTCAAATTTTATTGACATTGATCGTGTGAGGGCCAGGTTAGTATGTTTCCAGTAACTCAAATTAAGATTTTTTTTTCGTCATTTTAAATCACGACTGAAAACTCAGAAACTCTGGGTTGTATGCAAATGAGTACCAACTTAATCGTGGAGGGCAATTATGTCAGATGTAGGGTGGGAACTTGATAGTTGCACATTCACCCCCTCCCCACACCCCCACAGTTCTCCCCTCACCGGTGTGAGAAATAAACTGGTGGCATTCCTAGGCACATTCCACACGTGCCGTCTCGATGAGTGGTTCCCATGGCACATAGATACCTCCCGACCCCTACCCATCGTTCAAGAATTTCATCGAACAGCCAACTTGTGGTCTGATGCACACACCTCTGGTACCCCTCGACATAAATTCACAAACAGAATCTAATGTCGTGGTTATCAATTGATATAACTGCCAAATGTTAAACAATAGTTTCAATGTTCTGGAACAATTTTTTGAGTAACTGCTAAACAGTTAAATAATATAACGTTCCATAAAAACGCTATTATTTCCATTTAAGACACGTAAATTAACGACATGCACCCTTACGTGACATAATTAAATAATGATTCATGTATCTAAGCTCACGTAATTTAATACAAAATCTACTACGACGTACTAAATTTATGTGAATTAATTATGGCCAGAAAAGATTCAGAGTATTGATATAAAAAACACAAGTTTCACTATTGAAGACAATTCATCTGGCCTTCCAGATTCATGTCGATAACGTATATAATCTTATAAGCTTATACAACATTCAAAGTATAAGATTTATTTTGTTTTAATTTCATAGCATAAATAAAGTATTGATGTGAGAAGCAGGATTCCGGAAGAGTATTACCGTAATTTAATTACATATAATTAATATAATCTTCGCATGATGTGTATAGAAACTGGTTCTAGTGTACATGAGAAGGCTGCACTTTTGAATCAGGAAGTAATACAGATTTTTTGGGGGAAACGAAATAAATAATTACACGTCGTAATAACTCTTAAATTTATTTTTCCTTGATAATTTTATCACCAAATCAAACTGAGCTTAATACCTGAAAGCATTGTTTAGTAGTGTAAATTTGAAACATCACAGTGTTTCTTCCAAAATAGGGGTCTAATGACTTTCCTTCAAACACACTTTAATCACTAACAATTGTTTTCCAGCGCCTTAATGGGTTGAACATTTTAACTGCCTTTAATCAGCCCTTCATCTAGCAAAGCTTTGGTCCCATGGAGCATAGACCCTTGAAATTCGATAGTGCCACCCATTATGGAAATGGGAGAAGCCATAATTCGATAGCTCCTCGTTTTACGCTGAAGCCGACCGCTGTCCTCTGATCCGGTCAAAAAATTCACAGAATACGTCTTTAGCAGTTACACTCGTAAGACGTCATTGCGGACTTTAATTAAAAGGTGTCACGCGCCGTCGCAGTTTCTGCCTTACTGCATCGCAACTCGTAAGTGGCACGGGCACATTTCGCGAACTCAATTAAAGACACGCTGGCCATCAAATATTAATAATCCGGGCATAAATAATAATATGAAAAAATTTTCGTCTGATTGAAAATAATGAATACGACAGATAGCCAATTCAGACAAAAAGGGTAATATAAATACCACACAACGTTTCTGGGATCCTTGCTCCTTTCGTCAGGTGCTTTCGTCGTGTTGTCAACTGACAAGTGCAGTTGTGTTTCTCTAGGCTCTTCTTAGCACATGACGAAAGGAACAAGGATCGCAGAAACGTTGTGTGGTATTTATAATACTCTTTTTGTCTGAATTGGCTATCTCTCTCATTCATAAATTCACTTCCGTGACGTTTACTTATAAACCGACTAATTTGAATAGGAAATACTCAAATTTATAAAGATTACCCGTTTATGCCAATCATTTGTACGGAGAAAGTAAATTAGAAAACTGAATCCAATTCCGATATTCAACATAATTAAACTACGTAAAAATAATCTGTTATTAAATTTTTGGTAGACGTCTACCGGACCAAGGCTTGCCACGTGAATAAAAAAATGCATGTCCTGTATACTTCCGAATATATTTAGAATCCGTAACATTAAGTATGATTTGATATTTAAGGCAAAAATTTTGCTTGGGAAGCAAATCATCAAATTGATGCATTTTATTATTAAAAGTCGCAAGAGCGATATCTACCAATTAATTGAAAAACGCTCAAAATTATAACAGGTGTTTAAGGATTGAGCCGTGTTGGTCTTTATTCTACAGATAATTAAAAATTCACTTTTTTTTTCGCACGACCAAAAATAAAGCATGAAAATCGAAAGCATCCGCATTATGTAATGCTGAGGAAAAATTATTAATCTGGCCTTTCTTCTTCATTGTGATGATAAGGATTCCAGTAAAACCAAACTAACATCGCAGATTCGCGGTAAACGACTAATGACAGAAAAATTTTTAACATGAAAGGAAGTGATTAATGATGTATTTTAAGATTCCATAAGAGAAATTTCAGTGCAGTACGAGAAAGCGTTTAAGAGTTAATTTCAAAAATCGTCTCTACACAATTTTTTCAGGAAGTTGTATATGTCAATGGGAGGGTGGAGTATTTCCAAAACCAAGCGTAACCAAAATGTATTGTCTGGTTGATATTGGGGGTTGTGATTTATAAAGCATAACGTATCAGAAATTTCCACAGTATATATAGACGTAAAATCCAAGTCTTCCCAACGTCTCTTCATTCAAATAGTGGCCTAGAAAACTTGAGGAGTAATCAGAGAGAACCATGATGGAGTATTGAAAGTCAGACTTATTTAGCTGTTGCCATAAAAATGTGAGAAACAAAAACGATATTAGGATGACCTCAGAAATATTCGATCACTGCAGTGATATTTTTTCGAAGTCAAGTGTTTTGCTCTTTCATGAGCTAACATTATTACACTGCCCTTAATCCTAACAGTGTCATTTGAGTAAAGTGACTAAAACAGGCTTTGACTGAAAATGTTGACAGTGGAAACATACGTTTAGACACCATTTTAGTTTTTCATTGTAACCTTAAAAAAGTTTTTGTTTGTTTGTTTTATTGTACAGTTAACTTCTTATCTTGAGATTTTACAGTTGTGATAGTAATGATTAAGTATTCTATTGAAAGTAACATGGTAACATGCAGTTGGTCGCAACCATAGCATTGACCATAACAATTATTAATTTACATCGAATTCTTATTACTATAAATTTAAACAGTTTCAGTAGAGGAGGTCTGGTGGATGTTTTCTTATAAGTCGTCTTTGTTGGGGTTATGGAGGAATTGAAGTTTCAACTTCAGCTATGTTTGGATTAGTATGCGCTGTTTAGTTTTTAATGAGGAAATAAAATTATTTTTTATAACGTCTTTGGCTATAGGTATGTTGAGATCACTATGTAGTCTGTTATTTTTTAGGTTTGGCACGTCCTGAAATCATTGAGGGATTTATTTTGGATTACTTGGATTTTGTTCAGGTTTTTTTTGGCTGCTACTCCCCAAATGGAGGAAGCATATTGCCAGATGGGCTTGATTAGGGAGGTATAAATTAACTTCTTTGTTTATAGTAATGTTGGGGATTTTTTGTTTCGTAATGGTTTTAGTTGGGATAATCTATTGTTGAGCTTAGACTTGAGATTGCTAATGTTTTGTTCCCAGGTTAATTTATATTCTAGCGTTAGATATATTTGAGCGGATTTATTCGGTAACGGTGGGTTGTCAAGGTAAAGATTGTGAACTGGATTTTTTAGTGAGAATGGGATGATGGTGGATTTGCTGGAATGTATGGTTATTCGCCATTTCTTAGGCTACTCATCGATTGAAATTAATGAATTTTGAGGATTAAATTTCGGAGTCGGAAGTTTGGTTCCAGATGACAATGTCGTCTGCAAAAAGAGCTGTTAAACTATTGGAGAGTGGAGGGATATCGTGGGTGTAGTGTTTGCATAGAAATGGTCCGACAACACTCCCTTGGGGAACTCTTGAAAGGAAAGGATTTGGTTGTATAGTTGTTATATTTGACACAAAATGAGCGGTTAGAAAGGTAATTGGTAATGAGTCAGAAGAAAGCGTCCGTTACGTGGGGTTTTACTTTGAAGAGAAGATTATGATGATGTACTTTGTCGAAGGCTTTCTCCGAGTCTGAGAATGCTGTTAGACATACGCTTTTGTTTTCAAATGATGAGTAGATACATCAGTGACGTTGTAGAGGAGTTGCAGGCAAGAGTGTTTTGAGCGAAAACCGTATTGCATGTTAGGGATAAAGTGAGATAATTTGGTTTTCAGTCCTTAAAGAAGTGAAAGAGAAAGTGATAACTGATATAATCAGACATATGTAGCGGTTTTCTGTAGACTTTTTTCAATTTTCTTCATTATACATAACAAATTGTAATACAGATATGAATGTAACCCACGAACGTTATCAGGTGCAACATCGCAAGAAAAGACAGTTGTTTTATTTGGCGTTAGATCAACTGAACAATTGAGGTGGTGGGGTTTCAAGGTGATAAAGGAAATAAAGCTTTTACCCGAGAGACCACGCGCGGAATATTGGGGTACATGAAGTGTCTGACACTACCATATCGTTCGGAAGAGAACAGGTAGCTAGCTGATGAACTTATCATTTGGTATCCTAAATCTACATGAACCTCCTCTAGAGCATATTCAACGAAGAGGTGCTTCTACAGAGCTGCTGGGAGCTTTGGATTTTATTATGGAGCGATGGAGGCGTAATTAGAGAGTGGGGCGGTTCTGTCGGGTTCCACTTTGAAGAGCTTCCAGCTCCAGCTCCCTGCTGAGCCTCCGCCAAACTGTGATGAATCGGCCGCTGCCCCGCCGAGATAATCTCAACACCGGACCAATTTCAAATTAATTTACCACCGATCGGATATGCTTGACGGGGATCCACAATTTCATATCAACCTTTGTCAAGGTTGTGCAGCATCTAATGAACCCTGTTAAATGCTATCGACAATTTTGCTGCAAAAATAAGCGGGAAGCCCTTGGTGGGTCGTTAAAAGCGTTGTGTTTTGTGACGAGAAAAAGCTGGACTCTGAGAACAGGATTTGTTACAATACCCGACAATTTTCCTTCAATAATGGTTCTGTTTACGTCATAAAGCTTTGGAAATTGTTTTCTCAGAATATATAAATGTCCTAAATGAAAATTCAAATTTTGCAAACCAGGAAAAACCAAACAAAATGCATCAAAATTGTAACTGTAAATAAAACTGCGCTCATTTCATGTATATTGTAATATTCAAAAGCATAGAATAATATGAAAAAGCCCCACGTTGGAGTGTCAAATTATGTTTTTATTATATTTATTTTATTATATTTAAACAAAAAAATTAAATATAACATAAATATTATTTATTACACTGTAACAGAATTTTTTAAAAAATGCCACAGCTTTAATGGTACTCATAACCTCATAGCCGTTTACTGGGCCTCTAAATAAAGTTAAAGATTTGTAATTTACACCAATAGAGTTACAAAAGAAATAAAAATTAAATTTTACACTAACAAAATTGTATAAAAAACTAGAGAAATCTGACGGTAAATTATATTTACATAAAAGTTTAAAAAACAAAGTTTCTACATACCATTGTTATTTAGCGCTGCTTTGGTTCCGAATTGTGCACTCCACAGTTGTTTTATTTTAAAGAAAATATTTACTTAACAGGCCACAACAATGACTACTATATCATTTCACATCACAAAATTCCGGCGCCTCTCTAACAACTGTTCACACACTTTACGTCGTCCTATTTTTTTATATTGGTTACAGTCCCCAAGACAAGCTTCTCAAATTATTATCGTTTGCACTCTAATCCAGACTCGTACTCCATGACCACCCTGGTCAGGCTCCCACAACACATTGACTGTTTCCGCCAAAGTTCCTCGAGTATTACACACGCTTTTAGGACAATAGGCACATAAAACATTTTCAGTCTCTGCATTCTTGCGCCAAACAATGCTCTGGCCTCAATAATTACGCCGACAATAATATTAGATAAAAATTATTAAATAAAACTTACATTACAAATTGTTGATCTCTCTCTCTCTCTCTCTCTCTCTCTCTGTATATATATATATATATATATATATATGTACATATATATATATGTACATATATATATAGATATATATATATATATATGTACATATATATATATGTACATATATATATAGATATATATATATATATATATATGTACATATGTATATATACTTTAATATTGACGCAGATATGTATCTCTGTTTAACGCAGATAATGAATTCCCACACTTTCTGGACATTTTGCTCAGTCAATGAACCGTATAACCAGTTTGTACAGTTCGTCGCTTGCCCAGAATTTTGCACAATTCATGAAACGAGTATGTTATCTGTGCAACTTCACAAACAACGCTTAAATGAGATCCTAAACCCTGGAGAAACCTCACTCACATCAAATTTTGGTTTGGTTGGGAATTTTTTTTTTTCACATGCAACAAGAAATTTCACGAACTACTATTAAAAAAAATTAAATATTATATTTTATCACAATTGTTCATCTTAATGTTGATAAATGTTTTTCGGATTAATTTTTTCTAAATGTTAATCTTTAATAACTGATGAGTATTTATTATAGTCATTCTACAATTTCAATACACTTTCTGTCGAACAAACCGTACACAAAAATTTGGCCCGCGAAACGGAATTAGAACTCCGCACTCTGGAAAAATAATCAGTAATAAAAATAACTTATGATGAATTTTTTTTTTCTTAGTCAGGTGAAAGTAAATTATCGGTTACATTACTTCAATTATTAGATGCGAAAGAAGTTACGAGTCGTAGAATACGCTTGATATTCAATTAAGAGAGAGACATTTGTACGGAATACGATCGCTCATACCTTTCACTTTGGTGTTACTAAATGGGTAAATAAAGAAAATGTCACTTTTCCATATAAACGTCTTATTATCGAATGGTATAATATTTCATCATGATGTCTTAATTCTTGGCGTGAAACCCACTATTCGCTTTTCGTTTCTTAAATAGAGCCGTGATAATATTATAAACTGCCATTTACCATCTGAAGACAAATAGGCTACCCATCCAAATCCATAATTGTTTTTCGTTTCCATAAGCTCGATTTCGATCAAACATTAGGCGTTATTTCTAGCAATATCAAACTGCTATCCGCCAGATTGAGACAAAATGGCAAAATTTCCAAAACCTGAACATTTTTTGGGGGGCGATAAATATCTTATGCTCAACCACCATAAGACCAAGTTGACTAATAATTCGGCCCTTCCCAATTACTCTTATTTTTAAGGTGCATGTATTGGTTGGTAAAGAAAATAGCTTTTGTCAAAAGTAGACGAGAAAAAAATCGTAGACAGAGACAAGTAACAAAACGTTTTATATCAAAATACGTGGTACTGGAACAAATTATAATAAGTATATATAATATAATCAAAGCCGTATCCCATCAATATCATATGCTGTAAACAAATAATTGAGTCAAAACGTTAATACCCGTGCACAAAAGAATGACGAAATTAAATTCCTCTACCACAGAAGAATAAATTTTGAGAGGTAGGGAAGAGTAATTACAACAGTTGCACGTACCTGAAAGGAAAGTTTTTAATATAACTGTACGAGACGCTGGCTGTGATGGCGAACAGGTCAAGCAGAACACTCAGAAGACTGATTCCTGCGGCGCTCTTGGCGTTCAGAATCTTCATGATCTGAGGCACTTTCACTGTAAAATAATTACAATAAATAGGTTAAGAAAGGGCCAGGCACAGTTGTATGTTACAAATGCCAGGGACGAAGTTACAAAAATTCTATAAATACAATATCAATTCGAATTATATATATATATATATATTATTAACTATTTA
This sequence comes from Zhengitettix transpicula, assembly GCA_037074705.1. Lineage (NCBI taxonomy): Eukaryota > Metazoa > Arthropoda > Insecta > Orthoptera > Tetrigidae > Zhengitettix > Zhengitettix transpicula. The sequence goes on along the minus strand of CM073592.1, from coordinate 55,677,969 downwards.
TATTATTATTATTACTGGGACACATTAGACACAAGCCAGAAATTATTACACATAAGGATAAAATTATTTATTTTCTTCAGTATACTCATTATATTGTGTACTTATTCAATTATTCAATAATATTATATAAATTAGAATTTTCTTAAATATTATCTTAATTTATAAGAAAAAATGAAACAGGCTTAAGTGCAACTGAAATACGAAGTGAATACTTCTGATCGAAATCTGTATAAATATATGACAAGAACTGAGTGTGGGCGGTTCGTCACATGGTTGTACTCTCACTAGGGCCATAAGACATATATAAATCGAATGATATTTACAAAAAGAAATCAGGCATTTCCTTTCAGAAAGCCTACAGACCTCTCAAAAACTGCATTTAGCATAAATTTATTCGCATTTTTCCATTTTATTTCCGCATAGAATCCGATGGGCTACATGACAAATATTATGTCAAGAATGAACTGTATTTCACATAAATGGTTCACGTGCTGTTCTATGCCAAACAAAACAACTAACAAGAAATTTATTCTAGCCTCGTGACTGGTTTATTTACAACAATCATGCGTCAATGGTGTTCAATAGCAGCCTTGAATGAAGAATTTTTATTTTACAGAGTTTTCATTATCAACCAGGCACAAAGAAACGGTATTCAGTCTATTATAATAATAATATTTGCAAAAATTTACTCGCAACATGATTTTAACATATCCGGGTAATGTTTCGTTCTCAATATAGTGGACATAGATTATATGGCAAATATACTTCCGTGAACTAAAGAAATGAATTAATTTTCTCAATCACATCCTTAGTTTAATTATAAAGGGTCTTGAAGAGGAATATAGCCCGATAGCTAACACACGGGAAATAAAAGGACTATTCGAAAATTCTATTTAAACGAGCATTATTTGGAAAAGGAAACATTAATTTCTACGCTGAAGAACTATTATTAAGATCCACAAATTTCTTAGAACTAGTATAACCTCATCTTGTAGGTGTACAAAATTGTATATTCACATACTGTTTTCACGTTGCCATAAAAAATAATCCTCAAGATTCATCTTAATTCAAAGTCCTCGATTAACAAAATAATTAATGAAAATTCAAAATGGACTACCTTTATCGATTTGTTTAAGAACCGCCCAAAAGAAATTAAACCGCGTACTGGGGAACAGTCAGAAAAAGTGTACGACATTTAATATGAATGCCACATTCTTAAGAATAACTGCGATATAGTGACAGAGATTCTGGAGAACATTTTCATGCGCATTTTTGTCTCGTAAATACAGAAACAGATGCTGAAATGTGACTAGTGGCTTATTCACCACACAACAGACTGACAAACTGAAAATCGCATTCAGTCATGACTGCGGTAGCGCGATCTTATTTTTACGTGACATTGACAAGCATTCATAAGCTTTAAAAATATGATAAAAAGGTGAGCGACATTCGTTCTTCTGTATTCCGATAGGTGGCTCCGAGACCACGAACACGAGCGGCGACACACGGCGAAAAGCTGAACTACGTCATGGAATTTGTCGAGAGATGGCACCACGACATCAGAAAATTAATTTTGAAAATCTACATGCATTTAACTTAAGGAAAAAAAACAAAGTCATTTCGGAATACGCGTGCGAAGAAAATAACTATTGTGATAATAAAATTTAACGACAATGGAACGTTTAATAGAGGACTGTTCGGGAAAAAATCAGTCATTACGGAATAGGCATGTGAAGAAAAAACTCTTATTATGCTAAAATTTAATGACAATGGGACGTTTAATACTGGAATGTTCGAGTCCTCTCTCTCTGAATTGCGTTTGCTGCTTTTACTACATTTAATCTCTCACTTTACAATTCTTATTTTCATCTGCAAACCAGGCAATAGACACTCGAATAATACAATCCAAGTATTTTAGATCTGTGTAGTTTAAATTAATTCAAGACTTTTCGGGAAAAAACTGAAAGAAACAAATTCTCAGTCGATATTTTCATCCAGCAAAAAAAAAAGGTCCGAAAGAAATGTATGGGTTACGACTCGTCAAAAAGCAGTTACTCCCACAACTAATTACAATGTTTTATGTAAACAAAAGTAAAAAGAATAAATTTTTCCTTTAACGTCAAATAATTTTCAATTGGGAAACGTCAATATTAGATCTCGTATTTCTAGAGATGTAAATAGGATGTAGGAATAAACGTTTTACCAATAAGAAAAGACATATGCAATATATTAAGATAAAATGGTTATTTTTATCATTATGCGAAATACAGAATTGTGAAATGAAATTTTTTTTCAATGCTACATGAATCAAACAATATAGATATTAAGCCAGTAATAAGAATATTGCAACGTGATTTTACTGTCAAGACCGATATATTAAACGAAAAAAAATTATTTTAGAAGTTACAACACAGTTATCGGTGATCATCAAACGTTTAATTCATAAGAACAATTCATCAAGTTGCCTCTATTCACAACTCAATTTTTTTTTGGAATAATCACTATCATATACAGATTTTAAAGAACTACGTAACGAATATAATTTTACAAAACAATTCTGATTTATTTGACAAACGATGTATTATTACTCGACTTAACAATCAAGTTCAAGACCCTTGTATGATTCACGTGATGATTTGTGAACGTTGTACTGCTTGAAAAAATTCGAAAGCATTATTATTTGCATTATTTGCAATAGCTAGGATGCCTTTTAAATTTAAAGTCTAAATTTGGCATATATTCGTATCTGATAACAGCTGACGGTCAAGGACTTCGCAAGGTCGCTCAATGAAGTGCCAAGTAAGAAGAAGAATACATTACACAAAATTAACAGAATTATTATATTCTTGCCAGAAAATAATTTCTGAAATTCTAAAAAGTTAGTCTTTATCAGGTCATAAAGCTGGTGACTGATGCTCCCTATCAAATATCACTAAAATGCCTCTTCCAGACACTCTATTTTCGTTACACTGGTAAACTATATATATATATATATATATATATATATATATATATATATATATATATAAAGAAATTTAAACGCTAAGGTAGGTTCCAGAATCATCCGAAACAGCAACATTAGAGTAAAGCCGAAGGTCAATAAATTGAAAATTTTGTTTGTCTCTCAAATTACAACAAAATGTAATTATTTTAAATTTATCACATCAGCTTGATTTTCTTAACTATCCAAGTACTTCAGGAAATATTAATTAATTGTTTTGCCCATTTTAAACATTTTTCTATATCAATCCTACGTAAAATAAAAATTTACATAAATCCGTAAAACGATCCGTGGATATTTCCCAACGTTACGTGTATTTTAATGTGATGTACCAATACGATTGTAAGAAAACGTCAAAATTTGTACTACACTTGAGTTAACATCCACGATGGTAGGTCACAATATACAAAATAATAGGGGAAAAAAACTCATTATTTTAGGTCAAATAATTTTTATTTTTTCTGCCAGCTCGATACACCTCGCCCAGGGTTTCTCCTCCTCCATAAGACTTCCAAAAAGGTAGATCCTCAATTAAATTCATTCGACGTAATTTTTTTCCCCGCCAATCCTTCTATTCTATATTAGGAAATGCGGAAGATGCAAGAATTCAATATTAAATTCTACTATTTTCGTCATAGAAACTGCACAGGTGTGCACCTGTCCATTGTCTTGATGGAAGAGCACTTTTTCTCGGTTAAATTTGTGGTTTTCTTTATTTATTTGTTCAGACGGTCCATTAACGACGTATAATAGCATCAATTTATCGTCCGTCCTGTTTCCAAACAGTCTATTTGGATAATTCCGCGTGCATCCCAAAAAACCGTGGCCATAACGTTCCTTGGCTTTTTCGCCGCCTTCGTCTCCTTCGGATCCGGTTCACTCTCTACAACCCATTGTTTCGTCTCGGTTTATCTCGTCTCTGAAGTGTAGTTAGTGGTGGATCCATGTTTCATTAATAGCTATATATTAACTAGAAACTCGTCAGGTTTGAGACAAAAAGTTCTAAACCAACCATGAAACGACAATTAATCCCAAACGCGACACCAATCGTAGTTATACTTTTACACTCAACTAACTGAGTGCCGTCCAATATACGGGAAATTACATTAACGTTACGGTTTAGCTCAAAGATGTCTACACTGTATAGTATTGATAGTACAGTACTTGAGGTCTTACGCTTTCCTAATAATTCATTGTTCCAGTTTCTTAACTCTATTGAAATTCCCTTAAAACCACTATGGAAACGTTAATAAAATTTCCTTCTCGTCTACTGTTGACAACAAAGGTTTTATTATCGAACGAAGACTTTCCCGGTGTAACAAGCAGTTCTCGGGATTCCATCGGAGCGAATACTTTTCGTTTTCGATTGCGGTCACTGTAATCATCTTCACTTGAAGATGAAACGTTCTTTTATTTCAATTTATTAGTTGGAATCACGAGAAATGCTTGTTACTCACTTGAAGATGATGGCAGTGACCGCCATCGAAACGTCTTGCTGCTCCAATCTATTTCCCTCATTGGGATCCAGAGAACTGTTAGTAATAATTACTCCCACAAAAATAAAAGTAAATTGGGCATACCGTATTTTAAGTTTTAAATCTTTCAAATGGTAAATTGCAATTAAGATAGTCTTAAAATTATTTATTCCATTACAGAAAATGTTTCATGTTTCAAGAAAAAATTTCTGCTCAAACAGATTAAGTCAGGTTTTGGAAGTCTACCATTTCGTCTCCAAATGGCAATCAGCAGTTTGATACCGCATACGGCTTTGTGTACCGACAAAAGTTTAATTGAAATCGTTCCAACCGTTTTCTTCTGATAAGGAAATAAATAAATCGTGATATACAGATACCATCAACGATTGAGGTGATATCAATTTCCGATTCCCTAAGGCATGAAATGTAAATAAATACAAAAAATCAATCGATTGTTAAGCCCATATTGACAGAAATATTAATTTATTTCTATTTTTCAAGAAAAATGATAACAATAATCAATGAGTGGTTTCGTTTTTGTAAGAATTTATTGGCCCACCATCTTTACTCGAACATACTGTCCTTCGCAGACACAAACAATATTCTTTAGAATGAGCACTCGCAGAATATTTTGGGCTACAAGCCGTACAGGATGACTCCATAATGTATGAAGACATACTTTGCAATTTAAATTCTATATTCTGAAGTGTATATCTGGAGAGGGATGTGTCGTAGGTTCAGTCGGGTTATCATTAATTTGTTTTGTATTAGCATTTGTAACGAGGTAAGGCTCAATCTTCCAAAATTATTTTATTAATTTGAGGCGAACACAACGAAATAAGGATGAAGAATAATAATGGTTTTATATGTACACCAAAGAACATTGATCGAGGTATAAGAAAATAGCAATACCTCCAAAACTCCTTTACTTCTTCAGCAAATACCGAGCCCTACTTCGTCCACCTCGCCATTGGCAATCTCTCTCCTCCTCAAAACGCAGACTGAACTTTATTGTCTCAGTATAAGTGTACTGAACTCTCGTCAAAGCTTTCCCACATCACACATTGCCGACAATAAAACCATCTGAAAACTCCACATTCTTACGTAACGGTGACTGTTGTCTACAATATCTGAGCCACAACACTACGCAGACAATACAATATTAAATAAATCAAAAAAATTATTTAATTATACACATTGGTGGTCACCACAATATATATTGGGAGAGAGAGAGAGAGTATAGGGAAATAGACTCAGCAAGAGATGTCATTTATCGCTGTTAGTTGAGAGTTGATATTTGAGAAAATTCAGATGAAAAATATTAAAGAAAAATATATGACCTTAGTTACCATACAAATTAATCAGTTTAAAATAAAATGTATGAAACAAAAAATAGATGTAGGGAAATTTTCATTCCTAAATAGAACAATTAACAAATGGAATAATTTACCTGTGTGTTTGGGGAAAGTCGTCCTCAATAAAATAATTTAGGTAGAATCTAAAAAAACGTTGAAGTACGGTTAAAAGTTCGGCAGAGCACAAGATCCGACTGTACAATTACAATATTTATCACTTATATAACCCGCAACAAATGACAAGATTATCCAGCCCCTCCAACTTCCCAGATTTTTATGCCTTATTAATCACACTTATGAAAATTGAAACTGTTACATAAATACTTTTTGACCTATTAATTATATTTCACTTGTGGGCATTTTTATTTTAGTGATCCCCAGGGACAATTGTTACACGGCATGTTTGTAATAATGCGAATCTTTGCACATGGACGCTTCATGCGGAAATTACCAGTGCGTCTGAAAACTAGTCCTGGTCAAACTAAAACGCGTATTCATTCGCTTGATGACAGTCAACTCTGGCAGAACACAGGGAAATACAGGTCTGAAATTTGCAGAGAACTTGTCAGTAAACTCTTCACATTATTTAGTGGAATATATTTGGATTTCGATTGTCAGTGTTAGTTCCCAATAAAAGTAATTACCAGTGTAATGTTTCGTCCTCTCTCTGCAATTCCATTTGCACAGATCCAGAATAAAACAGCACTCGCCAAGTAAAACCGTCAACAAATAAAACATTTAGTCTGCCAATTTTTTTATTCGGTTTCTTGCCATGTATATTCTTTCCCAGTCCGTGAGAAGTCTTCGAACCTTCCAGACATTTTAAAAACAAGACCAATGTTGCTGCCATATTTTTGAGCGACGCATACTACAAAAATTTACAATTCACCAGGTTTCATTCATAATCTCGGCAAGTGTAATAATTGACCTGCTTTAAGAACGAAGAATTGAAATCAAGGCCTTGATCAGTTACTTTCTCTACGTCCAGCCAGCAGTTGTCCTTCAAGAGACTGGAAGCGGAAGAAACTCGGCGTAACACTGCGTAAATACTCGGACCACGCAGTAACAATTCGGAATACATATACTTGGCACAGGCTACACATTAAAATAATTCTATTCAAATACATCAAATAGTTCGTTACTATTCATCTCGGCCTGAAACAATTTCAAGTAATTCTAAAATATTTTCGCTGTGAATCAGTGTGATCTAAAGCGCTCATATTTCATAGAATATAATATATTATGAAACATTACCTAACCAGTAACTGTCAATTTGAAATAGACTCACGTGATGGGCACATTGAAAAAACCTTGAAAAATAAGTAAGCACAGGTCAGGATATTACAATGAGATTATATTTATTTCTATTCGAAAATGTGAGGTATCCTTAACATTAATAAAAGCTCAAATATAAATTTTATAAACGTAAGTGAAGAATCATAACTAGTCTGTTGCATTACCGAATCGCTTTACAGTTCCATAAAACCTTTAAAATTGGATTTCAACGTGACAGAAGTGAGAAAATAAAGCAAATTTTTAAGGCTGACATCCATACCTATGCCACGAACCGGTTATAGATGTTTCAAAATGCGTAGATCTAAATAAAAAACCACATCTTGTATATTATTAATAGTAACAAAATTTCATATCTTACTACAATGATGTCATGTTTTCTGCACAGCGTTGGTAAACGATACAAACTTGTTTTAACTCGGAAAAGCCAGTTGTGCCTTCCCAGAAAACTACGTCATGAGAAATTCAAACTTCCTGATCACAATGTCACGGAATTTCCATTGCTCTGAATGTGATCGGACTTTAAGTGATCTCCAGCACTCATTGCTAATCTCCCCAGGAGACAAACGATTTTTACTGTTTGAAACGACAGGAGTACTTACTCGTAGACAAGTATTTTGCCAATCAAAACTACGATTATTTAAGTAAATATGTTTGGACACTAATGAAAATTTTTAACGTTAAATTGCAAATTGCTTTTGTTTTTATTTAATTAAAATTTAATTCTAACAAATTTGGATGGTTAATTCATATGTAATTCAATAATTACATTGACATTAAAAATATTCATACAAAAACACAACGTTTAGTGCTTAATGTAGAACTTCTTCATGAGATATATATTATTAATTATAAATATGCTGGATATAATAATTTATTCATTGAGTTAAATTTGGATTCTAACAAGTACAAGTACAAAAGGAACATATGGACTGCCTTCCGTTCCAGTTAAAGACACTTCAGGTAAAGAAATATTATATTAAAAAATTACCTACCCAAATCTGAACATTACTACAAAATGGGTAGCAAATAATTAAATAGAAAAAGAGTTGAAGAGTTATTTTAAATAGATTATCCGAGACGTGTGATCTAAAACTTCAAATAATTACAAGAGTTGGTTATGCGAAGGAACCATCTACGTAAAAATTTATTGGATCGAAATACACAGTCCCTAAATCAATCAAAAATATTGAATTCATTTGCATATATTTCAGATTCATAGATTTTATTATTTTTTTTACTTCTAGAAACTACTCGAGAGAGCAGTAGCTGTTAATCCCGACAACTTCGGTTATTTTCTGTGTCAATACCTGTACAAAACCGGGTTTCCTTGGAGATGAAACATAATTTTAATTTCCTGGAAACGTGTTTATCAGTTGCCTCTAGTTTATTCAGTAATTGTAAGCGGTAAGTTATATATTCAACTTAAGTAAATAAGACAGTAACGCCAATCAACCATTATCTAGAGATAGTACGAATATTCCAGCTCGATACATCGATAAACTTGATGTAAAATTAATAAAACTGCATATTGTATATTAAGTGGTCTTGGGCTTGTACTTGAGACAGAGTAGCACTTTGAGGCTCAACATATCTTGATGACATGCGTGACCGAAGGCTGCGTCCGGCCTGGTTTTGTACACGTAAATCAGCACATGAAGATCTTGAAGATCGGATTTCTAATAACCACATAAGCAATACTATTAACCCAAACTATGCATAAAAAATGCTGTGTGGTTTGTAAAATGAAAAAGAAAATTAACATGGCTGGAGCTGAATTTTAATTAATGCAGAAACAACTGAATTCACTCTCCGGGCTGTGGACTACTTCAGAAACAGAAATATCAGAGTAGTCCGTGACCAGGAAGAAAACGAGACGAGGTAATGTCACCCAATAGCTAAATAATAAAATAGTTAATCATTCTACGAAAATGAAAGTCCGGATTCAACCACCCGGAGGAAGCCCATTGGTATTGGGAATCATGATCACGGAGGCAGTTGGAGACAGACATCGAAGCAAAGAAATCACCTAGGTCCATGATTTTCCCATTATATTGATTCAGAATTGTAATTATGTACCATAACGGTGAATACATTTCCGTTTCAGTGCCCTCCTATAGTGAGTAAATTTAATTGCTTTTTGCATTAATTATGTATATATTTTTGCAACATGATTCACTTCAGAAATAAACTGTAATCCTTCGATACCCTATATGTATAATAAATATATTATATACAAATGAAAGTACAAGTATACTCTTAACTTGATACTCATGACCAAAATAACCGTGATGGGTGTCGAATTCGGAGTTGTGAAGTTGGCCGAGTTGGATAATAGCAATCAACATTCCGGTAAAGTTGAAGTTCAGTCCCCATATGCATGGGATGGGAAACTGAGAGGAGGAGAAATTGCCGGAAATGGCCCATATTAATGTCGAATCCATCGTTTCCGGTGTCGCTGAGATGAACAGTGGCACGACCGGTGCCGGTTATTGAAGTGCGTATTCAGGACCAGACGGTATGCGGCATTAGAGTAATTATAAAATCTTCGAAATGACCATGAGATTAGTGTCGAATTAATTCCTGTTCCGGTCTAATATAAGATTGAGATAAATGAATGCCAGAGTAACGCCGAGCAATCAGTCATTAAGATCAATTATTCCATCATACATTAATTTATGCAAGTGAAGTTGCAGTATTTTTATTGAATTAATAAAATTAAAAAAATTACGTCTGATTGAAAATAATGAATAAGAAAGATAGCCAATTCAGACAAAAAAAAGTGATAGTATAAATACCACACGACGTTTCTGGGATCCTTGACCCTTTCGTCAGTTGGATCGCTCTAGGCTCTTCCTCGCACCTGAAGAAAGACACAAGGATCCGGGAAACGTTGTGTGGTATTTATATTATCACTTTTTTGTCTGATTTGGATATATTTCTTATTCATTAATAAAATAATAATATAAGTCGTGGTGTCGTCATCAGCGCCATGGCTTCAAACCCGATTTCGAATCCCGGGGAGGGCATGGATTATTCTGTGTCAATTTTCACCTTTAAATTTCTTTATGAAACCTAGTGCGGAGTTCCTGCACGGTCGATCAGTGCACTGGGTCCATCATCACCATCCTTTGTCCAAACACTTAGTCATTAGACACAAGTGGCTTCCTTCCACCGACTGTATCAGCGCGAGAAAAGGGCTTAGAACAAGAATAATGGAATAATATAAATAAATTTCGCTTATATCCAAAGAATTGTGTGAATTTGGACTCTGATGCTTATGATGATACCAAAGTATGCTCCAAATCGAAAAAAAAATAAAGGAATATGAATTAAAAAAATGATATACATTTATGACTTCTGAATAATTTGTTGCATAAAGTGAAGGGTGCTGGCTGTAAAAGGGGTAGGAAGTCCACTGGTGGTTTGGGATTCGCTCGAGTAGCCACGCCTGTCAGTTTTTCTGTCCGTGTCACCAGCACCCGCCACCGACTTCATTTACCCCGCCTGTCTCGCACCGGTCTAATTGAAAAGGGAACGCCGTGAATGGGATATTTAAACTGAGATTAAAACCGTCTTAACGCTAATTACCTGTATATAGGACCAAGTTTATCTAACTGTCGCGCACAAATGTTTCTCGTTATGTCTGCTCTGTTTCAATCCCAGTAAACACAAGTCCAGGGCAATACAGAAGAACACAAAATAATGGAAGGTACTGTGTTGTTTCATTTCGATTAACAAATTGGTTTGTTAAAGAAATTAACTAGAGAAAGTCAACGAACACAATGTGAGCCAAAGCGAATACAAAATATTGTGTAATTTATTACCAAATTAGGTCGTACCAAATTCAATGTAACTTGACAATAATGGAGCTAGAAGGTTTTGAAATTAGTAAATAAAGTCATATATACATATATATATATAAATATATATATATATATATATATATATATGCCCATTGGACAGAGAAGTCTTTGAAACAGAATCAAAGGAACAAAAATACTTCATAAGTGGGAAACACCACGGAGGACCATGTTGAAGTACTAATGACAGTAACGAAAAGAGCTTAAGAATATCGAATGGCTCTAACGATTATAATTATAAAAATATTAACGGAAATTGAAGCTCTCGGAACTCAAATGCGAAATGTACACTAGGATGGAAAGTAGTAAATATTAATAACGTCTATTATCCAGACGAGCCCAGCTTTTAGATGATGTTATCATTGTTATTCAAGGACCTATGTGCTTTGCCGTTATAGAACCAGCATATAATTTTTGTCTTTATTATTTTACTCGGTACAGGAGTACCTGATCGTTCCCCTAATAATTAATTTTTTTTTGTACTGCAAAACTATTAAATGTGTTTCTCTTAAAATTACTTATTTCTTAACTTGCTTAGTCTCTGTTGGTCTTTTCTGCTTTTTTTTTTCATGTACGGCCTGGAGTTGTCTGTTTCGTGTAGTGACTTGCCCGTCGTTTGTGTTTGTGCTCCCTCCTAGTGTGCGTGTCAGGTTTTGTGTTTATTCTCCTGTGATGTGTGATTCCATAATTTATTATAGTAGTTCTCTAATTTATTATTTTTACCTAGTTTGAAAAAGAGTTTGTTTGAATGCTGTACGTGTTATATTCCACCCTAAATAACGTTAAATTTTATTATTATTACTAAATAGTACTTTCAGTTATGTTTGAGAGGGAAATTTGTGTTCCCGATTGTGATTTTTTTTATGTTTATGTTAACTCCTAATTGCTATTAATTGTAGAATGCAAGAAGTTTATTGCTTTGTGTTTATTCTTGTGTGATGTGTAATTCAATATTTTACAATAGTTAATTCTCTAATTTATTATTTATTATTTCTTACCTAGTGCAAATTGTTCGAATACTGGAAATATATATCATACCCTAAGTAACGTTACATACTTTTTATTTTTATTCTTATAATTACTTTTAGTAATGTTGGACAGGGAAATTTGTGTTCCTGAGTTTGATTTTTTTATGTTTATGTTAACTCCTAATTGTTATATTGTACCCTAAGTAACATTAAATAATTTTTGTTGTTATTATTATTAGTAGTAGTAGTAGTAGTAAATAGTAATTTTACTTGGACAGGGAAATTTGAGTTCCCGATTTTTAATTTATTTTTATATTTATGTTAACTCGTAATTGTTATTAATTGTAGAATCCAAGAAGTATATTGTAATCTTTTGTAATGACGTATCTTACTCCTAATACGAGGACTAATGGAGTAAATAAATCAAATTTTATGTATAAGTGAATGGCACAAACAATTTAATTATTTAACAATATTTTTTTTTATAGAAACCGGTGCAGGAATTGAATAAATGAGCATGTTGACAGGTCAACGAAGCAAAAGTATATATATATATATATATATATATATATATATATATATATATATCATTCTGTGGCTTAGCATTAAAACTTTTTAATTTTCTAATGCATTGTCAAGCGTTAATTTGTTATTGTGAGCAAGGCGCTTTTGTAGAAGGATAGTATGTTCGCAATGTCAAAATTTATTTGTGACTAATTCGTGTGTCTTGAAGCGAGGCATGATTTTCGGCACTGCAATTTAGCGGGTAGAAGTGAGAGCCGGAGTGCAGCAATGGGTATTAGTGATTGATTTGAGAGCAGTCTGGCAGTCAAGACTCTCAATGGGCTGTAGAACCAAAGAGAGGCTGTTTGGTGATTGGTTATCACAACCAATGTACTTCCCAGAACGAAAACACATTCTCCAAAATCAATATATCATATCTCAATTATATAATGTAAATACATCATTAGACACTAATGATAATCATTTATCACACCCTAAAGATTGTTGTGTTACTGACGCCCAATAAATTCGTAACATAAGGATAGCATTACGACTATAAATCAACAGGGGAACATCAAAATATACTTACATGAATATACCTCGTGAGAAATAACAAGTCGTATCCGATGCGCACTAGGAGAAGGGAGAAGATAGAAGGGGGTGTTGTCAGAAACGAACTGTATGTACTTATCTCTTAACTTTTACGGCTCCGTTCATTGACGTACAAGATATATCGGACTGAACCCAATATTCTTCTGTGCATAAATATTTTCAGGATAGTTTTCACACTAGCAAGTTGCCAAAACATTATTTCGTGTCAAATTGGGTTCCGACATACTCAGGTCAGTGGACAACTGCGCATCGTATTAAGAGATGACTAGCTATTCCTCTCCAATTATGCGAATGGACTAAATGAATTAAAGCAATCTAAAGAAAATAGAATTCAAGTCGACATTGAGCATGTACTGTAAAAGGTTATATAAGACCAAGACCTGACATTATTAACTCAAGTAACTGATAATGAAGAATAATATTCGGATTTGACCATTAAATTTTTCAGACGTTTTTTCAGAATTATTTAAAATACAATAAATGGATTAGAACAATAGCGAATCATAAATTCTATTTAAATTATTAGTAATTTTATTCCTATTGTTTCTTTAAACTTAACAATATTCTCGACAGCTGCAAACATAACAGAATTTTCGCCTGCAATGTCTGGGCAAATCGCATCTACGAAATTTATGTCCACTACATTTTATGTAATTAATTGTAAGTAATGTTCAATAAATTTTAAATTAATTGTATTATAAATTATCACGTTTGTGAAATCTTGTTTGTTGTAATTTTTAGAAACACGGATTAAATTAGGGGTTAAACTTACTGAATTTTTTTTTCTATTATAATGTTTAAAAATTTAAATTAATAATATATTTATAACTAAACAGGTTGATTTTTCATATATTTAAGGACGTCAGATAAATATAACTGTTAAAAGATTTGTATTTTAATTGATCATTTCTAAGCATATTTATTAAACGAATCACTACCAATTGGAACAGTTTCCATATTATAGATAGACATAGAAGTTATAAATCCAGATAAGTTTCAGAAATGTTATACATTAAACTTAAGTTGCCTTTCCAGAACTGTATGTATACCTGCTTGCTCAGCGGTCAGGATTTTGGGAATGGCCCAGGAGGGGATGGTTGTCCGCTCATGTCACGTGCGAACATCGTACGACACCGATATACTGATACATAGTTTTCCTTTTCGCCCACTATTAAATGTTAAAAAATGTTATTTGGATTTTTTTGGTTTTCTTTTTACCTACGAAGTTTCAGATACGAAAGCATGCTGCTTTCAACTACACTAAAGTACACCGATCTACGAGCGTAGAAAATCTGTCTTTTCTTGGAAGGAATATAGAGAAGTTCAATTCTAAGTATTCATTCAAAGTTCCTCCTGTTGTAGATATTTCTTTCTTTCGTTTCTCGTTTACCTCGTGGATTTATTTTATATTCCAATGAAAAAAACTTCAAAACTGTAGGCCAATAAAATTGACAATCCCCAAGAAATATTCTGAATGTTTTTAGGAAACTATGAGATTTAGTATTGTTTTACATCCAGAACACATTCAACTTGCTACAAGAGCGCAAGAAAATGATTGTTTATCTGATTACATTCACACCTATTTCAGGCATATTTTCCACAAAGATGCAAATATTTTTAGTCCATTCACTCGGCCTTGGTTCAGGTACCGCAACGGGCAGCCTTTTGTTCTCCTTGACTGAATGCCTATGTGAGCATAACAGTTTCCGCTACAAGTAGTACTCAAGTTTCGTTAAACTGTACCCAATAATACAAAACTATTTTTCAAAATACTCGATAGCTCCTAGACACGTTAATTATTTTTGTGCGCATTAGATGAAAATTAACATAATGATGATGTCAATAAACTGACAGAATAAAGTGATAATATAAGTTGAATATATATATATATATATATATATATATATATATATATATATATATATATATATATATATACATATTGTAATGATTGGACTTTAATGTTTATTTTAGTATTATAAAACTAACACATTGACATATACAACACACCAAAAAAAATTATTACTATAAATAAAATATACAAAAAATTGTTTGGGCGCCAGCAGATATAGTCTGCAAAGATTTAACATAAAATTGATCCAGCATAAAATTTAATGTTTCTTTTTCAACGGGTTAAAGTGGGCGGTTTCAGTAGCTATTCAGAAACAGAGCTTCCCCAAATTTATTGTAAAGTGCCTTCGTTCCTGAACATTTTACACAGAAGACAGGAAAGCTCCATTTCTAAATAGCTATTGAAACCACCCACTTTACCCTGTTGGAGAAGTGACTTTTCATGTTAAATATTTGCAGACAATTGTTGGCACCCAACAAATTTTTGTATTTTTTATTTATAGTAATGATTTTTGTTTGTGTGTTGTATAAGTTACTTTTATAATACTAAAATAAACACAAACGTGCACTCATTCTAAATTATATATAAGTTGGCATGAGTAGAAATAATTTGAGGGAACATTATCAAATATTTGTGAAAACAATAACCATTTCCTTTTTCCTGCAGTTCATTCAAACATGGTAAACAGCATTCTATTCACAGAAATTTATTAAGAAATCTTACACCTATGTTTTGTACATTTCATCCAAAATCTACACATCAGTCATTATTAAATCCTTGCCTTGAGATAATAAACCACTAACATTTCCATTTTGAATCCAAACAGATTGAGGACAATTTAAGTAATAGTGACAAGCTCCTTTTCTACTTTATCGATACATATCTTTGTACGATACTCCACAAATTTATACAAATATTTCAAACAAGCTTCAACTTAACATATTATTCAGTTTCATATTCAAGTTTTCAAAAAAGGTCTTTTCTCATTTATCATATAATAGAAACATACAATGTTGAATTGAAAGGAACTCTATATTACAGAATGAAAATATCCATTAAACACATTTTAGTAACTGTAAATGAGGCAGTCGTTGAATGTAGGATTTACGTCATGAATTTGTGCCACACTTATATCGCTGGTTTTTATTTTTTTGTTTGAATTATGCACATAACACAGACGGAGAATCAGCAGATCAACAATAATATAAATATAAGAAAAATGTGACTAGGTCAAATTAAATAACACATTTGGATGGGAAAATGCTACAGCGATGCCACCTTACCTGAAATCAGTAGTTGGTCTAGTCTGGAATAAGTGGAAGATAAAATTTTCGAGGGCCTAAGCCCCCTTCGTCAGGAAAGAAGATCTGAACTGCAGGCCGGCCGGGAACAAATTCCACCTATGCCAGACTGGACCACCTCTGATATCAGGTAAGGCGGCATTGCTGTATATATACATACACACAACACATTTAGATAGGAAAACCATAGATTTTAGGTAAGTCAACTTTGCTGTTTCTCTTTCCCATCTCAATGTGTTATTTAATTTGACCTCCTTAAGCATCTAGGCAGCATGATATTCAGATCTACTGTCCTGAAGAAGGGGGCTCAGACTTTCAAAATTTGTAATGTTACAGATTCCCCACCTGGCAACTGCAACTCTTTCATGTCCAATTGAATATGTATGTGTGTGTGACTGTCTGTACAGTTCAGTAATATATCCTGAATCTGAATCAGGCAGCTTGCACCTCCAAAAATTGGTATACCATATACATATAATGTCATGACAAGCATAAAATTCTTGAAAAAGATTACATTCAATAATAAAAAACAGTTTTACATGGCTATGGGTTACGATAAATAGAAAATGGGTCTTTAAATCATGCTCTTATGAAAGTAAATGTAAAAATTAATACAAGGTACGATACTTTTTTGACCTTTTTAATTATGACAAAATGTATAAGTAATGTGTTCCATTACACATAATACTAAATTGTAGAATTATAATTAAAATAATAATTTTGTTGTACAGATACATATACACAACATGAAAATGAACCTGCTACGACCAATATCCTTAAAATTCGTAAATTATACAAATTATTTCCTTGACTTCCAGATGGCAACTAGTTGGCATGCAACTGAACTGTGATCTCTCACCACAATTTTAAATATGATAAAATTGATCTTAAAACTTTTATACAGCGTGATTATTTTCCTAAATAATCAATTACAGAATCGTAAATTTTGCACAATTTTATACAAATTGAAACAAACTTACCCATTACAGATCCTGCAATAATGGCAAAGCCAAGTGCTTTGCTTACGGTTGATTTAAAGCATGGTACTGCAAAAAAATAGGAAAGAAGAAAAACATTAAGTGATCATTGTACCTTTATTCAATGATTGAAAACATTTTTGTGTTGTACAAGTATATACTTTCATAGTAACATAATCAAACGTGTGATTTGAGGTTATGGAAATAACAATACAATTTAAGAAACTAAGCTCATGTCATACCATCAAGAAAGTTAAAATTCACAAAATATTCATCATAACACTTAGGTGTCAACAACAGCAACAAAGTTTCCTTCATAAAACCTGCCATGCTGTTAGTAGTGGACATGTGCCGCGTACGCTATGCCACAAATGAAGAGATGAATATAACAGCTGATTGGGTTACAACTGCGATTTATTATCTTTGGCAAACGTGTACGTAATCAGGATAGCCAATAGTAAACAATGAACAATATGTGTATCCTAGGAGTAAATTTAATATGAATGTGTCTCCTTCAATACTAGTAAATTTACATCGAGGATTAATATCAAGAATTACGCAAAAACAGATTTGTGCACAGAATTTAAAGAACATGGAAATAATGTAATTCACAGATACGCATTCATGCAAAGTACGGATAATGTTATAAATATAATAAGATGATGAAAAGTCCCAGTTTTAAGTTAAATTGTTAACGTAGAACACAGTATTTATCTAAGTTTTAAAACAGAGTCAATGAAGTTACGAAAATAATATGAAAAACAGGCAAAAAATGGACTACAAATAATGTTTGGGATGAATCGTTGAAACTGTCTAATCAATGCAATACATTAGATTCAATTATCATTTATGTTAACATAAAAAATATAATAAAAGAAATGAAGGTATTGGTTACACTTAAACATGAACTCTATATTGCAGTTATGAACAATAGTTATAATGAAATAAAAAGAATCATTACAAAACATGAATTGTAGGAAGAAAAAATTAAAATGAAAAATTATGAATAAGAAAGATTTCAGGTTTCATCCCAACCTATTGCAAAAGGAAATTAGTAAAGATATAGTAACAAAAGTTGTCAAGCTATTAAAAATAGAACAGGAGCTTTCAACTTCATAGTCATATTCATCTAAAAAAATTAGTTGCTGCTAATCAATATTCAGCAAATTGACAGTCATAATTGTTAATTACATTAATTTAGTAACAAGTCACATTACAAAACACTGATCGTACAATACCAGTATTTGTTTTACAACAAATAATGGTATAGTATGATATCAATCAAGTAATTCAAGTTACAATACAAAATTGATTGGATTAATATAAAAATTTAAGATGTTGAAAGTAATAATTATCCTTATTTCATGGGGAAAATGCAGCATATGAGGTTCAATATAAATTCACTTTATGTGAAAATAGATCCTACAAAAATTAAATTATATTTATGATTCAAAATAATGTAATTTTTAATGTTAAATTCTTGTGTTTAAAAATATTCTGTTACAACAATGTATCTGTGAATTGTTTGATTGGTATAGTTTCATTCATTTTGGTCATGGAAGTTGGAGTATGTCTAAATTTTTCCCATTAAATGTATCAAATTTACAAAATATTTTGTTCAATTATATAAGTAAACATATTATACTTGATTGATTTATCCGTTTGGATTCAATCTTTTTTATTGTTGTTTTAGATATATCTTAAGAGGTCCCTAAACTAAAGAATGAAACATTATGTATTTTAATTTATTGAAAATTTTAATTTTTTATAACTAAATTCTGACTTTCCTAATTATATTTATCATTATATATCATAGTTTAGTTGTGAAAATGAAATGACAAACATTGTATAGTGAGCTTACACTATTGCTCAAAATAACATAACTTATTCAAACAAAATAATGGTGTTTCAAATCTTTTTAAACATATTATAATGATATGGTATTAAGTTTTAATAATATTATGTTTAGAGCATTTTTGTTAATCTGAGATTACTTGGAAATTTCTGATTATGGTGTTTTGCAGGAACCTGGATAATTTGTGGTAAAGTTTCTGATTCATTTCTTAAATGTATCTAAATAAAATTGACTATTTGTGTGTATTTTCCACATACAAATCTACACCCATGGAGCGAATTGGACCAAATTTTGTACATGTATTCCATTTGAACCATAAACAACATTCTGAGGATAAGACAACTACCTCATCTAGCAGCAGGGCTGGAAATTTTCCAACATGCTAAAATGGCCAATTTTTGCATCAAAATAATATATTTTGCAGTCAATTAGATTGATAGTGTTTCTTCTAAAATTGTATGAGTAAAATTTTAACCTTTTTCAGAATGGAAGGAAACCATTCATAGGGGTGGGAGTGTAGGGGCATACAGTAAAAATATTACAAAAATAACCGAGATTGGTGTAGAATCCAGGGTTATGGAAGTCTCAGAGTTTGGTTTATGAGATTCTGCATACTGGTTAAGTTATACTTCAATCCCTAGAAGTAGGGATAGAAGGGAAAAACAAAATTCCACTTACTATCGTAAATACACTAAGCAATTTCTACCAAATTTTGTAGGCCTAAGTAGCAATGCCATAAAATTGTTAAAAGTATTAACATAATTAAGCAATGACTGTATTAAATAACTGCATATAGAACAATATACAAGTACAGAAACATTTTTATTTTTGAGCTATTGATGTTAACAATTGTTTGACAGAAACATGCATCAAATAGAAACTTGCCAATGGAAACCAGCATGGAATTAAACATGTATTCATATTATAGGTGTTATGATACAGGTACTTAATTTTAATTTACATACAAATGAAACAAATTATTGTATAAATTTAATATTTGTCTTATAAATATTTTTTTTCACTGTAACTGAAGTGCCACTAGAAAATCTGACAAAAGTATACAAATCAAATGTACAGTAAACAGACAAAATACTTTAATATAACAAAATCAGACAAATCACATTTTCCACTCATGATGATATGTATAACAACTCCTATCTTTTTAAATTAATGTAACTTTGAAATGGCCAGAGACATGTGTTACTTTAAAGTGGGTAGTTGTTTTCGGATTTATATAGTTGACTTCCAGTGCTACTTATTATTCCCCATAGATGTAATAGATAAACAAGAAGATAGATCATTATTAAATGAATGTTTGAATCCAGATTGAAACACATTAAAATGAGATGATATCCCATTAATATTCGGTAGTGTTAAATTAGTTTGATTGATTTCTATTGTGTTCATTCTATTTAAGGTTTTCCTGATTCCAAATATAGCAGGTCTTTGGATATGAGGTAGATAATGTCGCAGAGGAGGTGTTTCAAATTTCAAAGTAGGTGATCCATTCTCGTCACACTCTTCAGAAACTCTTGGAGTTAAACTACACTGAGTCTCATCTCCTAACTGCAAGGTGGAACACACTGCCGTCTCCTTCTTTTGTGACCTACGTTTTGCTAACCATTTCATCCAATTTGGTTCAAGTGCAGGCTTATTGCGAAAATTCTGGAACAAAATTTACTTCACAAACTTCTGCATTAATAAAAAAGAAAAAAATCATTACCAAATAAGTAGCATGTTATTGAACTAGTTTTGTACTGAAAGATTTATTCTAAAGAAAAATATCAGCAATTGGCAGAAGTGAATTTAGATGTACACAATTTTATACATGAGAACATCTCAATAGATGGTAGTTCTTCTCAGATACTATGTTAATCTCATAAAGAGAAAATAAATTACATTGATCCAAGATATTTATGCTTATGTGTAAAACTTAGATCAAAAACAAGGAAAATAATTTGAATCATAATATGTAAACTTTTGAAAAGAAAAAATTATCCAGCATTTAACTCTAAATAAATACTGATTTCTTAAAGGAAAGTGCAATTGCTACGAAGCTCTTGAATTTGAAAATATTTAAATAGAACATAGATAATTAAATCTGTTATAAATAATAATACTAAATACAACTTTCATACAGACAAACTTTAAATAGAGAAACAATAACTAAGAAAATTTAAAAGTTCTAGACATTCCGACACAGATTGGTGTATTTTTATAACAGTCAAGTTTTTACTGTTAGAAAGACACATCAAATCATCTGGCACTTTTAAATTTAAATCTCTTGGTTATTGTTTCTGTATTAAAAGTTTGTCTGTATGAAGGTCATATTTAGTATTATATTATCATCATGAAAATATTTAAACTAATAACAATAATGGTAATTAAATCTTGGGAGGGAAAGCTATCAAAAAAGAGGAAACCAATATTTGATAAGAAGAAAGATCATTCTTTTAAATGTAGTTAAGGATAGACTTCTACAACTGAACATAATATTTTTAATATAACTGTGTTGTCATATATTACATAAATATTTTAATGTCAGAAAAATATAAAATGGAAAACCAATTGTACCGATCCGTAAGCAATGGAAATATAGAAAAGAGTAAATATATTTATATGGTTGTCTTGAAACATATTTCAGGTATAATAATCAGACCTCTTAAATCACTACTATAATCTTCCCTGATAGATTAACATATATAACAGAAACACCTATTTTAAAGAAAGGTAATTCTTATTGTAAAGACAACTATAGTCCAGTTCACTATTGTCAGTATTCTCTAGCAGTTTGCAGTAGGCTTATCAAACACATTGACACAATTTTCTAACCTTCAATTTAGTTTCAGGAAGGAATATTCAACAGACATTGATACATTTTCCTCTCTGATAACCACTACACCAAAAATCCATTACACAATTTATGTGACTTCCAAGGCATTTGAGATGACTATTGTATTCTCTTAGAAAACTGAAGCACTAAGTAGTTAAAGAATCCTCCAATTCCCATTTTTCGTACCTACTTAAGTGACAGGCAACAAAGAAGATTCACATTCTGGTTTTCATTATTAATATGTACTTATATAAATATGGAGGTTCTACAAAGTTCTATTCAGGGTCAGTTGTTCTTTTATTAAAGCAATGGAACATATTAACAATACCAGTGAATTCATAGCATAATTAACTAATTTATCAAATAATATTGATTATAAAAAAAATACCTCTCACAGTTCTACAATTTTTTTTATTGAATATTTAATAAAAAAAACTAGAGCTTTTGGCCTCCTTTTCCCTGCATCACTTTTAAGCAAATTGCCAAGTTTCCTTAAAACTACACCCCAGAGGAACTAACCCATGTCTACCTGACCTACCTTTCCACATACCCGCTTTCAGTCCATTTCCTATGCTATAAGTGACCACTATGTGGATTACCCTATATATAGCCTGTCTACACCTTATTCTTCTTTTCGGCACCCTAGGACATTTTCAACATTATGTCAGGGTTAATTTTTTTTTGTCAATATAGCATTTCCATTTAAGCTATATGTATATATCATATACAGTTGTAACCAAAATGTGAAAATTTACATTTTATCTTCCAATTTTAACATATATGCATACATTCCAAACTGTATATCAACTGATGAAATCTGAAAATTGTGGACAAAATGTCATATTGTAATAATTTTTTGTAATGGTTGATTTAAACACTTTTTTCTGACAAACTGGCTGTTTTTCTGTTTATTTAATAAATCATAATTCATAGATTATAAAAATATTAAACTTGTATTTTAATTCGAAAAAATAAATCAATTCATTAAATGAATTTTGTTGAATTGTCTTATGAAAGTTCCTGTTAAACAGAACAACAAATATTCTATCTTTAGCTGTAAGAAATTTGTTTGATCAGGTAATGTTTTGTACATTTTGTGAACCACCAAAAAAAAAGTTTTATTACATATAAAATATGCATTCTTATTCAACAGATTAATTTAAAATAACTTAATTCTGACACATTACCAGTTTCTGTGGTTCTTTAATGCATGGTCTGATGGTTTTAGCCAAAAGACCCGGTGCCTGAAACAAAAGTATTTTGAATTAAATCATAGACTTAAATAACAATACATATATTACATAATAAATTATAAATGTTATGTATAATATGTAGTTTCAAATACTAATAAAAAAAGATCAATTGGTTAGTTTTTCTCTATGTTGGCATTAAGTGAATAACATAATTGCAATACTTGGTAACCAATACAGTGGAAATAGCATTAATGTTAATGATATACCTCAGTTACAGATGTTTTGCTTCTTGATGCCACAGAAACAGTAGATTCTTTCTGAAAAGTAACATTTTATCAGTTTCCATATATAAAGTATCTGTGATTTAATCATCTAATGCAATTATATGATACACTATTTACTACATTTGTAGTAGATGTAATAACTAAAAAAAAAAAAAGCTGTGTTAGTCACCTGGTTTGAGCGGTGTCGTTCTTGTGCTCTTGCGTTTTTAAATCACCTGACGAAAGCTACAAGGTTTGCAGAAACGTTGTGTGGTATTTATTCTACCACTTATTTTTGTGTGTTATTTGGCTTATTGATCTAATTAGTATAATTTTAACACACAGGGTTGTAGGTGCGTTGTTTGGAGAGGATTATTGTGAACCAACGGCTTACATCAAAAAGAGGTTTCCCAGAACGTGATTCTTCACACAAGTCGAATTTTCCTTCTCGGCAACGCTAAAACAATTTCTGTACCATCCTCTCAAATGATCCCTCCCTTACACACCACAAATTATTCTCGCGGCTTCTGCAGCACTAGATCCTCGATTAAACTCGAAGAGTAAAATCTGTCGGAAATGTTAATTTTTCTCTAATTGATACTCCATACTGATTAGCCTTGAAAATTGACAAAACGAGCTGTTAACTACATGGAAGATCCTGTTCGCAACAATCAAACTCTAAACAGAAAAAAACGAGTGGAATGAAGAAAACAAAGGCTTGACAATGCAGACGCAGTGATCCCAATCCAACAGAAAACGGCATGGTCGTATGTACCGAACCCAATTCATTTTGTGCGCTCTACCACTGTGATCAAAAAGTAAGGTGAAATTGTCATTTAAAACTCCCGGGTATTAGGAAGTCAGGTCATTTTTTTCCCCTTGGTTGGTAGGAATGTCTATAATATTTGCCAAGCGACTGTTTGTTAAAAGATTTAATTATCTCCGAGTTACACGTGTTTTTATAAACAACCAAAAGTGAATTTTTCGATTTTTGCAATGGGTGATTTTGTTGAGCAAAGAACTTGCATCAAATTTTGTTTGCGGAACAAATATTCTTGTGCGGACACGTTGAAAATGTTGCGGAAGGCCTTTGGTCATCAAACTATGGCACAAAAAAACGTTTATAAGTGGTACAACGAGTTCAAAGAGGGCCGAGAACGCGTTGAAGACGAACCGAGCTCTGGACGACCATCAATGTCTGCCGACGAGGGCTACGTCCAAAAAATCAATGATTTGGTGCTTGAAAATCGTCGATGGTCAATTAGAGATCTCGCTGATAGTGTTGGAATATCATTTGGCTCAGCCCAGACCATTTTGAAGAATGTTTTGTGTCTCAAACGAGTCAAGTCTCGATTGGTGCCAAAAAGGTTCAATTTTTTGGAAAAAAAAGCGTCGCGTTGATGTGTGTGAAACTTTGCTGTCTATCAGGACCATTTGAAATGCATCATTACTGGAGACGAGACTTGGATTTACGCATACGACCCTGAAACCACCGACCAATCCAGCGAATATCGTGCAAAAGGTGAAGCAAGACCGAAAAGACCACGGCAAAGTCGATCGAAAATCAAGGTCATGTTGACAGTTATCTTTGATTATTGTGGTGTGGTGCACTATGAATTCCTTCCGCCGGGCCGAACTTTAAACAAAGAATATTATTTGAGCGTTATGCGTCGTTTGCGTGAAGCTATTCGTCTGAAACTCTTGGTCCCTTCATCACGATAATGCACAATGTCATACTGCATTGGTTCTTCGCGACTTTTTTGCCAAAAACTCGACTCATATCGTTCCGCAACCACCGTATTCGCCTGATTTGGCTCCGTGCGACTTCTGGCTATTCAGCAAACTCAAAAGGCCAATGCGGGGACACCGTTTTGACACGGTTGAGGAGACAAAAACCGAATCGAAGATGGTCTTGAAGGCTATACCGGAAAAAGACTATTCCGACTGTTTCGAGGACTGGAAAAAGCGTTGGAAAAAGTGCTTTTTATCGGACGGGGATTACTTTGAAGGGGATGAAATTGATTTGGAAGAATAAATAAAAAATTTATATTTTTTAAATAAATTCACCTTACTTTTTGTTCACAGTGGTATATACAAAGTTTATAATGAACGTAGTTCACTAATAAAATTGTCCGCACTTTTAATGTTGACTCGGTCATTCGATAAATTCGACTACTCCTTTGATTTCTAAGCCTCCAGTTTTAGCCAATTGCTCCTGGCCGGTGCTCACTGCTGCGCGCGAACGGAACTCCTTCCACATGTCGTTTCTCACATAGTTGGTGGTACGCTTCCGGTCCCCAATAATGGTAGCAATCGAGCAAATGGTTCGCTCGCATCCGTACTATGTAGTATTCGCAACAAATTCTTAATTAAAGTAAATGAGAAGATAATTTAAATGTACATGATCAACCCTCACTCACTAAAATTAAGATTTTTAAATGCGTTTTTAATATTTTTTATAGTATTGTCCTTGAATTGGAAACCGTCAAGTATTGAAATTTGGAAGTAGGAGCAATACTAACTTTCGCCTGAATGAAGAATACTTCAATGATGGAATTTTTTTCCAAATTTATTTATTCAACTTGAATCAATTAGTAATGAGAAAGATAGACGAATGCAGACAAAAGAAGTGATGAACACACAAGGGCCTAGAGCGACAGAGCTGAACAAGTCAGTTGAAGGAGGCTTCCAGAAACGTTGTGTGGTATTTATATCATTACTTCTTTTGTCTCTATTTCTATTTCTTATTATTAATTTCAAAACATACGTTTTGGAAACGAACTATTACCTCTTTTCCTGCTAACTTCGTCTTCTGCGTACTTTTAAACGAGGTGTTGCTTAATGTTGATCCAACCTTCTTCACCTGTACACAAATAACTACAAATTAATATGTATTAAATTAATAAATTTAACTCACCCGCATTATTGAAAGCATATTTATAACAAATTTAATTTGTAGTTAAACAATAATGTTATTCTGGAATAGATAATTACAGAATTGTGGAACTATGACATATAGCGTGTTTGTACTCACTTCGGTTCGGGTCCGATGACACTTTGTAACAGAAGGTGAGGGAACGATGGCTGAAACCGACTTTTCCTTAGTCACGACCTTTTCAATCTTAATAATCTGATGAAAAAAAAAATGTTTCACCAAATAATGGAATTTAACATTAAACAAAACAAATGTTATTAGAATCAAATAATGAGTACAAAATCCATATTTTTAAATTTAGTATAATCTTTTGTTTACAATATTTCAGTGAATAAATTGTAATGGTTCGAAATAAAGATCCATCAATAATTTTTATTCTAGTTTTTATTCATTGTTAAAATATTAAGATATAAAAATACTTAAATTGCAGTAAAATTATTTATGTTTTCTATACGTTTGTTACCTGTGTTCTTTTCTTTAGAATAACAGGCATATCTCGGCCACACGCTTGTTGGGAGTAAGTGATTTTCCGCCTGTACTTCGTTATGACATGTCTGGTGGACAAGTCATGATTGAATTGGTTTACCGTTCGAAATTCCCTGTTACAAGATTAAGTATCAGCAAAATTACGCACCACGATGAATACGAAATTCGCAAAATCATATATCAAAACACAAATACATAATTTTTAGTTTAATTCCAAACATATAAATTGCAGGATCATTGTTTAAGACAGACCATTTACGTCGTTAATTAGTGCACGCACAGAATAACCAAGTGGAATGCTTATCAAGGCAGCAAGAGAATATAGATTTCAAGTTAAGACCTGGGTGAGAGGCAAAAGTTGACACACTGTCAAAGGAGACAAGTAAAGTCAGGGAAATGCGAAAAATGATCGATGGAAAAGGAACGGATTTGGAGCTTGAAAGGACAACAGCATGCCAAGTTTGATAAAAGGGTCACGGAGAACCTTTTTCTGGTATTTCATTTTAATCAAGTTCCAGATTCAAGTTTCGACATTTTGAATTCTAAATTCAAGACCTTGATTCTGAATTAAACTTAGTAGAAACGTTCTCAGTTTGGCATTCTCAGACATACGCTCATTCCACTGTTCAGCAGAATGAAAGCAGAGTCTATCATTCTCTGTTACAAGTCAACATTTGAACATCGGTGAACGAGATCCTACACACGTCTTCCACTTCCGTCGCCGGTTTACAAGCGGCTTGAATCAAGTGTCTGTCTGGAAAATCCGGAGTCCAGGAGCCGACGAGCCTTGGAGTAAGTCCGGTTATTTTAATATTAACTTATCGCAACCTACCACAGCTTGTTTCCGAGTCAAAACTTCACTTTCTTCTGTCTTGTGTAAGGTCCAGATGCGTGAGTTTAGTTTGCATATACGAGTACCCGACTAAAAAATTTATTATCTTTAATTATCGACGTAGTCTCCTTTTATCGCGCGATACAATTTTCCCAATAGCTTCGATACCGTATTTAAAGTGAGAATCATCCAGATCCTAAAAATAACCATCACCCCTTCTTCATTGCTGGTAAATCTTTTACAGCCGACCCATTTTTTGAAGATTGAAAAGAGAAAATAATCCGATGGAGCTAAATCTGGTGAATACGGTGGTGAGGAAGCAATTCGAAATTTAACTTATTGATTTTGGCCATCGCGATGATGTTCGTGTAAACTGTTGCATTGCCATGAGGAAACAACACGTTTTCGCCATATAAGTTACCATTATACCGGCCGTTGATTGTTTTTCCTTTTTGAAGAAAAACAATGAAAACTATTACATGCTCATCCCAAAAAAAAGAGATGCCATGAACTTTCCAGCAGGTGAAAATCTCTTCGCTTTCTTTGGAGCAGATTCCCCCAGAGTAGAATCAAGATCATTGGTTGGACTGAGACCTTTCAAATGAAAATATTGTATCACATAACGATGACCAATTTTTTCCATATATGCAAATTCATGAGATCGTTCACTATTGATGATTGTCAAAAAGAAACTAAACAATGTTGCGTCATCAAACTTAAGCTTTATAAGGTTGATGGTTTCGACCACTTTTGTTCTTCAAACAACTATCCGCATTATCTTTGAGAATTTAAATTCATTAACTGTGTTAATTCCAAACCCCGACAAAATAAAGATTGTAATTAACAGTTACAATTAATTCAACTTCTAAAATTGAGATTTTATTCAATGTAAAAAAATTAAAATCTTACAAATTTCATTAAAAATTTCCTGAACTTTTAATTGCTTTGTGGAATATTTAATTTAAGAGTATATATTTTAAAATTATTTCAATTTGAAAGCCAGTTTGGGTGGAAATTTTGGACTGTATTTATGAATATGTAATTTGTAACTGTATGTGTGAATTAATTGTATATAACGTAAACCGACACTATTACATTCCTGTATTACTATCACCACTATTCATTCTACGATTTTGTATTAACCTAGATACTTTTCATTAAATTCAATTTTTTTTATAATAATGATCAATATTAATGTAGCTTATTTTTTAAATATGTAACATACCTTAATGGAATTCGACGCTGTTCTTCGTTGCGAATTTTGTCTTTACTTGAATTTTGTTTTCCTTCTGGCTGACTGAAGACTGTGGGTCAAACATCCGTATGAAAACCGTTTAATTTTACAACAAAAGCATATGTTAACTAAATATTATTATAATATATTTCAAAGAATCGGAAGCTTATAACTATACAAATAGATAATTTTCAGAACGATGTGCCGTTAGCCTGTATAAATTCTGACATTTATTTAATCGTCTAAGTTCTTATGTAAGTTCTGTTTTCCGGTTTTAAACTCAGGTAACCTAATGGAGATGGCTATGAAAAAATAATTTAAGTATTTTAAGTTTAAAATATTTCAATAAATGTTAAATAGGGAAAAGTATTGAGTATGAAAAAACAGTGATGTCCTAATTTGTTCATTGTGAGTATATCATTCTGTTCTTATGACTAAGGTTGAAGAAACCTTGTTCTGTTTATATTCACATTGCTCAATAGATAAGTAAAAGTAAACAATTCTCAAAAAATCCTGGATATAATTCAACCCACCTGGTCCTACGCCCCATCCATATGGGGAGCAACAGCCAAAACCCATTCAGCCAAAATCCAAACCAAGCAAAACATAATCCTTCGCACCATCACTAACTCTCCCTGGTACCTCAGAAATTCCATCATCCACCACAACATTAAAATTCCCCAAGTCAACTCAATAATCACCAAATCCGTAACCTCATTAATCAAAAGCACCTTCAATCATCCCAACACCACGATCCAGCAATCCCATTGCAACCCTCCCCCTCCCCCACCCCCACACGCACTTCGCCACAAGAGAAAACGCCCTATCGATCTCAGCCTTCCCCCAGAACACTCTGGCACCTCCTAACCCACCCCATACTCATACCCGCAGACCCCACCTACCCACTCCATCCATCCCATCAAATTCAACATCACCAGCAACCAAATTAAAAAACATGAAAAAAAAAATTGCAAAATTATGTTAATTGCTGGATTAACTTAAGTGACAAGTTTCCAGGTTAATTATGTACAGGATTTTAATTGTATATACTCTAATACTTATGTAACAACAAATAATCTTAAGATAAAAGTTTTGTTTAATAATAAAAAAAAGCATCCTGGATAAAAATAAATTACATTGTATTAAGATATGCAGATAAATATGAAAAGAAATAAAAAACGTATTTTGGAAATAAGTGTTCATAAGAAAAAAAAATTCCTCATACTCAAAAAAGGAGTCATACCTATTGTAGCTTATAGGCTACTCAGAGAGGAAGTACAGTTTGGAATGAGGCTGCCGCATCCAAATTGGAGCGTCAATAAAATGGTGCCATCCATACCTTAGTTCGACTACCCAAATAAGTTGAAATTGTAGATAGTAGTTTAATTTTAGAATCGGTTTAATGTTGTCTATTTGTTGATGAATGGAACAGTATTGAAAATATGGATATGTATACAAGAATTGTTATTAATGAACTTTTAGATCACGTAGACTAATACTTCATATTTGATGTTTTACTGTAACCAAACTATTCTAAATTAAATTACATGGATTCCCCCGGATAATTACATGAGTGATAATGTTTTTAACAACGAATCTGGGTGACAGATGTACATACGAGAACCTGGACTATTTTGGACTTTCTCTTGTGCCGCCTGCCAGGTTGCCAGCTGATTTGACAATTCGCCCGGTAGGGGCTCTAAGGTACATAGGTCTTCTACGGAAAAAGCTGGCCCCTGCATTTTCTTTGGCCCCAGGGCCATTCGCCCGAACGTAATTGAAGAACATTATACTTTGTTTTCTATCGTCACGTCATGACGACGGAACCAATGATATCTGTGATTAATGCGATCATCTTTATTATGAGTATAATCGCGAATCGGATTAACACACATTTTTGGTTTTAATTTCAGACTGACTGAAGCTTAACCGTATTCACTAAAAGGACTATATCATTAGCCAGAGAATCACGAGCATATTTTTTATGTTACAGTGAAACTTTTTGTATGACGACCTACGAATTTTCCTATTGGAGAGTTTGAGATATAAAAAAAATGTTAATGCTGATTAATGATGTCATGATAATCTTACATATTGTAGCAACAAATTAGGAAAATCTTTATATGGCTTCTCTGAAGGATACCCAAAAAAAGTTTTAGAAAGAGCCTATTAATATGAAACTTCATATACATGAAGCTATGAATATTCTAAGACAGATGGAAAATGCTATTAAAAAATGGCCGCCGTTTGGGTATCCTCAAGCCAAACCCAATTGGAAAATAAATAATAAGAGGATTGACATATTTGGAAAATATGATTCCTATCATGCAGTTCAGTAGAACCGATTTTTGAGTAGGTATTTAAGAAGACTTATCGAGTAACACTGAATCAAATCACCTGTGGCTTAAACAGTATCTGTGGTTGGACAATTTCAAGATGCTTTTATAGTTAACTTTGAGTCAGGAAACATATGTTTAGACAGTCTATTATAGGTCATTGTAATATACATGAGAGTAAGTGCAAATAATATGTTATTTCAATCCTTTGTAGTTTGAAAAAATAATGCAAACCCTGGAGAATACTATTATTCTTTCAAAATGAAAAAAATTATGTCGGATTGCAAAAATGAATAAGAAAGATAGCCAATTCAGCCAAAAAAGTGATAATATAAATACCACACAACGTTTCTTTTTCCTTTCGTCAGGAAAAGCCTAGAGCGACACAACTGCACTTGTCAGTTGACAAAACTCAAAAGAAAAACATTCTGTAGTATATTATCACTTTTTTTTATCTGAATTGGCTATCTTTCTTATTCATTTATTATTCTTTCAAGTTAGTAGATATAGGAATTGAAAAGAGGAATTTTCCTAAGATTTGGTTTTTAGAGTTATAGAGAAAATACAATTACTGCATGAGGAGAAGAATTTAGTACATATCAATTAGGTCACAGGTACATGGTAAAGATCTCTGAGCCAGGTGGTTTGTCATAGACAGAATGCTGATTTAACTATTTACATTAAAAACCAAGTTTGATGAAAAATTCTTCTAGTAGCATTCTTGAGTCTTCGTCAATTACAGTTCTGTTAAAGCCGCTCTAAGATTTGTAAGTGAACTCTGTCATTATTTGCATTTGGAAGAATGAGTAGCAGATTAAGAAATTATATCAAAGGTCAGGTAGAGGCAAAAGGATGAGGGACAGCATATTGTCCCCACAAGAACCATTGTTACAAAGGCTAGAAGTACAGTACTGTAGATAATTTTGTACTGTTTTATATATATATATATATATATATATATATATATATATATATATATATATATATATATATATTAGGGTGAAAGGTGATGGACTATGGGGGAATAGCTGATGAATGGATATCATATAATGGATATCATATAAATTGCTTACATACAATAAGAGTTTTCATAGTATATTGAGTCAAAATAAATTGTGCCTATCAATATAAACAGAAACATAGTTACGAGGATTTCTTTTTGTATCTCTGGTGAGCTCATGCTGAAAGGATTTGTAAGGAAATAATTATTTTAAGTTTTACTGTCCATATCAATAATGTTGGCATTGCCACATCATACTTTGTGCTATTCATTGGTGCAACAGCATACCATACGGCTAAGTGATGTCACACAATGATGTAACTCCAACTAATTTTTAATTGTCTATATCTCCATAATTATTAGTGACCAACAAAAACGTTGACACGTGTACTTAAAAGTGGTCAGAATATTTCTTACATTTCAATCGCAGCATTGACTCCAGATACAATTCCAGACTCAGAGATGGTTCACATTAAATCAAACATCTTAGCAATTAATGTACAAACAGACACTATGAAACTTAACAATTGCTACAATCCCTTATTATTATGCTAAACCTTCTGCTTTCCCATGGTCATTGCTCCCTTATTATTACACTAACCTTTCTTTTTTCCTGTGTCATTACATTGTTGTTTCTTTTGAGTTTTGTCAACTGACAATTAAAATAATTGTTGGGTAGTTAAATAATATTTTTACAGATGATTTGAAAAGTACAATTTTATTTTAACATAATGATTTGTTCTCATCTTTAATTAACATATGGGATATATATATATACCTTTTTATATTAAATTTTTGTTAAAGTCAAATAATAATAAGAACAAGATTCCTGTTTCAATTGAAGCTTTATCCCTTAATCTGGGTTTACAATTTGCCTTATTTATTCTCATAGTATATTGTAAGGTATTTCCTTCGAAGTCTACATAAATATTTTATTATTAGATTTATTTACATTTTAATTTTGCGTAATTAATCTAAAGATTATTAAAATATATTATAATTTTTAGCATGAACTATTTTTGCAATAAATAAATAAATTGGTCTTAACTCAGAAAAAAAAATTAATAAAGCAATTGATAAAAATTAAATTCTATGATGTTTCATCCTTAAATTAGTAATACTTGGAGTGCTATACATATTTTGTATATAACGCCATGCTATTGCTTTAATATCTGCCAAAAGTTGATACATAATTAAATTTTGACTAATATTTCAAATTAATGCTATGGCTCTACTGCCTGTTGTAAATTAAATTATTTTTTGTTGATTTTGTTTCTACAACGCAGCAGTTGGGTGGAACATTGTGCACATCTCCTGAAGAAGGGATCTAATACTACTGAAAATTTGAATGCTTCTTCCTATCTAGCATTGCAACACTAGCACATAGTTTAAGGTAAGCTCTCAGCTTTCTTTATCTCTTTTCCATCCAAATTGATTATTTTGACAGTTTCACATCATCCTTAGTAGCTTTAATAATACTGGCTGGTGCATGAAATGTATCATCTTTCACCCGAAGAATGCCTTCAAAAATTTGAAGATCGTCCTTCTGTCCTGAGGGCCAATGCTGGGCTTCAATTTATATACTTATGTAGAAGAATCTAAGGTTCTAGTAATTCAATAGTACTCTAATTTCTTCTATAGCATACCATGATGAACACAATTGAATACTGTGAAAAGGTCAAAGGAAATTTGTAGTGGCTACTTATTGATTCTAATATAATGTGTGTGAAACAAGAATTGTCTTTTCTGTACAATATTTCTAATAAAACATGATAAACAACACTATTAATACACTATGTCTTATTTTTAAAATGTTTGTTATCTACCAACTTTTGTTTAAAATCTTTTTCATTGCTTAATATACCGGCCAGCTGCAGACTGCCAGTGCACAGAATGGTGTAACACTCCTCCTGAAGAAGGAGGCTGAGAGCCTCCAAAATTTGAAGAACAACCTTCAATTTCTTATGGCTACACTGCACTTCACTTTCAGGTAAGACACAACCTATCTCTCTTTCCTTTCCATACCAATATTGCAATTATTTTTGGCAATGTCATATCCTTACTAATATCATATATATATATATATATATATAGACACATGCAATTTTTTTTAAACCTACTAACAAGTTTTAAATTGTTTTAAGCACAATATAGATTTATTTTTAAATTATTGTGATCCTAATTTATTTAATTTCTATGATTCCTTTTAAATATTGTAACCTGCTTTTCCCTCCTGGGATGACATACACAAAATTTTATTGGAGTTCAGCTTTATATAACTTACTTTGCCAACATAGGATTTTTTAAAGAACAACATAATGTGGTAGATTAAGCTATTTATTTACAAAGTCTAAGTAAGTTTGAAAAAACCCAAGAATAATTTATGTGCATGAAAGCTATTTACATCAAAATATTAATTATAATCAATAAGTTATCATTCCATTTCATCACTATAAATGTCTTTGGTGACTGGAACCAGCAACTGTCACCTTTGATTCATTTCTATCTCACTGTTGATATTTTATTATTTCACTTTGTTCACCATCCTCGGTCTTTGGAGTCCAACCTCCAACTGTCCACCCTTCTGAGACAGATGCCCCCAGCACTATCCTAAAATAGCAAGTCCACCCCCTTCACCAGTTACCATAACTCGCACTTGTTTTATGGGGAGACACTTTGTCACATTCAATATATGGCGCATTATATCTGTTATTATAATTTGTATGCCAATTTTGTAATAACATACTTCTCTATTCTTTCTTGTTTGTACACTATTTCATTTTATTTTTTATGTTCTAATTGTTTGGTTATGATACTAGATAAAATAGATACAAGTGAAAGATTACTGTGTTCAGTTTTGGGTTAGGACAAAGTTTACAAGCTTGGTAGATGATTTACAGAAACTGTAACAATTATCTTAGATTTTTTTTCATCGTGTACACTAGCTTCAAAAAAACATTTAAATTAATAATTTGATCTTGATAGTTTTATTACAAAAACACAATTAATACCTTTGCCTAATTAAGATCCAGTTCTATGATTTCCTGAATAACATAAAAACCTTTGATAATGGAAAAGTTATTGAGTGGTACATTTAATACTCCTATCAATTTATTTAATGATTTAACAATGTGACCATTCTATTTATTTTAAACATGACCAAATCTGCTAATATTCTGATATGTGTGCTGTCTTCTAATAGTAGTAGTATTTGAGGACAAAAATGTAACCCAAGTAAGTCTTTAAATTTAAAGATCTTATGTTCTTCAATTATAGAATGCTAATTTTATTTTTTATTTGATAAGATCTAAGAAATTTGTGATGAAGAAAAAAAAATGATGTTACAAATATAAAAATGACGTTGCAAAATTATTTTTGAATTAATTATTACCAATGTCCAATTGACGGATTTTTCAATTTTATTATCTTTAACATATTAAAGTGTAACAATATATTTGCAATCAAAATTTTTAAAACACTTGGAGCTATTTAATAAATCAAAACAAAACATCTTGTTTTTAATGTAGTAATAATATTTAAGGTCTGTATAATTCTAAAAGACAGTTTCATTTTATATTTAATAACAAATTATGGATACAAACATTATGTGATCTCAAGAATTGTCAGTTTTCATCCAAGGAAATGTATAAAATATTTCCATTTTGGACTACAACCTGGAAACAGTGTCACACCAAGGTTCATATAAGCTCATTGTATCTGTCATTGTTGATTAATTAACTTTTACGTAAATTCTGATAATTATGCATAGTTTTGTTTCTGAAATGTTATTTTTTTTTTACCAATTTATTTGTTTACTGTTTTAAGGAATTTTTTTTTAGATTAAGACAATATTTTTAATATTATATGCACATTACTTCAATATTTATTACACTTCAAGAAAATTTACCTTCCAAGCATTGCCTACTGTAGTAGGTTCTTCTACTTTTGAATTTCATTGTGAGGTGGCTCCTTGCATTGATAAATGCAACAAACTAAATTATCCATCTTTGATAAAAGTTCGTTTAAAAAAAATCACAACCATTCTATGATATGTAGAATACTCCAAGATATTATCAGGGCATCTGATTTATGTGTGTTAAATGACCCATGACCTATGTTTTAATAAATTTTCTGTGCAAAGTAAATGTTGCACACATTTTTTAGTTAAAAGTTTGTCATTATTTTACTATGCTCATTATATAATGTTAAGGGAATTCAAACATCAATAGTGCTCATATTTTCAAAATTTATATTTGTGATAATTAAATAATATTTTACAAAATCTTCTATATTTAAATTTTAAATAGTTTAAAATCAGTACATTTTACAGGAAAACATTAATAAATTACATATCTCTACAATATTTTTGGACGAATTCTGCTTTTTATTTTACAAAGAAATGTAACTTTTAGCAATTATAAGAGCAATGCTGAGGATCTTACAATAGTGGTATAAACATTTACAATTACTCATCTGCAAGTATGCAAATGCAGTTAATGGACACACAGTACACACCATAAAATTAGTACCTATTTAACAAAAATTACATTGAAATGCTAAAAGTCAAACCATTCTTACACTGTCTCCTTAAATGAAACAGTATTGAGGATTTACAAACTTGACTTGTGATATACATATTGCTGAAAATAACTTACAACATGTGAGAATCTATCAGATTTTAGACATGCAAAATTGAACAGTCTTAATTAGTTTCTCTCTTATTAAAATGTATTAAAGTGTAAAACATTCCCATCGGAAACACATCTTTCTTTGACCGTATAAAAAAAGTTATGAATGATTCGTTGTTTTGTGCACTGAAACATTACACATATTTAGTAGTTGTAACCAGATTTGTACTTCTTTAGTCTTAATTAATTTTGTTAGGTTTTTAACGTAGTGGCTTCTCATAACTTTGGTTTTTTGGTGTTGTACTTGGAACAACATTCAGCAGGCTTGCTGTTTCACCTGCATCCATAAGGTCATTACTCTCAGATGTAGAAGGAGTATCCAAATCTCCAATAAAGGCATCAGAAAGAGTGCCACTATCTTCTACTATTTCACTAGGTACACTTTCCACTTCAGCAGGAAATTCAGTTGTGGTTGATCCATCATAATCAGTGGTTAATGTCGAATCAGTTGGTGTCGGAATGTCATCTTTTGTGAGGAATAAAACTTTGTCAATGTAGTACATCGTCCCGAGGTTATAGACAAATACTTCACTTTCTACTATGTTGGCATCGTTAACTGTGATATTATCTGTTCAAAATAAGCAAACAATATAATAAAATGTGATAATTTAGTAAAATAAACTCAAATGATTTGGTGAATGATGGGTAATATATATGTTTAAGTTAATTAAAAAATCAAACATAACATAATAAATTATATTATAATTAAAATAAAATAATATGTAAGACAGTTCTAATCATAATAAATTATGCATAAGAAAGATTTACATCAAGCATATGTGATTGGGTTTCACTACATAGTAGGCGATATAAATATTTCCTTGCAAGTTTTTTCAAATTAAGAAATATATTTGGAGTCATTTTTCATTTATTTTATCATGTAAAAGATATTTGAAATTATATTTTACTGTGCTCAGATTGTGTAAGAAAGCCAAATTAATAATAATTGATATAGTTCAGTTAGTTATTTGTAATTTATTTTTGAAAAATCAGATAACTCTAGCATTTTATTTTCATTTATATTTCTTTCATATTAGTGTCTTTTTTAAATCATATAATGTGCAGAAATGGTGTTAATTTTTAAAACATGGTTAAATTTAATTAACAAATTGGTTAAAGCTAACTGCAAACAGAGTTCTTGATGGACATTTTATGTATCATTTTTTGATGTGTCAATCAGTAAAACATTGCTAAGCTGCCCCTCTTCGTATGCAATCTTTGAGTATATCGGAAATTAATATAATGATAAATATGTTTGAAAAGGAAAATTAATTTTATATGAATGCTATAATACCTCCATTCCTCCTGATATGTATTGTTTTATTTCCCAAGGTTGAAAATTGTTTTCCATCTGTAAAGTCTCTTTTGTACAATCTTCCTTTGACAAAATGATTTAGCAATACTTGAAAGCCATCACCACTTGACAGGTAATTGTTAGGCATGGTGTCAATTCCAAGTTGTTTGAAAGCATCATCCGTTGGTACAAAGAATGTGTATCCTGTATCAAAAAATCACATTATTGATCTATGGGAAATACAAATATTGTAATAATAATGTTTATATAACATTTTCATCGACTTTCTCTTAGTTAATGAGAGAAATACCAGATCAATGTTTCTCAAAATCACTTTGAACTGCAATCAATGATATTCACTAAAAAAGGCTAAGGTTTTGTATTTGTTGTTATATAACAATGGAAGGAATAAATTAGTTAATATTTTATCTGGTATTTCCATGTCTGTTTAAGTGAATCGAATAGGAATATCTTATGTTTGGAACAAAAAACAAAATGTTACAAATTTACCCAATGTTTTTTCTTAAACAGACAAGCAAGTACGCTACAAATAGTATTAATAAAACTAGTAGTTGCATCAGCAAAAATAATTATAAATATAATTGGAATAAATTTGTATAATTTATTTGGCTTATATTTTTATGATTGAACTATTCCAAAATAGATGGATTTTAAAAATTAATAGAAATTAGTTACCTGATCCTGTAATATGGGGAGCAAGATCTGCCAAATTAACAAAACGAGTGATATGTGTGAACTGTTCTTTTTCTTCCAAAGCTAGGAAAGCATGAGATAGAAACTGTGAACCAAACCATGGGAAAGCAAGAAGGGGAGGTGTTTCCTTATCTCTATTCTCCATATGAAGCCTCTGTACAACACCATCATTTACAAATAGTACTTCTCCTATAAACATAATGTTTCCACCAGAAACAGGTGTATCTCCATTCACAATGCTTGCTCCATTTACAGATAAAGCTCCACTGCTGTTTTCTAAAAGTTGGAAATAAATATTTAAAAATTATAATATCTTTCAGTAACAGATTTTAATTATTTGCATAAAATAGCATTAGACTAGGTTGTAAAATTATGTACAATTGGATTGAATTTAGTTAGATAAAGTTTGGGACAAATCACACAAATTAAAACAAACACCACATTTCAGTTTTTTAAATAATACAGTAATTAATTGCTATCACCTACTGGTAAACAGATGCCTAACTTCTGCTTTATTTTTAAAAGTACATATTTCAATTATAAGTAATGTGATTTATAAAATAATATTAACTTACGATCCTTGCTGAAAACAATTTCTCTTCCTCCTAAAGTGACAGCAGTTTGTCCATCTTTAATCTTGTCCTGCCGTAGATTTCCTTTCACAAAATGATTAATCATTATACTTTCAGTGAACTCCGGAACAGAAAATGGATAAAATCCCCAGTCAATTGGATGCCATCGTTGGAAAGCATAGTCAGTAGGCACAAATACTGTATATTCTTCCCCTAAAAAATAAATTTGTGTTTTTGATCCTTCATAATTTAATTTTAAAAATACATTGTGTATTAATGCTAACGTTAACCATTAATATAACAGTATGTTAATTTAGAATTTATCATATGAATTGATAAATGGTAAGTAATTAAAGTGCTAGGTTGACACTGGAAATCCATAAACTGGGCTTACTAAACTGAAAGTAATTATTCAGCATACATTATCAGTAACTCGGAAACTAAATTTTGCTAATGTGATATTTGGCTAACAATTTACCCTCTTTCATCAGCTGCGACACATTGGAGCGAGAGAGAAAGTCCCGGAAAACCCTTACCCCTTTCTTTAGAAGGGAAAGGACCTGGTTGACGTTTTCCAGAAACGTGGAATTGGCGTCGTGGCCTGGACCGTGTTGTTCCGCTTCAGCCGAAATCTTCACCAACGCCTCTGGTACTGCTGCTGGCGGCGATGTCGTCGGTTGAGGTTGAAGATCTTCAGGGAACAGATAACCATCCATGACTACAAGTATTCCTCGTGGAACTTCCACGCGGGCCTGTTCAACTTTTGCACCGTTTACGTACTGCGTACCTGTAAATAAAACAAACAAATCATTTGTATTTCCGATTTTAATTTTCGTAGTTTATATGACGGTAGTTTATTTTTCTAATATCTTAATTCATTTAACCCAATAGTTATCAACTTCCTGTTACTAGTCGAGTTTACTCGCAAAAATTTATAGATTATGACATGTATTCCAATTGTTACTGCATAACATAAATTCCCACACAAATAAACTGACAGATTTTCAAATTGTTTATTTAATTATGATACAGTCCTTACGCATGACAAACGTGCCTACAACAGTACTTTTAACGTTTGACGCTGTTTCGCTTTCGTTAAGTTTACTAGTAATCTCTCCTCTGTTCTTTTATCATCCGATTTTGCATTTAAATGTTGTATTAATCGTACAAATTCCTGTTAACACTTCCACACGATTACACGGTAATGTAACGAATTTGCTAGCGTTTACAAAACATGTAAAAATAACTATAAAAGTGTATACAGTTGTCAAAATATCATATTGATATTTACAAAAATTAAACCAAGATTATATTACCAATTCTCAAAAATATTTACGTTTCATATTTTCGGAAGCAGGTTGAAATGAACATTTCATAAATGGACAGAAGATTCGAAAAGCTGGCTTAT
Source organism: Zhengitettix transpicula (assembly GCA_037074705.1). Classification (NCBI taxonomy): domain Eukaryota; kingdom Metazoa; phylum Arthropoda; class Insecta; order Orthoptera; family Tetrigidae; genus Zhengitettix; species Zhengitettix transpicula. The sequence continues at coordinate 55,637,125 of CM073592.1, read as the reverse complement.
ACCAGAGGATGATACCAACACTCTGGCTTCAATCTAGGATAATGCATCCTGCGGCCGTGTAGAAAGTATTGGATGGAAACCTTTCATTGAAATTTTACCCTGTGAGGCATATCCTATATATATGTCAGAATTCCTGAATAGTGGGTTTTTCCGTTTCAGTAAGTAGGAGTTATCAATTCCAATGAATATCAGTAATATAAGTAAATGTTTCTAATCCGTTATATTATTTTTCTTATAGATAAAATGATTGTTTCCAATAATATTTCATCAAAACAATTCAAATTAAAAACTAGATTTTTTTTGGTATTCTTTGTGGGCATATACACACAAAAAATCATAAAATCCCGTTTTTAACACTTAATTTTAATTGATTAAGTTATACCATCTCCGACTTGTGTCGTATAACCGTATGGAGTAAGTCCTAAAACCACAAATGGCAGTGTACCTCCAGTAGGTACAATATTATTTTGAAAATAGTTTCTCACTGATATACCAGTTCTTAGGGGCAAGTAAGATAGAATTTTCAGAAGTAATAATGCTGTACACGGGGAAAGTAGTTTCGGTTAATTCATCTAAGAAATACAAGTAATTCTGGTGATGCCAATAATAGTACACGCAATAAGGCCGAGTTGGAAAAGGAACACTTTTTGCTTTATTCTGTAAGTTACTTTTACAGATATCTGACTTGGGGCACTTGAGTAACCACGCATTATTTATTTTGAAGGCACAATTATCAAAGGAAGAACCTTGTTTACTAGAGCACAGGTGCAAATTGATATTTTCAAGGTAGATATTGCCTTTTCTGTATTTGATGACAAATAAAAAATCTAAGGTAATCTGTTGGTATAAACGCAAATGCCTTTTAAAAAAACGAAGATGTCTTATAATTTATTTTTCTACAATGCACAAACACGATCAAAAATATTTTTCATCTAGTTTATATATATAGTAGTAATATTACCAACAAGTTAAACCAAAAATTTTTACTAGCAATATTTCACCAAAATATGGAAGTATATTAAAAGAAATGATTCGCATATTTAATACTACTATTGCGTAAGTAACATTTTGCTTCATCATTCTAAGCGACATTCCCGAAGTTAAGACACTCAATAGTTAGTTAAATCTTCTAAACTTCGTGAGATAAGTTCTTTATCTCTGTACAATTTTAATTGGACAAATAAAATATCTGAAAACAGACTTTAATCTTTATAAGTCAAAAATTAATGATTCTGTTCAGATTTTCACCCATAAATGGGCCGTTGACGAATGAATGAGACGCGATTAGTAAGTTCACTTTCAAAGTAAATGAATCACGGATTCCCTTCTCTAACTCAGACAAATCCGTCGTTGATGGGGTCACCAGATTGTTTTTCGAGACCAGGTTTGCAGGCCCCCCCTTTTTTTTGTATCGAGTAACCTTTTTTTCCCCCCCACCTGAGCAGACCTGGTCTTGAGACTTCAGTCCAACGGTTATTGACAGACCGGATATGCACATTTTTATCTGACGTGTGTGAGTCCCAGATCAACCAGGCAAATCATGTGCCGTATACCTTTCAGGCGCTGCCGTCAATTGACAACCAAAAAATCTTTTATAACAAGCACTTACACATTGTGATGAAAGCCGTGACTATTGTCAAGAAAAATACAAAATTGATCAGCTGTTGACCTTCTATAATTATCATGACCTGTAAATTAGACACTTAACCTCACCACTCTCATCAGAAATAAAAAAAAATTGCAGGCACTATATTTTTAGTGAATAATTTAAACTGAATCTTTAAAAATTACTGTTGAATTGTTTTTATGAGGCTTGTAACATTTACTGAGTTGTGCAGACTTGTAACAAATGGAGACTCATTCAATATACTCCCACGTTATCTTGGTAATGCAATTTAGATTGACGGGTGACGCCTGTAGCGTTTTGCCGCTAACAGCTCCCGGTCACGAGCCCGACACCCCTCTTGATGACTCTGCAAATTCCGTACTATGATAATACACGAATGCGACGAAGCGTACAGCTCAACTGAGGTCAGGCATTTTTGGAAAAAATTTTTATCTAATGGACATATAATGGAAATGAGTTAAAGTCTAAATATAAAATGTCAACAAGCGAATGTTAACTCTGTGAATTTTTACTTGCGGCACCCAATTAAATTTTAAATATTTGAACCAGAATTGTATTACCTGGTAAAAAAATCTAGATGTTAATATAAAAATTCCGGTCAATTCTATAGAAAAACAGAAAATGTGTAGTTAATTTGTACAGAAATCATGTATTCGTAACAGTATCTATGAGGGAAACATTTAATGACAAACAAATTACATTCTCCTAGTTAACTGGTACGCCAATTTTGTTTATCAAAAGAAAAATGTTACATTGAAAGGAAGACATAATGATGTCATAACTTCAAGAGAAATGTGACAGTCGTAATGGTCGTTTAATTCAATCGTTAACTGCTTTTAAGATTGTTCTGCTACTTGCATTGCACAGCAAAGGAAATTATTTGAAGATTATTATTCACCAATGACGTAACACGGTAGATTCAACCAACGAAATTACTTGTCAGACCGTACGCTAGAAAACTTGTACCGAAACGAGGCTGAACAAAAACTATCAAATTGGTGGAACCGTTTATTTGTTGAATAAAATCTCTAAGGAACAATATGGAAGATTCAGCTATATTAAAAGTAATGATTCTCATATTAAATATTACTATTGTGTAACATTCTGTTACATAATTTTAAACGATATTCCAGTAACTAAACACATCATATCAGTGAGTTAAATATTATAAACTTCATTAGATAAGTTCTTTCTTTACGACTGTATAGTTTTAATTGAATAAATAAAATATCAGAAAACATGGGTTTTATATTATAATTAAATTAAACACGTCTCGGTCCTAATGTTGTTAAAACAAAAGTAATTTAATTTTGAAATACCGAAGTGTTACCAAATTGAAAACGTTTCTAGCGTAATTCAACTCATGTTACTGAACAGAAAAAAAAATTGTCCTGAAATCAATCGAAACAAATTTGTTTCGCTACAATTGTAACATTATCATGAATATATTCTATTGGGAAATTATTATTCTAAAGTTCATATTCTCCTGGAATACTATACTGAATATGCGACGTACGATTATTAAGCACCTTTTTTCTAACATAGACACATTGTTTGTTTTTAGGGCTGTACCCGAAACCGAGGAAAGTGAATGCCTATGGTTCGACGTCTTAGAAAAGTAATAGACGACGAAGGTATTCGTATTGAATTTGTAAAAACAAAGGCTATTTTAAAGACCATAAAATATCGCACATATAAATAATTATAAATTTAACACCACACTCAGTGTTTATAACATACCGTTTGACGTAAAATAAAATATAAATGGACTCCATCTGGGGCCTTCGGTGTATCGTCCGAATACGCTAACTGCGTAGCTTGGAAATTCATGGTATGGTATAACAATTACTCAGAAACATTAATTATGACATGTTACATATTAAACATAATAATACAGAAAATAACAAAAAAAACACTGATTTGTTAAGTAATATTAATATTAATTCATGAATGATAATTCATCCAATTTAAATAAATCTCTAAGCTTTGGTCTACATAATTTTTATAACCCTGATGTGGGCCCACATAAGAACTGCAACATGTATCTTCACAACAAATCTATTTTTTGCTATTTTATTTACTCAATTTAAACTATATAGACGTAAAAGACGTATAAGACGAGTACTTAAAACAAATTTTCCACTTTTTAACAGTTTAGGAACAAAAAATTCAAACATCTATGTACTATTTCTTAACGTATTCAATTTAGTTTGGAATATTCAAACATTATATTACTAATTATTAATTTGAAAATGAATCAATATCAATCCATTATATTTTTTAAAAAAAGGTTGTTCTGAGTCTTGTGGTAAAATGTTATATTTAAACGTACGAGCCAAGCAAAAATATCGTTTTACCATGAGACTCTCAACACAGTTTAAATATTAAAGTAGCCAAAACTGTCCTCATATTAGTCTGTCTTTTGTCCACTTTATAAATTAATGGTTAATTATTTTGAAATTAGTCTTGATACTTGTAGGATTTTTTCTATTAGTTTGCAACTCGACTGCTGAAATTTTCTCGTGCCCTTCAGTGACCAAGTAAACGTCTACACAAAATTTGGAGCTTCCTTCTTTATAATTTGTTTAACAGATTTTGAAGGTGTGCAGTAAATCACGCGAATTTACTACAATTAGTTGATTGACTCACCGTTGACTCTGCGTACGTGTATGGTGCGTCCGCCCAATGTGGTGACGCTGAAGTCAGTGCCTAAGCTGAGATCAAGCTTGACCCCCAAAACGATGTGGTCCAACAACAACCTCTTCACTAGATCGGGCTGCGACAGCAAGCGTTCGGTCTGCAGAAGAGTGTCGTTGTCGTTGAGTGGAGCGAATATGGTAAAAGCCTCGTCTGTAACAAGAGCAGAGATCTACGATGTATATAAGCTGGTGGCACGTTGCGTCACGCCGACCACAGACCTTCCGCTGGCGTGGGCTTCCGTGAATCAGATGCTGCTTAGATCTGCGATGACCGACACCGGCTTCCTTCCCAAGCACAATAAAAAACGCCTATTTTAGTGATTCCTAGGAAAAAAAACCATTAAACTATATATACAGAAACAAAATCACGTACGAGTTGGTTTGATATAAACAGCCGCAGTTTCCTTTTTCCTGACAATAGGATTCACTTCCCGTCGATGTTTCTTCATTCGCTTACTGAAACCGGAAAAGGAATCACATATCAAGGTGATCTTAGGAAACAGACGCGACAGTTTCTCAACTTCGAACTGTTCGATCTAAGTACTTTCGGATTAGAAATAATCAAAAAGATTTGTGTATAGTGCACATATGAGAGGGCTAGGGACTATATTAAATTATTAATATTTGTATTTTGTTTTAACATGAATATGTACATCGGAAAAATCCATCAGTAACACTAAAGGATTACAATGTGAAAGAACAAGGACGTGTTCTGTGCCTGGACGTGAAGTTCTATATTGCTAAAATTATCTTTAATATAGATAGAGTGGGCTTGATCCCTGTACATTATCTAAGATATCTGTATGCTACAAATCAGGACCACCAAAAGCTCAACGATTTATCAATTTCATTCCTGTTGTCACAAAAATCATGTAACTTTTGGTTTACGCTGTTAATTTGTTTAACGTGGTTTCATCTTACATTACACAAACTTTTTTTATAAAAGTTTAATGTTAATAAATTATGGAAACCCTCGTCTTGTGTCACTCATTTTAGTCAGATTCTGATATACGGATACGTCCAAAAGAGCTAAACGTCAAATAATCTCTAGTATGCCAAGTGTGAAAGATGCTTTCTCAAGGAGTGATTTACACTGCCGTTGGAATCCTTGTGAATCGGCATCCTAATCGCAGCTTTATGCTAATCAGAGCTCCCTAGCCTTATCCGTCCACGGTTAGCGAACTGCACAAACTGATGGGAACCGAAATTGCGATCCAGGAGAACGACGTTTTCGATTACAAAATTTGTAGCGGAACCGCGTTCCCTGGAGTAATTACCGCCGCAGGAATTCTAAAAGAATTCTATTGAATGGCCATCGCCGGAGGGAACCGCGTGTACCCAATCCACTTCCTGCCATTCAGAGAGATTGCATCGGCCCAAAAAATCCACGGCGCCGTGCAGCGTTTAAATCAGCCAGGTGGGAGGCCCCTTTAAATACAAATGTACTGCCAAAAATAACAATCAATCAAAATGGAAATCTGAAAAACGAACGTGTGATTAATTTACAAAAGAGGTATTTGTATCAGGAATGGTAATGCAAATGATCTTACATTTCAGGGACTAACAAACGTATGAGGCCGTTTCGAAATACAGTATAACTATGTAAAAATAAATTTCCTTTAAACATCGACTCTTTGAGAACCGGACATGTTTATTACAGAGGTTTTAATAATAAATGTTAAGTTCGACATATATATATTGTAATACCTAGTTAAGAAGGCCATTATTTTGTTTAAATTTCATAATATTTGTTTCACGGCACAGACTAGAGGTGGACGGCCATTATTTAACATCTGTTTACCAACTCAAACTGGAGATCTTGGGTGGCTCGTATAAAAAATGATGATTGACAGCGGATAAAGGCTCACAAACGGGAGAACTATAATTGGACATCTTTAGCGGCTCTTAGATCTAATGTCTGATGCACATCGGAACCAGACCCCAAAGGAACGATGACAACATTTTTTTTTGACATCCAATTATAAGATAAGGGAATGTTTATCTAACAATATTGACTAGCTCTCTTAGCGTGAGAAAGCCGGATGAGGTCCGAACGTGGGAAATTAAAACTGTGGGAAAATGAATATTCTGGAGAGGGGGAAGCAGATAGGAAAGAGTTGGATGTCAGAGAGCAAGAGAGGAGGACGTGGATGAAAGTTGGTTGGAAGCCAGAGAGCGAACAAGGTAGTTGGAAGCCAGAGAGCGAACAAGGTAGACGTGGTTGCAGAGAGCGAACAAGGTAGACGTGGTTGCAGAGAGCAGAGTTTTGGTCATCGATAAGAGATGTAGGCAAAAAGTGGGCGGTTTTGGCAGTAAATAAAGCCAAAGTAATGAATAATTTAGAAGTTGGTGTTAGAATTGAATAATGTTTGTGTAAGAGATTTTAGAGGAGAAAGACATAGAAGTTGATGTCATGGTTGGAAGGAGAAAGGAGTGTTAGGTTGAACACCAGATTTGAACTCTGTCTTGGTGAAGGTTGAGAGATCCAGAACATTTTAAATCAGACAAAACGCATTGGAATTGTCAATCATACTAGACAAATTGATTGGTGGCCGCGGGCGAAACATCCATACGAGTAGTCGGAAGTCTGCAGTCTGGAGTTTGGATACTGAAAGGATAGTGTTGTGTTGTGAAACGTGTGACAGTAAAATGTCTGTGTAAATTTTATGCACAGAGTGGCCATTATTAAAGTGAAGTGTGTTCCCGAACCCAAAAGCATAAAACTTGTAAGTAGCGATTTAAAATAAATAATTTTGTAAACCGTAAATTAAAGGTGAAAGGTCAGATTTCGTTTCTAGTAACTTCAATAAATTGAATTTCTATATTCTGTAAAATTATTTCAAGTGTAATTGGATTTTTGTTCTTTCTATCAGGCCTGGTGGAGAACCTGAGATTTTGAGTTTCATTCTTTGTAAAAAAAAATATAAAGGTATAAATTTTCTTAAATGCCACAAAAGGTAAAATTAATTGTTTGTAAAATTTGATCTAAATGTGGCGAAATAAAGTAGAGATTTAAATTGTATTTTATGTGAATAAATTTGTTTTATTTTGTTAACTTTAAATATTTTCGTTTAATTTAAATTTCCTTTCATTATAAATATTTAAAGTTGGTTATTATATTGTTGAGACCACTAATTTTAAAATTTCTGCAATATTTTATTATCGGCGTAATATTGAGGCCATATCATTGTAAGTAACAGTCAGCGCTGCTCAAGAATGCGGAGTTGGAATGTTTCAAGTCTCTATTGTTGTCGGTGGCGTGTGTGATACTCAGAGCTATGACGAAATAGGCAGTCTACGCTGAGGAGTGACCGTAATGAGAGTGACCAAGTATCTGTCGAGCATAGTCGACGCTGGGTAATGGCTGATAATGGTCATTGAGTTAGCAACGAAAACCGACCGAAGGGGATCGCATTCAGCCTAGGATACTAAATAACCAGTCACGTCGACAGATACGTCTAGGACGAAAAAAGTTCTAGAACGAATGTTGGAGACGTGTTCGGTGGTCAGTTGGCCGGAAATTTAGCAAAGTGAAACTAAAGTTGTGTGGTGATTTAGGTTGTAAACAGTGAATGGCCTGTTAAATAAATTTTTTTTAAACAAAATTAGGGAAGTGTGTAAGCAGTGTGGTATGAGATCAGCTCTGATAATCTGGTATGTAAAAAAATCTTCCATCGTGAACCTTATATAAAAATTGTGTACCGTCAGATTTCTTTACATTTCTGTAGATTTCTCTGGATTTCAGATTTATTTAGATTTTTTATGTTAAAGTTTTCTTGAAAATTTAATTATTAGTTTTGTAACATTTTGGTTTTCATTTGATTTGGTGATGATTGCAAATTACTGTAACTATTAGAGGTCCAATCAGTGGCCCTGAAGAATTAAAAATTTCATTAAAAGATGTGGCAATTATTTAAAAGTTTATGTACAGAATCCAAACTAAATAGAAATTGTCATTAAATGTTTTATCTTTAAAAATTGTTATAATTAAGTTATAAATCCCATTAATTATCCACATCTTAAAATTAATACTACAATATTCAGATATTAACCCGTTACTCACGTTTATTTTTGCAAAGGCATTTGCATGAAACAGTGATAATGCATGACCGTTGAAAACTTCGTAAATCGAAAACTTTTTTTTTTATTAGAAAATTAACAATCAGAACTATATAATACATGTTCCATGAGTTAATGTGATGATATAGTAATACAATAACGTGAGCGGATACCCATCCAATGACGTTATCCGGATTGTGAACTTTTACAGCTTTCAGGTCATTCGGCCATTTCTTGTTCTGGAGTTTTCTGTTGCAGGGTGAACACTAGTTCGGTTGGGTGAAGTTGGAGACGGTTGGTGCATTTTTCTTGAACAGTTGGCTTTCAGAGGTCCGTATGTAATGTTCGATTGCATCAAGGTGTATTTGTACCAAGGTGCATTTACGAGCATTCTGAGTGTTTTGGATTGAAATCGGTGGATGATGTTGGATTTGCAAGAGCAGCCCCATAGCGCAATGCCATATGCCCAAATTGGCTTTATTATTGCTTTGTAGAGTAAGATTTTGTTTTCAAATGATAAACAAGATCTTCTCCCCAGTGCCCAGTACATTTTTCTCAGTCGCTGGTCGGATTCATTCCTTTTTTTTAATATATGTTTTTTCCACGTTAGTTTATGGTCCAATTGTATACCCAGATAGCGAACTTCGTTTGACGGTAGGATTTATCTATTGTTTATGGACACTGATGGACATTCTGAACGATTTAGTTTGAAGTTGCCTTGTGTACTTTTCGCTTCATTGACTTTGATCCGCCATTTATTGAGCCATACTTCAAGGAGGGATAAATGGGTTTGAAGGTTTGTGGAGTCCATGTGTGGGTCGGTACATTGAGATAGGAGGACGGTGTCGTCAGCAAATGTGTCAGCTGTTGTGGGGATGTCCGCTGTATATAATTGATATAGTATAGGTCCCAGTCACACTTCCCTTGGGTACACCGGAAGTAATTGGATGGATTAGAGAATAGCATTGATGATATTTTATTTGAAAGAATCTGTCGGACTAGTATGACTGCATAAGAAGGTAAATTTCGCTTGACAGAGATGACTTCATCTTGCATAGGAGCCCATCGTGCCAAACCGTGTCAAAAGACTGCTGTATATCGATAAAAACTGATTGACAATAAGCTTTGTGTATCACATATTTTATCCATCACCTCGGAATTTTCGTTAAGGTTCAATTGGATCAACGCGTTTTGAGTGTCATTAAAAATATAATTTAAGCTGTATGCACTCCTATTAAATATTGCAGTCCTGATTACTTCATCCAATTCGTTCGGGGCAATTAATAAGCGCTATTAGTGAGACACTCAATAGGAAGCACAACTGATATTTCTCGATAAAGTCTGGAACATGTCACATGCCAGTTCCTAATATTCTCTTTAATTTACAAATAAAAACCTCAAGTAGATAATATTTTTATAATTTTCAGTTCAATCGTCAAATATTATATTTACGTAAAACTTGTAATATGAATTTAAAATACGTTTTCCAGGCTGTTTCGTAAGCAAAACAGGGGGTCTCAGTTATTGACTTGTATTTGAATGCTGATCATTCTAATTTATTACAAACTTAAATCAGTTCTAGCTTTGACTTATTTACTGCAAACAATATTTTTTTAAGAAAAGTTATCGACCTTAATCTTCTTATTCACAAAATATTTTCCTCATTTTCTTTTCCTACAATATTCCAAATACTTCGATACTTGATTCATTTGTCTGTGTTCCAATTAATCAATGTTGAGAGGTAGTATCTAAAGTTCTTTTTATAGTTAAACGTATATCCTAATAACGCTCACCAAAAGGATTTGAAGTTGGCAAAGACAAGCTAAGAAATAAGTGAAGTAACACGATGAGAGTAAACGGCTACAATTCACCCGCATTCAGATAGTTTTGCAATTCAACACACACCTAGACATAGGAATTTTTATTACGATGACGTAATGGTATGTCTATTATACTAAAATATTCTTTAAGTCATGCCTATGTCCAGCATAGGAAACGTGGAGTGAGTTTATTAGGTTTATAAACCTTATTGAGACGAAGGTCTAGTTGAATGGAATAACAATTCCAAAGCCATTTTCATCAGAGCATAGAAAGAATATAAGCCAACACGTTACACTTTCTACACTTATTTTCATTAAGTCCCTTTTACCTCAATTTGAACTAATTACCGTTTCTTATGTTGTACAACTAGAGAGAGCGTCAAAGGACAGACAATGGATTTAAGTTTTTTTCACGACGCTTGTTCATAAACAAAACATGGAACAATACACGGTCGCGAAGGAACAATTTCTATCCGAAAAAACGAGGATATTATATTATGTCACTCCTGTGGTTTATTATTACAAGAAATGACTATACTCGCAACGCATATGTCGAGCAATTTACTTATATTTTATAATCATAAACATTCTTAAGTTAAGATAAAGTGAATAATTTAATGCTTGTCGAACGTGAATGTAGATGAACTTTGAACGATTTCCTTCTCCGAACAACACTGAAAATAACACAAATAAAATAATAAAAATTTTCTGTTTTGCAATTCCTGACAACTTATTTGTCGAGAAGTATTAGGTCCCATCTTAAAATTCATATCTTTCAATATTACGAGGTCTTCTGTATGAAGTTATGGTAGGGTTGAGCTTCTTCGTGTCTTTTCTACATAGACTAATTGGTCCTGCTTAAATTTACCTTTCAGTTTTCCTGTGTATTTTGTTTGCAATTTCATTCCTAGATCATCGTTATTTGAAATTAATAAAAGACAATGTCAATAATTTTATTATACCTATTTTAATAAATAAATCCATTATTGGCCTTATAGACGCTTTATTTTTATTTATAGCGTAACGACGTTTCGATACATGTTCATAACTTTTTCAGGTATTATCCAACTATAACATTATAACAAACTAGCACTAAAAGCGGGATCTCCTCCAAAAATGTAACATTTTCATTCTTTTTAGAACTAGTTTTTTGTAATAATTTTGATTATTCCTGAAAAAGATACGAACATATATCGAAACGTTTTTAGGCTATAAATAAAAAATAAAGTTTCTGTACAGGTCAATAATTGAATTATTAATTCAAAAACAGACGTAAAATAACACTTTTATAACTAGTTTCCCTTCTTTAAATGCAAATTACTGAAACCCGCAAAACGAATATACGAAAATGCTCGGCTACGTTCCCTGCATCACGAAATACCTAAATTTAAGTATGTATTACAACAATATTTTTTATTCTAAACTATTGTAAATACTATGATCATGTTTTAATTATCATAACTGTAAAGTCTCCGGTCTAATAAAATTTATTTTAATTTTTTTTAAAAAAATTCGAGAATATTTGTCAAATGTTTTCTACATTATTTGTGTTAAAATTACAAGATTATTTTAGGATTATCAGTTTGAGTTAAATGTAAATAAAGTTTTAAAGATAATGGACTAGTAACTTCTATTACCGATGGTTCTTTAATAAAAACAAGATGGTAGGCCATATGCAGTTAAAACTATTATTTATTTTTACGCTTAAACCCGCATTTGAAGAGGAATAACCACACGGAACAACTATAAATTCTGGTTTCGGACGTAAAATCAATTATACACTAAACATCACTGGAATACCAACATAGATTCGAAACTACTAAGCTATAAACGTGAAATATGGAATATAGATCACTATTACGACGTATTTAACCACTGGTAAAGGAATTTTCCTTCCAGACTTCACTACGGAGGTGACGTAATCATGTAATTTAGAATATTTAACGTAAGGAGTGTTCACAGTGTTGTATTGGACGAACCAATCGTGCTTTAAAACCAGGGTTAAAGAACATACTGCAATTTTTCTGTTGGTTTCTTTGGCAGTCCTCATTTTTTTTCTGTATTTAAGTTCAATGTTTTAACATTCATAAAGGCCTTCAATTTCTAGGGAAACATGAGCTCTATTTAGTTGTTTTTTTTGTACACATTCTCCGAGCATTGTTTGCGAATACTCTCAAACAGAAAATGTTTTGCATATCACTTTCTTTACTCAACAGAATAAAATAATGAATAAGAAAGATAACGTTGTGAGTTATTTATATTACCCTTTTTGTCTGAATTGGCTATCTTTCTTATTCATTATTTTCAATCAGACGTAATTTTTTTCATTTTAGAACCAAATAATATTTTGGGATTCGTTTTATTTTATGAAACAGAGAATCAAAGCACGGGTATATACTGTATAAGTTACGTTTAAAAATTGGCACTAAATTTGAAAAGAACACCGAAAAAGATTCTATTAATACGTTGCCCGATTAAAAAAAAATAGTTTTCAGTAAAACGATTTAAGTTCTCCGTGCAATCTACTATGTATTCATCCTAATCGATTTCTGACAACATTCTGAATCCGACGTTTTATCCCCATGATGACAGACATTTTCTGCGTGATGACGTAGAACAAATGTTAATTTATTTACTTACAAAAAAAATCTCTGAAAAATATTTTATTACTGTTTGGCTGATAAGAGATGCATGGTAGTCATATGCCGGGATTTATAAAAACATTGCGCAGCGGAAGAAACAAATTAAAAAATCGGAACATTTTGGAGGGCATATAATAGTTAATTTACCCTTGCAATATCCCGAATAATGAGAAATTCTGAAGCAGACGTTTAATATTTTCCATGCATGAGATTTGTTTGATGTGATTTTCTTGATTTTGATATTTTCTAGTCGATTTGATTTCTGTTATTTTTGTGTGACAATATTCGTGAGAGAATTTCATTCCACGGTTCGAATGGCTGATAAGGGATTATGTGCATGATGCTGCAGGCCCGGCGTAGCGGTAACGGCGACGACGTTGTGCGTCATAGTCGCAGGAATGGCAGTGCTTCCGCAGTCCGGCCCTTGCCCTCTAGGAGAAAGTGAGCCCAAGTCCCCGCTCGAATTATTACGGACACCTACCTACCTACCTACCTGTCTACCTGCCGCGTCACGCAGGACGCAATAAGGCGAAACTCAACTCACGTAGCGGTTGCCAGACACGCATCTCGAGTGATTTATTTATCTTTGGAACGTGAGTCTTCGTCTAGGGTAGGGTTTCTTCTCATTTATGATTATCAAATAGAATTTGAAAATTGAAACGGGAAAAACTACTAAACACGAATTGAAAAGAATTAAATAATCTAAAAATATTGTTTTCAGTTTGACCAAATAAATTATGACGCCAATCTAAACACGTACTTAAAAGAATTAAATAATCTAAAAATATTTTTTTCAGTACGACCAAATAAATTATGGCGTCATATTATCAAATATATATATCGGAGTAACGATGTGACTTAGTTTGAATAGAAGAATTTTGTGTTTATGTACGAATATTACAATAAATTTCGCTTTCAAAAGAAATAACATTGGATTGAATCTGTGAAAATGTAACTGCCTTCTAGTAACCTTAACCCGTGAAGCTATATGAAAAATAGTTTGATTGCGACGTATTTAGTTTGCTCATCATAAATTGTCCAGTTAAATACTCGCAAATCGCTGCTTTTGTGTTTGGGTACTTAAATGTAACATTTAATGCACATATATTATGAATATCTTTAAAATATGAACAAGAAAGGCAAGTGAATATTCGAATTGAAAAATTTGCGAAAAGTACAATCATTGTTAATCATGGAGAAACTACTTTCTTACATTGTCAATAATTCTCTAATACGGTCTCCGTAACACAGGCGTATTTTTTATATTGGGAAAGCTGACGATGAGTTAAACAAGTGTTTATACTTCCTTTCAATTCAGTGAAAATTTTCTTTTGAAACATGCCTTCGTCCAAACACTACCTGAAAGATATTCCTTGAAATATATATTTTTTTATTATAAACTAGCGCCTGGGTTGTCAAAATTTAAATTCAGCGACATCTAAAACCCAGAATTTGACTCCAATCTCGGTTGACTTGCGTAATTTTTGTTACGCACCTCCACCCCCATCCGTAAATGTGCTCCCCTCCCATTCCGAAAGCGGTTTAATTTATCCACTAAAATATCTGGAGAAACGCAATCGCATCGAAAAATTTTCTTTTGAGGAAAATATCGACAGTTTAAACATGTTTAAAGTTTTCCACCCAAAGTAGTTGTGTCTTATCCCCAAAGTGGTTGTTTCCGGTTCGCAAGAAAAACGTACAAAATTAGGTCAAATTTGTTCCACGGATATAGATTTGCATGCGAAACATACACATATTGTTTTCCCCTTCCACCCAAACTCATACGGGTAGAAGTACAACTTAACCGACAAGTTTAATTAAACTCAACGACATCCATAATCCCGGATTTCACTCCAATCTCGTTTTTTCCTTTATTTTTATGTAACGTCTCTCCAACCCCTACCCCTAAGGGTGCTCCCCTGATATTCCGAAAATGGTTGCAATTATACACAAACACCACCGGGAGAAACACTATCAATCTCACTGACCCCAAAAAATATTTCTTCGACGCATATATCAGTCGTTTTAGCATCTGAGAAACTTCCCACCCCTGTAGCCGTGGCTTACCCCCACAGTTGTTTGTTTTCATTTCTAAAGGAACACGTGTACGAAATTTGGTCAATTTTTCTCCACGGGTGTAGCTTCAAACGGCGTATTTTATTTATTAGATATGTGATTACGTCTCGAGAACTGTGAATGATCTTAGAATCTAATTCGTGTATTACATAAAATTTTTCTTACGCGAAGCTTCGAAAACCTCGTACTGTGTAAAATATTCTCGTTGATAACATAAAGTCTAACTTCAATAGCCGAATTTTGTTGAGTTAAAACGGAGTACAACGTCAATTAATCATAAAAAACAGAATAAAGACAGCCTACTTTTTTATTCAGGTTCTGACTATAAATCACACAAAGAACAATGCCTGACATAGCCACAGAATGAAATATATTTGGGAAGTATGTTTGGTAGTTTTACGATAACATTAAAAACTGTCTAACAATAAGAGTGTCAGAACTAAAAACGGTTACGTACGAAACATTTCTAGAATTTACATCTCTAAAATGCTCTTATTTTCTAAACGCCAATGATATACTTGTAATATTTAATAAAAAATATTGATTATTACGTGTCGTTTCCGTTGCGTTACATTTCAACAAAAAAAATCCAAATTGACCTTAAAAACAGATATAAAGTTCCGACCATCGTATATCCTCCCGACATTTAGAAATAATGGTTTGCTTTCATAACAAAAGCCGTGCCGCCGCCAGGAAACCCAGAGTTTGTCGAAACTAACTTTACGCCTAGGCCACGTGGGTAAAGGGGATGACGCTTTACCATAGGTGGGGGAACTTCGTATAGAAAGCGAGGAAAAAACGGTTCGTGAAGCTTTTTTTCTTCATTGGGACATGTTGAGATGTTAATGCACGTATGGTAAACTCGACGTAAAACTAAGAGAAACACACGAAAAAGCTCTTTTAGAGAAAGAGAGGCGATCAACAATGGATTACAACTAAGTAGAGGAATCCGCCTCCTGTTTTCCTGAAGGTGAAAATTACCAGGAAATATTCCACTAGAATGTGGAAGGTTATGTAAGCAAACCTCGAAATTATTCTTACGGTACATTTCTTAAGAAATGGAATTCCATTAATTTTTTAGTTGTTCTAAAAATCCTGAAATAAAATTATTGTTTTGCATTTAAACGTTGGTTCGCATTGCATATGGAAGAAGTGAATTAATTAATTCGCTAAGAAATTTTAAATTGTAATTTAAATTATTTTGTTATTAAATTCACAATTATATATAATTTTAACTCGTTTTTATTACAGTAACAACCACACAAAGTTTAGAATGAAAGACAGTTTTATTGGTAGAGCACTTTATATACAATTTTTGGAGAGTCAGCAGGTAAAGAAGAGACTAGAGCGGTCTGCCTGGAGCGGTGTTGAGGGACGAGAGTGTGGGAAACAATTTTGAAGAGGAATGCTAATAGGTCATGCAAATTAACGCTTGTTTACACTTTCTCATTCCTGACTGAATTTAAACGAAATTACAGTTATTTTGCAAATAGTTGCCGAAGGCCCAATGATCGTTCTCTTGTAACAACGTGAGCCACTCGCCTTCATCATTTCCAAGAACAAAATGCGTTCATCTTTGTTAAAGCATTGTTGCTCACCGCACCTACTGGTCCAATCACGTCATGTGACACGGTGTTTCCACGTCAGCGCATTACTCAGCTGATTAATGAAGCGTGGCTTCCGATTGCAATTACGAGCAAGCGGTAATTGGCAACGGCACGCCACGTTCTTCACGTTCCTGGCTTAAGAACTCACGCGGATTAACTGCAAGTGACAAACTGGATTAGTGTAAAATTTCTCTCCTTCGTTTTCTTATTTTAACAAAGACAAGGAGTTACAGAACCAAAAACCGAGCGCTCCAATTTTAAGACACTACCTTTGCAGTCTTTCTCGGCTCATTTACCTATAATCAACATTAGGATGTTCTAAGTTAAATTCAAGACTGCTAAGACCGTCCTATTACATAAGTTTCTTCAATTACTAAGTACTGATCAAAATTCTAATCGGGTAATTATTATATAATTAATTAATGTTTCTAACTTTAAAGTTATTACAAAACTACATCAATCTGAAGATGTGAGAATCAATTTACATAAATTTAAATAGAAATATAACATACTTTATGCGAACAATATGGATAGGATAGCATAATAAAAATAACAACAGTAAAATTTAAGAAAACCTATATAGTGTAGATTTAAGAAATAATGACATTAAAATGTATAAAACTGGTTACTAAGTTAGCCAAAATAATCAATCCGAGTTGGAAGACTTAATTGACAGGTTGAAAAAGAAGCACTAAAATCAATTAAATTATGTAATTACTATTAGGGTCTACCTGTAAAGCCTATAAATAACTATGGAAAATGAATCCTAATTTAAGTGAATTCAAAAATGGTATGGATTAAATTATCTATTTTACAAGGAAACATATATAGATATATATATTACAGATTCTCAGTGAATAAGTGATTTATTAAGCACAGTAAGCATGAATATGTTAATGAATAACCCTTTTAATGGACATAACGAAGGACGTTTTAATGTACTGTAAAGTGAAAAAAAATTATTAATAAGTAAAATAATAAAATATGTATTGACATTATTGTTGTTAAATTGATGTTATTCTAATATTCTATTGATCATTGTGACTTGACAAAGGTTGAAAACTCCAATAAGAATCAACTAAAATTATATTAAAGCTAATTTTGGTTATACTCAATTAATAATTACTATGTGCTTTTTCCTCTTAATCGATATTTTTGTAATTAATTTTAATTGTAAGTAGGACTCAAAATCACTAATTTATAAATTAAACATCTATAATCATACTTTATTATACGTATGAAAATGCGAATTATACTTGCTTTTATATTATCTACGAATGTTAATATTATGTTATTATATACAATGGTATATTATTGGTAGATGTTTTTTAAGAAATTGTATTGGAGGAAGATAAAGAACTCTATAGCGAACACTCTTTATTCGATACTGTCTTAACTTTAAGTAACAAAGAGTTTGGAAATAAAGATAATACGTGGATATTATTATGTAATAGAATTTTACACTATTTAATAATTTCATACGTCCCAGTTTGTAAACGTTCTTCAGTCTTAATACCTTGGTTAATATATTACTATAATTTTCTATTATTTACGAGCAGGCAAATATCGTGTTACTATGGTTTTGGATTACAGCATGTGACGGCTAAATTAAATTGTTAAGTGAATCATTTTTATTTTATATAATTTATATTGAGCGTCGGCAGAGTATCCATTCGTAACTTACAGATCACCGAAATTTTGCTTTGTTAGCGACGAACTGCGGACGGTAGTCGGGATATGGCCGCGGTAGAAACGGTATGACCATTGAAAGTGTGAAGGCCGTTGAGGAGAAAAGGAAGTCTGTGGTGACCACTATTGAAGGACGTCACTGTTGAGGAAGGAAGTCAGCACGATTCAGAAGAATCGCTGCCACCGGAACTTGTCTCGAAAACCAGTTATCCTTCTCACGCCGTCGTTCGAAAACAATTCAGAAATTTCACGCAGTGATGTCAACTCAAAATATATACCTGTGATGGCAAAGTAAACTGCCACTGAGTCGTCGAACCTGTGGGAAATGCCCGAACTTTTGTAAATAATATGAGTTTAAATATATATAATCTTATTTAGCGAAATTAAAATGAAACAAACTTACTGAATTAATTTCAAATCATCCCATATTTAAAATGTTTAATTATTACAAGCTTAGTATTCATGGATTCATATATTACTCGAGGCACAAATTAACCGAGAATAAAAATGAGGACTAGATTAAGAAAATGCAGACCAAATAAATAACACAACTTCGGAACATATTTTGTGTCACTTAGTTGAATTCCATGACGTTCTCGCCCCCTGGCAGTTGCAGGTTCTCCCTATCTGACATCTGTCCTCTATACGCATAAGATAAATTCTCACAAGACATAATACTAAATTAACTTAATTCTATTTCCTTAATTTTATTTATAATTTATAAATACTCCGGACATCCCTAATAGATTTCTCTCCCTCCCCCCACCCTTCAACGACATCTCTTTCATATGGTCTCATTAAGTATCCTTCATAATTGCTTCATTTCAGAAGCCCTTAGCGGTATTTCTATTTTCTACCTAGTCTGAAAATACCAACATACAATTAAAAATTTTCCTCTCGGTGATATAATTTGCAAATGTTAGAGCGACGGAAAACACACTTCAATAATTTCATCAAACATTTAGAACGTCTGGAATAAATTCTAAAGCATTATTTTGTCATTTCTTAATAACTAGCAACAATGGCTCTTGGTAAACTAGCCCGAATAGCGGTTAATATAGGAAAATTAATTCTTTAGGAACACGCACTTACGCAAACTTTATTACTATACTTTGAAATTAATAGATTTATGCTCGTGAGTGTAGTTACAATAGAGATGACGTCTTCCAACGTCAGTGAGTTGCGTTAGAACACTGCTAGTCACGCCTTCTTTATTACCTTGGCTCCTTGTACAGTATTATTGTACGTATACTAACTTTCTGATAAACTTAATTGTACACTTAAAAAAACCGGCACAGACTTAGACTTTATGGTGCGCTTTTCGTAAATATTTTTTTATAACTGTTAATTACTGCCTGGAAGCACGGGAATGTGGCTTGCCGGGGTCGAGCAGCAGACACAAGACAATGGCGGGGTGGGTTGGAAAATCCGCAAGTCCCGCAAGCAAGGTCAGGGTCGGCCAAGGAAGGGGTAGATGACCGGAAGGCTATGGCCCTAAAATAGATGGAAGAGGGTCACGTGTGCACAAGGACCAACCAGGAGAGAGGGTTTTGAGGAGGGAGAGAAAGAAGTCTGCGAACAAGAGAGTGGTCAGAGAGATGAATGTGGACCGTTGATGAGAGTGGACAAGGAGATGAATTTGGACCGTCGGTGAGAGTGGACAGAGAAAGTTGATCCTGAAAGATTTTGGTTCTGCACGTGGGTCTCCGGTCTTCTGCGAATGCTGATGAGACAGATAGCCGCCAACGGGAGTCGACCCTGTCCGAGCTGCAGACCTGGTAAGTCGCGTTCCATTCTTCCGGGTATCGCGTCGGTTTGCCACGAGAAAAACCACGGTTAATCTTGAGAAAGGGAGGGGGTTACATGCATCCCTGGCAGGCTGGAGAGCTTTTCGTTTTGTATAAATTCTGAGAAAATGAATTATTGTTTTTTTAATAACTAAATATTGCATTTCCCTTTCCTGCAAGAACAATTCTTGCAGGTGGCGCCCAACAAATAGTTAATTTAACCGTAAGCTCACCACAACTTCAAATAAGTCATTTATATGATTTTTTTGTAGGTGTAGGCTATGTATACGGTAATCCAAATAGTGGCAACTCCCTTCTTATAGCTTAGGAAAAGGAGTGAAAGGGGGGATGCGGAAGGGTAGAGAAAGGTAGCCAAGGGTTAACTAGGGCCCCCGGGCTATGGTTTAAGGATCCTACCCTGCAATTCGCCTCAAAAGGATGCAGGGAAAACCCTATAAAAACCTGCATCAGGTAGGTCGGGCATTGGGTACTTGTCCCACGCCCTTCTGATAGCGGGAGAGGAGTTTGCTGTGGGGACGCAGCGTTCCTTTCTCCGTGCCTCGACCAGTTTAGGAGGCAGCTGGCCGATTATTCCAATGGGAATAGCGAACAACTCTTATCGTGTTCCCAAGATCTGTGACCCCGGAACATACACCTCTCAGAACAGGCTGAGGTGCCTCGGCTTGTGGGAACCTCAGTTCAAAAACGGAGAGGAAAAGGCATACCCTTCGTATGTCTCCTAAAAGGTTCTGCCTGCGAGAGAACATCCCTCGCGAGAGAATAGCCTCGCAGACAATTTAATTCAATTTATATGATCTCGTCACAGACTACTTCATGTAATTTATTTACATAGCAACTGTTGGCTTTATCGGAAAATGTTAACGCTTTAAAACGGCCAGTAAACCAGTCTCTAAGCCACTAAATCAATTCTGAGAATAAGTACTACATTACCTTTCGCAGTTCCAGTAACTGATTGAGCCTCTATCACGTGCTCACGTACAAGCGGGAAAGTGAGTGTAGAAAACAAATAATTGTAAACGAATATCGTACCCATTACCAGACCCAAATTTACCGGAATTTATAAATTCACACGAACCGTGTTAAAAATTAAGATTAATCAAATTGTTGCCGCTTTTAAAACAGATCTTCAGACGCATAACGACAACTAAATTTTTAAAGTGGGTTTACAGTAATAAGGGATTTTTAATTTAAATATTTAGTTAATAGACGAATTCATGTGAATTTTAGGACTCATCATTTGTGTGTCGTAAATTTAATTTATCCGCTTTCAATTGGAGAAGGAATTGCTACCGTATATCCAATAAACTATACTTGAAGTGTTTTTATATAAGCTTTATAGAGCGACACTGGAAATAACATTTCCAACGGGGTAGACCACACATTCTTAGAGAAATCGTGACTTCCAGGTTTATATCCCTTATAACAAACTGCTACGAGCTTGTATCGATTCCAAGAGCCTATAAGTCTGAGCCCTTATTCCCTTTGCGAGTAATAAATAGACGGTCGCTTATCCTTTCCTCCGCAGGCGCTCTCCAATCCAGGAACTCGCAATTACGCGGGAGATCGCAAATAAGACTCGAACTAGGTTAGCAGGGTTTTATACGCTGACAGCTGCACCGAGGAGGGTTAAAGGCTAAGTCGGCGCCGCGTCATCGTAAAACAGGAACCGGTCGCCACTTCAATCTTACCAAGGTGAGCGCCTCGGGAAAGCACGACGCAACTCGCAAATAGGGGATTACGTACGCGGCGTTGCGCGGCGAGGAGCGGAGACGCAGGCGCAATCACGCTCTCCTGCGTTCCCCACACACAAAAACATTCATTACGATACGGTCCTTCAAAAATAGGGTAAATATAACATCCGGCTGGCAAAGACAAGAGCGTTGACACTCTGTGAAAATGACATAGTTTACCTTAAACACTTATATTTATATTAAGAAAGGGATTAAGTTATATAATAAACAATAATATATGTATTGTTAAGTACGATTTTTCGGTCGTTTTCTTTCATCTGGTACAATACATCTACCCTCAGTTCAAAAATACACAAAAAATACATTCAAAGGAAAAGTATTAATTATCGGACTGTTTATTGTACATTGGTTACTTTCTAGAATGCCAAACTAAAGAAGAAAATTACGGCACATACATCAAGTAGGATTGTTCGTAAATTTCTCGGCCACAGAAAGAAAGAACGAAAGAAAAAGACTTTCAACAGATTAGTTTTTTTAATTCTCAACGTACATACGTGAATAGTTTACTTTCAGGTTTTTTTGTTTTTTTTACAGCAACAGGCTACAACTTTGGGCAACTCCCCTTTAATAGCATAGGAAGGGATTTGAAAAGGGGGATGCGAAAGGGTGGAGGAAGGTATCCAAGAGTTACTAGGGCCCCCGGGCTATTATTTAAGGATCCTACCCGGCATTCGCCTAAGGAAATGCAGGGAAACCCCTAGAAAAACCTGCATCAGGTAGGTCGGGCATTGGGTACTTGTCCCACACCCTTCCGATAGCGGGAGAGGAGTTTGCTGTGGGGACGCAGCATTCTCTTCTCCGTGCCTCGACCAGTTTAGCAGGCAGCTGGCCGACGATTCCAATGGGAATAGCGGACAACTCTTACCGAATGCCTAAGGTCTGAGACCCCGGAACATACACCTCTCAAAACAAGCCGAAGTGCCTCGGCTTGTGGGAACATTAGTTCAAAAAAGGTTTTCATATTAGCGGTTGTAATATTTTTTCTTCGTCCTTAATACGACTTTTATTGCTAATGACTAGGAATTTTCAATGTTTTAATTTTTTTGGAAAATTCGTTACGAAGAAATTTATTTTAAACAACTGAATGAACAGCACCCGGCGAATGATCAGCAGATCCCCAGTAAAATGTCTACTAAAAACATTTTACTTACATTATATATATAAAAAAATTAAATATAAGCTTATGGTCAAAGATGCAATTATTTTTACAGTACGCTATGGATGAAAGTCAACTGTTCATTTCACAATGGCTTCATTAGGAATGTACCAGTAAAAAACCCATAATAATTGGATGTTAATGGGCCTATCATCGAATGACAAATGGATGGCGTTCCAGATCGTGAAAGAAGAGTCAAACTGTTACACGGCTTGAAGACTGAAAGATGCAGGGCAGGGAAAGATGTAGAAGTAAATCGTAGACTTTTAAAAATAACAATAATTGAAGTAACTTTCGGCATATTCCATAATTATTTTTCTTAAGTCAGATTATAAAAACATTAAGTGCACACGTTAATAGATTAAATTCAAATTAATATTTTGAAGACCATAATAGCGAATTCACTTACGCACCTGATTTTAGTCATGGCGTTACTAATATATTATGTCTTTTGTCTTAATATAATTATATTAATCACAAATTGATTGACTATCAAACAATTGAAGGAACATGGTTGAAACTTAATAGTATTGAAACGAACACACAAAAAATGGTACTAAGAACCACCTTCGTGCCGACTAGCGCCATCTCTGAGTCAGGCCGATCTCTTTTCGAACGATCGTAGTAAATCAATTAATTACCCTATTTATCTCGTATGTTACATAGTTGATAAATAATTACTAATACGTTTCGATAAAAAAATACAGTATGAGAATAAATCAAATCTTACGAGACGTACTTGTATTTTAAAAAAAGAAATTTAGTAGTGCGCTTTTTTCTCTTTTTTTCTGCCATATATTTAATTTTGTTTATAAAATTAAAAACACATAAATCTACAACTATAGTAATCTTTTAACCTCAATTTCAATGATGCTTCGTTGACCAGTTACACGACACAGATTCAGTTCGGTCTTCCCGTATCTCTAGAACATTTCACATAGCTCTAGGGTGTTTCAGACGCCGGTCTTTTCCGAAGCAAACCAGTAACAACTAGTTGGTAATCCTGTCAATGAAAACCTATAATTCTCGGAATTTTTGGGCACGCCATTCATCATCCAAGTTGCCCTTCACTTCCTAACGTGAAAATGGTGCGGAATACTGTTATCTAATTTTTTTTAATTGCCTATAAATTTTATACCCACTTCTCATTAGGATATTTCCAAACTGCCGAAAGATTCACAGAACCTAAGTCATTATAGGTTCATCAAATGATTTTCTTTAGATTGACAGGCTACATGAGGATAATCCACGTGGTGACAACTCCCCTTTAATAGCATAGGGGCAAATCTCAAAGGGCTGTCACGATTGTTGATGTTTGTTGCATGGAACTAGGCAATTTGTAAAAATAATTGGACGGGGAGAAAAATTAAAGTAGGCTAATCGTCCTAGTACCTTAGGATGACGGTCATAACACGTCTATTTTTAATAAGCTGGTTTATGCTCTACTGTCCAAAATTCGGTTCCTGTCGTGTAATGGTGTGTTAACAACAATTATCTCTCGCCTACTTAGTTTGTCGGTTAAGGATTGATACATGCATCTTGTTAAATCTACAATGATATAATCCATGGTGCCAATGACCTGGTAATGGCGGTCATTAAATAATCTTTGAATTACGTGCTCACAAAATAGATACTTTTAGGTGTTGTAAACAGAGAAAACTGCTGACATAGAAATGGCTAGTAGAGAGCTGGTAGAAAGTAGAAACCTTCTCGCTTCGGAAGGATTCTCGAGCAAGTAGGCGATTAGGAAATGTTTGGCTCCCTGTAGGAGACACACCTCCTCGAGGTAACGTGTTTGTGGGTTAGTCCACGTTCTCAGAAAGTCTGATTCACAGGCTGAATCAGCTTCCGAGATCCTGGACAAGCCCTTTACTGTGACGAATGGCTTTAAAGAGTAATTAAAACAAAGATGATCGTAAGTTTATTTTTTAAACTTTTTATTCGCCTCAAGGCTTCAACGCTCTGAATATAAAAACGAAATCTTTTATATAATTGATTTGGTTTTTTATTTTACATTACACCCCAGTCATTTACAGTATTATGCAAGGAGAAGAAACTAATATTATGTTAATTCCGGAAGAAACGGAAATAAGTCCGATCTCTGCAAGATAAACTCTCTTAAAGATAAACTAAATTCTGTGAATTACTGATGGAGCAGGTCAGCATCGCATAATAAAAACAGGTATGTATAATAAAAAATATTAAATATTAAATTGAAATAAATCTTCAATTTTCATATTCATACAAGTGGATATATATACGATAGGTAAAATTCCCGACATCTCCGCTTTACGGGAATTTTGTTGTGGCAAAAAATTTAGCATTAGGGTAATTAAATTCGAAATAGAATCATTTTAATTTTTTCAACAATAAAATCATGATAAGAGCAGTCGTATTAAATGAAGCTTGTTTTTTAAAAACTTATTTCTTATTCGTATATTATCATTTATATTTTATTTGTATTTTCTCGACAAGACTGTCACGGGTCCTTCTCAGTTAAAATACATACATATAGAAATATTTGATTGGTTTTAGGACTCCAGCTGACGCTTACTCAGTCAAACCTTACGAATGCTATTAATATCTGTTGTAGACGCGGTTCGAGTAAGTTCGAATTGAAATGAATGTGCGGCCAGCGGGCAATTAGAAGAAAGTGGCTCCATGACCTTAACCCAGATGATATCGGCCACTGAAGAGGCTGGCGCCTCCGAGCCGCCCCACTTCCAGGTGCTGGAGCCGCTAAAACCGCGTTCCGGATGCTCCTTCGGGGGAGGGGGGGGGGAGTAAACTCTCAATGCAGACAACATGCACCTTACTAAAGTTTAAGGTATTCAAATATTCCAATTTTCTGTTCATTATACGTCAGAAAATTCTCTCAGAACTAAAACCATTGTCTTTGTTACGTACATGACACGTTTGGCCTATAAAGAATAGATATCAATTGCTAGTAGCAATATTGATTTCAAATATGTTATAAAAATCTTAACTTAACCTTTTACATAACAAGTAAAGTACTAACAGCTTTCGTTCAGTTTGTACTGAAATTTAGTATTGCAGAAACTCAATTTCAGTAAGTGCCGGAATAAGTCTATTGAAAGTATTGCAGTAGTGCACTCTGAATTGTAAAGGTAATCTTCAATCTTCCACGGTTTTTTTTTCTTAACGTATAATGTTAGACTGTATAAAACGTACTCAACTAAATTGACCTTTGTGGAATTATTCCGGATTGTTTCTTGAAGTTTTCCAGGACAGTGGAGTCGGACCAAGAACTTTACTCTCGTTGTGTTACTCATCTTAATTTCTATAAGAATATCGGAACAGTTTATTTACGTTTCACTTAAATAACTATTATCGTAGTGGCAGGAAACGTTAAAAGGTCAAGTATTGATTTGCGGTAATGTGTACAGATTGAAGAGCCATTGGTGTACTTTATCTCCCAGATGTTTAAAATTTTAGAGGAATTAGAGTGCAGTAATTATACTCTCAAACTGCACAACCCATGTTTTGTAAGTGCGTACATATTGGAGGGTATTTAAAGCGTACTTGTACTAACTCTTGATAATTTCAAAGCGCCGGAAGTGGTAGCAAGAATAATAATTTTGAAGCTTTTGTATACATACTTTAAGTTATATAATAATAATACTGCCTATGTTGTCATTCTTAGACAGGAAAGTCAATATAAGGCAGATTTTTATGTTATAAATCCACAATGGACCCTGTAGAAATTTTATATAATGAATTTCGTTAAATATTCACGCTAATTAAAAAGACGAACTTATGTACATTAAATGAAACATTTACGTATGATTGAAAATTAATAACTATTATCGTAGTGGCAGAAAACGTTAAAAGGTCAAGTATTGACTGTCCGGGTACTTCTCAGTTTTTTGACTTTTGAGTTTTGTCAACTGACCAGTGCAGTTGTGTCACTCTAGGTTCTTCTTAGCACCTGAAGAAAGAGACAAGGATCCCAGAAATGTTGTGTTGTATTTATATTCTCTCTTATTTTGTCTATATTTGGCTATCTGTCTATTATTAAGTACATTCATTTCTAAAAACGAAATATAATTGTTTTACCTGCTGAGTTGTTCAAGTATATATTAATTCTTACACGATTTAAGTGTATAAAATCTTATTCAGGCCTATAATACAAAAATGTGTATATAATTAAGAAAAATTAACAAGTAATTAAAAAATTTGTGACAAATAATTGAAAAACAAATGTAAAATTAATTTAACGAGTTTTATTAACACTACATTTTTGTCGCTTAATTACGGAGACTTTATTCAATTTTACCTAGCTGTCAGCGTCATACGATACTTTTACATACAGTGTCACTGTTAAAGCATGAGATTTATCTCCTGCGTTTGCTAATGGTCCACGAGACTTTTTAACTTAGTGACAAATCAAATGATCCGGATAATAATTATTTAGTTAAAAAGCCTATACCGAATTCCCGCTAAATTTTAGTATGTGCAACAAATATAATAAAATATCGTCAATTATTTTATTTGATTAAATTTATCTTTTTCAGCTACAACATGAAACTAGTCGTCGTTTCAGAGTTGAGGTTTCATCGACCACTACCAGCTAATGATGAAGGGGGAGTTGCAGAGGAATCGAACCAGAAACTTTGGCAAAACGAGGCCACGATGTAAGCGTTGGACCGTTGGAGTGTGTTTCCTGTTGATTCAGACAGCAACTAGAACAGGAGGAACATTCTTTTTACTGCCGTTACCACGTTACAGTCTTTTTCTGGCGCCAGAAATTGTGCCAAAACTTTTTTACTGTCTATAATCAAAGTTGTTTCAACCTCGTACTTTTCTTTTCCGAAAACTGACATAGTGTTTCTGGGTTAAAAAAGGATCGAATCGTCAAGAATTTAGATTCTTAGGATGGCTTTGGAGCCGAGCAGGTGTTACGTTATTATTATTATTATCGGAATCATGTTCTATTAAAATTTGTGGTTTATTAACCAATCATTTTAGAGGTTTTTTTAATGCAAAGTGCATTTTGAACAAAGCTATGTATGTGTCTCCCTCCTGCATATATAAAAAAATGAAGAAAATTTTGATAAAAAAATCTCTAAATAAAATAGTTTAAATGTATTCATATTACATTAACCTTGGAAACCCGTAGAAAGTGCTAAAAGCACTACGCATAACAGAGCTATGTATAGTTCTAGTTTGTACCACTTCTTTGTCATTGTCAGTAAAGAACTTTTACTAACATAATAATGTGACCAATCAATAGTGAGTCAGTTTCAAGAAAGGGCCATTAACATTTATTAAGTCCCTAACAGGAAAATGTATGAAGTGCTAACAATTTAACTCTCACTCGACTCACTATAGCTGTATGGTTTATGACAACAAGGGGATAGTACCATCATACCAAATAAAAGTTATAAACATTTCTCGGCTTTTCACCATGGTCAATGAAGCACATGTTTCAATGACATGCACTGTCACCTTCGTCAGGTGTAAATACATTTTGTCTTTAAAACCAAGTGTGTTGTAACTTTAAAGGATTAAATTAAAAAGAAATCATTTTGACACAATCCAATTTTTAAATAAAACCTATGAAATAGGTTTTATTAATCGTCTTTGATGAACATAAAAATAAAAATTAAATGAATTTTTGTGTGGAATATCGTCAAACACTCACGATATAAGTCAATATGTAAATTAGAATTTATTTAATTTGTTGAATGAATAATTATGTTCCGGTAAGAAGTATTTGATTATAGCCTGCATGATTTTGGAAATTTCGTTTTAGTATTATCCGCGTATTTATGATGCATATCTTCAACACGAGAACAAGAAAAGTGGACAATAAGCATTACTAGTTTTAATAAGAACAACTATTATTTTCCACAGCCAATGAGAGTAAATGGTCCTATTCGTATAGGTGTATTGTTGTTGTTTTTCATTCAGGAAGGACTGCTCAGTTTTTGTGACTCCATGTTTATAGTAAAATACTGTATTTTTTTGGGTTGATAGCGGTAACTTAGTAAACTCTTCAACTGGAACTAATTTTTTTAAAAGTATTTTGAAATGTAAGCTTTAAATATTTCTAAAGTTAGCCATTAAGGACTTGTATTCTATTATAATTCCATTTATAGTAGTCCGAATGTCTTAAAATACATTCTCTAGTAGGCCTATATGCGAAGCCTTGACAGGACTCACGTTGTACGATCGATATGCCTTCCTTGAACATCGCATCTTGCGAAGTTAGCTGGAACCCACGAAAATAAAGTCATTTTGTACTTGATAAAAATCCTTATACATATACAGATAAAGGTTTATCTTAAAATCAAATTTCACTTCAGATCTTATAGTTACCTAGTAAATATTTGAAAATTCATTTTTTTATATATATATTTATATAGTCGCTGTGGTCATTAACGGCTCGGTATGATAACTCATTTTTCCTTGTTGGGGGACTGATTTGACCAGAGAAATTATTTTGGAAGCAACTAGCTCCGATTCTTTCGATTTCTATTCCGTGCTACATACTTAAAATATAAATTATTTTCCATTCAGAATATCTAGATAAGTTGTTTCTGCAGTCAATATTATTCATACAGCCAATGTTACTACATGCTAGACGAAAATGAATTTCTGAAGACACTAACGTTTCATTAACCACGACTTCGTCGACTTCCCTTTCTGGATCCCGGCTACGTAATTTAGTGGTTTGTAGTGTCCGTACTCAAGGTAAACAACTTCTTGTAAATAGTAGTTTTCCAATACGCAGAGCTCTCATAAATGTACAATAATTTTGAGATGTCAGGTACAATCCGTAGCTATCGCATTTGATACTATTTAATACATACCTTGTGTTATTAAATAAACATACATATGTACATCACTAGAATATCGTAATGAAATATCGAAATTAGATATCGAAATTAGATATATTTAATTGAAAAGGGAAGCACATCAGACTTCATTTTTTCGAATCAGCATATCGTAATTAATACTACTTTAGTTTCAGTTTATAGGTACCTTAATTGTTTATTCCAAACCTCGTCAACGGTGAATGAACCACAACTCACCTAAAATATAAGAAGAGAATAGTGTTATAATTAAAAAGAAACATGTCATCCTAAATTTAAAATAATTTTGTTTAACATTAAATTTTTTCAATTTACAAGTAATCAATAATCATCTAAATAAATAATTATTTTTTAAGAAGGCTATGAACATCAGAAAAAATATATTTTTTGTATAAATTAAACAAATTAATGGCCATTATAACAAAATTAAAATATTTTATGTACAAAAATGTATTTAAACGTCTTGTGTTGAATTAATTATTATAATTATCTGGTCGTTAATTTATTTAATTTTTATTAATAAAAAAGTTGTAAAGTAATTAATTATAATCTATATGTGTTATGACGGAAAACGACTAGGTTTATTTTAAGGAGAAGTTATTCAGAAGTCTTAATAATAACAATGTAATAATTCTCATGAAGTTTGTAAGTAAACACGGTCATTAGAGATGAGGACCGAATTTAACAGACGTGCAAGTACAAAATAATGAATATATTACAATAGAGAATCGTATTCCCGGTTCCTGTTCTTTTATGTACTTGTAGCAAGGAGCTTATTTGGAATATTCTTCATACCTCCTCTCGGGTTTTAATACCCAGGACGCGCAGTTCAAAATATTTTGATATTTTATTACGCAGAGCCATTTCCTAGAATATCCAAATGGGAGACGAACAAATATATTTTACCCCCTCTTATAATAATATCACTAAACAAAGGTGTTTTTCTGACTGTTTCCCAAATCTGAATCTGTTTAGATAGTATTCTCATTTGCATTCTACAAATAATTTTTAAAAACTTTTAAAATTCAAATATTTGTTCTAACGTTTATTTTATCTGGTTAGTATTAAGCCTTTTTGACTGCATGGCGTGTGAGAATACCTATTGTTAATATTTATAATTTACTAAAATGTGAAGTGATAATTCCTATTAATCTCAGCGTATTTCTAAAAGAAAACAAGAAAAACTATTTAAAGATATGAAATCAATTTTACTCGGATAATTCCATATTTCTAAACGTTTTCGAAACTAATTAAATTATTAAATTATGTGAACTATTTGTATGTGTTTAATTGTGAGTAAATAAATGGCACCGTAATCAAATTATTTTAATCACAAACTTTCCTAACGGAATTGTCAAACGTAAAATATGGAATACAATTAATCCATTAATTGCATCTTTTTATTACATTACAACAATCCATAACACTACTGAGAATATTGTCAGTATAAGAGACCTGGAAAGGACTAATGAAATGCAGTTAACTTCCCGAACGCTTAATAATCTACGTGCATCGAATAATTCTCTCACTGGATTGAATTCCTTCAACAGATGTGTATAGTAATGTTCATTTTAAAAGTACCATCAGCTTCCAACATCATATCTAGTAACCATCACGTAGCGTCTATATTTATATTCACCGTATTGCGTAAAATCTTTCTACATTTCGCCACTCTTTCCGGTGTTATGAAATCGTGTCCCGCGACCATCTTCATTCGTCAACTCCGTACATTAAACCGTCTTGTTTTCCTACGAAACAATTTCTTGCGTGCCTCTAAGCTACATCTTCATCGGTATACTTTTAATAATTTTCTTAAGAAATGCAGTTGTCACTCAATATTTTATAGAGCCTCAGTATTTTATCACGTTAATTTTAATTCAACCTTTCCTTTATTCTGGACATTCGTTAGAAACTATTCAGTGTCGTTCAATTTTTCGAAGATCTTCAATCATCGCCGTAGTAAAAACAGAGTTTGTGTACACTTATCCATTCCTTTATATATATATATATATATATATATATATATATATATATATATAACTGATGGATTAAATTTCAAAAAAAGTTTATGCAATTGTAATGTTTTCAATGTTAATGAAAATTACTCTCAGTTAAACAATAAATTATTTCAACTAATCAATAAAGTTTCATACTCATGTATTTTCCTACTACTGCAATATTTTTCTTATTCAGGTATCTTGTAGTTTTTGATTCTATTTTTAAAATTAAGAATTTCAATTTTTGTATAATTATATTATATTATATTAAAGCAGTTATACATATAATAATCATATTGGTGATTTGATTTTACATTTAATTTTTTATAATTTATTTGCTTAGTTTTATACATTTTATTTATGCATTAATTAATATACGACGAGTCTTATTTTCTGGATTCAAATAACTCAAATACAATGCTTTTCAATTATACATACTTGTTCGGCTCTCTTGCTCATTATTTCACTAATAATATTTTTATAGCCATAGAGACGATGTTTACCAAAATGCTGATGAAAATTTGAATATTCCAAGTGTATGAATTGAACACGCTAATAGTACTGCAAGAGTGTTCTTATATAAAAGGAGGACAATATAATAAAATATAGGTTAAATGTCCAATATCTGATAATGATATAAAACACACAGTCACAAAACCAGTGATTACTATTTATTTATAATAAAATCTGATACATTTTCTTTTAATATTAATTAACCAAGTCAAATTAAAAAGGGTTTCGTGTTACGTAATCATTTAGGATATTGAGATGAATAATATCAAGTCGCCGTGACTTTCAGATATAAATTATAATCATCAAAAGTAAATATCACTGAATTAACTAATTATTTCTTACGCATTAAAATACAAAAAGAATTATTGAATAGTGTAATTTTAAAGATTAATTTTGGGATGTTTTCGTCCAGAGAATTTATTCATTACAGGCACAAGGCTAAATTTCTAAAGCGGGCACGGAGCAACAATGGTAATAAATCGTTCGTGACGAATTGACAAAATTATCAGTTATACCTTCAAGGAGATTGTTGATACTTACCACTATTGATATGGTAATACTGTTATTTTAAGGTGAATGAAAAAATATTTTCTTTGTCAATGTCATTATCCTCCATTAACTTTAAATTGAACGGTCGATATGAAATTAGGATAGGATATATACTATATAATATAGTTTTGTCCACAAATTGGTAGAAGATGAACAAGTGATTTTTTTCCCTAGGTGTATATCAGCCGGTTTTAAAGTACACGAACGTATTATCCGGCAAATCAAACGCTCACTTTATGACGCAACACGTTGATCTTTTTTCGCGGCACGTAACAAGTAGCAAGAGGGGGCGTATTGTGGCCTGGCTTGGAACCTTTATCGATCAACCCTTGTCCACAGCGTGGCTTCCTCTTTCCGTAAAAATAGCCTTCCTCTCCGGGGTGGCCATTCAATCCAGTCCTTTGGCAGTTGCGGGTACGAAATATCTTTCCATCAATCACAACATTTCGTCACCGTTTGCTGACCTACCGCAGTGGCTGACTCGCGGAAATATCGTCATAAAACGTCGGTTAAATTCGACGCCTTCAATTCATCAATACATATCCGAAATTTTTATCTTACGTACTAAATACAACAGAACTTTATGAATTGTATGTGTGTATTAAAATCAGTAGGCTGAGATACGGTTAGGAGTAAGTATCAAATCAATCGAAATATCTAACATATTTCGTAATAGTTAAATATTTCAAATATAGCTGCAAAATTTCTATTCAGCGTTAAACACATATATACATTACAGAATCAGTTGCTATTATCAATTATTAAATAATTTTTCATAACTTGATTTGAGAAGTTAATTCGGTTTTATGTGCAGCAATGTGCTTAGCGAGTACAGTATCAACAAGCCACCTGTTGAGCATCAGGACATTACAGCCTTGAAAATTCAGATTTATAACAGAAAATCGGTGATTTTCTACATCGGTCCCAATTCTTTACCGACACTGTTTCGGTTCTGGGATCGTTTTTATTACAAATAGTGACCTATTAGTTGAATTATGATGTTCTGTATATACAGGAAGGAGAGAAGGATTAAAGAAATCAATTGCCAAAAATAGATTAATTCAACCCCAATGTAATATATATATATATTAACAATTCGTAGTTCGCAGCATACGTAGACTTTATAGATTGCCGAATTTTAAGCCAAAGGTGTGAGATTAGAAGA